>NC_051168.1:79391570-80000119 GCF_013339725.1 Rhipicephalus microplus
CATCTCAGCAATCTGCCGGAAATTAAAAAATCTACATCTCCCTCTTGAGTTAAGCTGTTTTCACTGTACATAACAGCTTGCACTGTACATACGCATTATCATCATGTATATCTTTTGTGTGTACATATGTTATGTTATATACATCTGGAAATAAAATTCTCTTAAACGAGTCAAGATGTTAGCGGCTTTAAGCTCTCCCGTAGTGGAGTATCATGTGCTCAAAATTGTTAAACATTTCTTTCTAAACAACACCCATTACTGGAGTTAAAGTGGGACGGCCTTCTGCCCGCTCATAGTAGAGTACCAAGTACTCTACATTATCGAGTACTTCATTTGAGCAACAAAAATCCATTAGTGCGTTGTTATATATAGAAAAAAAAACTGAACGACACTCTGAATTCGGCGAACGCCGTCAGAATAAATTGCCATGTGCCCGTCCCCCTTTCTGCGTGATTGGGCACACTGGGCCCAGCGTCGCTACGCAAAGATTGCTCGAAAGCTGTCGAAAGTCTGATGTGAGGTGCGACCGACCTCTGTTGACGCACCTCGGCGGCCACCTGGCACCGTGCCAGTGCACGGACGGAGGGTTGGAAGGACGGATGCGAGCACGAGACATCTCGCCTTAAGGGACACAGTTTCGTCTCAAAGGCGTACGTTTTGTCTCAAATGAATGTGATAGCGACGAAGAGGTGTGTCACACATAGACAAGCAGCGCGAAACTTGCTGCTCAATGAAGTACAAAGGACGCAGAAAAAAAACCAACGCAGGTGAGGGGGAGGAGAGGAGATGAGGAGTGCAGGAACTGACAGCGTCCCGTATGCGATTGCCTTCTATGACTAGAAGGTGAGAGTTATCTATTTTTTTCTTTTTTGTTGGTAACATTTTGCATCTTATTTTCTTAAAGATCCATACCAATTTCCCGACAAGCTTTGTGCACCTAATGTGCTCTTACACAGCCTCCAGGATCGGAGACATCGCAGGTTTCTGAATGTCACGTCGTTTCTCTACCCTACCTCCAAGATTGGCCCAAGTTTGACCAAGCACGCCCGTGGCATGCGATGATCTCATTGTTTGGCGTCACGTTACGCGACGGAACAGCAACAATTTTCGGCGACATGCGACGTCATATCATGACGCCACCGCGTGGTGATAATCTCTTCCATAACCTTTGTTTTGACTCTGCCGGTGGTTGACCTTCGCGTTTGATGACGCATGTAAGGCTTTCGCCTGAGAAATGGCTGTCACAAATAATTACTATGCACTTCATAGTGGTGAGCTATCTCAAAGGCCACATTCGCGCTACAAAAACAACAAGGATGATGACGACAATGACGACAGCAACAACGCCTACAACAGCAAAAACAATGACGACGACGATGACAACAGCAGCGACAACAGCAACAACACCACCGACAACAGGAGCAGCAGCAAAAACGACTACGACAACAGCAAGAACAATAACAAACAAACAAATGAACAAACAAACGCTCAAGAGCCCCTTATGCATCCGCCAAACGCGAATCGAATGCACAAGTCATTTTAAAGACGAGAGTCTTTTTTGGGGACCTTCGACGCCAAACTTTTGGTCTGTCTGTCTTTTTGTCTGTAAATTTGTTTGTTTGTCCGTGGTAACGATACCTCTGACGGCACCTAACCACACCTTAAACGGTCAACCCCTTCCGCAGCGCCGACCAATATTGTTCAAATTTCAGCGTTCCTACTTGTGCGATTGTCAATTAAAAATCAATTATTGCGCATATCTGAGGCATCATAACAACATGTCGATGTTTTGTATGTCTATTGTTATACGAGGGGAGGTACCCACAAGTAATTCTACGGACCGTTGTGTTCATCACGCTGCGCGGACAGTGCGATGCAATGCTCAAAAAGGCATTTCCAACGCTTTGCTAAGACGACATCGGTGGTGGCACTTGCCCGTCGCTTTGCGTTCTACACCTTATCGCCTCCGAGACAGGCGCGCATATATCTCCGCGGGCGCGCACGCCTTCCTTCGTTTTGGAAGATAACCGCTAGTTGGCGCTCAGGTCTAACGTGCCAGGGTTCACTTCGGACTGGCACGGTGGATGGACGTGTTTTCTGAGCGCTCCCGATTGATTGCGCAGATAAGTGGTTTTGCATGTTTTCAGCTGGCCTTTATAATTATTAAGGCAGCAGTTAAAATCTTTGTAGCACTTATTACATTGTACGGCTTTTTCCGGGGTCAGTCACCAGGTATTTACTAGTTTGTGCGTGTGTGTTTGTTTCCTTGTGTTTGTTTCTCTCGCCACTCCGTGGGGGAGGTGCACGTACATTGAACACGAAATTTTTGTAGTTGAGCTCAGACTTTCTCTTTTTCGTAGGGCAGGGATCGTGTTTTGTAAGTATCGAGTGAGACAAGTCGTAAGGACAATTGGTGTCATCAAGACATGATTAAAAAGACTGTAAAGTGTTCCGGATGCGGGGTGGGTTTGAAAATGAACCAAAGTGCAGAAGCGAATGGAGAGAAGGCTGACGCCAAGTGTAGGCAATGTGAGGTCGAGGAAAAAATGGAGAATATGATGGTTACCTAGAGTAAACAGCTGATGAGAATCACCGAGCTGGAGAGTGCGTTGGCGACAGGGCAAGAGAAAACTAGGGCAATGGGAGAATGGCTGAAGCCTGCCGAAGAAGCACTAGCCAAGGTGAACAAAGGAGCGGTCGATGGAGAGAACAGTAGGGCATCGGCAACCAGAACGGCGGAGAAGAAAGTGCAAGCAAGTTCGGAAAAAACAGGTTCAGCCGGTTCAATTGTCGCAAGGCCCAGCTTCAGCGAAGTAGTGGTGGGGCTGAGAGGGGACAAAGCAGCCGGCGTCACAGCTGCGAGTAACCCCCAGGTGCAGGACGCTCCAGCTGAAAAGTCACAGCATGTGATAATCGCTGGGGACTCGAATTCAAATCGATGCGCAGAAGCAATCAAAGAGTGGGTAAGAAGTGACAAGAGGGTTGCAGTAGGGACGTTCCCAGGACGCAAGCTGGAAGCAGCCATGAGGCAAGTGGGCGCAAAACTCAAAACTAGAGCTGATAGACAAAACCTCGTGATAATTTCAGGCGGTTTAAACGATGTCTTAAAAGAAGATATGGCAGGACTAGCGACCACACTGGCGAAAGGGGTCGATGACATGCGCGCCACTTCTCCTCGGGTACAGGTAGCAATTTGCACGATACCGGAGGTACCGGTGCGTGACGGCAACCTGCAAAGAGCGGTTGTCAACGCAAACCAAAAGATATGGCGGATGAGTCGAGAGAAAGGCTTTGAGGTGGTGGAAATAAACAGAAAGGTGCACAGATGGGGTGGTTTTCAACGAGACAGAATTCACTTCGATGGGCGGCTAGGCCATGAGGTGGGTTGGCGACTTGCAGGACGCGCAGTAGCTTTGGGGGGGGGGGGTGCACGCGGGTCCTAGGGGGTGCGGGATAGCTAGTAACAAGGAAAACAACTAGGGAGACTTTTTTACAGGTGGTATAGGACAGATATGACTCCAAAACGACACCAGTATCTAAGATAGGTAGAGTCCGGGGCAGATATACACGTAGCCACGAGGGCCGAACCAATTCAGACATAGGGTATATTAATATGCAGGGTGGCAGGAACAGGCTGAAGTGGGAAGAGATAGAAGAACAGCTGAGGGAGGAGAGGCCGATGGTGTACGGTTTTGTAGAAAAACATCTTAGGGACATATAACAACCTCCTAACAATCCGGACTACACGTGGGACTATTGTAATAGAACAGAAAGCAGCAGAAAGGTGGGTGGTATTGGGGCATTCATTCATAAAAGTACAGACTGGCAAAAAGTCAAATAGGAGTGCAAGGAAAATTTATGGCTAGAAGGGAAAGTGTCAGGCCAAATGACACTGCTTGGTTTGGTGTACTTGTGTACGGGAGCAAAGGCCAGAGAGGAAAACCAGGCAATGGTAGAGTGTATATCAGTGGACATTGAGGAATAAGGAGGAGAGTGAGAGATAAATACACTATGAGATATGAATGCGCTCATAGAAGATATAGATGGGTATACCAGCCCAACAGGCAAAATGATCATGAATATGTGTGAAATGCATGACTTGATCATTTGCAACCATACCGAGTTCGCAATACTCCCGTCCTGGCCTCAAACAGTAGAGAACTATCCCGAGTATTATCATAGATCCTTTCCTTGCCAATTTCCTGCTTAACAGTTCGATAGATCTCTAGTGCAGACTTCTCAATCATGGCAAATTAGATGGGAGGTAGGAAGGCTGCAGTCGAGGATAGATTACGCACTGATGTCGCATAGGATGTATTATAGGCTCAGGGAAATGAACATAGATGAATACGGCTCCAGACGTCTGGGTAGTGATCACAAACGTATAAAGCTAAGTTTTCGAAGAGCAGTGAAAGTGGGAAGAAGACAAGATCAGCAACTACAGGAAACGTTTTATTTAGAAAGGCAAACATAAGTAGCTACTAAACAAATTGAGAAAGTAATCACTGAGGATAATAAAACAGTGTGGACATACACGAATCTAATTAGACTGTTCGAGCTAGAGCTTGCTAATGCACGTGACAAGTCACCCCGAAAAACAAGACACAGACGCAAGAGTTGGTGGGATGAGGAAGTTAAGAAAGCCATAGCAAAAGGTCAGGAAGCCTCTAGGGAACACAGACATGCTAAGCAGCGGGGTGAACCAACACATGATGTTGAAAGAAAATGGGAAGTCTTTCTAAACTGTAGAAGGGATGCATCCCTTCTGATCAATGAAAAGTTTAGAAGAAAGGGAGCTCAGTGGCTAGCAGAAGTACATAAAAAAGATAGAAAGGCAGCTGCAAAATTTTGGAACCATCTAAACTCCCCAAAAATGAGAGGAGCCTAGAGCACAGGTTTATAACTACAGCTCAAGGTGCTAGGCTAGAAGGGGACGAAGCTATTGAATATATAAGAACAAGGGTGACAGAAAAATTTCATCAAAGAAGTGCTTTTTGCACCACAATAGACAAGGATGAATCAAGTGGCGCAATGACTCCATTTTCACAACAAGAGTGGGAAAGGGCTGAGAAGAGGGTTCCTAGTAGTACATCAACAGACCTAGATGGCATTTCAATTATGCTGATGAAGGCATTAGGTCAGAAGTCTAAGCAGGCTTTAAGAGAGGCAGTGAGCAAAATAATAATCGATGGTGATGTCCCCGATGGATGTAAACTTAGCAGGATGAGCATGATATAGAAAGGAAAGGGAATAAAACTGACATAAACAACTACCGTCCTATAACAGTGACATCAGTGGTCTACAGGCTGGTGATGCAAGATTGTAAAGGAAAGACTGCCGGCATGGATGGTGATCAGGGGTGCTGGAGGATCTGCAGAATGGGTTTCGGAAACACAGGAGGTTGGAAGACAATCTATTTTCACTTACGCAGTGCAACGAAATAGCAGAAAGGGAACACAGGCCCCTGTGGCTAGCATTTTTGGATACCAAGGGAGCGTACGATAGCGTGGTTCAAGAGGACTTGTGGGGAATACTGGACACACTAGGTATGGAAGATGGAGTCACCAATCTTTTAAAGGATAACACTAAAGGTAACAAGGCAGTTATAAAGTGGGAAAAACAGGTATCCAAGCCGGCAGAGGTAAAACGGGGGCTTAGGCAGGGGTGTCCTCTGTCACCCGTGTTATTGATCATGTACCTACAAGGATTAGAGGCCAAATTAGAGGGAAGAAGGCTGGGCTTCAACCTCTTTTTCGTCAAACAAGGAAAACTAATTGAACAGGCACTACCAGCATTGATGTACGCAGATGATATAGCGCTAATTGCCGACAACAAGGAAAATTTGCAGAGATTGATGGACATCTGCGGTGATGAGGGAGATAGGCTAGATTTCAGATTCAGTAAGGAAGAATCAGCAGTCATGATCTTTTAATGAGAATGAAGGTACTGAGCTTAGAATACAGGAGGTCATGCTAGAGATAACTGATAAATAGTAATATCTGGTCGTATAGATAAGCAATGGAACCGAGTACCTAAGGGAACACGAAATATACGTGACGACGAAAGGTATCAGGAATGCAGCTGTGATGAAAAACAGGGCACTGTGGAATTACTATAGGTATGATGTTGTGAGAGGAATATAGAAAGGGGTCATGGTTCCTGGTCTGACGTTCGGCAATGCGGTCTGGTGCATGAGATCAGAAGTTCAAGCAAGATTAGAAATTAAGCAACGTGAAATAGGTAGGCTTGCCTTAGGAGCTCACGGGAATACACCAACTCAGAGAGAACAAGGTGATATGGGATGGACATCATTTGAGGGCAGGGAAGCTAGCAGCAAGATGAAATTTGAGAAGTGATTGAGAGAAATGGGGGAGGGGCGTTCGGTTAGGAAGGTATTCAGCTACTTGTACATGAAGAATGTCGATACAAGATGGAGGAAGCGAACCAGAAAATTGACTGGTAAATACTTAGAACTGACATGCTTTGGCCGCAAATAACACAATCACAAAGTAAAGAAACACTCAACGACAAGCACAAGCGGCACTTCTAACTAAAGTAGACCGAGCGCAAATCCAGAATTAAGTAACTGTAGTCCCGATGTACGAGTGTCCTGCTGGGGGGTGGAGGCGAACCTTCAGGGATGCGGCAAGAAACATGGCACGATGTACGGGAAATGTGCCAAAGGCGTTGTTTATGAGATACCCTTTTCTTGTGGCAACTCGTACATCGGGACTACAAGGCGCTGTATTGAGGAACGGGTTAGGCAGCATGAATTAGATTTAATGAAAGATGGCTTGGTGCATTTGTCTATGCATTGTAAAGCCTGCGGGTGTGTACCACGTTTTAACGAGTTTAAGATTCTGGGTATAGAAGTAGGCATAAAACTGCGCGTGAGTTGATGGAAGCATATTACATTACGAAGAAAGGTGAAAGTTGTATCAGCGAACCGTCGGTGACATTGTGCTTATCGGAGAAGAGATTGTTCGATAGCTGGATAGCGTAAGGCTGTGTGAAGACTGCGCAGGTCTGTATGTTGTTACTCAAGTCGGGATTCGCCCGGTCTACTTTAGTTGGAAGTGCCGCTTGTGCTTGTGGTTGAGTGTTTCTTTACTTTGTACTTGTGTTATTTGCGGCCAAAGCATGTCAGTAAGCAAGTACCAACTCGGCCAACAATCAGTGTTGTTAAAATACTTAGAAAACAGCAGGGGGCCAAACCAAAAATAATTATCTGTTAAGAAGATGGTGAAGAAAGCTGAGACCGATATGGGGAGAATTGGAATGATTTAGAAGTCTGCACTAGAGATCTATCGAACTGTTAAGCAGGAAATTGCCAAGGAAAGGATCTATGATAATACTCGGGGTAGTTCTCTACTGTTTGAGCCCAGGATGGGAGTATTGCGAACCTAGACATATCGGGCCAAATACGAAGGGGTAGACACGGTATGCAGTGCGTGTGGAGAGGAAGAAGAAACTGTCGAACACTTGATAATGTTCTGTAAAGGACTTCACCCTATAGTTCATGATGATAGCGCAGAGTTTTTTTAAAGCACTGGGGTTTATGGATAGGGAGGGCAAAATAGACTTTAATCGGGTAGAAATAACTAGAAGGAGGTTATCTGATTGGGGGCTAATGTCAAGGCACGAGTGAATATAAACTCGTCCCTGCGAAGCACGATTCCTCAACCTCACTATTTAAAGGAAAAAAATACATCTAGCCTTTGGTTCACTAAGTATTACGGCTTGGTGGCGTTAGCCACCGCCCAATCTAAAATGTAATGCCATATCAATCCATCCATCCATCCATTCTCGATGCGCTCGTTCGCCTTCGCTGCACGGATCGAGACTCTCTAATGCGGCGCTTCCGGAATACAATTCACCGATTTTATCGCGCAGAAAATCGTATAAACGTTTTGTTCACTCTCGCCACATGCAAGACTATCATCTTCGACGACATTTGTAGTGAAACATGGTGATACGGGGCCAATAATTCTCTGTGGTTGTATCACTGATCGTTCCTAGCCCACTCGAAAACATCTCGGTACTTAACGTGGTTTCGTATTTACTTGGTGGTCGAATTCATTACAATGTTCCTTCACCTAATCTAGTTTTGCGCTGCTTCCGCGATCGGCTCCATTTTTGACCAAATGACGATGCCACGCAATGGCGTTATCATATGACATCATGATGAATTCAAAAGATTTGACGACCTTTAACAGACGATGATCTCTTTGCATTAGTGAAGTTGATGCAGGCGGTCGATTCCGCGTTTTACTAGGCATTTAATGCTTTCATGCGAGACATGTGTGGTGTTTAAGACAGCGGTAGAAAACAGGGGTAGAACTCTCCGTTGTCGTCATTACCATACCGGGAGCATTACCCGATTGGGCACTTCAACTGGTATGGTGCATAACGGGAAAGATGAAAATTAATGCTCGAGCAATGTGCGTTCGGAAAAAAAATCACAGCATATCCACGGAGTGCATGATGATGAGTGGTGCGAAGCGTCCATCGGTCCGTCTGCGCTTCCATCCGTTCGTTCATTCTTGATTCCATTCGTACGTCCGTCTGTCCTTCCTTGCGTCCATTCGTGCGTCTGTTCATCCGTACGTCTATCCAGTGCACCCTCCAAGTACCGCCATCTGGCATATTTTCATCATATATTCATCATATAGAAGTACCGCCATCCAGCGGACATTCCAAAGACTAATCGAGAGGTGGCACGGCCGGAATAGAGGAGAGGCAGGCGCGCTCTGTCTTGCGGCCTGCGCTTCGTGTCTAGTTCCCACCTTTAACCACCGCTAGTTCATGGCACTGTGGTGCAACACTGTTTAGAAAAAAAAATCATTTTCAAAAACGTCTACACTCAACAGACCATTTCCTTCTTAGACTTACTCTAACGGTGATGACAAAACAGACGTCATATACATGAACATGGATATGAGAAGACGTTGAAAGAACATGTACACTCGATGGATCACACAAACACAACCACAAAAAATATATTTTGCTTTGCTAAAACCAAGGTGGTTACGCCAAGCGAGTTTAACGTGAGAACCTTATCTGGTCAGATAGCGCTCAAAATTCGTCCTGCTGTTACTAGTTTTTGTTTTGTTTTAGTATGCATCGAATTCGAGGAGAATTTCATTGGCGATTAAGTCACCGATACTCGTCTCTGTAGGTTATTTCATGAGAAACAACTATCTTTTCATGTATGAATAACGTGCGCGGGTTTCCATCTCAATTCAAAAGAGAGGGCTGCTCCTTCAGTCCGGCCAAGCAGGTGGCTACCAACTACTACGACGACGATGACTACAACTACTACAACGACTACTAATACATACATCGCGGACGCACGACCCACGGCTTAAGGAGCTTCGCCCCTAATAATTTGTGAACATTTCAGAGCACTGTACGCACTCTTCTATGGAAGAACCCTAAGCTATCCCGGTTATGCTATATTACAGGGGAGGGGGCAAGATGGTTATAAAAGTGGGTAACAATGCAGACTACTTTGTGCTCTACTATAGGAGAGCTTAAAGCCGTCCCGTGGGTCTCACACTTGATGAGGTCGGTTTGTGTGTTTAGAAAAAGTGGTTAACAATTTAGAGTACTTAGTACTCTACTATGGGAGAGCTGAAAGCCGTTCCGTTATGTATTGGAATGTGCGCTTCAAATTAGGCCGCTTTGTGTGTTTAGAAAAAGTGGTGAACAATTTAGAGTACTCAGTACTCTACTATGGGTGATCTGAAAGCCGTCCCGTTATGTTTTCGAACGTGTGCTTCACGTTAGGCTGGTTTGTGTGTTTAGAAAAAGTGGTGAACGATTTAGAGCACTATAGGTACTCTGCTATATGAGAGCATAAAGCCATCCCGGGTTTAAGAGAATTTTATTTCCAGGTATGTCATACATAGCTTATGTGCACACAGAAAGATGGACAATGATGATCATGTGTATGTACAGTGCAAGCTCTTAAGAACAGCGAAAATAACTTATTTGTGTATGCGGTGAAGTACACTGCAAAAATAGTACAGGGACAGAACATTCATGAACATCGACATGAATAAACTTATAAATATGTAGGCTATATGCACAAACAAGGGGGAGGGGGGTCATTCACGGGAATCAATTGTGATCTAATACTAGCAGATTAAACAAATACATGGTCAGATATTGTTTTAAATGTCACTGTACGCAACCACCTAAACTGCGATAGCCGGGTTGCTTGATTTCATTGACGTTTCAAGAGCAAACATCATCCCATTTTATTTGTGAGATAATGCCTCATGATTCTTTTTGCCTCCGGGTATGACCTTTATCGAACCTTCGAAGAGTTCTAGAAAGTGGACAAATTTATATGATACTGATTCGTAAATTTCAGGAAGGTAAGCAGGCACATTGTTTTTGCGGTCTGCAACGTGCGCGTTTAGCGCTATAGACGAGTACACTCCGGGCAGCTTCTGCTTTTGCACTAAATGTGCATAAAATTTTTTTAGCGACTTGCAAGCCTCCTGCAATGACTCAAACGTAATCTAAGTATGAAATTCGTCACGCATACATACCAGTACGCGTATGCCTAAACGGCTTCCACGTGCGGTATATCTACGTCGAATGATTATAACTGAATTGTTAATATTAATATCTAGGGTAAACGTCCCAAAAAGCATCACATGATTATGAGAGACGGTGTAGTGGAGAGCCATAAATAAAAAAATGCTTGAGGTGATCTTAGACTTTTCACCTGTAAGGACATATCGATGGATGTAGATCCAGATCTAGGCGTTTTCTATTTCTTTCAAGGACCAGGCGTTTTATCAAATGTAAGGATTTTGGTAACGATCTGCAAATGTTACATTACCCGACCTAAAGACAGGCGTTACTGATAAATCACGCATTTTCAACAAGAAGCGCTATGAAGACGTTTGTTCTTGTGTAGCGATTGGTATAATTCCTAATCATATGCTAAATGAGGCTCCACAACAATAAGGCCTGAGACAGTTCATAGCACCAACACTCAGTGATCCTTGTTCATTTAGCTACCACTGCTCCGTTTACCAAACTGTCAATGACATCAACTTTAGAGGTGAGAATGTAGGGTGTTTCCGGAACGAGTTCACTCTCGTTGGGAAGATTCGCAAACTTTGCGTGCTATGTGCGCGCTTCCTATTGCTGTACTTATCGGACTTCCGGTCTGTTACTGCATTTGAGACACGTGCCATCTCGAGCGAGTTTCGCCAAGTTGTACCATCTTTCACATTTAGCGCTGAAGCGGAGCAGGTGGGAGAAGCTATTCAGCAATATCTTTGTAACAGCATCAACACCATGTGCATATACGTAGGTTCCCGTATTACCTTACGGCTGCCCAAATGGGCACTTCGACAATTCGCAGAAGGATCAAAGTTATGGCGTAGTGAGAACTTGGCAACTGTACTTGCCGCAGTCCCGCCGCGGTGATCTAGTGGCCAAGGTACTGGGCTGCTGACCCGCAGTTCGCGGGATCGAATCCCGGCTGCGGCGGCTGCATTTTCGATGGAGGCGGAAATGTTGTAGGCCTGTGTGCTCAGACTTGGGTGCACGTTAAGCAACACCCAGGTGGTCGAAATTTCCGGAGCCTTCCACTACGGCGTCTCTCATAATCATATGGTGGTTTTGGGACGTTAAACCCCACAAAACTAACTATACTTCCCGTAGTGGGATAATCATAACATGAACAGGCGAAGTGCCTCAGACTGTCTGGCCGACGTTTTGTTAGCAGGACCTATCTTTTTCAAAGGCGCCGTATCCTCCTTGCCGTGAAGTGAAGCGAGGACTGCATTCTTCTCTTTACAGTATTTTGCTTTTCAGACATCAATCGTCAACAGGGACATGAGCCACCGCTATGATAAGACGTCACCACTAACCCCTTTAAACACGCCAAGGATGAGACGGTACCTTTCAAAAAAAAAAAAAATAGGTCCTCCTATCGAAACGTCGGCCAGCCATTCTGAGGCACTTCATCTGTTCATCATATGGTTATCCCACTATATATGTATACGTTGTTTCCATCTGTTGGCTCCCATCAAGATTTTGGATACTTGCCATAGGCATTCTCGCATAGTTTCAGCCGGCCATTTCACACGCGCACAAACGTTCTTGGGGCACGATTGAGGTGTACACAGATAACCGCAGCCAGGCTAGCGACGTAAAAGGCGGTGCTTACAGGAGCCAATTACGCTATCGCGTTGCACCTTTTAAGGCCCAGCTCAAGCGTCCCCTGAATCTCGATTCGAATTTATGAGCCGGTGTGGCGTCAGCCGTTATGCATCTGCTCATGTCACGTCACCCTTTCACGTGTGACGGCGACCGGAATTTCTTGTGAGGCGCTCTTTATGGTATGGAAACACGCCCAGCCTGAATGTATCTGCAGTATACTTAGATTTAAACCTGACACCATTTCCTGACTACAGTGACGGCAATGGCCAATTGTTCTAGGTAACCGCGTTGGTAGCGGTAAATTTGATAGTTTTAGGTTATGTTGACTGTGATGCGAGCGTTCGCCTCCAAATGACACTTTTCTGCCGTCAACTGCATACGCCCATCGTCATCGCATGCCTGCCGCATTCTTTCTTACCAGCAGTGACGTAATCAAACCCACCGCCTCTGTCCTGACCGTGCCAACGGAAATAACGGGGCTCGCGATTAAGTATACCTGCTCTAAACGCTGCTGGAAAAGTATAACCACCCAGCCTATGATCTGATGGGGCACGCCCACCAATAATGTTTCTCGTGTCTCGGTGCCCGATGTGTGACCCAAATTTCGGATCAGCTTTGCGCTTTGTGAAGTACTTCTTGCGAAGCCTATTGCATTTTTTCGCGAGCTGCACTGCACTGTCTAAGAGGTGTACTGCACTGTTTACGAGGTTCACTGCGTCGAGAGCGAATCTTCGAAAGGGAAGTGACTTGAAGAACACATAAGCGGCGCCTCAAGCGACCTTCGTGCAACTGCGATAATCTGGGACACTGCATCCAGCCGCAAACTACCCAAATGGTGAACACGCAAGGAAGCGGCGTTTAATGCAAGCGTTCATGGATTGCCATGAGTATTGTTTGACAAGTGATTGTCTTGGTAAAGTCGACTACGAATTTTGAGAACTCACAGCGTGGCAAGCGAAAGTGCTTGATGCCAGGCCCATCGCGTTTGCTCCAAAGCTCTCAGCCGTGTTTTTTCCCCTGCGGTTTCAAAGAAGGCCGCAGGGTAAAGCATTCTAAGTTTTTTTTAAATGCTCATGTTAGAAAAAATAGTAAAAGCAGTCAGCATCAATTCATAATATACTTCTACACTGAGCGTAAATCAAAATGGTTCCCACGTGACTATACCAATCGATAATGAAAAAAAAGGACATATGCAAAGACAAGGAACGAGCTGGGAAATAGGTGCGAGAGTTTTTTGTTTATTTATTTCATTTATTTTAGGAAGAATACTTTACTGGCCCAAAGTCTTTGGGTAAGCGGAGTCGACCCCGCAGGGGCGCCTGCGCAGGTAGGTGTTTGGTGTGTAGCGACACCACGGACCCGAGCTAACGGGGGAGTTTCTACTCCCTCCCACGCCTAGCCGTGCGTGGCTTTGCCGTGTCCGGGGTAAAGGGGATCCTGGGGGTTGAGCTGACGCTGGGTGATTGAACCTTTAAGGCCCCCCGGCAGAGGCAACACACCCCTTTGGCCCTGGCTTCACGTAGACGGCACCCCCGGATTGACCCGCCTGGGGGGAATCGGCAGTCGCCTTTTCCTGTCTCCCCCTCACATCTTCGTCTTTTCTCTTACTTTAAATCTTTCCTGTCCTCTACTCTCTTTCGTTGACTTCCGTGTTTCCTGGCGGCAAGGGTTAACCCTGTGTGGCTATCCTACCTTGGATACACCATATTCGGTTATAGTGGTGGTGTACAGCTGGCGTCTGCAGGTCCTGTGCTTACAGACCCTGCAGCGTCCCCTTGTAGGACTCCATGGTGGGTGGCTGGCGCCGCTGCTGAAACTAAACCTTTTCTTATGGCTAGCTCTTTCCCCCCACTCCCTTATCGCCCTCAGAAAAGAGGGCGCACCGATGAAGTATTCCAGTTTTTTGGTCACCAGAGAGTATCCTTTGCCCGATTCCACGTTATCCACGCTGACACACCCGGCAAACCAGTGCGAACAATTTCACCTTTTCTTGTTTCAAAGTCTTTGACAGAAATCTTTGGCCCAGGATATAAAGCTTCGAGAATGGCAAGTGGTGACCTTCTGTTGGAACTCCGCGACCAGAAACAATATGAAAAATTGCCTAACCTAATGAAATTTGGAGATACCAAAATTAATAGTAACCCCACACCGAACCATGAACACCATCCGTGGCGTTGTCTCAGATAATGACCTGTTAGGGCTGACGGAGGCTGAACTCCTGGAGGGTTTCAGCGAACAGAATGTCATAAACGTAAAACGAATTAGCATGAGGCGTGATGGCAAAGAAGTCCAGACTAAACACCTCATACTTACTTTCAATTCAAGTGTACTGCCCGACTCCGTTGAGGCTGGGTATATCAAGCTTCGAGTGAGGCCGTATATACCAAACCCCCTCCGATGTTTCAAATGCCAGCGGTTCGGCCACAGTTCACAGAACTGTCGAGGCCGCCTAACTTGTGCGAAATGCAGTGCTGACGAACACACATCTGATGCCTGTGAAAATTCTCCTCACTGTGCGAACTGTAACGGGGAGCATGCCGCATACTCACGGTCATGCCCAAGCTGGAAAAAAGAAAAGGAAATTGTCACAATTAAAGTAAAACAAAACATTTCATTTAGGGAGGCACGAAGGCAGGTGTCCTACCTGCCAGAAACCAGCTTTGCCGAAGTGGCGCGTCAGGAGGCAGCGCCACGACGGCCCCCGGCGCCTGTCTGGCACACGCGTAGTGAGCCAGCGGTGACGCCATCCGCCCCCTCGGCGGTTGCAGCCAGTGCTGCTCCGCCATCGAAGAAGGACCCACCAACCTCCGGGCTGGGGGCCGCGAAGGCCTTGTCTTTAGAGGCGAGGCCCTCAGAACAACTGCAGCGCTCGCAAGAGCGCTTGTCCAGTGCCTCGCTATAGGCAATGGACACAACTCCGAGCGTCAGGGCGCAGCAAGCGCCTAAGGATCGGCGCGACTCCGTCGACCGATCCAAAAAAGAAAAATCTCATGTCACGGCCCCTGGAAAGGGTCCATGAGCTAATTTTCCATCCTTGAGCACACAGCACAAAACACATCTAAAATGGACACGCAGATTTTACAGTGGAATGTGAGAGGACTTCTCCATAACCTCAATGATATTAGAGAACTCCTTAATAAACATAATCCAAAGGTGCTGTGTGTTCAGGAAACACATCTCAAGTCCACACAAACAAACTTTCTAAAGCAATATGCCATCTTCCGCAAAGACCGTGACGACGCTGCCGCCTCGTCGGGCGGTGTCGCTATAATAGTTGATAAAGGTGTTGCCTGTAAGCAAATAAACCTTCGAACTTCTCTTGAGGCAGTTGCTGTCCGAGCAGTGCTGTTTGGGAAGCTACTAACAATTACTTCTATTTACATTCCTCCGTGCTATCAACTTTCGAAGACAGAATTTCAAAGTTTCATTGATGAACTTCCTCTGCCATATATAGTCGTTGGTGATCTAAATGCACATAATCCTCTATGGGGCGACTCGACTCCTGTTTGGATACACGAGGACGCCTAATAGAACACTTTCTGTTTTCGTCAGGTGCATGTTTACTTAACAAAAAAGAATCAACATATTATAGCTCTACGCACAACACATACTCTTCTATAGACCTGAGTATTGTCACGAGTACACTAATTCCTTATCTGGAGTGGTCAGTTCTCAAGAACCCCTTTGGGAGTGACCACTTCCCGATAAAGTTGAAGCTAACTAAAGAACATACATGCTCGCCTGACTTTCCTCGTTGGAACACCAAGTCAGCCAACTGGGAACTTTTCCGAGAAAACACATCTTTAGATGGAGAGGACATTGCTGATTTTAATATAGACGATGCTGTGGTATACCTAACAGATTTTATTATTGACGCTGCAGTGAAATGTATTAAGCAAACTAACGGAATGACTAATAAGCGTCGCATCCCATGGTGGAATGACGATTGTCGGAAAGCGCGAAATAGTCAAAATAAAGCTTGGAGATTACTCCGAAATTACCCAACGGCTGAAAACCTCGTCCATTTCAAACAGGTGAAGTCACAAGCTAGAAGAACGCGTCGTCTTGCAAAGAAAAAAAGTTGGAATAGGTACATCTCTGGTATCAATTCTTACACCGACGAAACAAAGGTTTGGAATAGGGAAAACAAGTTAATGAGTTGGGAGTCGCACCCCCTACCCTTGGTAAATAGCCGAGGTGAGAGCTTAGAGGAGCAGGCGGACTGCCTATGCGAACACTTTGAATACGTCTCAAGTGCATCAAACTATACAGAAACGTTCTTAAAATTCAAAGAACGCGAAGAGCGGCAGCCCCTTATATGTAAATGTCCATCCAGTGAGACTTACAACTGCCCATTTATATTAGCTGAACTTAAGGCATCTCTTGCGTGCTGCAACAACTCGGCGCCAGGTGTCGATCGTATAACATACGAAATGGTCAAGTACCTTCACCCGAAGCACTAAAAACACTCCTAACTCTCTTCAATATCATGTGGGCAGCTGGGTATATTCCATTGTCATGGAAAGAAGCTATAGTCATCCCAGTACTTAAACAAGGCAAAGATCCGTCCTTGGCCGCCAGCTACAGGCCAATAGCGCTAACAAGCTGTCTATGCAAACTGTATGAGAAAATGATAAACCGGCGCTTAATCCACTTTCTAGAAAGTAACAGTATACTAGACCCCCTTCAGTGTGGTTTCAGAGAGGGGAGGTCGACAACAGACCACCTTGTTCGCATAGAGACATACATCAGAGATGCATTTATTCATAGGCAGTTCGTACTTTCGGTATTCCTAGACTTAGAGAAGGCGTACGACACCACATGGCGATTCGGGATTCTCCGCGATCTTGCCACCATGGGCATCCGTGGGAACATGCTAAGCACAATTAAAAGTTATTTGTCTAACCGAACCTTTCGCGTAAAAGTGGGAAATGCTCTCTCTAGAACTTTTACCCAAGAGACTGGTGTTCCGCAAGGGGGCGTGCTTAGTTGCACACTCTTTCTTGTAAAAATGAAGTCCCTGCAGTCAGTCATTCCAAGCGCGATGTTTTATTCCGTGTATGTTGATGATGTGCAGATGAGTTTCAAATCATGCAATATGTCTACCTGCGAACGACAAGTGCAGCTTGGAATGAATAAATTCTCTAAATGGGCGGCTGAAAATGGTTTTAAAATAAACACGAAGAAAAGTACTTGCATACTTTTCTCCAACAAACGAGGGGTAATGCCACTACGAAATGTTGCGATCAAGGGAGACCAACTGTGAGCAGCGAGCATAAATTCCTGGGAACCACTTTAGATTCTAAGCTGACGTTTATTCCCCATATTAAATATGTCAAAATGAAATGTTTGAAAGCGATGAACGTCCTAAAACTCCTGTCACGTACAACGTGGGGTAGTGATCGAAAGTGCCTCTTGAAGTTATACAAAAGCCTTGTCGGGTCACGCCTTGATTATGCCTCTATAATTTATCATTCCGCAACGCCAAGTGCATTAAAAATCCTAGACCCCCTTCACCATCTGGGTATCCGACTTGCAACTGGTGCTTTCATGACCAGTCCGATCCAGAGCCTCTATGTAGAGTCGAATCAGTGGTCACTTCACCTGCAGCGATCCTATAGCAGTTTCACATATTTTATAAAGGTATACGCGCAAACATCAAGCATCCATCTTATTCAACTATAAACGATATGACCGCTGCCACCTTTTTCCATAATCGCCCCACAGTGAGAAAGCCGTTCTCTTTGCGTGTGAGAAACTTAAGTGAGGAAATGGGTGTTCCGCTGCTAGAACTTTGTCCTACGCCCACAGCGATACTTTTACCCCCGTGGCAGTGGCAGCTTATACACTGTGACACCTCATTTGTCGAGATCACTAAACACGCACCAGAAGCACATATTAAAATGCATTTCCGAGAACTCCAGTCCAAGTACTCATGCGCAGAGTTTTATACCGACGCTTCTAAGTCGCATGTAGGGGTAGCTTACGCAGCCGTCGGACCATCCTTCTCGGAATCCGGTGTGCTGCACCCGGAAACAAGTATATTCACGGCTGAGGGTTATGCACTATTGTCGGCTGTGAAGCATATACGGAAATCAAACATACAAAAATCAATTATATTCACAGACTCATTAAGCGTCGTAAATGCATTAGGATCACTTTTCAGATTGAGAAATCCGGTAATAATTGAGCTGTATTCCGTCCTATGTACTGCGTACATGTCCAACCAGCATGTTACTATTTGCTGGGTACCTGGCCATAGAAGCATCGAGGGCAATGTGCTAGCTGACGAAATGGCCACCTCAATTATATTGCGCGCTATTAACCCCACCGCTACTGTCCCTGCAACAAACCTAAAACCCTTCCTACGTAAGAAACTGCGAAACCACTGGCAACGCTTGTGGGACACAGAAATAAATAATAAGCTTCACTTGATTAAGCCGCGGTTGGGTTACTGGCCCTCCGCTACAAGAACACGGCGAACTGATGTCCTATTCTGTCGCCTCAGAATAGGACACACTTATGGTACCCATAGCTTTCTGCTGACTGGCGATGAACCTCCTACTTGTGGTAGATGTGGTGAGAGGCTAACCGTCCTCCACGTCCTCCTGGAGTGTCCTGAAGCTGAAAGTGAGAGAAAGAAATATTTTGCTTTAGCATACCGCTATAATCTTCCTCTACATCTGATTATGTTTCTCGGTGAAGAGCCGCTCTTTGATGCAAAATCAGTTTTAAGCTTTTTAAAGGATGTAGTATTGAATGTTTTTAGCCCAACATTGAATGTTTTTAGCCCAACAGGTTCATAGTGCATCCTCTCTTCAGAGGAGGCCGCTGTGATAGCAGCTTTCAATGAGCCCAGGCCTTCATGCTCTTGTTTTATGGGCTCTGTCGTGGCACTGGTGCTCCATGCCAAGTTTCTATTTCACATACATATCACTTTTAAACCATTTTATGTTTCCATAGCACACATCATTTGTCATTGCCATAATTTTACTATATATATTTTTATGCACCTACAGCGACTGTTTTTAGGCCTATTTACAGCCACGTCACATCTGTTTTATCTACACTGCACATTGCACAGTTCATTATCATCGCTCTGGCGCTCTTTGGCCACATCTGGCCCTTGGGCCAATAAACTCCACTAATCAGTCAAGCGGAGTCATAAAGCTATTTCGGGTGGCATGGTTTAGGACACAAATTAATAACAACCAACTACAACACAACGCACCAAAATTAAAAATACTGTTCCTTAACCCGCCAAGGTGCATACCGTGGTGTGGTGGCTAAGGCACTTGGTTACCGACTCATAGGCGGCGGGATCGAATCCCGGCTGCAGCGGCCGCATTTTCGAAGAAGGGGAACTTGAGGCCCGTGTTCATTAATTTGGGTGCATGTTAAAAAAAAACCCAGATGGTAGAAATGTCCAGAGTATTCCACTACGGCTCACACCCGTCTTAGAGACGGGCGCGCACACCCGTCTCAGAGCCACGCGCTCCGTTTTTCAAGAAAACTGCCACATGACGCTGCTGTCTCAAGTGTGACGTACCTTGATGCGCTTGTTCACCCTCGCCGCACGCTCGAAGCACTCTAACGCAGCGCCCTCAGAATACCATTCACCGATTTTCTTGCGCAGAACATCAAATAAATGTCTTGTTCACTCTCTACACATGAGAGACTATCGTCTTTCGACGACATTTGCAGATTGCCATGCAGATACGGGGCCAATTTTTAAATGCGGAGCATCTAATACTCGAGGCTTGTAGTGCGGCGCCGTCCGCAAGCTTCCTCCTCCTTCTTCCACCATCTGTGCATCCCTTCCTCCTCTACACACCGCGCGCGCTTCACTCCTCCACCATCTGTGCACCCTTCCTCCTCTACACACCGCGTGCGCTTCTCCTCTTCACGAACATTCGCTAGCTGTATAATGTAGCGCGCATGCGCCGTCACGCTTCGAGAACATCGGCAGCTGACGCGCGCGCATGCGCCGTCAGCTGCCGGAAGGAAGGAAGGAAGGAAGGAAGGAAGGAAGGAAGGAAGGAAGGAAGGAAGGAAGGAAGGAAGGAAGGAAGGAAGGAAGGAAGGAAGGAAGGAAGGAAGGAAGGAAGGAAGGAAGGAAGGAAGGAAGGAAGGAGGAAGGAAGGAAGGAAGGAAGGAAGGAAGGAAGGAAGGAAGGAAGGAAGGAAGGAAGGAAGGAAGGAAGGAAGGAAGGAAGAAGGAAGGAAGGAAAGGAAGGAAGGAAGGAAGGAAGGAAGGAAGGAAGGAAGGAAGGAAGGAAGGAAGGAATGAAGGAAGGAAGGAAGGAAGGAAGGAAGGAAGGAAGGAAGGAAGGAAGGAAGGAAGAAGGAAGGAAGGAAGGAGGAAGGAAGGAAGGAAGGAAGGAAGGAAGGAAGTGTTACGCCTACGACGGGTTTATTCGAAGCAGACGTAACGGTCGACTCGACGGTATACCGCAGTGAACGCGAAGCAGCGAGCTCTTGCCACCAACCGAACGTCCTCCTCTTCTGCTACCACCATGTTCCCCGCTACACAGGTGCACATACCTAAATTACACATGTGGTAACACTTCCCTCCGCGCAGACGAAGCCCACTGGGCGAGTCAAACAGTCTCTCGAGGAATAAAGCGCTTCAAACGTGCAACATGGACAAGTTCAGTTTTTGCAGACCGTCGGCCGTTTGAATGGAGACGCGCTATGCGGTAAACTAAATCACTGATACGGTCTACAACAAGATAAGCTCCCGCATAGTGCGCTAGCAGTTTCTCGCTCAAGCCGCGTTTTCTAGTTGGTGTCCACAGCAACACTAGGTCGCCACGATTGTACGTCACGTGTCGGCGCCGGCGGTCAAAATGTGCCTTCGAGCGATCTTGCGAAGCAAGAGTGCGCAAATAAGCAAGGCGTCTAGCTTCTTCTGCCCGACAGATGATCTCGGATATGCAGGGATCACGGTGGTCCAAACACGGGAAGATGGTATTCAAAGTATGACGAGGTGGTCGAGCATATAGAAGAAAGAAAGGACTGTAGCCGGTAGTTTCATGCTGAGCGGTGTTGAATGCATATGTGATAAAGGGTAGAATACTGTCCCAGTCCTTGTGATCGGATGCAACATACATAGACAGCATGTTCGAGAGAGTTCTGTTCGTTCGTTCAGTTAGACCGTTCGTTTGGGGATGGTATGGCGTAGAGTGCCGAAACCTTGAAGCACAGACACGAAGCATCTCTTCCATCACGTCTGCTGTGAATTGTCGGCCACGGTCACTGATTACGATTTTGGGAGGTCCATGTCGAAGAATTACAAAACGTAGCATGAAGGAAGACACATCGGCTGCAGTTGCCGATGGTATGGCAGCTGTCTCGCAGTACCGTGTTAAATGGTCGGTGCAAACGACTATCCAGCGATTTCCATCAGAAGACCGGGGAAAGGGTCCAAGGAGGTCAATCCCGACTTGCTCGAATGGAGCTCTAGGGGGCGGCACCGGATGTAATCGCCCTAAAGGAGCACTTGTTGGGCGCTTATGACGTTGACACTCGTTACAGCTAGACACGTATTGTTCCGTCGTCTGGCGCATTTTGGGCCAGTAGAATCTTTCTTGAAGACGGCACAGAGTTTTCGCTGTGCCTAGATGACCGGATGTTGGGTCATCATGCATAGCCTGCAAAACATAAACGCGAAGACTCTTCGGAACAACCAGAAGATATCGTGAGCCGGTGTTGGTGTAGCTCTTTTTGTACACTAGCCCGTCTCGGATGCAGAAGCGCGTAGGCGATGATTTTGGTTTGGTAGCAAGAAGCTGTTGTACGGTGCTGTCCCTTTGTTGCTCATCCTTAAAGATCTTGTTATCGGGAAATGGGTGGTCGAGTGATACAATGTAGGTATCGAAGGTGTCCGCGTCACATTCAATCGTTGGAAGCGGTAGTCGCGAAAGACAATCTGCGTCAGCGTGACGTCGGCCGCTTTTATAGGAAACCGTGAAGTCATATTCTTGTAGACGAAGTGCCCAGCGCGCCAGCCGACCAGATGGGTCACGCAGGTTGACCAACCAGCAGAGAGAATGATGGTCTGTCACGACGGTAAAGGGGCGTCCGTACAGGTAGGACCGGAAGCGCTGCACTGCGAAGACTACTGCAAGGCATTCTTGCTCTGTGACAGTGTAGTTACGCTCGGACTTGCTGAGTGAGCGACTTGCATACGCTACGACGTGTTCTTGATTATCCAAGCGTTGAACCAGGACAGCACCTACACCAATACCACTGGCGTCTGTGTGAATCTCAGTGGGAGCGAGAGGATTGAAGTGGCGAAGAATCGGATGGGACGTCAAAAGAAACTTCAACTCCGAAAAAGCAGACTCACATTCCGGGGTCCAGTCAAACTGCGCACCTTTCTGAAGCAGACACGTGAGCGGGTATGCGATATTGGCAAAGCCAGGAATGAATCGGCGAAAGTATGAACAAAGCCCCAAAAAGCTTCGCAGTTCTTTCACCGAGCTTGGCTGCTTAAATGCCTCCACTGCGGCCGTCTTGGCGGGATCCGGTCTTATGCCTTCTTTGTTTACTAAGTGTCCAAGGACGAGTGTTTGGCGCTCTCCGAAACGACATTTCTTTGAGTTCAGCACCAAGCGTGCTTTGCTTAGACAGTCCAGTACGAGACCAAGGCGTGTGTTGTGCTCACAAAAGGTGCGCCCAAAAATTACAACGTCGTCCAAGTAACACATACACACTTCCCACTTCAATCCACGTAGAATGTTGTCCATAAATCGCTCAAAAGTTGCGGGCGCGTTGCAGAGTCCGAACGGCATCACATTGAATTCAAATAGCCCATCTGTTGTAACAAATGCCGTTTTCTCCTTGTCTTCCTCGTGCATTGGAATCTGCCAGTAGCCTGACCTCAGATCCACAGACGAAAAGTAAGAGGCCGATGATAGACAGTCGATAGCATCATCAATCCGCGGGAGTGGGTATACGTCTTTTTTAGTGATGGCGTTGAGACGGCGGTAGTCAACACAAAATCGCCATGTCCCATCTTTCTTCTTCACTAGAATTACTGGAGCGGCCCACGGACTACATGATTCTTGAATTACATTTTGCTTGAGCATCTCGCAAACCTGTTCATTGATAACTGCGCGTTCGGAAGGTGATACACGATATGGCTTCTGTCGGAGAGGTCTGTGAGATGTCGTGTCGATTCGGTGCTTTATACGAGAAGCAGGGAATGACGGTGAATCATGCTGTGCGAAATCAAAAATACCGGCATGTTTGCGCAGAATACTCGCCAGTTCATTACGTTCCTTGGTGCTGAGTGACTTATCAATCATAGCCATAATGGTGGTGTCCCTGGCGTGCAGATTATCGCAACGGGTCTTATCCGGGGAATCATTGCTTTCTGCGAGGGTGGCAAGCGACAATACTTGGTGTTCACGTATCTCTGCAAGTTTCAGACCCTTCGGCAGCACTGTAGGTTCATTAGAGCAGTTAATCGCCCATAAACCAGTATGCCCTTGCGCAACCGATAATGTACAGTAGGGTATTAAAACTGTCTTCTTTATGCAACTGAGATGCACGGGCTCCACAGTTGCGTCAAATGTTTTCTCGCTTGCAGGTGAACAGGCAACAGGGACACATTTTGCAGACAACGGCGGCACAGTTGTGTCCACAGACACGCAAAGAGCACTTTCTTGAGAGGGCGAGTTTTCCATAAACGAAACTGGGATATCAGAATCTACTGTAATTTGTCCTGTGCGGCAATCAACAGTAGCACCACACAGCTTCAAGAAATCGAGTCCCAGAATGACGTCGTGCGTAGTATGAGGGAGAACAGCAAACTCCGCGACAAAGTTCTGGCATGCCAAACTAACAGTCACAGTGCAGACACCAACAGGTTGTAACACCTCTCCGCTCACTCCACGAAACGTATCAGGACGGTCCCAACGAAACATAACCTTTCGTCCAAGAAGGCGGGTGAAAACTAAACTCATCACTGACACGCTTGCACCTGTGTCCACCAACGCCATCGTCGGTACACCATCGATAAGCACTCGAACCTTATTTCTAAGCATGGAAGCTAACGGAGGTATATCTGTTGAAATCGAAGACTGTCCGGCGACCTCACCTCCAACGGCCGCGCCGGCTAGTTTTCCGTAGGAGGCGAGGAGTGGCGGCGCCGAGGAGACGGTGATCGGTTGGCGCGAGGGGCAGGTGGTGGTGTCACACTGCGGTCAGAGGCCGGAGATTGGTTTCGTAGCGGTCCTGGGATCTCGTAAGACGCGCTTCCCGGAAATGTCGGTGCTCGGGTAAGGCCAGGACGGTTAAATCTCGGTGATCGGTCGTACCTTGGCGACTGCCGGTAGTTACAATACCTGGCAATGTGTCCTTCGAAGCCACAATTGTAGCAGACTGGTAGAGGACGCTCGCTGAACCAATGCTGAGACCGCTCAGCTGTGAAGGGTCGGTGACGAGCTTGCTGAGCGGGGGCTGCCAACCTCTGTGTGGCGGGGCCGTGCCGAAGGCGTTGGCCATATCGCTGGTCGGCCGCGAATGAGTCACGACGTGGCCTCGGATTTCCAATTTCGCTGATGTCTGCCACACATACCGATGGTGGCAAAGGAGCTGATGGTGCCGCCGTGTAGTAGGGTGGATTGGTAGGTGGATGAGGAATGGTTTCGTTGACCCTGCCACCTTGTCGCTGCAGCTCTTCACGCACAATTGCCCGAATAGTAGCCGCAAGGTCGGTGGGCGGGCTCACGTCGACGCTGGCAACCGTTGTCACATTTGCCAGCCTACCAAATTTCGGGGCGATGCGACGAGTCTTCAATTTTTCAAACGTGCGGCATTGGCGTTGGACGTCGGAGGCAGAGGTGAGGTCATCCCTGCCTATCAGAAAATTGTAAACGTCTTCCGCTATGCCTTTCAATAGGTGTCCGACCCTGTCTTCTTCGGACATCTGCGGGTTTATAATCTTGCAAAGCTTAAGGACGTCCTCTATATAAGCAGTGCAGGTTTCTCCAGGAGTCTGGGCTCTTCCAGCAAGAGTCCGCTCCGCGCTCTTCTTTTTTGAGTCGGAGTCACCAAAACACTTTTTGAGTTCTTGAGCAAAAAGAGCCCATGTTGTCAAGGACTCTTCGTGGTTTTCATACCACATCAGTGCAGTGTCCGTGAGAAACAGCGCGACGTTTTCCAGCTGATCGATAGAGTTCCAGTGATTGTACCGGCTCACCCTTTTGTAGTGCGTTAGCCACGCGTCCACATCTTCTCCTGCCATTCCCGCGAACGGGCGGGGTTCCATGTAGTGATGCCGAGGTGTAGTCAGTGTAGATTGGCGCGAAGTCGAGGCGGTTGATTCCTGACCTTCGCTCTGGGTCATGACGACTGTTGTCGGCGGCAGACCGGCAAGACGACGGCTCCGGCGAACTCCGAACAGCTGTGGCTCCGTGGTACGTCGACGTGTCGTACCCAGCACCTCCACCACTCTGTTACGCCTACGACGGGTTTATTCGAAGCAGACGTAACGGTCGACTCGACGGTATACCGCAGTGAACGCGAAGCAGCGAGCTCTTGCCACCAACCGAACGTCCTCCTCTTCTGCTACCACCATGTTCCCCGCTACACAGGTGCACATACCTAAATTACACATGTGGTAACAAGGAAGGAAGGAAGGAAGGAAGGAAGGAAGGAAGGAAGGAAGGAAGGAAGGAAAGAAGGAAGGAAGGAAGGAAGGAAGGAAGGAAGGAAGGGAGGGAGGGAGGGAGGAAGGAAGGAAGGAAGGAAGGAAGGAAGGAAGGAAGGAAGGAAGGAAGGAAGGAAGGAAAGAAGGAAGGAAGGAAGGAAGGAAGGAGATTAACTTTATTTTTGTCCTGTTTTTCAAGGCATCCTTCTTTGCAACCTAAGAATCAATAACCACACCGCCCCCAGTACTGCACCGCACCTGTCATTCACCTGTGCAACAAAGCAATCGTTAGCGATTTCCTTTCTAAGAATGAGTACTTTTCTTGCGGATAATGCAGACATTACGAATATTACGAATTAAAAATTCAGCTTTTCTTGTTAAAATGTTTCGTTGGACTTAGCAGTGAAGCTGGAATTTTCGATTGAGTTCGCCAAGTGAAATTTTTTTGAGCGAAAACTGTCGAAATTAACATGTGCCTGCATGCATGACTGAGCCATACGCCACAAATACGTGAGAGGTCTTGACGTCACGTAAATAAGCAATTCAAATTAGTGCGACGGCAATCGGCGAGGGTGGAGGTAACGTTTATTCTTAGGCTGTAACCGACTGTTGTGCGATTTCTATACCTTACGATACCAAGGGGCTCAGAGATTGGTGGGTGGTGCCGCCTCAGAATATAGCGGCACTCGTAAATTAGGCATCGGTGGTGGCGAAGAGCGCCGATTATTGTTCTATGGACTGTTTGGCAGCGGACTCGATCTGTTAGAACGTAACCGTATACTGCTTCGATTTAAAAATAAAGAAATTCCTTAAAAAATACGGCTATTACGGATGAACTGAAAACCGCAAGGTTGTGTTTTCTTTTTTTTTGCTACGAAGTCCAAGCACACGCCTCAAAATGAGGAGGGACTTGTGCAAAATAGTACCAAACTATTTCTCACGAAATATAAACTCCCATGGACATTAAGTTTGTTCGTCATTGTTTTCCTACTTATTAAAATTCAGTATGAGGTGTTGAGAGGAGACAAGATGGTTAGCTACGGGGAGATTATTAACCACCTTGTCATATTCAGGATTAGTATCAAGCTTTCCTTGGATCACATTTATACTCACGCCTTATTGCAGGTATTCCGAAGCAGTGCCGTTTACATATCATTGCAACATTTATTGATCAGAGGCGTGAATTACGTAGGAAGGGGGGTGGGGTTGCCTTGACTTCTGCCCCACCAACTCTTTCAGGGAAGTTATTGATAAATAGGGGAAGGAAGGAAGGAAAATAGGAGGAAAAGAACGGCAGGAAGGTTAACCAGCCTATAGGCAGCTGGTTTGCTACCCTGCGCATGGGAAAGGGATGGGGGAGATGAAAGAGAGAGAGCAGAGGGGGAAGATAAATAGGAGAATGGCTAGTTGGCCAAGTTGGTACTGATCCAAAGTGTACTGCGCAAAGAACGAACGGATGCACGTAGTAGAGTGAAAGGACAGACTGCGCTTGTCTCTACTTTTTCTCTACTTCGTGTTTCTGTCCGTCTTTTTGCGCAGTACATTATATATTGATAAATATGCTTACGCTGTCGTCTCTTCAGAGAAAAATGATCTTACTGGTTTGGATGCACTAGCGACTCGTTTTCGAATATACCATATCAAAATGCACGAAAAAGAGCACCGATTACGTCAGATATTGGTGTTCAAGAGCATTAACACCACGTTCGAAGGAGCTAGTAATTCTTGGCACCGTACTTACGAATCGACTCTCTCGGACTCGCTCAGACTCCGATCGAGCCGTAATCGTGGGTATGGGTGAGTGCGGGAGAGTAATGTTCTGGTGAATTTGATTCGCAGGGAGTCCGGTTGAGAAAAGTTTTCGTCAGTGTGAGTCAGAATGAGTCCAACTCGGCAAAATGTTCGAGAGTCTCAGACCGAGTGAGTCCAAAGCTCACAAGGTATTTCATGAGGGATTTTGAGTGAGCTACACAGGTTTTGCCGACCTTTGACCACAACAGATTAGGCAGAACCCGCTATCCCAGTCGCACACCAGTCGCTTATTAAGAATAAGGCGGCACGTGGCGCTTCATCCAAGCCCATTCGTCACCAACCACGGTGACGTACGATTGCTGCAATAGAAAAAAATATAGAACCTAATGTATATTTTGTCAACAAAGCGCACAAGTACGAAACATTCAGAATGGGAAATAGTGGAACATTTTGTTGCCAAGCGCGGCCTCTGGGGATAAACTGATGGCTGTGCAGTATAGGCCAAGAATGCTACGAGAGTTCAATCTGGCGCCAACCAAAACAAACGTTATCTTTCTGTCTGTCTCCAGTACGCGTTTGTGGTGTCTCGTTCGTCGTCCAGAAGACACTCACTCCATCACTTTGGCAGGTGGTACAATTTTCGTCCCCATATCAATGAAAAGAAAGAAAGGTGAAGTGGTCAGACTTTTCTATCCATTTCCGTGAAGCCTATTGCATGGAATAATGCATTTTAACGGGGAAAACTAACTGGGTGCGTCAAAAGAAAGGAACTGCTGTTAAGTGAGACAGAGAGCAAGGAAGGCATAGGAAATCCAGGAGGTTAGCCAGATATTAACATATGCTTTGCTATCCTGCGCTGGAAAGACGAAGTGGGGGTAGAAACTAGGGTGTAGGGACACCGGAAGCGCCCCCCCCCCCCCCAAAAAAAAGAATATGTTGCACACAAAACGAAGAACTCTTGGTCCATTCCACGTAAAACACCAAAGCTAGACTCAAATAAAAGGCTCATTGCTTGTGGCTGCGTGCACACACGACAAAAAAGTAGGCTTTATTGATAATATTTGAAGAACAGCAGAGTTTTTCTAAACATCCCTTTGGTTTCAAAATATGGGAATAGATTCATTGTTGTAGGACCCACAGAAATGCAAATACGTAATACTGCAAAAGAATGTCTTAGGTGAAACATAGTAGTGGAAGATTTTGAGAGTTTAAAAAACGCAACAACACTGCAAAGCAGAGTCGTAACTAATATTAATCATAATTGATAACATAAAAATGCAAGGTTTACATATTTATAAAACAATACATTTGCAATTAGGTAAATTGTAAAAAACGTAATATATAGAGCCAGGATACAAAAGATAACATAAAGCAAAGCAAACAGAATGACAGAGTTAAGGTTGTCTTTCCAAAATGCATTTTAAAAAAAGATGTTATGGTCGAAAGATCGTTTGAAGGGACACTGAAGTGCAACAATGAATTGGCTTAGATCGATGAATTATGCACCGCGATACCTAATGCTGCTAAATTTACCATCATCATCATCATCATCAGCCTGACTACGTCCACTGCAGGACAAAGGCCTCTCCCATGTTCCGCCAGTTAACCCGGTCCTGTGCTTGCTGCTGCCAATTTATACCCGCAAACTTCTTAATCTCATCTGCCCACCTAATCTTCTGTCTCCCCCTAACCCGCTTCCCTTCTCTGGGAATCCAGTCAGTTACCCTTAATGACCAGCGGTTATCCTGTCTACGCGCTACATGCCCTGCCCATGTCCATTTCTTCTTCTTGATTTCAGCTATGATATCCTTAACCCCCGTTTGTTCCCTAATCCATTCTGCTCTCTTCTTGTCTCTTAAGGTTACACCTACCATTTTTCTTTCCATTGCTCGCTGCGTCGTCCTCAATTTAAGCTGAACCCTCTTTGTAAGTCTCCAGGTTTCTGCTCCGTAGCTATGTACCGGCAAGATACAGCTGTTATATACCTTCCTCTTGAGGGATAGTGGCAATCTACCTGTCATAATTTGAGAGTGCTTGCCGAATGTGCTCCACCCCATTCTTATTCTTCTAGTTATTTCAATCTCGTGGTTCGGCTCTGCGGTAATTACCTGCCCTAAGTAGACATAGTCTTTTACAACTTCAAGTGCACTATTACCTATCTCGAAGCGCTGCTCCTTGCCGAGGTTGTTGTACATTACTTTCGTTTTCTGCAGGTTAATTTTAAGACCCACCTTTCTGCTCTCCTTGTCTAACTCCGTAATCATGAGTTGCAATTCGTCCCCTGAGTTACTCAGCAATGCAATGTCATCGGCGAAGCGCAGGTTACTAAGGTATTCTCCATTGACTCTTATCCCTAACTGTTCCCATTCTAGGCTTCTGAAAACCTCCTGTAAGCACGCGGTAAATAGCATTGGGGAAATTGTGTCCCCCTGCCTTACACCCTTCTTGATTGGTATTCTGTTGCTTTCTTTATAAAGCACTAGGGTAGCAGTTGATCCCCTGTAGATTTCTTCAGAATGTTTCCAGAATGCTAAATTTACCATCACAGGTTTAATACAAAAAGATTCAAGATCAAAAATTTATTTTGAGATTTCGCGTCATTATTTGCACGTTCTCTCGCTTACAAGCCTCTTCTAGGAAAAATTGTTTTTCTTCATGGTGTACCGTCAAAAAATTAAGAGTGTAAGAAAATATGCACGAAAAATGACATCCTTTTTACGCCACTGTAGCAATTTATAGCCTACTCAAATTTAGGTACTTCTGTGCGCTTTACGCTGTACAAGATTTCTCATCTTGACTTCATTTGCGCGTGTAGACCGTGGGTAAGGTCCGATGGTGGCAAAAATGAAGTTTCTGCTGCTCTACAACAGAGTGGGACGCTTGCAACAAGCTGCAGAGCATCTGAGGCTTCTCGAACAGTTACTAAACTGGACTTGCTGATTAGTTTCTCTTGCACGAACGCTTCACATTGCACGATTCCATTGTCTGCACAGGTGAAGTATACGGCTCGTTGAATGCAAAGTTCACGAGTGCTAGGATTCAGTGAGCACGCTACGTACGACACGCCAGCAAATCCAGGAAACTCGTGCAGCGCCCATGACTTTGATGGTACGACAAGACCACGAAGGTCACCGAGAGTGACAACCACGTCAGACGAGGGACTTGAGCTTGCCTCGTCAGCTTCGTCGCCATCTGCAGAAGTTGCACCGTTGGTATCCACAAAAAGCTGTGCAGGAGTGCTAATGCGTCGCTGTTTTCTGTTGTCATTCTCAGCCGGCACACACTGATGACGCCGCTTTGTTTGAGTCCGCGGAGCCGGAGTTTTGAGTGTCAAATATGCAGGCAGGTTGGGCAAGATCGTCGGGACTGCATCAGGGGCGAGTGTCGGCGCTCCCCTAGGAATTCGGACTTGAACACCATTGATAACTTGTACGTAGTCTCTCACAATGAAATGCGGTTTGAAATGTAACTCGCAAACAGCACAATCGGCGTCAAGCGGCTTGTCAAGCCGATGGAGGTTCCGCTCCCAAAGAAGTCGTCGTTCTTCGTCTTTCGGGGCCTTAAAAAGTGATAACTTCCGACTTTGTTGCACACGCGGATATCCAGTTGTGCAACCTGGCGTGTAACAATCGTTTAGACGTTACTTCTTCGTCATTTCGCGACTAAAACCGAGATGCCGGCCATGCCGCCGAGCCAGCCGAGTAAACCAAGTGGGAAGATTGGGCGATGGCAGCGCCGCCGCTACTTTCGCCACAAGTTGGGGATGGAGAAAGCAAGGGGAAAGCGTTTCGGTCGCGCCACTCAAAAGTTCTAGTACACTCTAGTCTAGCCCAGCCCCTTACGCAAGTCGGAACGCGCTAGCAGGCGAGCGCGTTCTGACATTGCTTGGGCCAGTGGTTGCGCATTCGCAGCGAGCATGGTCACGACACACACTGGACTGAGCTCTGCCATCAGCTGCTTCGCATCTAATACACACAGTTGGAGGAATTCACTATTGAAGTCGTTCGGAAAGACGCCTCCATCGAAAGAATCGCAGTAACCTTTGAAAATGTAGTACGTTGCAGTAATATCCGCAACAGCTACTGCAGCTGGTTTATGACGTGCCAGCGAAACAGACCCAAGTCATACTAAAATGTTGGTGTTCCCCTCAGCAATAACTTCTAACTTCTATCACTCATTTGCGCCCCCAATCGACTCATCCGTCACGACATTTACGATTCGGCAACTAACGCCACCTTTCATCTCCACTCCTGTTTCTCCAAATATGACAAGCTTTTTCGGCAAAAAGCATACCTTTAAAGTTTTGTCATCAATACACGGCGGCTTTCGCCATCTTGACAGCCGCTTGTGCCGCAATCCATACCTCTATAAAAGCAGCAAACCAAGTTCTATATTTCAAAATAAAAAAAGTTATAAGGAACGAGGCCTTTAGGCCTATGTGAAGAAAACTTTTTTGTTCAGACGCCATGAAGAGTTATGATTCATTTTGCCAACATTGAAAAAAAAGCATATAAATTATACAAATGGGGTTGGTTAACATGGGTTGCGCTGTCCTCGAAACACTGTAACGATCTTGTGTACCTTAAGAGTATGAATCAAGGTCATTAGTCTTAATGGCTTCTATTCGAAGGGTCCTTAGGCTACCGAATTATGGTTTTAACGACCCTTATCTTTTTTCATCTAGAGTACATCTGTCGAAAATAGGCGGAACGTTAACATTTTGTCAATTATTTGTTCACTTCGTACCGTCTCCTTGCATGATCAATTGAGCTGATGATATTGCTCGTCTGCTTAATCTGCTCTGACACAGACCAAAATAAAAGTGACATGGTGCCTTATTGCAATTTCATTATAAGACTCGAAGGCCAAATCCATCTTCATTTTTTTGCTCACTCAACTGTATAGTTAGAAGGAACAGCGCATACACAACGGTACAAGAAATATTTACATGACTTGGCACTGTCTAACAACATTAGTTCTGTCAGTTTTTCTTGTCCCGTGCGTCTGCGCTTTTTCCTGCCATGAAGGCAAGCCAGCGAATTCAAATTCGCATCCTTTCAATTGTATTGATCACTGTCCCCCCTTCCCGGATCAGATAGCGTTGCCCACCAAACGAATGGTTTAGTAAGTTTTAATTTAGTTTGTTAGCTGATTTCTAAAAGTATAATTCAAGCATGTGTGGAAAAGCCTCTAGAAAGAAGCTTGACGAAGCCCCCGCATCCCTTATGTAGTACGGGGCAGTGGAGTGTGCACAAGACAGACAGTACATTAATCAAACAAATTATTACAATGTCATCCAGATACAAGCGACAAGCAATATATCTCTGTGACAAAGGTATACTACAAAAGTACGAAACATCTATATATTACGCTATTTTAGACTGCCTTCAGAGTCGGAGACCTTGGGAGATTTTTTTTCTTATGTGGTTGTGTAGTGTCTCCAAGATCGGCGCACCTTTCCCAAGAGACGATGTCTTGGGACGATGTTAGCATGAGACGTCGTGTTACGTGACTTCATAGTAACGTCGTCAAATTTTACGTCAAGTGGCACCATGGTGTCGTACGGTGACGTCATCACATGATTTTCCTTTTGATCCAAGGAGGAATAAAAATTTTTTTAATCCTTCTTGTTTTCATCACTCGTGTTGAGGATGCCGACGCTGACGGTCATTGTTGGCGACTAACGAAGCGTATAAAACTTTCGCCTTAAATCAAGACAAGTTATGTAATAAATATTAGGTTAACAAATTATCGTACAATTTATCACATGATTATTAGGATATACCAGTAAAATAAAAAATTAGAGTAGTAGACTATATTATTAAACTATATATTCATAATTTATTTCACTAGTTTATGGAAGGGTCATATATCCAAATATGCTTTAACCTCTACCCTGTAGAAGGCCTGATAGGGTAAAGAAACATGCAGTAAAAATTAAAAAAAAGGTGATAGAGGGCGTTGATTGCCATAGAGTCCATCAAGGCGTTTAACGTTCCGTATTTATCGTCAAAGGCTGCTTCATCTACGCCAGTCTGGAGCGCGAATGCGCCCTCGGTTACGAAAGTTTGAACGGGGCTAAGAGGATTTTCTTGTCGGCGTTGGTGAAACCCGAGCACCCCGTATACTTTAAATATTTCTCGACGCCGATGTAGGTGTATCGAAAAGAGTTTTATGTTTTGCGTGTGAAAGTTGTCCAGAGAGAAAAAAGGGCCAACGCCACAGTTAATAGATCCCATCTCAGATGCTATAATAGCAACAAAAATAGCTTGTACATCTTCTTACTTTTTTCAAAGCTGAACGTTTTTGAGCGAAAAAAAGAGACTTTCTTCCATCGGGTTGACACCGTCATCACGTGCCAGTGTAGACAATTGGTTCACATTCACAGGTAAAAAAGAAAACAACTTAAGATTCAAGGTACGTGCTAAAGAACTTGCGGTGAGTTTCCTTGAAGTAAACTTGTATATGCGAGACGCGATTAATGAGTTTAGGCAGGGGCGTACTGGCATTACGTCCAACTCTTTATTTTATTATCCCGACCATCTGTCCTTCATTATGGTCACATACATTGCGCATCGTCATACCTTTTTAAAATGCATGTTTTTATGCACCTTTAGTGCTCAGAACATTAGGCCTTTATACGTACTCTAAACGTCATCAATAATTATTCACATCCTGCATTATTCTCTGGAGCTCTTTGGCCTTGACCATCTCTTGCGCCATAGAACACCACATATCGTCATCATCAACATATAATTTTCTTACATGGTTTAAAATGCGGATAGCCAACCGTAACGATCATTAGCCAGTCATTTGCACATCTTTTTTTTTAGCGTGGAACTGCACATAGACTCTAGAAGGCACAAATGGACACCGCAAGCGCTTCCTTTTGTGTCATCTCGTGTCCATGTGTATTTTTGCGCTATACAAGAAAAAATAAAAAGCCGTTCAAATGATTCACCAACAAGCCCATCATCATCATCATCATCATCATCATCATCATCATCATCATCATCATGATAATCATCATCATCATCATCATGATCATCATCATCATCGTCGTCGTCATCGTCGTCGTCATCGTCATCATTACAGCTACGGTACGCTCCAACGGACAAGCCTCTACCTTAAAAGGGCCCTGACACACTTTTCCATGTAACCATGATTATATTTACTGGAAGAGCTAGTTGCCGCACAAATTCAACGTCACGAAAACTTTAAGAATGCGCCCAGTACTAGCAGAGTTACGAAGATTTGTCACACACGGCAATCGCATTCTCTCTTCTCTCGTCCCTACAAAAGCACAGGAAGCTAAGCAAGGAAGAATGGGAGGGGCAAAAAAAAAAAAAACGTCGCGCACGCCTCGTGACGTTGAGCCCCTTTTTTAAATACTTTTTCTTCAAACACGCGGCTTTATCAGTGCGATCGCGCGCGCGCGCGTCTACAAGTGACTGCCTCTCCCGTGGATCTCCGTAACGACCGAGCGCGCCATGCTAAAATCAGCCAAAGGCTGATAGATGGGTATTCTACGAGTGATTTTTGAGGGTCTTCTTTCATTTGTCGAGGGAAGAGAAAGCAATCATTAGCTGGCTTTGATAATTTATTGGGAATTCCAGGCCGCGTGCTGCGCTAAAAATTTGGCTCACGGGTTCTCGGAAGCCTCTACTACCGATCGACAGCGTTTTCTGACCATGCTCAAAATGTGTTGCAGGGCTCCTTCAAGAGGCTCCATGACAGAACGGGTAGAAAATCTTTGGCAAGGGCCATCGTCTTGAGAGGGGCATAAAAAGGGATGATGGTAAAGATGATGATGATAATGTCGATGACGATGATGATAATGAATGATGATGATGATGATGAAGCTTTGGCATAGCAGAGCACAATATTTCCGATACAGCTTGCCGCCATTGTTGTTATTCGTTGCTGTCGGTTCGCCATTAAAGCGCACAAGGTAGGGTGAATCAAACATGAGCAGAAGAGAGAAAAAGATCTTGTGTCCATTCAGGTCTCTCTTCTGTCTATGTCTCATTCACGTAACTTCGTACATTATTGCTGCCATGTGAGGCGCTTAGCTTAGTTTTTTTCGTACGCTGCGCATGAAAGGCAAATTGAGACGTACTGCCGATGAACAGACGCCATTCGTAACAAAGCAAGTGGCTCATTGCTGAGCTCGATCATTGATTCAATTTACTGGTTATAAAGAAGACATGCCAAAGAAGTCATGGATAGAAGCATTGATACCAGTACAAAAAAAACCTATCAGCGGGTTTGCAAAGTTATGACAGTATGAATATTCCATCGTTTGGAGGAGGAAGAAGGTTAGTTATAGCTTCATACATATATTAGTTACCATGAGCCACGCAAAGAGCTGTACAGTCGGTATATACGTTCAAGGATTACAAAGAAAAGAGAAAAAATATGATGCTGCATATAAAGCTTATTAAAGAAATATTTACTCAGGTTGCACACACTTGCGTCTAACTCAGAATACTTCTAGTAGAAAAATCTCAAGTCGTGAAGAACACGATGGGCACAGTTGAATGCAGGTGCATGCAATACTGCGATTTTGCTTGTCAGTAGCGTATATTAAATGCGAAGCATTTCTTAGGGAACTTTGGCGACTTTCAGCGTGTCTATCTATCTATCTATCTATCTATCTATCTATCTATCTATCTATCTATCTATCTATCTATCTATCTATCTATCTATCTATCTATCTATCTATCTATCTATCTATCTATCTATCTATCTATCTATCTATCTATCTATCTATCTATCTATCTATCTATCTATCTATCTATCTATCTATCTATCTATCTATCTATCTATCTATCTATCTATCTATCTATCTATCTATCTATCTATCTATCTATCTATCTATCTATCTATCTGTCTGTCTGTCTGTCTGTCTGTCTGTCTGTCTGTCTGTCTGTCCCTACGACTTTTAGCTCTCTTGGCTGTTTCGATGCCATACCAAACTTGGTATGACATAACATGAGTGTATGAAGAACATACTTGACTAGTCATAACATGAAAATCATGACAGGCATGTCATGAATGTCATCATTTACATTCCATGGTCCTGCAGCTTTTGCGGTGATTTCTTTCACATGGCATGCTGCAAAACTGGTATGGCATGGCATGATTGCATGGCGAACACAAGCGACAAACCCTCACCTGAAAATCGTGCGTGCCATGTAACAACATGACTACATGCCACGCTTATGATGCGCTCGCAGCCGTTTCGCTAGCTTCACATATGCCGAATTTGGTAATACGTTACGCCGATGGATGACGAAGGTATATGACTGGCAAAAACATGATAATCGTGAGTTGCGTGTCATGTGAGAACATGACTACATGCCAGAGTGAAGGCGCCAATAAATTTGGAGATGACGCGCTGGGCGCGCTCGCCGGCGTTCATTTTTTCGCGTCACGCTGGCGTTGCCACGCCAGGCACGGGACTTGCAATATACTTGCAGGTGAGTGCCGCACTGCGTTGCTTTGGCACATGCGCGTTGGAGCGCGTCTGTGGGGGGGGGGGGGGGGAGATTCCTAAATGAAAAGAAGATAATTGATAGATATGTGGGGTTTAACGTCCAAAAACCACCATAGAAAAGAAGATAAAAATGAGCCCCGTAACTGTCTCTCAGGAGGAGGCAGTAGCTGACGAGGGATGGGGGTAAGGAAAGATTAGAAAGGATAGGAATCAAAGGTATAGAGATAGAGAAAAGGAACACGAGGAGGGAGAGGCGCAGGGACAGCCACATACGGAAGTAAAGAGAAGATAGGAAAGATGGTCGCAGAAGTCTGAGGATGGGCCACCAGTCAGCGAGAGCTCTTGTCGGCGTTAGGAGATGGCGTAGGGTGAGCCAGCAGCTGTCATCGGAGATCACGGAGGCACAACCGGTCGGCACGAAATCCATAGAGTGAGACCCTAGCACGTCCGCGTCCCTTCGTCAAGATAAAAGGGAAACGCAGTGTTGTCTACGTAACACATCGGCGCGAAATGCAGCATATAGCATTTCGCGCTGCTTGCCGTCGGGCTGCGCCGACGTACACTAGTCGTGCCTGGCATCAGACTATAGAATACTCGCGTTTTGCTAACGTAGCGTCGCTTTGCCCAGCGTGCGTGCGCGTCAACGCTACATTAGAGTAAATTGGACCATTCATGATGCGCTCGCGGCCATTCCGCTAGCTACACATATACCAAATTCGGTGTTACGTGACGTCAATGGATGACGAAATATATGACTTGGGCAAACATTATAATCCTGACACCCGTGTCATGTAAAAAACATGACAACATACCACGGTCATAGCGTGCTCGCGGCCGTTTCGCTAGCTTCAGATATAATAAATTGAGTATCACGTGACGTGAATAGATGACGAAGGTAAACGACACATCCAGACGTGATAATAATGACACGGAAGTCATGTACAGCATCATTTATCTCCGCCCAGTAACGTTGTGCTGACTTTAACGTGACATATCAACATTTCTCATTCGTGCTTCGACTATAATCGACTCCCACTGTACGTGGTATCTGCGAATTTTTTTTTCTTTCTTTCTTTCTTTCTTTCTTTCTTTCTTTCTTTCTTTCTTTCTTTCTTTATTTCTTTCTTTCTTTCTTTCTTTCTTTTGCTTCGCGTGATTATTATGGAAGCCTCACGGCTAATCATTCGATGATTGACGAATTGCGTGCATGGGTGCTGAAACACCACGGAACCCTCCAGAAGAACATGAGATTGTGTAGAGTTCATGCGAATATATTTTTTTCTTCTTCTTGTGGAGGGGGGGGGGATGCAGGCTTCTTTTTTGCCTTCCTTTGTTCGAAAAATTGCGCGCGAATGTAAATAGACAGGCTGCATCGAAGCTGGTTATCCCTATATAGGTGATCTTGAAAAGCTACTTTTTCCTGATGTACAGTGGTGAACTCTTATGTTCAGAACCACGAAGCGTCGCGTGCGGAACAGCATGTGTGACATCTGAAGTCTCAAATACGCCACATCTGAGCATGCGGGGCACCAGTGATGTGCCTGCCTTGCAGTTTTCACCCCTGTTTTTTATCTTCGTGGCCACGGTGACTGCTTTGGCTGTCGAAGCGCTTTTCACATTATGACAAAAAAAAAAAAACTCCAGATAGGCACATTTTATACTAATATACATTTTATATAAACAGTTTTTGGTTAGAAAACAAACCTTACAGAAAAGCCGCCTTGCAGATTATTGCAAACTGTCCATTTGCTTCCTGCGATGGCTCTACGCTCTGATTGCTCTCCTATATAGTACAGTTCATGCACTCTAATACCCCTGTCACACGGGGCAACTTAAGTGCACTTTGATCGAGTGTGCTTACGCTCACGAAGTGCCATTTTGGAGGTTCGCTGCTACACTAGAAAGCGAAGTGTGCTTTGGAAATGATGGCAGTGACAATCGACGGATTTGTTGCGCAACGTATATTTGTTATTTTAGCGCCTGTGTCCCACATTCGAACTACGTTGTCTTCATGGAAGTAGCACCTGTGGCACATGCCATCTTAAATGACTAGAGAATAACTCACCTGCACACGTGCCAGCGTACCTAGAAGTAAAACACGCGACGAACGCAGCCATTACTGTACGTGTGCTGCCACATTCCTCCTAGCGGACGTGGCCGCAAACAGCCCAACGGTGAAAGTAGCAAGGTTATCGTTGTATTTTATCACTTGTTTTATACATAACAATATCCACCATAGCAAAAAAAATTGTCAGATCCCACGTACAGAGGCAACCGATAATACGCGAAGCACAAATGAGGAAGGATGATATGTCACTTTAAAATCACCACAACGTTACGTTAATTATTCCGTACACGACTTCCATGTCATGATTATCATGTTTGAATGTGTCGTTTACCTTCGTCCTCCATTCGCGTCACGTGATGCCAAATCGTAACAGCGCGCAAACGGCACTCGCGGCTAAGTGTACTCGCTCAAAGTGCACTTAAGTTACTACGTGCGAGAGGGGTATAAACCGATAAACAGTTTTTCTAAACACACAATTGTTCTAAACACATTACACAGATTTCATTGCGCATTCGCAGCAGCCATACGGACGCAGCCTGTTAGCTATTTGCAATGGCAGGCTGCGTCCGGAGAGCTCTTGCAGACGCTCAACTAAATCTGTCCAAGATATAGTTTGTGCGCATTCACTGACCACTAGATCTTTCCTCCGTTTGGTCACATCGGCACCGTGCAGTCAAGTTTTCCAGTGTGACTGCAGCACCAGAGCGCAATGCTTAGCGGAGAAAAAAAAACGCAATGATAAGTAGGGGTCAGTCAAAATGGAACGCGATGCCCGCGTCTCCCTGCCCGCGTGAGCGGGTGGTTTGCAGGAGAGGTACACGGGAACGCAAGCGCGCGTCTGTTGTCTGCGTGCCCTTAACGGCTAACGTCAGCGAACTTAGAGGGAACGCAGCTTCCTCTGGTGAACGGACGGTGCCTATACAGCCTTGCTACATGAGTGGTTCTTAATAAAGAGAAAGGAAGAGAAAAGTGAGCCCCGTTATTGTCTGCTTCAGTGAGCGACACCGCCACAGGGCTCACAAGAGATGGGGCTGAGGAGGGATAAAAAGGGTAGAAGTAAAGGTATAGGAAAGAGGAAGAAGAAGCAACAACAAACTGAGGGGATAGGAGAGACAGGAAAGATGGAAGCACGGTCACTGGAGTCCGAGAACGGGTACACTTGCGAGAGATGTTGTCGGCGTCTGTAGATGGCGTAGAGCAGGTCCAGTAAGTCAGAGCTTCACTGTCGTTGAAAGCCGTCGGCGGCAGGAGGTGACGTAGGGCGAGCCCAGTCGGCCAGAGCTACCATGACGCCGAAGGTCGCAAGCGCGCGGAGCGCGCGGGCGTACAACCGGTCGGCACGAAATCCAGCGAGCGAGCCACACAGCCTTGCTACAAAAACAACGCGCGCCTTCATTGAGTGTGTCAGATTTTTCTCGCACGTACATTAGCTCAAGATAAGTATTGGAATGCCATAGCTCTGAATATTTTGAGTGGGATTGGCTGAACAAACAGAAGTCTCAGACAGGCTGGCAGCGTTTCGGTTGGAGGAGCTATCTTTGTCAAAGGTGCCATGGTAATCCTTGGCATGCTAGTTATAAGGGGGTTAGTATTGACGTCATGTTCTGTGGTGGTACGTGGCGCTCTTGGCAATCACTGTCTCGGTACTGACGTGTAGGTAGCGACATCACTACACGCATGACGTAGATACTAACTCTTCTAAAACACGCCTAGGACGACAAGGCACCTTTGACAAAGATAGGTCCTCCTACCGAAACGTTGGCCGGCCTGTCTGAGGCGATTTCTCCTGTTTCGATCTATCCCACTCCGTGTTTTTACCTGTCGGCTCCTGTCTTGACTTTGAAGTTCATTTTATAATTTGTACGAGTGCATTGAACGGATTCTTCCGCATTTAATTTAAACTTTTTTAATTTATGGACCTTTATGACCCAAAATTCAAGAAAAAATTTAGGAGTAAATGGGGGAGGGGGAGATTAACACAACTAAATTTGTTGAAGAAACGATGTACTTATATCTTTGGTGGTTAGGGTGTCTTGGTGTAGTTATATGTTGTACTTCTAAATACTTTGATGCACTTTGATGCGGAAAGGGGGACCCCCCTTTCCGCCCTGGCCACACCACCGCACACGAGAGAAACGAAGACGCCGAACAACCGCGTCGCCATTCCATATGTGCCGGGCATAAGTGAACAGCTCTCGAGAGTCCTAGGAAAAGCCGGGGTCACGGTAATCCATAAACCTGTTTCGACGCTCGCTCGCTTGCTACCGCGGCCGAAAGACCGACCTCCGAGGGAGCTACACCCGGGCGTTGTCTACAAAGTGTCGTGTTCTGGGTGTCCAGCCTGCTACATAGGCGAGAGCAAGTGTTTCCCGGAAAGAATGCGCCAACACAAGAACGACGTCAGGAAGATGGAAGTGCAACGTAGCGCTCTGGCGGAGCACTGCGAGAAGCACGACCATAAAATTGACTTAGACGGCGCTTCTGTTATTGAAACAGAACGGAATTCGGGAAAGAGGCTCTTGCTCGAGTTTTGGCACATTCAGCATACGCCTGCCAACATGAACCGCTCGCTGGGAACAATGCCTTCGGTGTACGTTCACGGTCTCCGAAACGTATGGAAAGGGAAAGCCGGAGCCGTGGTGAGAGAACACGACGCGACGACACTTCCATGACCAAGACAGTCACCCCCTGAGGAAGGGACCGAGTCGGTCTCGAAACGTCGGACTCTATTTGAACTGTGGCTGGAGCAATTTCAATTTTATAAACTTTTCTACCCAGCCAGACAGATTGCTGTCAAAATGTTTACGTTTAAGATGTTTATATACTTAAAGATGGACTGATGAAAAAGGGTGGAATGGCGGCCTCCCAGCACCGATACGCTCGCAAGACAAGCGCTGTTTGTCCTCCTCTTCTTTACGTCGTGCTTATCGCGTTAGCGTATCACAATAATTGTTTTGGAACTGGAGAACCCATGAATTATTGATAATATTATATTGCGATGGAAAGTTAACATACTGACAATTCATCGGCGCTAACTAAAACACGTGTTTTCACCTTGGTTGTTCTAGATTCGTTTAATATCGACATCATTTTGGCTTGTACACGTGTTGTAGCTAGGGCACCAAAATGTGAATTTTAATTTCAGTTTCAAAAAATTGTTTTAATTTTCTTCTGTACAATAAACAAAAACGAAGTTTGGGCTGAAAGCATATAGCCTAACGAAGAACCAAATACCCGTTTACACAGTTTGTACAGCACAAATATTTGTTCAGTAATCAACCTTGATTGAAGAAAAAAAAAACACAAAAACAAAACAGCTTTCTCGGCGTCCACACCATCATGAACAAAATAAAGAAAAAGAAAAAATAGATCACGGAAAAAATTATGTTGCATTGAATCTGGCTTTGAATGTGCACGACTGGTACCTATATTGATAATAATCACCCGGAAAAATATTAGTCTAGAAGATTAAAGACGTGACACATATTTGTAATTAGCACAACACATTCAGCACAAAATTTCTATTGCTGGATTATTACATTGCTTACTTCAGCAATTTTTATGATTCATCAAACCATTTCTTTTCCTGCATTAGAGCATTTTTAACTTGCACCATGAATAATTTCCCGTACAATCAAAATTAAGCATATGTTACTTCTTTTCTATGTAAATAGAAAAGTCGTCGTTCGCCGTTCGCACAATTTTTCGCTGTGCAATGTTTTGCTGTATATAACATTTTCATCTAAGTAACTTGATCAGCACGAAGCATATGCTATATAATAAATAAATGTGCTGTCTTCAATATTGAGTAATTTCTTTAGTAGAACTCTTTTTTAGAACTCTTTGTTTAGAACTCTTTCTGCAGATATACAAGATTTTTGTAGTTTTGGTAGTTGTTTCCCACACCAGAGCTCCATAGCAAAGCCTAGAATGAAAAAAAAGGCGATTTTATAGCTCTTGTTTGAAACATGAAGGAATCTTTTAAGAATTTTCTGTATAATACCAACATTTTTTGATAAGTTTATACAAAGGCTGTTAATATGTGCATTCCAGCTTAGCTGTTCATTAAACGTCACTGCAAGAAACTTCTGGTTTGTTAATTGCTGCAGTTTGGTTCCTACAAGTGATGATTATTTCCTTATCGATGGTCGTACTGCACAACCTAAATATAATGTGTTTAGTTTTTTCAACTTTTAAATGCAGTTGATTTTGGTTCATATAACAGTGTAGCGATAAAAGGTAGTGTATCACATGGTGTTCTAATTCATTCAGGTCCCGTGATTTAAAAATATAGATTGGTGTCATCCACGTACATTGGTGATGCAGGTATGGCAACTATATTATTTACGAAAATTAACAATAATAACGGACCTATCCTGGACCCCTAGACGCCTTGTTCAAACATTAGATAATCAACCAAAAGAGCCTATATACATGCAAACTGTTGACGGGTATTTATATAGCTTGCAAGCAACTGACTTGCAACACTCGTTATTCCGTACTGCTCTATTTTCCAGAACAAAATTGTGCGATATACAGAATAAAAAGCCTTCTATAGATCTAAAAATAATCTAAGCGTGTAGTTTTTGAAGCGGACTGGTTTTCGTCCAGAATTTTTTTATTTATTTTACCCTTAATACGTAGAAGAGCTTCTTCAGTGAACTTTTTTTTTTGAAACCATACCTACTCTTTGTAATTACTGTGTGTGCGTTAAAAAATATAACTAATGTGTCACAAATTACGTGTTCGAAAATTTTTGAAAACAAAGTTAAGATAGATATTGTTCTGTAGTTACATATTTGTGTACTTATTATCCCCCTCTCCTTTATGTATCCTCAAGCTATTACACGAATATTTCATCAGATGTTGTTAAATTCAGTAAATACGCTAGCGATTTGCTAATATCATGTTTGTTCTCGTTTAAGAACATCAGTAGTGTAAACAAGCACAGAGTGTGTTTATACGAGCTAAGCTATTAGTGCCCGCGAACTCATATTTATTGCAGCTATGTTGAAATTCCACTTTTTCTAACAGTGAACGCGTAAGCCCATTCAACACCTGTTGCAGAGAAATCAATATTCCTCACTCCTCTCTCCCGGTAAATGCAGCCGTTGACGTCAGAGCTGCGATGAGAACAAATGATACTGTTATGCGATGCGAGGTGGCTGTAATATTTACTTTATTAGCAATGTGCAATATACCAATGTACTGAGGGAATTTGCAGTCCTCCACAGTTTTAAGTTGGTTTAATTTTTTTTGCCAGTTTCTGAAGTTTCTTTCTTCTTTCAGCCGTGGACTCGCTGTTTAAAGCAGCCCCAGTTTTCATAATCTAGAGTTCTCAGCCGTCTATCTTAAAGTCTGGCGCAGTCGATGCTGTTCAAATCTGTGTGATTGTCATGGCAGTACTTGAAGTACTGCACTGCATACTGAGAACCATATGACAGGGTGCGAAAGTGACAGTCGTTTACACAAGTTCTATAGCTGCACCAGTAAAAAGCATGCATAGTGACAGTTACGACACGTGAAACACATTATGATATTCAAGGAGAAGAATGAAAGATAGAAAATAAAAATTCGCAATACGAATATTATTCTTCTTTGAGTAGCGAGTGGTCATGTCAATACGAGGAAAAAGCACAGAGTTTCATAAAACGATCTGGTGACGAAGCTGGTGCTGCGAGCATTATACCACCGTGTGAAAGATGGGAGGAGCGATCTTCGGATTGGATAGCGTTAGCTAGGGAACTGTCCGTAGATATTTCTCCCCCGTTAAATAAAGTTTTTTCATTCTATTCCATTTCAATTTCGTTCTTCGCGAAGCATGGGTAGTCGGGTGCAATGCAGAGCACTCAAGCAGTGCCACTGTTGTTCAAAGAGGCTGAATAACGCTAGGTTTATTGGTTGCCTTCAAAGTTGCAGCTCTACAGGTTGTATTCGACAGCTCTAGCTAAGTGTAGTGCAGTCACTGCTGCGATTAAATGATGCGTTAAATGCAGCTGAAATTGACTGCGAAACGACGGTGAAGCTAATTAGACACCGTCATGCTTCTCTGTGTCGACTTCACAGCAGCACTAGAGATGCGTTGGGTGCATGTCATATGAACAGACACCTCGCCGTGGTGGCCTAGTGGCTAAGGTACTCGGTGGCTGACCCACAGGTTGCGAGATCGAATATCGGCTGCGGCGGTTGTACTTTCGCTGGAGATGAAAGTGCTGTAGCCCGTGTGCTCAGGCTTGGGTGCACGTTAAAGAACCTCAGGTAGTCAAAAGTTACAGAACCCTCCACTGTAGTGTCTCTAATAATCATATGGCGGTTGTGGGACGTTACACCTCAATTATCAATCATAAATGAACTTGGACAGACGCACCAGGGATCACAGCAGACAATACGTTAAGTGCTTCCCGCTCAGTAATGTTACTTTCATAAATATATAGTGCGTACTTTGAAGAAATAAACAAGCGTGTTTCTTTTCAAGTGTTGTAAAAAATACGTTCATATGCTGTGATACCAAATCTGAGCACAGTCGCAGCGCAATTCATAACTTGGTGGCTGAATTTGTCCGCATTTCACCTCAACCTCATGGTGGCGTAAACTTTCCGATATGTTTTACGTACAAAGTAATGAAGCAAGCTTTAATCGAAAAGAACGTCCAATCACTTTGTATTACACTCGGCAAACCAGCGGCGCGAATCTCAAGAGTGTAAATCATCCGAGGCCGAAGTTTTTCCATGATACAAACAGTGGTAAAAGCACCGTTAAAGGAGTCCACGTAGACTCTAGTGCCACATTGTTCTCCAGGTAATATTGTTACGGGAGAATAACTTTACTTTATAAAACGAGGAATAAACTCGGTGGTGGACAAGATGGCGCCCAGTTGGCTCACAGATCTGACCACATCGTCCTCCTCTTTGTCTTCTTCGTCGTTCTCATCCTACCGTTACATGATTTCCCCGGCGGCTGGAGCACCGACCCGGTGCTAATCAGGAGGCACTGGAGTAATACGGTTTGAGTCGCGTAACATGCACTACGTCAGTGTGAGGGTGAAGGATGGCGGGGTCCGTAGGGGTGATTTCGTATGTGACGTCAGTTACTTGGCGTAAGATACGGTAGGGACCTGAATAACGTGGGAGTAACTTCTCCGAAAGTCCAACGCGGCGCGAGGGGAACCATAACAGAACGAGATCTCCGGGTGTGAAGTGGACGTCACGATGGCGGGCGTCGTATACGCTCTTCTGATTGTCCTGGGAGTCCAGTAAGCGTCGTCGAGCAACTTGGCGTGCCGCTTGGGCCTTCATTATTGCATCACGAGCGTACTGAGACTTGTCATTTAGTCCGGCCGGCAGGAGGGTGTCGAAAGGTAGCGCAGGGTCACGGCCGAACAACAGAAAAAAAGGAGAGAAGCCAGCGGTGTCGTGTCTGGAAGAATTGTACGCGAATGTTACAAACGGTAACGTAGTGTCCCAGTCGCGGTGATCGGCGGAGACATACATGGAGAGCATGTCGGTGAGAGTGCGATTGAGGCGCTCCGTTAGACCATTTGTTTGTGGATGGTAAGCAGTCGAGAGCTTGTGTTTAGTGGCGCAGGAGCGGAGGAGGTCATCAACCACTTTGGAAAGGAAGTAGCTGCCTCGGTCGGTAAGGAGTTGTCGAGGGGCGCCATGATGTAAGATGACGTCCTCCAAAAGGAAATCGGCCACGTCAGTTGCACAGCTGGTTGGAAGGGCCCGTGTGATCGCGTATCGGGTAGCATAATCGGTTGCTACTGCAATCCACCGATTACCCGCAGCTGACGTAGGAAAAGGGCCAAGCAGGTCCACGCCAACACGGTAGAATGGGTCTTGTGGGATGTGCAGTGGCTGAAGACGTCCGGCCGGAGGGGCATTTGGTTTTTTCCGTCGTTGACAAGGGTCGCAGGCTGCAATATAACGGCAGACGTCGCGGTACATGCCAGGCCAGAAGAAGCGCCGGCGAACTCTGTCGTAGGTCCGTGACACGCCGAGGTGACCCGCTGTAGGTGCATCATGAAGCTGGGCGAGAACAGTGTGACGCAATTGAATGGGAACGACGAGTAGTCTTTCGGGGCCGTCAGGACGCATATTGCAACGGTACAATACACCATCATGTATTTCAAACATTCGAAGGGAAGGGTCGGGCCTCACCGATGTGAGCCTTCGGATAATACCGTCCAAGAAAGTATCTCGTCGTTGCTCGATTCCAATGTCATGAAACGCGGATAGAGAGAAAACGTCGATAGGAAGGGTGGTTTTAGAGGAGTCGCCGTCTGGAGGGTCGACAGGATACCGGGACAAGCAGTCCGCATCTTGATGCAGGCGGCCGGTTTTATACAGGACTGAGTAATCAAATTCTTGAAGGCGCAGCGCCCAACGGCCAAGACGGCCTGAAGGGTCTTTAAGGGACGAAAGCCAGCACAAGGCGTGGTGATCTGTGATTACTGTGAATGGCCGGCCGTACAAATAGGGACGAAATTTACCGACTGCCCAAACAAGTGCCAAACATTCCCGTTCGGTTATTGAATATTTTCTTTCAGCAGGCGAAAGAAGGCGGCTGGCATAAGCAACAACACGGTCTCGTCCTTGTTGTTTCTGGGCGAGGACTGCACCGATGCCATAGCCACTTGCGTCTGTACGAACTTCTGTTGGAGATGAAATATCAAAGTGGGCGAGGATAGGCGGAGACGTAAGCAGACACACTAGATTTTGAAACGCATCTGCTTGCTCAGGGCCCCAGATGAAGCCAGCGTCTTTTTTGAGAAGTTGAGTGAGAGGGCGTGCTACGTCGGCGAAGTTTTTAACAAAGCGGCGGAAGTAAGAACAGAGGCCAACGAAACTGCGAACGTCTTTGGTACAGGTTGGTACAGGGAAATCTCTTACTGCGCGTATTTTATCTTGATCAGGGCGAACCCCCACGGAATCAACGAGGTGTCCGAGGACAGAAATTTCACGACGGCCGAAGTGGCACTTTGCCGAATTGAGTTGCAGGCCCGCCTTACGAAAGACAGATAAGATTTTCGATAGCCTTTCAAGGTGCGTCGCAAAAGAAGGCGAAAAAAACGATAACGTCGTCCAGGTAGCACAGGCAGATGGACCACTTGAAGCCGTGCAACAGAGCGTCCATCATACGTTCGAATGTGGCGGGCGCATTACATAAACCGAATGGCATCACTTTAAACTCGTAAAGGCCGTCGGGAGTGATAAACGCCGTCTTCTCACGGTCCATGTCATCAACGGCAATCTGCCAGTACCCAGAGCGGAGGTCAATGGAGGAAAAATATTTTGCGCCGTGAAGGCAATCCAGGGCGTCGTCTATGCGTGGTAAAGGGTAGACGTCCTTCTTCGTTATTTTGTTTAAATGGCGATAATCAACGCAAAATCTCCAGCTGTTGTCCTTCTTCTTTACAAGTACAACAGGGGACGCCCAGGGACTGCATGAAGGCTCGATGATATTCCGAGAAAGCATTTTGTCGACCTCCTGTTGGATGATGCGCCGCTCTGCATGGGAAACACGGTAGGGTCTCCGATGGATGGGACTCGTATCGCCTGTATCAATCCGGTGCTTAACAACGGACGTCTGGCCGAGTGGGCGGTCGCCAAGGTCGAAGATGTCCCAAAAAGATGCAAGCAGGGAACGCAGGTCGTTAGCTTGTTCTTTCGGCAAGTCGGGGGCAATCATCTTGGTTAACACACTTTGGTCTGATGGAGGAGTAGACGAAGTTTTTTCGGCACTCGGGATGCTGTCATAACTTAGAGTGCAAATATGGCACTCTGCCGCCGGCACGATCTCGGCTAGAGATATACCACGAGGGAGGACTTGTGTACATAGTGAAAAATTCACTAAGGGTAGGCAGGATGCATTGGCCGTAATAGTGATGACGGTGTGAGGAAACGCAACGTTGTGCGAAAGCAGGACGTCAACATTGGGGGACACAATATAAACACCGTCTGGGACAGGTGGAACAGGGGAGACGCCTATGTAAGCTACTGTTCGTTGAGGGAGACGCAGGTGTTCTGTAGAACAAAGCCGACTTGGAGGGCAACTTGGAGGATCAACAACATTAGGTAGAGCGAGTTGCACTATACCGGCAGAGCAGTCTATCAAGGCCGAATGTTCAGACAAAAAGTCTTGGCCCAAAATTATGTCATTAGGGCAGTGTTCTAAAACATAAAACAGAACTGATGTGTGGTGTCCGGCGACGCTGACGCGAGCTGAGCACACACCAATTACGGCGACTTTTCCACCATCGGCCGTTCGGACCACAGGAGTTGGGCCAGGAGTAAGGACTTTCTTCAGCCGTGCTCTAAGGTCAGCGTTCATGATAGACACGTGTGCGCCAGTGTCAATGAGGGCTGTAGTAGGTACACCGTCGACGTCAACATTGATAAGGTTCTGATGTGCGGGCAAGGTCAGTAGAGGATTTTGGGATCGGGTCGGTATTGCAGCATCACCTCCAAGAGCTGCTCCCGTCAGTTTTCCGGAGGTGAACGCCGGAACGAGCTTGGGGACGGCGATCGGCGAGATGGGGGCGAGCGGGAGAAACGGCGTTGTGGCGAAGGGGAGCGGCTGGATCGGGGGCGCGAGGAATTCTCAGGCGTTAGCGGCTCTGTTTTCGGTGATGAGCGTGAATTCCAGACAGGTGGGCGATGGGGCGGAGGGTGAGGCCACGGAGCAGAGCTGGACCAAGCACGGCAGTGACGCGAAAACTCGGTGGTGGACAAGATGGCGCCCAGTTGGCTCACAGATCTGACCACATCGTCCTCCTCTTTGTCTTCTTCGTCGTTCTCATCCTACCGTTACATGATGGCAAGAAACTCTATGTGGGCAAATGAATGTCAATTTAAGGGCCTCGGGAGACCTATAAAAAAGCCGAACGACAAGAGCCGTTCAGCTGTTTGCAAAAAAAAAAAAAAAGTTGAATCTATATTTATAGCCCGAGCTTAGCAGTCCCGCTGAACGAACGACTGAAAAAAGAAAAGACTTGGTACATGAGTATTCAAAGTTGCGAAAACCGAGATAGTGTCGCTACTTCTTTGCGGGGTTGGAAAGGAACTAAAAATATTGAGTTTTTGTTTAGGTGTCTCACGAGAGGGCCCCATATTCATTTTCGTTTTTTTTTTCTTTCCATGTTTACGAAAAGCTGCACGATGCTGTCACGACTGTCAGGGGACCAACAAACTGAGCGTCCTACCGTCTCTTAGGGAAAGAACGTCTCCCAAGTGTTCAGAAATTCAAGCTCTTGATGCTCTTACATGAAAAAAGAAATAAGGTTTTTAAGCGAGCCAGCAAGTTCTCCCGTCTCTTTTGCTTTTTTATTTCTCCAATAAACATATAGTTCCCTTGTGTCTCTGATGCCACTCGTCATTTTTCAATGTCATTCATTGGGTTTTCAGTGAAGCATCTAGAAGGCCAGTGAATCTTTCTGTCCAATGTGAAAGTGCTTACAAAGACCATCTGCACCGTTTTGGGGCATTTTGTAGTCAAACGTGTCGAAAATGCATTCGGCAGATAAAACAAGGAAGAAAGAAGAAAACAAGAAAAAAGAAAGCAAGGAAGAACGACATTAAGAACTGAAAAAAAAAACAGAATGAAAGAGAGAAAGTGAGAAAAATTGAAGGAACAAAAAACCGAGATACGAAAAAAAAAAAAGAAACGATAGAGACAGAAAGAGGGTGCGAAAGAAAGATATAGAGAAGGAAAGAAAGAGAGGACCATAAAGAGAACCAAATAAATGAAGGAAGAACGAAAGAGATAATGCAATAAAATAAGAGAAAAAACTAGATTAACAAATGAAAGAAAAATGAAAGAAAGGAGGAATAACGGATTGAAAGGAACGAAGAAGGAAACTAATGAAAGAAAGAAAATAAAAGCATAAATGAAAGAAAGAACAGGAGAAAAAAAAGACAGAAAAACAAATAGAGAGAAAGAGAAAAACAAAGAGAAAAAGAGAAAGAAAGGAAGAACGAAACGAAAGAGAAGGAATAAAATATGAAAAGAATAAATAAAGAAAGAAGTAATGGAATAGTTGGGCAGGCACGCAGAATCCAAACTCCACATGCCAAAAAGCCCGTCGATGCAAACTAAGGAACTTGGAAAAGTGTATGAGAGAGCTTGCGTTAGACACTCAGAAAACATATGTAGATACAATACCTTATGAATGAGGCCTATGTAACAGATGTGAATGTAATAGATTTTGTAGGAAACTTTCTTTCACTACGGGATTTTAACGGCGTGACCAAGACGTTATCCATGCACACATAAGACTCACAGTGCATCAAGTGTTCATTTGGAGACTCATTAATTGCTGAAGCTTGGTTTGGCTTACTAGTACCTAATATAATAAATATATGTTGGTACCTTTACAGGAGAGAGCTCTCCGGCATATTGCCAACATTCGTTATTTATCAGTGACTTCCACATGCCACCAATATTCCCGCTGTAAAAGATGGGGGAAAAGACAAACTATAGGAAGCACTCAAGTCGGTGGTGGGCCGTCGCTCTGCTCAAAGCGAAATGTTCAATAGCTGCAACATCTGAACATCGTACGACCTTTATTTCCTTTCATGTCTCTCTTGTTAACGCTTAGGCAGAGTAAAATACGGTATCTTAGATAGGCCAAAATATAATTATTGTGCATTTAGTCTTACAGGAAACGATGATGTGGTCCGTAAATCAAATGAGCGAACTCTCGGCTACGCCTGGTGAAAGATGCTGTTCAATCGCCTCGTGGCGCGTTTTCCGAATCACCACGTTGTTACGGAGTGCTTGCGGGAAATTGCCACTGCTTTCCGATGGAGGCGGCAATGTTGCGGGCCCGTGTGCTCCAATTTGGGTGAACGTTAAAGAACCTCATGTAATCGAAATTTCTGGAGTCCTCCACTACGACATCTCTCATAATCATATGGTGGTTTTGGGATGTTAAACCCCTCATATCAATCAATCAATCAATCAATCAATCAAAATTGCCACTGCAATACAGCATGACGCACAGTCACGATCGATATGACAGAGAACATCGATATCGTGATTAACCAATGGTTATTGGCAATCTACCAACATGAATGGCAGGCAAGCGATAGCCAGAGGTGTTTCTGCTTGAGAATTTGTTGTTACGAACATTTTAGCGCTTGCCTACTCCGTTGAGCCGTTCTGAACGTTAAAAGGTAACTTCAGAGTTCCCTCTCGTACAGCTCGCGAGAGTAAAGATTACGTTCTGCAGAGTGAAAGAAAGCGGATCAAAGTGGCCGAAGAGAACAAATGAGTGCCGATGTTTCAGAACGTAGGGTGAAAGCTGTGGGATTCAAACCCACAGCCAGTTCGCTGCGATAGAAAGGATACAGACGCTGGAAGCGCATTTTGACGGCCGCTGTCATCGTGATGTTCCCCATAACATGACTGAGTCTTGATCCTAATAATATTTTTTGCATTGAGGTAAAATATTAGCAAAATGCTGAGCACTGTTTACTTATTTATTTATTTGTTTACTTATATACTTCACCATACCCTACTGGCCCCGAGGGGAGCATTTATGATGAGAAGACCGTAAGAAACGAAGTCGACGTCGGTGTTGTTTGGTTTACATTTCGCCATGAATATTCTCCTTCTCTGAGTACCCATTTGGGAACCTTTGCATGAGTGCTGCATTTTCGTTTTCATTTCAACTGTATATTTATTTGCACTGTTCCCGTTATGAGTCCTCGGTACTGTAGGTCACATAGATATATGGACCAAAGCCGGTTCCACTAAAAAAAAAAGGCACACTTTGCTTTGCAAGTACGTATTTGCGCAATGTACAGGGCTGGTCAAAAGTTCCCAGGCCAATATTCTATGTATTGTGATAGCGGCCTGGAAACTTTTGCCCCCCCCCCCCCCCCCCTCTTTATGTAAAGTAAATACGTACGGGCTCTTTCATTTTCAGAAAAGAGAAAGCGTGGTGCAGAGTTCTTCCCCAGAGTGACATTTTTGCAAGTGTTCAAAGAAAATGTCGTTAGTGCTCCAGTGAAAACTCTTCAGAGGCCGTTGCAGGACGAGTAGCCGAACGACTCCCTGTGGGAAACCCTCAGCTGCATGCCATTTACTGCTCCACCCTCCATTTTGTTAGGCTTGTACATAGTCATACGTGAGCAGAAAAGCGAAATGACCCGAAATTGTAATTTTCGAGGTTCGTAATCGTTAGGCACGTAATGCCGGCACTACCTTAAACTTTACGTGGTGTCCCCAGCAGTGCCATTTACATCGCCCCACGCAACTTTCTAACCGCAATGGGTCGCTCAATGCTGACTTTCACGGACTCTGACATTGCTTAGCGCGTTGGACTTTTATTCTGGCGTAAGCGCAACAATTGTTTTACGACACGTCGATACGCTACAATTAAAACTCTTTGAAAACACAACAGTCGATTTTTGTGTCGTAGGTGTCGGTTGTCTATAGCCGCACTCACGCGAAATCGGAAAAAAATAACGCATGGTTCATTCCTCTGTTATATAAATCGGTATAACACGAAACTAAAGTGCTTCCTCACAAAAGTACGTGTAGTTGAGTGTTTATCGTGCGTTGATATAAAAGAGCTCATACGATGTCTGTTGGGGTTCGACAGTTAGAGCACCATTTGACGTAAATGCATCCACGTTTAAACTTGGTGATACATCTCAATCCGGATGGCTGACGTTCATTATTAACAATAGTTATTGATTGAACATGTCATTGGGGTCATAGATACCTCTGGTACTAGCGAATGGTGCAGAGCGGAACCAAAGAAAGTGGTGTGACAGCAAAAAGAGCATTAATGATTGTGATGACCGACCAACCGACCGACCGACCGACCGACCGACCGACCGACCAACCAACCGACCAACCGACCGACTCGTTTATTGTTGCAAATTGTTTTTCCTTGCAACTTTTCTTGTCTATTTTGTCTGATGCTGCCTTTTCTGCACTGTATCACCCCTCTACTGCAATAGCCCTTTCACAAGGCTGTGATATGTAAAAATAAAGAATGAAAAATGAAACACAACTCTTCAAAAGTATTATATACAAGTAATTTGGATCGCTAGAAGCATTCAAAATGGTTGTTCTTGCGAGAGCCAGCTTGCGGGGCACTATACAGGTTAGTATACACACTTCGTTAGGTTCGAGTGCGTGCCTCTGCCATCGGAGACGTTCGCTAATGAGATCCGCGTCGTGCTTTAACGCACCGCTTCCACATTTTTAACCTCTTCAGACTATCAAGGGCCATCACCTCTATACCTCCCCCTCTTCTCTGAAACGTTCACAATGGTCACCCAATTCCGTGCTACTAGTGGTCGCGGTTTCCTAACTGCGGCTTTATCGTGTCTGCAGAACACCCGCTTAGACAAGGACACATAAAATAAAGAAACCAGTGTTTAGAAAAAAAAAAGCAATGCACCCGCTAAGGCGACCCGCTATAACGCTCCCAATTTACCGCTCGCTTAGCGCCAGCGTGGCTTCGCTATCACGTTCCGCTTTTTTCACGAAAATCTCGCTAGCAACGTGTACTACTACACTGCCTTTACAAGTGCAAGAAGGAAGAGATTGCACGAGACCGGAGCTTGTTAACGTGGATCGGGAAGTTTGTTTGTTGGCCTCTGCGCAATTTTTTTCTTTTCTGACCCAAACTGAAAGCCAGAGAAACCAATTCAACTTCCTACAAGTTTACCAAAAGCGCCACCGTCGGGATAAAAAGTAATTAGGAAAGCTCTGGCCCACTTCTAATTTTTTAAACTCTCAAGGAGTTTTCGTTCTCAATTTAGTTTCTGACTCGGAACTTGAGCTTGCGCTGCATGTGTTGTCATTTCTTTGGGCGTGTTTTTGAGGACGACGGGCTAGTGTGAATGCCTCAGACTTGCGGTGGAGATATGCCTCTCTCTCCATTATCTTTCCTTCTCTTCCCTTTCTCATCTTTATGTTCCCCTTCCCTCCTTCCTTAGTGTAGGGTAGCCAATTGGGAGACTTTCTGGTTATCCTCCCTGCCTCCTCCTTTGCTGTTTGCATCCTTCCTTCCTTCCGTTGCTCTAAAGAAAGACCAAGTACAACCAACCTCGCCACCACGATATAAGCTAGAGTTGATAAGTATTCGAGGTTCTTCAAAGATGTTTCTTTTTTGTTATTCTTCATTCGTTATGTAATGGTTAGCCAAGACCTTTACAGTTCTTGTTGAAGGATTCGGCCACCCCCTTAGACACGAAGAAACGCACAGCAAGCACGTCAATGTGTGTGGGAGATCGGGCAGCCTGCGGTTGCTATGACTGTTTTGTGCACGTCGATGTAAAGGGATATATATATCGTAAGAAGAAAGGCAGGGAGGTTAACCACAAAGCAAGTGTCTTGTTTCTGGTAAATGTGGTGGAAGAAGGAATCACTGTATGCGTGAAAGAAACGTCTTCTCTCTGCTAAGTGCAGGTACTGTCTTATGCACTGATATTTCTATACTGTACGTAAGGCAATACAGAAACGAAAACCCACCTTCTTAGTCGCATGTTTTAAGGGAGTAGTCGTAGTATAGCTTTGCGAGTAAATTTCTCTTCGTTTGGAGACATGTATATTGTCTTTCCACGAGCCTTGGAAAAGTAAGTGGAAATAATTGTCAGCTGGCAAGCGTTTTATACTCAAGAAAAGTTTGAAATGAAATCTTGTAGCTTTGTTTGTTTTGCTCTTGAAGCATTAGTGAATGTGGTTGCAGGTTTGTACCCGCCACTGTGATCTAGCAGTTAAGGTACTCAGCAGCTGACCTGCAGGTCACTAGATCGAATTTCCGCCTCGGTGGCCGCATTTTCGATGAAGACAAAAATGCTTGAGACCCGTGTGCCTAGATTTTAGTGCACGCCAAAGAGCTGCAAGAGGTCGAAATTTGCTGAACTCTCCCCTACCGCGTCTCTGATAATCACACCGTGGTTTTGAACCCCAGATATTCTTATAATAGGAATCATATTGGTCAGCTGCCAGCTCTCAAAAAAATTACATCATACGTGACACCAGAAGGGAGAATATACGTGCTCAACACAGGCCGTCTTTCGTCGAGTGGCGCTGCATAACACTCCCAGATTTACAAGCACACATGGGCTCTGTAAGGTAGACGGGTAGGTATGACTGTCGCAGCAGCTCGCTTCGCAGAACATTGGCCGCCTTAATCAAAGCTTGCAGGTTTGGTGCCCGCCGGCTACAAGTTATTTTTGGTCCACTTTATCTTCCTATTGAATATATCAATCTTAAAACGAATGTAGCGAGTGAGGAAGACGAGACGGCGGCCAACGTGGTCGTGTCTTCTCTTGCCACTTTATTCCACGCCTCAAACGGAGCCGCGGTGGCTGTCCACGTCCGACACACCAAGTGCACTAGCTTGTTCTGTTCCTCGCGCAGCTCGAGCTAGCATCAGCTGCGCGAGAGGAGCGGCGCGGTGATTGAGAAATGATGGTGGTGATGGTGGCACTACAGGGCTCCCCCCTAGCGCTTTGCGCGATTTGAAGGCATATGAAAAAAAAGAAAGAGAGCTACAAATGCTATATACATGAACGACAATCTATAAAGTGTTCATTTGGCAAGTCCAAGTTGTGAACGTTTATAGGCCATCGGTAAGCAGTGTGTCTCCGGTGGGCGACTCTGGGAGAAGCGCAAGGGACGAAGAAGGAAGTGCCGGGTCGCTGTGGTTGCCGACAAGCGGGTTTCAGAATGACCTGGTCGGACAGGCCGAGAGTGGACAGTGTGTCGCGAGGTCATGCTGCTAACGTCGGCAGAAAGTCGGCAGTGCGGGTTTTGACGTTGGGTAGACGCAACACAGACCTCAAAGTTGAGCGGCGTCTGACGTGCCGGTATAGATAGACATGCCGACGCACGCAGGAACGTGTCCTAACAATGCCGCCAAGTGTACGGTGGGTAGTTGGGTACACGACTAGTGGTGGAACATTGCGTCGAATAGGCCGAGTAGGCGTTTGCGCCGTCTTCAGGGCTTGGACTGCAACTCGTGGCTGCGTAGCAGGGCGGCTCAAAAGTTGCCGCAATGTGTGACGCCAAGCACGTTGTCGTCGCCGACGTAGGGTAATGGGTGGTAGACACGTATGAGGTATGAGCGTCGTCGCGCTTGTGACACACGAGCTGGCGTTGTGGACACGCGTCTGGTTGTTGCCGTCTGGAGGCAAAGGCTCCGGGGAATGGTGGTGGTGGAACCCAGTCAGAGCGGGCTCGCCTGGAGTATTGGACGGCACACCTGTGCTCGTGGAATGACCTCCGGTAGTCCGCGCACGAGGGTTGGCGTGCAGATCTGCATAATTGATGGCTGCCTCTAGCCAACACCCCCTAGATTGCTCCATCACAGGCGTGGTATGCCTGGTGAGCCCTGTCTGAAGTGGACCGGGCACGTCGTCCTCAAGCGCGTCAGTCATAGTCGCAGCGTCTTGGAAGCTTGGCCGTGGTTGATGGCTGGTGGCTTCAAATTCAGCTGCGGGAAACTGCGAGGACGATGGTGGTCGTTGCTGGCAGGACGTGCAGAGCATTGAGGCTGGTCGACAGTCGCCTACGGACATCGGGGAGGGTGAAGGTTCCGCAACTGGGCGGTGTATAGCGGGCGCGACAATGCCCATAGTCGTGGTAGCCACCAGGGCGTTCGGTGATGTTGCCGTCGTAGAACCTGACGTGTCAGCCGTGTTGTGAGCCATGGAGGTCGGCCGAGACGAGCCGTTGGTAAGCATGCCTGCAGCGTCGTCGGCCGAGGACGATGAAAACACAAACCTCGTGGCTGACTGGTTGCATTCAGCCCAAATGTCGAGAACCTTGGCGGATTGGCAGTCGGGCGCAGGACACGCGTCGCTAGTGGCCAGACGAGAGGTTAAGTCTCGTTTATCAGACGTTGTTGAAGGCGAAAGCTTCGAGGTCGGGAAGTCAATAACGGGCGAAAGGTCACCTGTGCCAGACTCCGATGCGGGCGGCAAGGTGGTCGTCATGGAGTCTGGTGGGGCCACGGTGTCGCGTGCCGTCGCTTTCGTGGAAAACGTGCAGGTAGCAAGCGTGCCAGAAGGACCATCGGCCGAGGGCCTCGAAAAAACGCACTTCGTGGTGGACAGGTTGTCGGCAGCAGGAACGACTTCAAGAACCTTGTCGGATCTGTGACCGGGTGCGAGAATCACTGCGCTAGTGGCCGAACTATCAGAATCAGAATCAAATTTTATTGTTACTACGAAGTAAAGTCATTACAGACAGTATACAGAAGGAGGTCCCGTAGTCGGAGACTGAATTGGGACCTCCTGTGCATGATGAACGTAAAAACAAATAAAACATAGCTTCGACAGGAAGGGAAAAATTTCAATAATCATAATGATATGGGTGATCAAGCACATTTCATAATATAAAGAAACCATGTAAACACGAGATGTAAAGAGAAAAAAGAAAGAAATATATAAATATATACACATATATATACACACATACATATACACATATATATATATACACACATATATACACACACATACATATATGTGTGAGAGTATGCTTTAGGGGCTATGAGAATGAAGTGCTACGAGTTGTATTGGTTGACAAAGAGCTTTTTTAATTCTTTTACAAACGAGTGTGGATTCATTACTTTTAAGATGGATGGAAGTGAATTCCATATGGAAAGTGAGCTAAAATGAGCGGTTTGTTTGCCATAGTTAGTCCGGGCTTTCGGTAAGATGAAGTTTTTGTAGTAAGCAAATCTAGTGTTGTTGGTATTGACAAGTGAGGAGGATGGAGTGATGGAAATCGGAAATAGCTCATTGATATGCTTGGATAAACAAATGACTAGATTATACTTAACCATATCGCGCACTGTAAAGATGTTGTAGCTGTAGAATAGTTGTTTTGAATCGGTGTAATGTCAACTAGAAGTGACTATTTTAATTGCTTTGTTTTGAACAGTCTGTAACGGTGCGAGGTGAGTGTCGTAGGTAGTGCCCCAGGTAGTTATACAGTAGTTGATGTGAGAATGAATAAATGCGTAGTATAGTGACAAGAGAATGGAACGTGAAAAAAAAGAGCGAGACTGAATGAGGATGCGTATACCATAAGACAGCTTTTTCTTGACATCTAAAATATGAGAGTGGAATTTTAAGTTTCTATCTAGTTTGACGCCTAAGTAAACACAATCATTACTAGCGTGGATCGACTGATTTGGGATACTAATTGAGGGATCCGTTACTAGCGATCGCTGATGTGATGAAAAGAGAATGAATTGGGTTTTTGAGGATTGAACTGTAATTTGTTTAGCTTACACCAGTGTAGTATATTGCGAAGATCTGTGCTCAGCTTATTTATTAAACAGTCTATGCTATTATCGGAACTAAAAATCGTCGTATCATCAGCGTAGAGCAAATATTTACAGTGTATGATAAAATTAGGTAGATCGTTGATATAGATTAAAAACAAAAGTGGGCCCAGAATGGACCCTTGTGGTACTCCTATGTTCGTTGTTGTTTGTTTGGAGTAGGTACCGGAAATACTGACCGTTTGGTTTCGATTAAGGAGATAACTGCGAATAAATAACAGAGCAGGACCACATATTCCCATTGCTTTCAGTTTTATGAAGAGTATCTGATGGTTAATAGTATCAAATGCTTTTGTTAGGTCAACAAAAACAGATCCAGCTAAACTGCCATCGTCAATCGCCTGCTTTAGAAATTCAGTAAGATATAATAAAGCGAGATCAGTAGAATATCCTGTTCGAAAACCAAACTGAAAATCAGTAACAATGCTAAACTTTCGAAGGTAATTAGTTAGGCGCTTTTCAAATAATTTCTCAATTACTTTGCTGAGGAACGGGAGCACACATATAGGCCGGTAGTTCGTTACCAATGATCGGTCTCCTTTTTTAAATACTGGGGTAACTCTAGCACGCTTAAGTTCGCAAGGAAAAGTCCCCTTTTTTAATATTAGATTAATGACATGTGCAAGAATGTCAGATATAGATAGAGCAATCAGCTTTATGTGTGATGAACTGATGTCGTCTAGACCAGCGCTAGTGGTTTTTAGATTCCGAATTACCGCGGTCACTTCATCGGCAGAAGTGGGGAACAAATAGAAGGACTGGGGTAAGCGAGTGATTTCGTAACCTAAAACTTGGTCCGATGGCAGATTGTTCGAGAAAAAGAAGCCACTGAATGTATCAGCAATGTCACGGGGATTTGAGTGCACAATGCCGTTATGAATTATTGAAGTAATGCTTCCTCGGTCGCCGTTTCTATTTAGAAAGGAATTTACTAATTTCCATTTTTTATCGGAGTTACTTCCACATTCCAATATTTTCTGTTCCAGGTATTTTCTTTTTGCTCTTTTTAAGTACGCACAGAGATTGTTACAGTATTTCTTGTACCTTGCTCTTAGCTTAACATTGAAAGGCTGTTTCTTGGTTTTTTTGTAAAGATTCTCGCGTCTGCGCATCGCTTTAAGTAATTTTTCAGTTAGCCATGGGTTTTGAGGTGACGCAATGGTCTTCTTGCATTTTTTCTATGCGAATGGGAATGGAAGTAATGTAAAAGTAAAGAAAAAAAGCGCGAGAATGCTTCTTGAGGGTCGTTGGTTTCCCTTACAGCAAGCCAGTCTGATTTCGTAATGTTCTCGATAAGCGCTTCCTTATCCAAAACAAGTTTATGAAAGCATGCGGAACGACAAATAGGAGTTGAAATAGTTTTAAGAATAATAGGATAATGGTTGGTGATATAACTGGTAAGAATGCCTGCTTCAGGAGCGACCAGAAGGTTTGATAGCGCATGATCAATTAGTGAGCATCCGCCGTCACGAGAAAGACGTGTAGCTTGAGTAATTAGGCCTTCAAAACCATAACTGTGATAGCAGCTAGAATATGTCGTGAAGTTAGCGGACGCGGTATCAAGCAGGTTGATATTCATGTCACCAACTATAACTACATTTTTATTTTCTGATGATATTGATTCAAGCACATTGTCTAAAGCGTTGCAAAAATCGGTAATGGAGGTAGAGGGTGAACGATAAATACAACCCAAAATAAAATTTTTGTTGTCGATGTTAAGCAACAAATGATTAAATTCTACCCATACAGCTTCACAGTTAGGTAAATTTAGTGCAAGGTCATGCCGTCGTTTGAACGCCAGGTTTGATAATACATAGATGGCTGCTCCACCATGATTGCTTGATGGTCTGTGTGCGTATTCAGATGAGTAGTTGGGAAAGCCGAAAAGATCTTTATCAGCGTCTGAAAGCCAAGTTTCGGTGATACAAATGATAGGAAAGGGCTTTGTGCTTGTAGAGAAAAGATTTTGAATGTCGTCGTAATGTTTCCGCATACTACGAGCATTGAAATGAATAAGCGAACATGAGCTGCTAAAAAGAAAATGATCTACCTCCGAAGTGTTTAGGTAAACTGACATGGTGAATCAGATACAGCGATGGTGAAAAAAAACAACAGCGTATGCGTAAAAAAAAACAGGGATATCTAGATTATAAAAGAGAGATCAGATTCTTTAGCAATGCAGTAAACCTGACTGTCGATAGTTTTCCTTGCCTTAATTGCACAATTCTCTGTCCATAAGAATTTCCAGTTATTGGCTTTCTTTAGAGTTAGAGCCTTGGTGAATAATGATTTATTTGTTGGCGTCAGGTGATCATTTACGTACACAGGGCTGTTGATTGCAGAAGACATACCAAGATCCCCAAGACACAACTTAGCTTTACGTGCCTTAGAAATGAATTCGTTCTTCTTCGAACGCGAGCAAAACCTAGCAACAACATTCTTTTTTTCCCTGACCTTCGTCGGGACACGGTGCACAATGTCAAGGTCAGAGGGCACAAGGGGGCAACCTACAGTATCGCCAACTTTTTGCGAAATCGCTACACAGTATTCCCCTTGCGTGCAGGGAATGCCCTTGATTTCTACATTGTTGATTCTGGAGTACTGTTCAAGTTCTTGAACCTTTTTTGAGAGCAAGTTGTTTTCGTTCAACAGTCTTTTATTATCGGCAGCGAGTACCTCTTTTTCTGAGCGCAGTGTCTCAACAACGCCATTCAGGATTTCCATGCTCTGTTTTAAATCGTCAATTTCGCTTTTGAGCTCCTTAACATCAATTCCTGAAGATTGCATTCTCAACAAGACTTTACCGAAGACATCATGAGCCAGACGGTCAGTCTCATTGTTAAAGTTCACTTCAATTGCATCAATGCGCTTCGCAAGTTCGGCACACGTCGGCATCGCTTAACAAGTTTCAGTCACACCATAAATTGCAAAAGAAAAAAAAACTACAGTACTTCGGTAGCAGCAGCAACAGCGAATTGAACAAAAGGGTTACCTTAGAATACTTAACTACTAACCTGCACGAAAGACAGAATTCACTTCAGTACGTGACCATCCCGCTGTCGCTGTCGCTGTCCATCCCGATGTCCATAGGTGGAGGGAGACGTTGTCGGGGAAGTTAGGTTGCGGTCAGATGAGAGCTTCGGGCCGGAGGGTCCAGCACGCTGCGACAACGGGAAAACCTGAAAGTCGCGGGTAAACGGCAGCGGGTGGTAGGTGAGGCCATAGCTGGCAAGCACCGCGGAGCAGAGGTCATCGTAAGGCTGCTGGCTGGAGGTTGAAGTGGCAGAGAGATGACGCAACTTTACCGGAAGGGCGTCATGAAGGATGGCGTGCATCAGCGGCTGGTCCGTGACGCCATTCAGCGCAATAACGGCATCGAGCAGCATGAACCATACCTTGGGGTAGGTCGATTGGAACGGCGGCACTGGCGGGCAGAATTGTGGGAACATGGCAGCAGGCCGCTCGGCGAAGGGCGTGTTCTCCGGGTCACCAATGTAGCGAGAGAGGAAGATGAGACGGCGGCCAACGTGGTCGTGTCTTCTCTCGCCACTTTATTCCACGCCTCAAACGGAGCCGCGGTGGCTGTCCACGTCCGACACACCAAGTGCACTAGCTTGTTCTGTTCCTCGCGCAGCTCGAGCTAGCATCAGCTGCGCGAGAGGCGCGGCGCGGTGATTGAGAAATAATGATGGTGATGGTGGCACTACACGAATAACATCTCCGGTACCAATTTTGCCTTGATTACCTGCTAGCCCCAAGTACCATCGTTACTAAAAAAAAGGTTGCTCGACATCGGATAAAAAATATGTATGAAGACAATGTAAGTCAGTCTGTTTGTCTATGTTCTGGTGCCTGCGATACCAACGCCATGATGATGCTTGTAAAAAAAGACGCAAACAAAAAATAACAAAAGGATTATTCTTTTGGCCTGCGTAATTAAAAGTTTTTTATCTCTCTGTTTCGGACATATTACCGCGGATAGAGTTCGTAGAGAGGGCTCTCGTACGAAACTACAGTATGAATGCGATGAAGAAAAGCAATATTACCAGCTACATCTTATTCAATAACTTTATGTTCACTGAAAGAATAAACAACAAAAGAGTCTCGCTAAAAGTCACTTACCGCGAATCTTTGATTGTCAGCAGGCGCATTTCTGGCCTGGTGCTCGACAGAACGAAGTTTGAGGTCGCTGGGAATGGCACACGCCCAGTGGGAAATCGGTGGCATGGGACTGCGAGACTTAAAATTAAGATCATCATTTTTTTCTAATCTCCTAAGCCTATGCCTTCTCTCCTGATTGTACTTCATGTTATTCTCCTCAGGGGAAGGGTAGGAAATCAGATGCAGTCTCGTTAACGTCCCTGCTTTCCCTTGATTTCTGTGTACACTTTCCTCTGGGCATGTCTAGCACATCTGCTTGAAGAACTGAACCTTAAGTACTATACCCTATAAAGTGTACTTACGGAAGATTCCTTGCTGCGAAACAAAGCACTCTTTGCAGCTAAGTCACAATGTATATCGTGTGAAAGAAAAAAAAATACAGCAACTTTCATGTTCTATTTAAGATCCAATAAAAGGGTCTTGCAATACGTCTTAAGCATAGTGTGAAAACGCTGCTGGGTCGTAGACGAGGCTGGGGGGGCGCTGCGAGCGCTCGATGGTGACGGACGCACTCCACATCGCCTCCGTAGATTTTATGCTATTTCTGCGGACATCCACCTTGGTACCCCTGAAACTTGGATTTATCGTCACCGCCAAGTTCTCCGCTTCGCCTAGACAACACCTTCGTCCAGGTGGGTCCAGTTTTGACAACTTAAGGGACGTCCTTCACTCCCGGCTACAACGCCGCCTCGCTAAGGGCTCTCAGCCCGGCGATGGCGGCCGCTAACGTGGTTACGGGCTATGATCCTACCTCAAGCCAAATGCTGTCCATGGAGATTTCATCCTCCGAAAACACTATGCCATCAGAAGATGAATACCTCGACGACATGGTGAGACTGTGGCAACGCAAGCAAGCGAAATCGAAGTCTGCGTCTCAACAACAACGAGACGCCATGGCGGGCCACCATTTCCCAGCCTTGCAAGGAACGCCGGCGCGCCATCCCTCCGGTGGTGTGCCTACCTCTGCTTCGTCCTCGCAGCCAGCGAAGCAACGCAAGTGGCGTCCGCGTAAAACTCCTCGCCTCTCTCGCGACGACTACATCGTAGTAGTGAAACCTCGCGTTCCCTGCGAGCTACGCACATTTGTCCCGGCCGATCGCGCGGGCGACGCCATCCGCAGCTACCTCGGCGACCGGACTACCACGCAAATTAAAGTGTGGCCAATCTGGGAACAGAACATCTTGGTCTGTAGCACCACCATTTTGCCTATGGCACAGCGACTCCTCGGGGACTTCCAGCTGCAAGTGGGGGATCAGCAGCTGCCCGTTCGAGGCCACGCCAAGGCACCAGGGAATACATGCAAGGGCGTCATCAACGTAAACCCTGCTGAAAGCCCGGAGAAGATAAAGTCTGAACTGTATTGGCCTCGAGGTACTATCCTCGCGGTCCGCAAACTCGGAGATTCCGCGGCGGCGGTGGTGACTATCGAGGGCACGAAGTTACCCCGCTTCCTCTTCTACCACTGCGTGGCGACGTATATCCGCGCCTACAAGAAAATGGTCCCTGTTTGCACCAAGTGCGGTACCATCGGCCATCGACCACCTCAGTGTCCTCACCCCGCTCCAACGCAGTGTGCCAAATGTGGAACCCCCGCACCTGCAGGTCTCAATACCCACGACTGCCACCCCAAGTGCCTCCTCTGCCACGGCGCCCATGAGACTGGGACCAGTGGCTGCACGGCAAAATATCAAAAAAATCGGAAACGCAAGCAGCCCTCAACATCTCCTCGAGGGACCACCTCATGTTCGTCACAGCCAGACAGCAGCACCAACCTGCATCATTCGGCTCCACCACTCCACGCCGACACTCAAGCATTCCCACCGCTCGAAGCACCAGCGGCGGTACCTCAGGTGAGCAGTTGGGCAGGGAAAGCTGCTTCTAAGCCTCTCTCACCCCCTTCTGTGAGATCCTCCTTCTCCCGAACTTGCGGCCCTTCGCCAGCAAGTTGCGGCACTTCAAAAGCAAAATTCTCTTTTAACTAAACAACTCGAACTCATAAATAAGCGACTTCAACCCCAACAACAGTGTACTGCAAGGCCATCCGATATTGCCTCCTCTGTCCAGGCGGCTACGCCAGCTACGTCCAAGCTTAGTCCTCGCGCTAAGCCCACTCCCATTAATCCGCCGGTTCAAGCAGCCATGTGTACTCCAGCACTCGGAACCGGTGCCGCATCTACTCCAGAAGCTCTTGAGGCTCCTGGGGCACCTCAGGTTCTCTTGCCCGCTAACCAAACTCTCCCTAGCGAAGAGCGCACCCCGCGCGTAGAGGAACGCCTCACGCGCGTCGAAGCTTCGATTAATCACCTCCTCAGCAGCTTCTCGGTCCAACGCATAGTAGTAGAGGTTACCCAGGCTATTCAAGCCTGGGCAGTCACCCAGTTTCAACCCAAGGCATCGCTTTCCCGCTCCTGCTCGGTGAGCAGTGAGGGTACAGCTCCACGGCGTCGTCGTAAGGTGGCTACCACCACCCCACCGTCGGACAATCCGGCCTCCGTGCCCCTCCCTGCCTCTGAGGATTCTGAGCGGGACATGGAGGACCAAATATAAAACCTAAGACAGTCACGATGGCTACCAATCGTACGTCCCGTTCAAATATTGCGTCTAAATTCGAGATCATACAGTGGAACCCTGGAGGCTTCGGGAACAGGCGAAAGCGTTCACATCTTTCCCTTTTCCTCAGCTCCCTTGGCTCTCAGCCGGCCGTCTTGGCGCTCCAAGAATCTGGCCCTGCTCCATCCCTTTCTGGACACTGCTCCTATGTAGGCGGCACCACCACATGCCTCCTCGTGCATAAAGCTTACACAGTGATACAGATTGACCTCGATCTGGATCTTCCTTACGACTACTGCATGATATCAGTGCTGTCTCAGCGGAGGGGCCAACCATCAATACATATCTTAAACGTGTACTGTCCCCCTCGCCTTGTGAGGGCTTCGTTTGCGCATCTCTTCCATCGGGCGCTGCGTATAGCGGCCCGACAACCACTGGTGATTGTCGGGGACTTTAATGCACCCAGCCCTCAGTGGGGTTACCACTACGAGAAGGCCCGGGGCAAAGAGCTCAAGGAGCTCATTTCCTCGCTGAGCCTGACGCTTCTTACCGATCCGGCACAACCCACACGTTCCGGCAACTCGGTCACGCGAGACACATGCCCCGACCTCTCCCTCACCCGTCACATCCGCGATGCTACATGGGAAAATTTAGGCGAAACCCTAGGCAGCGATCACTTTTTACTCCGCATTTCGTTCACACCGCGGCAGAAAATGCGCCAACACTGGGGCCAAGCCCGTCTCACCGATTGGACTCAGTTCAGAATGCAACCATTCCCCGCCGGCCTCTCCTCGACCGAATATGCAGCGTGGGCATCATACGCTCTTCATATGAAACAAGCGAAAACTCACACCCTTGCAACCTCTAATTTGACTCCTGCAATCGATCCACACCTCCTACATCTTTGGCACGCTCGCCGCGGGCTCATAAGGCGCTGGAAACGCAACAAACTTAATCGGAAACTTCGCGCTCGCATTGAGGCGCTCACTGCAGAGGCGGCCGCATACTCCGCACAACTTTCTGATGCTAACTGGGCAGACACCTGTTCGAAGGCTGCAAACCAGATGAGCTCTAAGAGTGCGTGGCGACTCTTTAGAAGCCTTCTCGATCCCTCCACCACCAGGGGAGAAACGCAACGCCAGCTCCACTGTGTTCTGCATGCCTTTCAGGGCACTACGGATGAACTCGCGCGAGAACTTTGTGACCGCTACATCTGCCGCACAATTGATCCCGCAGGCCCAGCATATTCGTATTCCGGCGCCCCTAATACCGACCTCGACGCCCCATACACGCTTTCTGATTTACGATTTGCACTTACGAAAATGCGACGGGGCACGGCCCCTGGACGCGACGGAATCACAGTATCGCTCCTGGCAAATCTTCCCGACCAAGCACACCTCTCGCTACTCCACCTTATAAATTCGATATGGGACGGTTCTCCGCTTCCAACGGAATGGACCACATCGGTCGTGACATTCATTCCCAAATCGGCAAAGTCCGTTAGTATTGAGGCACTGAGACCCATCTCACTTACGTCTTGCGCAGGCAAACTCATGGAAACCATGGTTCGCGAACGCCTTTCCGCCTACTTGGAGGCCAGGAGGACCTTTGCCGACACGATGTTTGGCTTTCGCCCGCATCTGTCGGCACAGGACGTCCTGCTCCAGCTTCAACACGATATCATAGAGCCGACTACTATGCGCCATAACGATAAAGCCCTGCTCGCTCTCGATCTCCGCGGGGCGTTCGACAACGTCAAACACAGCACTATACTCACTAACCTGTCTACCACAAACTGCGGGCAGAAGACTTTCAACTACATTCGCGCCTTTCTATCACATCTCACCGCCTTCATTCGCCTTAATTTTACCGAACACGGCCCGTGCTTATTAGGCACGCGGGGTACACCTCAAGGGGCAGTCCTGTCTCCTCTGCTTTTTAACCTGGCGATGATGAACCTCCCCTCTCTTCTAAGCGAGGTCGAGGGAATACAACACGCACTATATGCGGAGGATATCACAATCTGGACCAACACCGGCTCCCTAGCGCAAATCGAAGATTGCCTGCAAAAGGCTGCCCTTCTGGTGGACACCTACGCAGGTTCATGCGGCCTGGAGTGCTCTCCAGCTAAATCGACTCTTCTTTCAGTCTCTCCGCTACCGCCGCCTCAAACTTTTCTTCCGTCCGGGCCCGTCCCGTCAGTGCAAAATATTCGGGTTCTTGGCCTTCACCTCACATCGTCCTTGGATCCAAAGGGCACAATAGCAGGCCTCAGACGCACCAGCGAACAGGTGAGCCGCACGATACGGCGAGTTTCTACCAAGCGCAGCGGCCTCCGCGGGTCTCAGTCCCTCCGATTGGCTCACGCGTTTGTGACCAGTCGCGTCCTCTACGCCTTGCCTTACCTTCGCCTGCGTCGTCGACATGAGCACCAGCTGGACGTCCTTCTTCGTTCAGTATACAAACGCGCTCTGGACCTACCTAATGCAACTTCCAACAGCCGATTCACGGCTCTGGGGGTACACAACACCTTTGCAGAGATGCGCGAAGCTCATCGCGTTAACCAAATCAATCGACTGCCGCAGACGCCTTCAGGGCGCCGTCTTCTACACAGACTTGGCCTTAACCCGATATCTGACCAAGACCCTCTGCAGCCGGTACCAGAGCTCTGGCGTCAAAAGCTATGGGTGGAACCTCTACCCCGTAATATGAACCCCGACCTCCATCCTGGCCGTAGACTAGCACGCGCTGCGGCCCTTCATACGCGACACTCCGATCGTCCTGGTGTTTTCTACGTGGACGTCTCGGGTCCCTCCCCCTCGGGTCACTTCACGGCTGCCGTGATTACAGAGGGCAAACACGTAGATGGCCTCTCCTTTCGAGCAGACACAGTAACGCACGCTGAAGAGGTTGCCATACCTTTGGCCGCCTCTCACCCTGCCTCACGCACCATCCTGATGGACTCGCGCTCGGCCTGTTCTCAGTACCTTCAGGGTTCCATTGCCCTGCTGGCGGCTAGCCTACTACAGGCAGCCTCTTGGCGCTTTAACCCTCATCCCATTCGTATCGTCTGGACCCCAGGCCACTCGGGCCTGCCCGGCAACGAGGCGGCAAATGCCGCTGCCCGCGCTTCTCCTGTCCGGGCCGTTGCCCCTCCATGTCCCGAGACGGAATCTGGCAATACCAACCTTACGCGCTTTCGCGAAATTTTGGCTTATTACCGGGCTTCGCGCCGCCTCTACCAGGACCCCGCACGCGGTTTGGAGAAAGCGGACGAACGACTGCTACGCCGCCTGCAGACGAACACCTTTATCAGTCCGGCGGTCGCCAGGCACTTTTTGCCGGAAATCAATGGCACCTGCTCGACCTGTCATGTGCTCGCCGACGCATATCACGTCGTAGCATCGTGCCCTGTTAATCCCATCCCTTTCTCATCCCCCTTTCCTATCCCAACTAAAGAGGCTTGAGAGGAGCACCTGCTCAGCTGCTCTACCTTGGCTGCACAACGCTCCTTGGTAGAGCGCGCACGGGCAGCTTCCAGCTCCACTGGCGTCCCGGAATAGGGTCTTGCCACTCTAGCACGCCGATTGGCCACGTCGGCACTCTCTAGAGACTTTTTCTGAAATAAATGTTTTTTACCACCTACCAGACGAGGCTCGTGACAACAGGAGCCTTAACTGCTGACGATAAAAACTGGTGGCGGGGGGACATGTTTAGCCAATGAACGTCATGTAACCTAAATACTATAGCGCCACACGTGGTCCTGGAGTTTACAATGAAACTTTGAAGTCCGCTATAAAGTGCTCGCTCTTCTTTCAAATTGAGTTTAATGAACTTTTTTTACCCAGCGGTTGTCCCCTGCACTAGGCTGCCAGGGATCCATCATTTGAGGAACATCTTCCGAGGTCCTCGGTGGCAGCCCTGGCCAACTGGACGGCCCATATTTGATCTTCTAGGGCCTCACTGAGAAACGTGGACAATCTCCTCGAAGAGAACCCTGATGGGATGCGAAGCAGCAGCGGTGCAGACGGCGTTGCCCAGTTGATAAGGGCGTCGACGTGGGTGCTGGAAGAACGGTTTGAAGCGAAGCTCGGTGTGGCGCTTACTTGAGTAAAAGACAATGCCATTCATGAACAAGCTCGCGGGTTCTTCAACCATCGCAACGCCAGGCGTAATCGCATCGGCGGAAGGTTCAGCGGGCGAAAGGGCGTTGTCTTCCGGCGTCCCTCTCCATCGCAAAGAAACTGGCCGAAAAAGTGTTACCACTCGATGTGCGCTTGAACTTCGCGAGTGGTGGAGAGTGTGAAGCGAGCGAGAGGTGACACGTACAGACATGTTTCAACGCCTACGTTAGACGTGCGTCTGGTTTATTGCGCGTGAACTGAAGAGTCGGTGGTGAAGCGAGCGAATGGCAGGCGAGGCAGAGAGTTACGTCAGCGTGCAATGCGAGGGGAGCATGACGTCACTCGTACGTAGGGACAGTGTTAAACAGGCTAGTCAAAGAGCTGCTTCGAATCTAAAAGGCAGGGTGCCATCGCTCAGCAAGCCGTCCCGCTTCAGAGAGTCCTTTATTTGGTGTCATCCCTTCTCCTGGCCTATCTTCGTTTTTGCACATTACCAAAGTACAAATCGTTGCTTAAACTCAAGTGACTATGCCTTAAAAGGCCACTCACTCTCCGTGTACAAGGACCACAGGGCGATTTTCTTCTCTCCTTCATACACACGATGCTTCCTCCTCACCTCTCAGTTCTTGAATGCAGGTGAACAATATCAGCGCTAGGCGCTCGAGCCTATTAGGATTTCGCGTTTCTCGGCTGCACGCCGTCATCGCTACTTGCACAGTTGTGAACACACAAAATGAAGTTTGTTCGGTTGATTTTGGACGATATTCATGCCAGACAAAGAAGAACGGATGGCCGGCTGCATGGCAAATCAGCGCAGGAGACAAATCGCATGAAACATTTCGCATATATCAATGAATCGAGAGCATGTACGCTGTATACGTCATGGGAACTACTGTCTACGTCACCAAGAAGGACGAGAAATATCAGGAAAGAATGTTGCACTCTTTTTATGTTTTTTTGGGAGTGGCAATGGGCTCATTGAATAACATCAAGCCGCTGTGTGCTAGAGCCACAAAACAAACACCATCGACTGTGCTGCAGCGTGGTGCCATTCTGAGGAAAGATTGCAGAGCCTCTATTAAAAAAAAGAACTCGCATTGCAGGAATATCTTCAGCCAATTTAGGGAATGCAGCTACGTGCAACGAGCAGCCGGATTCACACGCGGAGAATAGGAAAATAAGAGCAGATTCGACCGAGCTTGTCAAGGCAGATAACACAAACCGCTGGAAAGAGGCGATTCCACCAGAGGCGTAAACTGGGTCGCCATTGCCGGTGCCGCAAACTTGTGATCTATTTTTTTTCTTAACCCGAAAGAAAGAAACACTAACCGCCAAACTAAAACAAAACTAGAAACTTGCCGATTCCGGGAGACAAACGACAGAATGTGGAAGCCCTATCTTCGCGATGAGTGGTTGTACCATTTGTGCAGCTTTCGTGCGTCTCCCAGGCGGACGGTGGTTCGTTAAATATTCACGGAGCCTTTGTTCGCTAGTTTCCAGGTCTCCTGCAAAATTGATTTCCTACGTCCTTACCTTGTCTCACGTCCATAGCCCTGTTTTATTATGAATACCGACATATATCTACAAGGACTTTGCGATGTACTTCAGCATTGCATATTGTAGACACAGAGGCAGGTGCTGTGAGTGGGGATGGTAGCACTGATGGTAGTATCTACGAGGCTACTGTGAAGTACCCTGCAGGCAAAAAAAGCAGAAACTCCGTAAGGAAGTTCGCGTGCGTTTCAAGTTTTGTTTGTACGCTTTTATTTATTCATATATGTATACATTTAGGTTTTAAGTTTTCAATTTATTGTATATTTTCACCATGTTACATGCAGGGGGATGGTACAGCTGAAGGCAGATGAACTGTCTCACAATGGTACTATGATTCAAGCACTGTTCAACGAGGTTTTGAGCACACGAAGAAATAATACAATACAAAGCGGAAGCAATGAGAGAGAAAAATGTGACATAGTGCTAAAAGAACAGGTGACGGAAGAAATTAAATAATGTGATAATTTTTTTTTCTTTTCGATACCAAGGTCCTAAGTCACATAATGCGTGAGGTCTTGCTCATACTAAGAGGGGTGTAGGACAACAAATATTACTTTACTTTATTAAGCTTAAATGTTCACTTACTTCATTAACATTATCTAGAACTCGCAGATGTTGATTTACAAAAGTAGGTATCAGGTATTCAAGTTGGTTAGTTCTGTACTCGACTCTACAAAGCTGAAGTTCAATGTTACAAAGTTCTTGGACTATTGTCCGCGTGTAGTTACGTATAAATGGAGGGAGGAGGATATGTCAAAAGTTCCCAGGTCACCATTCCATGTATTTCTAATCAAGCAGGGCCGGAAAACTTTTGACCAGGACTGAACATGTGCAGTTTGTATGCCGTCCTACTATAAAATGTAGACGAAGGTATAAGAAACAAAATGTGTTTGACAATTTAGATTGTTATGCACTCTACTATGGGAGAGCAGTCAACTGTCCCCATGTCAAGAAACAGCCAACTATGAGAAGCCACGTACAAGCCAACACCTCTTGCCCAATGTGTTTAGAAAAAAAAGTGGTTAACAATTTTTAGTGTTGAGTACTCTACTATGGGAAAGCATAAAGCCGTCCCGTGGACCTCATAACCAGATGCTGCCAGGCATGAAGGTACCATACAACAAAGTGAAGTTTATTGACTTCCAACTCAGAAAACCATCAGATCAAGGGGTGTACATAATACGCAGCCACAATTTTGTCTGGACACAAGTCACGGGTGCAGTAAATGAATACACGTGTCCATAATGTAGAGGAAGAAAGCGCACATGGAAATATATGCAATATTTACAAGTTGAGCGTATTCGCGCATACATATGCGGACGTGGACAAGCACCTTAGATATATACAGTAAAGCGCATACCAACACATGTACGTAACACAGCTTGGCTTGAACATTTGACAGAAGTCCGAGGAAGAAAATGGTGGGGACCAGTAGGTGATTAGGGGGATGTAAAGCTTTTCGTCCCTCACAAAAAAGAATATTGTGTGCCAGCGGCGGACGAACAAGTGTTTCCCGCCGGCTTCAAGCTCTTTGGACAAGAACGCCCAGAGCAGCCGTCTAATGCGTGAGAGTGCGGGGTACGCAGCTCGAACAGGGTTACGACGTACCTCAGCCAGCGAGCGTCTCCGAAAAATACCTAGCAGCGTGAAAGTCATCACCAGCCGTGCGAAGGCGCCCTTGTTTCTGTTCTGGCCTGTAGGAGAGCGGATTCGGAAACAGTCAGCAACTATGCGCCACACCAGTTTTGCTGCAACGCAATCGAAGAGGGCGTGGGTTTGTGTTTCGGTACCTTGACAGTTGGGGCAGCGGGCGTTCGGTACGATGTCTAGCTTGTGCAAAGGTTGCCTAGTAGGCAGCACTTTCCAGGCCTTTTTGAACAAAAAGTCCGGCGCCTTGCGTGGGGCTCCGCAGCGGAGAGAATATAATTCGCACTTCGCATGTTTAGCCCTTCTTGTTTCGTCGTTGCACAGCTGGAGGCGAGAGAGGTCTTCATCTATTCGGGCCGGCAGGTCCACGCCAACGTCGCCATCGGGCAGTTCCTTGTGAAGCCTACGCGAAGTCACCACCACTGCCTCTTAAAATGGTGCAGGTGACTCGGCGAACGGCCCTTCAACTCGGTCTACATCCAGCCTGTCCAGTCAGTCTAGTCTTGTGATGCGTCAGTAGAAAATCAGTTGTGTTTAGAATAAGTGTTAAATGATTTCGAGTATTTCGTACTTGACTATGGTAGAGCAGTGCGCCATCCCGACGTCTAGGGGAAAGACATATACGAAATGCTGCCACTCTGACTTAAGAAGCCAGCCTTGCGTTTAGAAAGAGTGGGTAACAATTTGGAGTACTAGGTACTCTACTATGGGAGAGCTTAAAGCTGTCTCTCTTCGGGCGAGGCAACACTCGGCTTGCAGGGAGTTTGTGTTTAGAGAAATTTATTCTCACAGACAGTGAACATCAATTACAATCCAACAGAACATAGTGACAGAACACAACATCCACAGACACACCAAAAGTTGTTACAAAAAGTTATGTGTACATATATAAACGGAACGCAGGGAGTTCGTTACACGAGTCTAGCCCTTGCGTTTTGAAAAAGTTGTTTACGATTTAGAGTACAAGGTATTCTACTATGGGAGAGCTTAAAGCCGTCCCGTTGACGAATCAGCGGTCATCGATGACACGGTTAAGGTCTAGCCCTTGCTGCCAACATGGTTATGTACATATACGAAGTGAATGCTGACAGAAGCACAATGCATGGGACCATGAATCGTGACCTACTATTTTATCCTGGTTAACAGCCTTTTGCTTTGTCCTATCAAGCTTTTGTTCTGTTGTATGCTTTGATTGATGGGTGGTTAAATGCCAGTGTTTATCCCGTGCTGTGGCCTTTTATTTTGTTTATTCTGGTTAAGTTGTTTGATTACTTTTTTTCGTTATTCACGGATGTTTTGCTTTCTACATCTGCTGTAGACGCCGGGTGGTGGTTCATGAACGGAGAGACATCGTGCGGTCTGAAAGAGATCGGATTGAATTGGATAAACTTTTATTGGGTCCTCCGAAACACAGATCAGTGTGCCGCGGGCCGCTCCCACATGTGGACTGCCTCAATAGAAATTACCAGAAACACTGTGCAAAGATAAGGTCTCTGGTGACAGGGTGCATGGTCCCGCAGATCAACCCCGATAGATTCCATGCAGAAATCTTTGTTATTTTATTAATTTTAAATGTCTGTAAGTAGAGTTTGGTGCAGTGAGTGGCGCCGGCTGCTCCTCTTCGCTTGCACAACAACTGTCGTCGTGAAGTAGAAAACGCACACAATGCTTCTCACCTAAAAAACACATAGACGCTCGTGAAAGGCATGTAGAAAAACACTCACGCATTTAGTCCAACTTCTTCAATACAAATATGTATCCACACAGCACAAGAGATGATGAAACAAAAGTATTTACGCCGTTGGTATATGTAAACGTAACACAAATGTTCTCTAAAATGCTGTCTGCACTTGCGTACAAGATGATTGTAAAATATGCTATCTAACAATGCAATATTATTAAAAAGTGCATTAACGCTAGTTATGAAGAGCTCGTTCTACTTGTGTCCGTTAAGAAATTACGCAGATCGCGGAGTGCCCGTCAGCTGTTAACTTATCACACGGGACAATGAAATAAGAATAAAGTGCTGAATAAGGCTCTGAACAAGCTCCAATACCTTTGCGAAATACATTCGCCCCGAGAAATCTTCTACAAGAACAGCGTTTGCGCTGACAACAATATTTCGCGCTGTCATTCAGTGGAGAAGGTGAAGTGCAACCCTTTGAAAATACGAGAAACAAATTGTTAATCATTTGCTTGGCTGAAACGATTCAACGCGTCACAAGCCAGTCGTGGTAACCTTCGAGGCTCCCAAGATAGGCACATCGTAAGGGTGCGTTTTCCCCCACATTCACAACATATGTTGCTCACTTCTTTCCTGCTTACTACGTACAGTAATAAGATAAGCAAAATGTGAAGCAGACATGCGAAACGAAGAATACGCCTTCAATACCCAGCCTCTAGACAAACACGGAGCTGCTGCGAAGCCTTTCGTGCGGCTAATGTAATCTCCGGTATCAGCAACGGGCGTCCTGAAGTCGCGGGCAGGCTAAACAAAGCACTATTCGATTTGTGCGGTAACATGGCGTTTTATTTCTTCGCTTTCGTCTCGATTCTATTGTATGTATGTATGTATGTATGTATGTATGTATGTATGTATGTATGTATGTATGTATGTATGTATGCATGTATGTATGTATGTATGTATGTATGTATGTATGTATGTATGTATGTATGTATGTATGTATGTATGTATGTATGTATGTATGTATGTATGTATGTATGTATGTATGTATGTATGTATGTATGTATGTATGTATGTATGTTTTAACAGAACGAGTGGATTAATACTGTATCCCGTGTTCTTTGTTATATGACCCTCGTGCCACCTCCCTACCACAAGCGCATCGCTAAGCCAATATAAACCAACTAGCCTCTTTCGTCGCATTGAAGGTATTAAAAACAATTCTGTGGTGTTCACGTTGTAATACCACCTTAGGATTATGGGCAGCGCCATAGTATGTCACTTTGGAAATTGTGACCACTGGGGGTTCTTTACGTGTAGGCAAATCTGAGTACGTGGGACATGGGTATTCTTGATCCAAACAAAAGTGTAGCCGCCATTGCCGGGTTTCAATCCCACGACCCGGGGGTCGTGGGATTGAAACTCGGCATGCTTTGTTGCGCAGTATTTTTTCGAGTCAATTGGCTGCAATTGGCCGAGGCCGGGATGGTCACGATGTGTTCTGTTCGTGAATTTATGCAGACATTTTTCTTGTGCGCTTTGCCATGAGTACTTTTCTCGTCTTTGTGTTAGTTGTGCTGTCAGCCACGATGAATATCTACTAACACGCCTATAGTATTCCATCCTGCACGTGGGATGTATTTTTGCGCGTATGCATGTATGTATGTATGTATGTATGTATGTATGTATGTATGTATGTATGTATGTATGTATGTATGTATGTATGTATGTATGTATGTATGTATGTATGTATGTATGTATGTATGTATGTATGTATGTATGTATGTATGTATGTATGTATGTATGTATGTATGTATGTATGTACGTACGTATGCATGTATGCATGCATATATATATATATATATTTAATCATCATCAGCCTGACTACGTCCACTGCAGGACAAAGGCCTCTCCCATGTTCCGCCAGTTAACCCGGTCCTGTGCTTGCTGCTGCCAATTTATACCCGCAAACTTCTTAATCTCGTCTGCCCACCTAATCTTCTGTGTCCCCCTAACCCGCTTCCCTTCTCTGGGAGTCCAGTCAGTTACCCTTAATGACCAGTGGTTATCCTGTCTACGCGCTACATGCCCTGCCCATGTCCATTTCTTCTTCTTGATTTCAGCTATGATATCCTTAACCCCCGTTTGTTCCCTAATCCATTCTGCTCTCTTCTGGTCTCTTAAGGTTACACCTATCATTTTTCTTTCCATTGCTCGCTGCGTCGTCCTCAATTTAAACTGAACCCTCTTTGTAAGTCTCCAGGTTTCTGCTCCGTAGCTAAGTACCGGCAAGATACAGCTGTTATATACCTTCCTCTTGAGGGATAGTGGCAATCTACCTGTCATGCAGTGCATATATATATATATATATATATATATATATATATATATATATATATATATATATATATATATATATATGTCTGCGTGTGTGTGTGTGTGTGTGTGTGTGTGTGTGTGTGTGTGTGTGTGTGTGTGTGTGTGTGTGTGTGTGAGGCTCCTTCTTACCTCCCCGACGAGATTGTTGACAATAAGCGTTGGCTCGTTCACCTATTGTGGGCGGCCTATGAGCTTCCATGCTATATAACGTAAGCCACGAGCAAAAAAAAGTCCGAAGTCCAAGTGGTTGGTTCGATTTGCATATCGCGTCGTTGCGAACAGCGGCGATCTGGATGCGCTTCCCAAAGCCTCTCGAAATACACACACACACAATGCCGGTAGCTGCAAGAATTCATCTTTACGGAGCGTAGAAGTTACCCCGCACACCGACACAATGCATTTCCCGATATCTGTGCAATGGCATGCAGCTCCAGTGGGTCTCCAAAGCATCGCTGGAGGGAAGATACGCCCAGGAAAGAAAACATAGACGACACGTAAGAAAGAAGACTGAGCCACAGAGAGAGATCTCGTTGGCTTTGCCAACTTGAATTATTCATGAGGGATCGCGGATCGTCTCGAATCACGTGCGAACACGGCCTCCTTTATTTGTCCGCACGAACCCTCTCACCGGGTTCGGACCATCGCTTGCTCGCCTCTTCCCGGGCGTCCCCATCCGAAACGTTAGACCTTATCTCTCGTTCCTCTGTACCTTTCTCCGGAGCCGGTCGTAAAAAACAGAAGCATTGTCTTTCTGTGTGTTATTCTTACCTACGTCACGATGTCGTGCGTGAACTATAGGTGTTGTTTCAAAGTGCTAGTGTTGTTAGTTTGGAGAGAGAGGAGGAATTTATCGCAAGGCAGAGAGGTTGGCCCGAGCTATTGCGCTCTAGCCTGCTACTGTAGACAGGGAATAAGAGAAGGGGAAAAAAGGGGGTGAAAGGAGAGGACGGGGACAAGAAGAGGCAGTGCGTATGTACAGTATGGCCACTTAGCAGAGTACCTTGCAAATTAGTATCCAGTCGAGTGCTTTTGATAAAATCTACAACTGGCTTTGTAGCAGTTTTAGACACTGTTTGTTCTCACATTGCTGATAGAGGAAGCTGTTGGGAGCAAAAGAAAAGAACCACCAGCAATTTCTTCTTTACTTTTGGAATTCCGCGATTCGCGATTCAGTGGAGGCAACTTGATCTTTGCAAGAAAGATGAGTAACAAGTACAAAGGCTCATGTGCAATGAGCATATATTTAGAACTATAAACGTAGTCCAACTGATGGTGGTGTCCTCGTCAGAAATGGAAAAATAGTAATTAAGTAAGGGGCGCCACACGCGATTTCAAAATTTATGCGTACTCAAGCGTGTTTTGTTGTGTTGATGAGAATCTGTGGCAGAGAGGTTCAGGAGTGGGCATGGAACTTCAGCGAAGATGTACACGCATCTGACACCCTTCTGTTGTATTGTGCAGATCTCGACCGTCATTGCCTCATGTACCAGTCCTTTGCCCGGAGCCGCGTCTGCGCACCCGGTAGCGTTCCTGGACACGCGCTTCAACCAAACCCTGCGATCACCTGACTTTCCTGCTTGCCAGCCTTCCGGATTGCGCGTTCGGGAATGCCTGCCGGTGCTCGACCCCCCACAGTTATCAGCATCGACGGATGCATCAACTGGCAGCTCTGTAAGAAGCTGGATCTTCGGCCGCCCCTTTAGTGGGCATGGAACTTCAGCGAAGATGTACACGCATCTGACACCCTTCTGTTATATTGTGCAGGTTAGTTCACAGGTTTCCCTCTATGCTAAAAAATCAAACGACGTTTGTTTGCTGATGCTTCCATGCCCACAAGTTTTGTTTATGTCCATTTGCGAGTGCGTTCATGTCGTTAGGCTTCTGGCTAATTCTGGTGATGTTGAGGAAAACCCGGGCCCGCCAAAAGCAGATACGGGGAAGCAATACAACGAGTTAATCTCGTTGATTAAGGGGCTGCACTCTAAGATAGACGCAAAACACGAAGAACTTATGGAATCCATTAACGAAGTTAGAGAGGCGCAAGTGTCTCTTGAACAAAAAGTGGCAGAATTAGACAACCGATTATGCGCGGTTGAGGAATGTGTCCGGGTCTCAGACAGCGAGCCGAATCGTCAACGGGTACCAGAGGTACTTTTGGTTAACAAGTGCCTTGACGAATTTGAAGATCGCTCTCGCCGAGAAAACTTGATTTTTTATGGATTAGAAGATTGCGATTGATTTTTTATGGATTAGAAGATTGCGATTCGAAAACGTGGGCGCAATCAGAAGAAAAAGTTTGCCAAATCCTCAATGAAGCTCTGAAGCTAAACTTGGGAAGTAGCGACGACCGCATATCCCGCGCGCACAGGCTAGGCAGATTCGTAGTTGGCAAATCTCGACCAGTGATCGTAAAATTTGCTTCTTTTAAGTTCCGAGAAAGCATACTGCAGTCCAAAAGTAGTTTTCGCGAGTCTTATGTGTCAATCAGCGAGGATTTCTGCCGCGCAACAAGAAGCGTGCGCAAGAAGCTTTTTGAATTCGGCAAGGCGAGTGGCGAGAAGTATACCGTCAAGTACAATAAGCTTTACATCAACAAAAAGTGCTTTGTGTACTCTCCGGTGACTGACAGCGTTTGTGAGCCGCATACACATGCGCAGAACTCATCAGAAGCTTCGTCCTCCGCTACGCATGCCGACGAAGATACGCTCTTATCTCAACAAAGTTCACCCCTCGGCCACTTATCGTAACTACTCAGTTTTATATTCTAACGTACGAAGTGTTCTTAACAAATGGGTTGCATTATCTTCAATTTTTGATGACTGCGCCGCCGATGTTGTAGTGTTAACGGAAACCTGGCTTACCCCTAACATTGCAAGTGTAGAGCTGTTCGATTGTGAAAATAATTATACCATTTACAGATGTGACAGAGAAGAATCGCCAGGAGGTGGTGTACTTATATCCGTAGCTGATTATATAGTTTCTAGTCAAGTAGTAATAGCATCACCTTTAGAATTTGTCTGTGTTTCCCTCCATGTCAACTATCAAAATGTCATAATTTGTGGCTGTTACCGCCCTCCGAGTGCGACGCCAGTGTTTTGCGAGCAACTGCATGATGCTTTGAATGATATTGTCAAAAGGCACCCGCATACACCTGTTTTTCTTCTAGGCGATTTTAACTACCCGAAAATAAACCGGTCACTTTTTTCTTGTTCATTAAGCTCACTTTCAGCCGACAGTTTACATTTCGTGGAACTGTGCGAAGACTTTAACCTTACCCAACTCGTAACGCAGCCAACAAGATTGGGCCCCACTTCATCAAATGTTCTTGATCTGATTCTCACCACTGTACCAGACCCTGTCCATTCTATTTCATATATCCCAGGTATAAGTGACCATTGTTTCGTGCACTTCAATCTAACAGGTTCTTTAAGGCGTCGGTCAAACAATCGGAAAACAATAAGAGACTACTCACGCGGCAATTATGACTCAATCAACAGTGAACTCGAATCGAATTTTGAGAGCTTTGCTAATGGCTTCTTTGATCGCAGTGTTCAACAAAACTGGAACTTGTTCAAAATGAAAGTTGAATCTTTAATCACGCGATACATCCCCACATACGTTATCAAGGGTCGCCAACGCCCCCCTTGGTTCTCAACTGACATAAAAAAATTGAGGAATAAAAAGAAACGGTTGTTCCGTCAGGCAAAGCAGACTAATTCGTTCGCCCGTTGGCACGTGTACAAATCTGTCCTTTCCGAATACAGAGCAGCTATCAAGGAAGCCAAGCGCGTTTTTCATAATAATACCCTTCCCTCAATTCTTGTAACCAACCCTTCTAAGTTTTGGAAAACTGTTAAACCTAGGGAAAAGAAAAACATTTCGCTTACGAACTCAGACGGGCAGCCAGTTCGCTGTGAAGAGTGTTGTATTGCATTAAATGATTTTTTTGTTACTTCTTTTTCAAGTCGTTTTGCTTCTGCGTTGCCACAAATGCCTAGTCGTGATTTTTACCCATGTATCCTGTTACCGTTGATGCCGTTGGAGTGCAAAATTTAATTCACAAGCTCAAGTTATCCTCTTCTTGTGGCGTAGATGAAATCAACTCAAAGTTTCTAGAAAACACTGCATTGTATTCATCAATTTGCTTGTCCCTAATCTTTTCGCAATCTATTCAGACCTCCACTTTGCCGCTTGACTGGAAAGTGGGGAAGGCGGTCCCTCTGCACAAGTCTGGTAACACACAGTCTCCTCTCAATTACAGACCAATTTCCCTAACCAGTGTTCCTTGTAAAATGTTAGAACATATAATTTACTCCAACCTTGTCTCATTTCTAGAATCAAACTCTTTTTTTACTCCCTACCAGCACGGATTCCGAAAAAGTTACTCATGTGAAACCCAACTTCTTTATTTTACTAATGACATAGCATCGGCTTTAGATCGCAGCTCACTTGTGCATTGCATTTTTCTTGACTTTCAAAAAGCTTTCGATAAAGTACCTCACCAATTACTCCTCCTGAAAATTAGTGCCTTAAACATTGACCCGAACATTCTTAAATGGATTGAATGCTTTTTGACTAATCGCACTCAGTTTGTAACAACTAATGACTATAACCCACCTCTTTCTAAAGTAACATCCGGCGTACCCCAAGGTTCCGTATTAGGCCCTTTACTTTTCCTTATATATATATAATGATGTCCCCGACAGCATTACCTCCACTATAAGGCTATTTGCAGACGATTGTGTAATTTACCGCGAAATAAACAATGAATCAGATAACCAATTTCTACAGTCAGACCTTGACACTGTCTCAACCTGGTGCAATAAATGGCTTTATGACTCTCAACTCTCACAAATCTAAATGCATGTCAATAACCCGGCGATCTATTTCTCCCCCCTGTACCTACAGAATTAACGCAGTTCCCCTCCAGCATGTCTCTTCATATAAGTACCTCGGCGTTTACATTACGAACAATCTATCTTGGCACACGCATGTTACCTACATCTGTAATAACGCTAACCGAACGCTAGGATACTTACGCCGCAACTTTTCTCGCGCGCCGCTGTCCCTCAAAATTCTACTATACCGATCACTAATTCGCCCAAAGCTTGAGTACGCGTCCGCTATATGGGATCCCGTGCAGCAAAATTTAATCAACGCATTAGAATCTGTTTAGAACCGCTCAGCTCGGTTCATTTGTTCTAATTATTCCCGTACTGCTTGCATATCAGAAATGAAATCTAACCTTGACCTGCCCAATTTAACTGTCCGGAGGAAACTGGTGCGACTGCATTTTTTTTCATAAGATATTTTTTCACAATCGATCAATGAAGCGAGACCTCATTTCACAACCGTCATACCACTTATCGTGCATTGATCACTAGCATAAGGTTGCCATTCCGTTTTGCCGCACCCAATTCTTTTCAGCAGCCTTCTTACCGAAAACAGCCGCCGATTGGAACCACCTTCCATCTTCCGTTGTAACAATAACAGACCCTTTGTTATTCAAGACTGCAATTTCTCAGCAATGTTTGTAACTATACGCAGTTTCCATTATCTATCTTTGTCTTGTATGTGCTTGAATTCTTACTTATACATTTTTAGTTGATTTATGTTGCCTTCGTGATTTGCGCATATGACACTTGTTTCTTTTCTTTGTCTTTTTTTTCTTGTGTGTTATAAAATGTTGTACCCACCCCCTCTGTAATGCCCTATGGGCCCTGAGGGTATTCTAATAAATAAATAAATAAATTAGCGTGCTCTGTACTCCATTCTTGCGGCTGTTCAGCAGAAAGCCGTATATTTCGAGCTTGTGAGCCGATCAATATATCTTATTTTATCCACGGTGTCAAACTGTCGGCGTGTCGATCGGCAACGTTTATGTTGAATGCAATTTCTGTCAACAGGGCCTCATCAAGCGTAAGGCCCATGGGACAGATTCACGCTCTCCCGTAGTAGAGTACCTAGTACCCTAAATTGTTTCCCACTTTTCCTAAACACATTTCTCTTATAGCAATGGGAACACTCCCAAAGTGTTCCCCACGTCGGAGTCGGCGCTGCCGTGATGTTCCGTACAGAGTTCAAATTTATGACTTAGCCACGCGTGTCGCCCGCCCTGCGGAACACTGGCTTTGTCCCATGAATATATACTTTATTTTCTCAACGAGTATGCGCATGTGCCTTCACCCGAAAAGGACAGCAATCCATACGCAACATAAATGAACTTGGCAGGCAACGCCGAGGCATGGGTTTCTCTTAGATCAAGAGGTGATATCGCTTGAGCCGAAGGCCTACTACTCCGGAATATCGGCGGTATTGGAAATGGGAGAACAGCGCGTCGTATTGATAGTTCTCTCAAATGCCGACGTAAAATACCCTTTACAAATTTAAAAATCAACCATATGCCACATTTAGCGAAATCCTTCTTGCAAATATTAGTTGACATTTTGTTCAAGCTACACCCGTATACTCTGGGAAGTCAGAGGCCTCTTCCAGATGAAATCGGTGCCTCCGCCCACGATGGGACTGTGCAATTGGATGCATATGTGAAGAGCAGCTATCAAATTCAACTCCAGACCGTCCAAAGGGCCCCCGACATCGCGAGGGAACTTTGACTCCTGATCCTAGCATGAATGGAGAACCCGACTTGATAGGTTGGATATTAGCCCCTGAAGACCCCAATAAAGGTCTTGTAATGCCATGAAGGAGGGGGGCGGGGAATCATTGGTTTGGTTTGCCAACCTCTGGCTACACCACCACCATGTGGGACTGAGTTTCATGTCTTCAGCCCACTAGCTGAGCTGACGTTGAGGCCTTTGATCCACGCAAAATATTTTAAATGCCAAGCATTTCTAGGGAACTTCGGAACTTGGCGTGAACTAAAATTAGTATGGGAGAGTAAGATGGTTTGACGAATATGACGCGCTGGTCAATACATGAATGATGCCACAATTCCGTCGCGTATATCATCGAACACTTTCCGCCAGACAGTGGCACATACCCAAGGGTGGGTTTGTGCTGCTCGTATACGCGTATGTGCCACAGGTGATTGACACTTAGTATCTACCCAGGAACGACGAGAACACACATGGGCGATTTTAACGCGCGAGCGTTTAGAAATACCCGACATTGTTAGTGTCGACCCAACAAAGGCATAAAATAAATCAGTGTTAAGAAAAACCTGACCTTGATAGGCAGCGTTGCACCGTCGAGAAATGCAAATAATCAATTTCAGGGTCCTGGCAGGAATCGAAGCCGAACATTCTGCGTGGCAGTCAAGCATTCTACCCCAGAGCTATGCCAGGTGTCGGAAGTACTTTTCAAATCGACGCTAATCTTCGTGAAACGTCAATAGGAATGGCAGTGCTGCTTACCCAATTTTATAAACATTACATATGTACTCATTTGATACAGCCGTCACGCCGGGCTAATGTCAATTGGGGTTAGGGGCCATGCGCTGAACTTAATTTATGTAGCAGGGTCTGGGGCCAGCACCTTCGTGAGTATCAGCGCTCCATATCAGCTTCTGGTGTTGCCAATACGCATGTTTCAGTTGACATCGTTGCGCAAGTGCAAACAACTGGTTGGATAAACATCTACAATTCTTCAACATATGTCTGTGCTTGCAACATTTGTTTATATATTTTGCGCCATCTCAGGATGTGTCGCTCAATAAAAAAATTCAACATGGTCTCCTTCCCTCCGTATGCTTCATACAACATCGAATCCCAGGTACGTGGGATCTGCCGAATTATTTCCTCACCAAAACAGCAGAACTGAAACACCCAAACGCGAACAAGGATTGGAAGGTGAACATGTACGCCACGTCCTTTTAGACATCACGACACGCCAAGTTTGTCTTTTATGTCGGAGCTAATTTTATTACACGGCAGACTACTGACCACGATAAAAATTGTGGGTCTGTGGCTAACTAAAACTTTGCGGACATACATTTTATAAGCGTCAAAACGCTTTCTTGATGACAGTAGTATTGCTCGCAGTTATTAAGGCAATTGCGTTTGTATTAAAATGACCGCTTGGGTTAACTCACTGATCACAAGAGCCTTATTTATGTATTTATTTTCAATGCTACTACTCTCCTCTTAGAGCGTAGAAGGAGGGCAATACAAAAAGTGAGTCGAATATGTTAAAAGTTTCATCACCAATCAAATATCTAACAAATGTAAAGAAAGGGGTTACAATAAATAAATTACGGGAGCAAATAGTGTTTACTAAAATATATACAATAAAATTACACACATTTATCACTATATTGAGGCAGGACTCTGTAATATTCATTATCAATGTCACATACCATGAAAATTATTGAAATAAAAAAAAACAGGAAATCAGCCTTTAATCCTTTCAGTGTTGAGGGGAGTCAACCGACAAGTGTCTGTACAGGATATGACTAGCCTGGTGGCATTTTATTGGGACGGTATAAGTTGTTCGAACCTTATATTTTACATGGCAAACTCCGAGAAAGATTCGGTGTTTGTGATAGATGGGTGTTGTTTATTCCACTCCCTAAAGGCAAGTAAAAAAAAAGGAATGTTTGAAAGTTTCTCTGTTGTATCAATAGTTTTTTAGTTTATTGGCGTAATTTTGGCATGTAGGTTGTGATTTGGAAAACAAAATGTACTTCGACACTTTTATCTTTAAATTGCTGTTATTGACCGAAAACAAGTAATTTAAGTGGGCTTCTTTGGTCCTATCTAGCAGCGTATTTAAATTAGATGCGTTTAAAACGCTAGTTGGCGAGTCTGTACGCCTGTACCTGCTGCGAATAAATCTTGCGGCTTTTCTTTCACCGCCCCAGTTTCCTTACTTTAGTATTTGTATGCGGGAGCTAAACGACATTGTCATATTCTAAAATCGGTCTTAGAAATTTGTCGTAGGCAAACAGCTTTATTGGGGCTGGAGGTGGTTGTATAGGCTTACTTTAAGAAAAAAAAAGCTTGCGTAGTGCTACTGCGCTAATGTTATCTATGTGCTGTTTGAATATATATTGTCCTGGTGTCTGTACCTTGCTGACAGATATGGCACTCATATGTGCTAATCTGTCCCCATGATGACCAGAGACGGTATTAGACGCAATATTCGTTAAAATGATAATTTATTTAGATTATGATGGCGTTGTTCGATTAGTGTGTGCTTTTTTCTAAAAGTGATAGTGTTCTTTTTTCATATACTTCTGTTTCTGTGTTTATTTATTTTGTTGTATGCCCTATCCATCTAAGAGCTAGGTGTAGCTGGCGCTTTATTCGTGCGACGACACCTTCCTAAAATCACATCAATTAGAAAGAAAAAAGAAAACGAGCCATTTCCACGCCCATGCACCCCGAGTAAACAGCGGAGCTGGCAAGAAACCGCCACCACCTGGACAACGCAGACTCAGTTCTTTCTGCATTCACCACATCCGATTCTCTTTCATCTTTCTTTTTTTTTCTCTCTTCATGCGTCCTCTTTTCCTACTTCAAAATTTCAGTTCTAACATTGCTGTTTCATTTTTCTTACTTTCATATAACACTGCATATCGACGTCTGTTTTCCATTCACTTGATGAAGTAAACTACACGAGGCTATTCGGCGACCGTATCGACTCCTCCTTTCCTTCCTCCTCGCTATCAAATGATTCCACTGCCTTTTCCGACACCCTTGTTATACTTTATATATACGTGGCTCTGTTGCGCTTTGCGCACGCTCGCTTTTTGTGGTGCACACCCTCACTAAATATTTGGTTTATGACACAGTCTTTACTCTCACACTGCGCCATGCTCCCTCTTGGGCTGCAGAAATTAGGTGCTTTTTCTTTTCTCTCCAATCACATTCGCATAATTTGCTCCGCTGTCGCTGGATTCTCACGGATGCCTTTGTCGAGCAAGGGGAATGGCGGTTTTAACAGGATGAGCCGTTTAGGAGATATCAGATATTACAGGCTAAGAAGGACAAATATTTTGCCGGCCAGCACACGCGTCCTTAAGAAGAGAGACACGGTGGCGTGACGCCTACTTCGAACGCCGATGTTTCCTAAATCCAGCAAAGATAAATGGCTGGTACACCAGGAGTTCATTTGCTAAATTTATCATTAGTGGGAATTCATAAGCTCTGGTCGTGGCTGGATGCACCCGCAAGAGGTGAATTTCCAGAGAGGCAAACGAAAGCCAAGGACAACTTCAGAGAGGCCGAGAAAGTCCAAGCTCCATCTCACAAATGTAGGCGCACTAAATGCGGCAAGCCAACGCCGCTGCCTGAGCCCACGGGATCATGGCCGTCGTCTAGGTTGGATACCCCTTCCCGCCTGAAAGGAGAGAGAGACGCCTTTTTGCCAACGGTATAGTCAGGCAGGATATATGTAGTCCGGCGAGGACCCACCGAGATGACCAAAGGACGGCAGCTGATCCCCACCACGACTCGTGAAATAGTCCGGCTCATGCGCTTGGTCAACGTTCTCTGCAGGCGGGGTCAACGGCCGTCCAGCCTATGACGTCAGTATGAAGTACACGCCCATTGGTGTAGGCGTGTGTGCATCTGCCTTTGAGAGGGAAATACCACGGACTTCAAATGTAGTAGTAGTGATCTTGAGGAAAAGGCGCCATTATTGTCTTCCATGTGCGGACACGGCTCAGCAGATACTCCTCAAGTTGTATTCGACCAAAAAGTGTGGTTCATCATCACCATCTGTTAGCAGGACCACTATGGTGGCTATAGGACCGCGGCGTGCCTGCCGTGCGCCTGGGCGAGGCAGAGACTCGTTCATCTGATTTTCGCCTTTGTCTAACGCTTTTTCTCGGATAATGTAAGCACTGCATGTATTATTAGTAAAAGGTTTGTGTTTTCTACTTTAAACATAACATTCCGCTGAACAGCGGTATCAGCATTCCTGAAAAAAAGTTACTAAGGTGATCGATTTTCTGACATAAAAGCAGCGATACACTCATGCGTCTGTGTGTAAAAAGAGACGATGCAAATAAACCGTGATCTGCAAATATATATCTAGTCTTTCAAGTTGGGAATATTTGATTTATGCACTACACGGGACGGCTTTCTGCTCTCCCATAGTGGAGTACATCGTACTCTGAATCGTTAACAACTTTTTCTAAACACAGTTTCGTCATCAAGCATGCGGCTCACTGGGGGGCTTTATGCTCTCCCATAATAGAATACCTCATACTCGAAATCCCTATAATTTTTATGAGCGAATTGCTATGGCGTGTTCCTTCACGGGTAAATTTTGTCGACAGGGCCTCATGAGTTGCGAGACCCAAAGGGCAGCTTTTTGCTCTCCCATAGTTGAGTGCCAAGTAATCTAAATTTTTGACAACTTTTCTGCTCTGCTATAGTTATAGTGGAGTACCTCGTACTCAAAATATTCGAACGGTTGTTCTAAACACTCCGAAGACGATGGTAGTTCTTGACCATCAACTGGGACAGCTTATGCTCCCTTAGTAAAGTGCATGTAGTGCCCTTAAAGCGTTCACAATTTATTCTGAACACAGCTATAAAATTGAAAGTATGCGGACAGCCTACTGCTGTGTCATAGTTAATGTGATAGCGGTTAAAAGCTCGCATCGAGAAATTTCTGGGTCGCGACATCGTTGTCAGTGGTTGTGAGCGAAAGCCAGCGTGAAGCCTATAACTGAACTGGGAAAAATGCAAACTAGGTTATAAAAACCTTCGATTCAAGAGAAATTCTAATGTGGGCCTTCTGCGTGGCATGCAGGAGGTCTACCGCAGAGCCCCGCTTCTGCTTTGAACTTAATAGAAAAAATAATGAATTGTGTATAATGGGATGAGTTTCTTCAACGCTTGTAATATTGCGTGGCACAAGCGCACAATTGAGCCTGGCATCTAAACATGTAAATTGAGCAACCAACGGGTGTTTTCAAGGCCCAACGACAACGAAACGCTCAGCCGTGCTCAATAATTAACATTGGCTCAAGTAAAAACAAAATAAGCAGCTAGATAGTTTCGCTTGTTCGCTTGGACGTGTCGTGAGCCCTTCGCTGCTTTCTGAAATGAAGAATTGCAGCGTTGTAGTCACTGCACTATTGTACACGCAACTGGGATTTTATGATAGTTTTAAATGTCCTTTGGCACACACTTTCGTTTTTTTGAGGCATTGTTGAGGCATGCAGTGAGAATGGCGTTACCAGACTCTACAGGGTGTTTCAAGAAATGTCTCCAATATTACTAAAAAATTGCAAAACAGAAGCATCTGCCTGTTACCTGCGGCGTTCCCCTTACTGTTTGAGGAGGCATTTGCAAATGAGCTCAAACAGTATTTAGAACTGAAATATTGGATAATGAAACAATTAACTCTTTAACTAGTGAAAATAGCCGATCCAGTCCAATAGGCGAATCAAGTTTTTCCTGCGAATAGTCAAGAGCGACTTTAAAATTTTTGATAGTTGGTCACTGGTATTCACACTGAGCGATAAAAAATGGCTGATTTAGCATGCAAAACTTGAACCGGTGCACCAAACAGCGCATATACCATTCACTTCGAAAATGCCCTGACTGAAGACCTTATTCTCCTCGCATTGGGGGAGGAAGATAAGCGAGCGTCAATAAGCGGCCACGCAACGAAGTGTTTCATTGACGGTTGATAATTGGGAGGGAAACGGCGTCGTCAGTGAAGGCATTTCGGTATTGAATGGTGCATTCACTGTTTGGTGCGTTGGTTATCGTTTCACCTGCTAAATTAGCCAGATTTCATCACTCCGCGGTGATTACCAGTCGAGGCCTTCAAAAAATTTTGATGTGGACGTTATGAACTATTCGCAGGAAGAACTTAAATTTACCATTAGACTCACTTGGTTATTTGACTGGCTAAAAGGTAATTGTTTTAGTTTCTATAACTAATGCCACAATTAATCTTTGTGCGCATTTGAAGACACCTCCCACAGTTAAGGGAACCTCACCTTCACCCGGCTTTTCGATTCCATAGGCGGCGTCTCACATCCCACTACCGCAGCTGCCCATCCCGAGTTCCTCCAGAGAACGACGCGACTGGCAAAGATTTTGGGACCAGTTTAAAGCAAGCATGCCCAACAACGAGTGGATCCTGAAAATCGACAAGTTTAAATACTTTTTGACATATCTGACTGGGCCAGCGAATGCAGCTATTCAAGGTATTCACCTGGCCGAAGCTAACTATGACGTGACCATTGAGATACTATCCGACTGTTTCGGCCATCACGCCACGCTAGTCGACAGCCATCTGGACAACTTGCTGTCAGTCGCACACGTTGGAAGTTAAGCCTACGTGACCAGGTTAAGGAAACTCATTGATGAAACAACATTCCAAATCAGCGCCCTGGAGGTGTCGGAGTGTCCACAGGAAAGTATTGCATGGTGCTGCGGCGCGTTCTCTTGAAGGCGTTACCTCGCAACTTAGCGTCCTGTATCGTCAACGGTGAAAGGAAGCTATGCTACCTGAAAGCGCCACAGCATCTGAAAAAGCCCTGTCACAAGTGAAACACATGAACTTCATCAAAGGTAAAAAAAAAGTACGGGAGAAAAACGGTCTCAAGAATTGATTGATTGATTGATTGATATGTAGTGTTTAACGTCCCAAAACTACCATATGATTATGATATACGCCATAGTGGATGGCTCCGGAAATTTTGAACACCAGGGGTTCTTTAACGTGCACCCAAATCTGAGCACACGGGCCTACAACATTTACACCTCCATCGGAAATGCAGCCGCCGCAGCCGCGATTCGATCCCGCGACCTGCGGGTCAACGATAGAGTACCTTAGCCACTAGTGCCACCACGGCGGGGCAGGTCTCATGGAACCGATATCGTATACAGGCCTCCTCGCCTATTGGACTCTCCTCATTTCGGCGTCGCAGTGAGTCGCGGCTTCTCTTTCGACCACCCTCATGACCCCTCTCGCTTCGACGTCGCAACAAACCGCGACTTCACTTTCGTGCGGCCTCACGACTGCAACGCCAGTATGTCGCACCACACTAACTAAGGTTGCGCAGTTCATCACGGATGAGCCCGTGGACAACTTACCTCGAACCCACTTGAACCAGTTGAGGAGTTTCGGGGACACGCTGTAAGACCAGTCAGGGTCTACGTAATCCATGATGCTTCGGGGCAAGGACTCACTAGGAATGTGCGTCGTGGAAAGTTCGATGGTCAAGCAAAATCTTAAGTGCTCCGTGCGCGTAGACCACAAGGACCCGGTTTACCACAGCCTGAGCAGCAGCTTGCTAAAGGAGTCCTACTTTTTCGTATTAGAGGACTAATGCATGTACAATTTGTCGCGCGGCACCGTGAACCTCCAGTTGCTTCAGGAGCAACAACACGCTGAGCCCAACTATTAGCCTTACATACTCCTCAAGCCCGATCCTGGTGGTAGGGTGTCCAGTTTGTCCCCATTCAAGCCTAAGCAAGTTGACGATCATTACGGGAGCCACAGTGCTGCCAAGAGCCACATTCGTCAAAGTACATGACCCTAAGACCATGTATGACGTCGCCAAACACTACAAGAAAATTGCACTCTTACACCATAGACCTGCGCAGGACGTACAATCACTAAACCAAACAGCTCAAGCACTACGCCATGCGCATCCTGGGGGATACCATTCAAAACGAGGACTCTCGTGAAGCGGAACACGCCGTTATCGACAAGTGGTCGAGGGAATCCGGCAGTGCTCTTTCCAATTACACCACCAAGGTTGAGTCTTGCACTCGAAGACACCAACTCGAAGTACGTAGTCGTTCGCAATGCCCAGACAGACAGTGTGGCACTGCGCCGCCGACACCAGTGCAGGTGGACGTAAAATCAACGCCTTCGAAAGCTGCCGACGATGAACTGATTTCCTCTGCCCTGGCACCGTCGTCGTCCTCGTCCATCGAGGAATTAGAATGATCGTCGACCTTGGAATCTTCATGCAAATCATATGCGCCTGCGAGCCAGGCACACGTGAATGGACTTCTACGTGAAGGAACCCCCAAGTGGACGAGCAGCAAATGACCACGCAGCACCTACAGAAGCTTCAAATGCAACACCAGAAGCAGCTGATGAACGTAACTCCGAAGATGCATGCGTATTATCGAGAAGCCTGGTTATTCTACGGCAAAAGGCCGAAATCGGATATTTCTTACTACAAGAAGTGATTCAAGAAGCGCAAAAGTCAGCAGCACGAATTGATACATCTTGTTAAGGCGACCACCAGTGTGAAGCAAGTGCTTCGGGCCATAAGACGAAAAAATAAAGATGCGAAACAACGTCGCATCAAGTTCATCTCGACACTACAGCGAGAAGGGACGATTTCCCCGTCAGACAAGCTACCGCCTTCCCAAGTTTCCTCGTCATTGGTAAAGCCCTTTATCGTCACCGTGTAACTCCTCCTGGCAGACTCACTCAAAAGCTTACTTTCATGGAGTGTACACAAAGTCGCCGGCCGCGGGAGTTTGTTGCAAATAAAGGAGGTAGATGGGGGGATGGGTCCGAGTGACTGCCTCCCTCCCTCGTGGTGGGTTGAGCCATTCCTCTTGGGTCCAACCAACCAACCAACCTCGCTCTGTTGTTCTGTTACCTTCGATGAATCCAGACGTACGGGTCCGCGTCTCCTAAATTTCCACAATCATGTCATCACGGAGTCGCAAATCACCGTAATGCGTGACGTAACTGTGACGTCGCTATTACTTGATTATGTGACATCATCGCTAGGTGAAATGTGGGCCGAACACTGGGGCAACGTGAAGCCAGCTGACGCGCAAAAAGCTTGCAATGCCTCTGAATCCTGAAGACATTGCAACACCCCTTTAGAAAAGCAGAAAGCTTTCGTAGGTGGGAGGAGTAATACACTGACTGAGAAAGAACACTCAAGTGAATACAACTTTTCCCTTCGAGTCTACTATCCCAGTGGACCTTGACACATGCGGAATGCACAAAGGACTTTTGCGATTGGTAGGTATGAATCATGCTGAAAGCCACCTGCATCATTCGCTAGAAAGTTAATAATACACTAGGGCAACCGCATTAGATGCGTTTAGACAACGTGAATGATTTAGAGTAATTTGTAAGTTTAGAAAGAGTGGTTAATGATTTCGAGTACTTGATTCTCTACTAAGGGACGACATAAAGCACAAAATGAGCTCAACCAGTGCTGCTAACCTGCGGAGCCACTTTCTCCCTTTCTGGAGTGAAAAAAATTTCAAGATTTTTCTACAGTTTCCTGGAGAGATGGTACTTGAAGGCTAATGTGTTTGTGCTGGAGAAAACGATTTCAATGTTCACTTTTATGATACAATAGTGAATTCGTTTGCAAATAATTATTGAAACCACTGTGCTGAAGGTGAAAAATTGTCGCAGTTAAAATTTACAAGCTTTAAACAACATTTTATTCTATGAAGTTCCAAAGATAAGTGGTCATCACAATGGGATGAGGGGAGGGCATGCTGTATCGCAGTACTTTATTGAAATCACCAAGAAAGTTGCTATATATAGGCAGAAGAAGGGATAAATTATCAAAATAATATTTAGGAACACTGCTAGCTGTTCAATACAAAACACGGAAATCTTACACTACGATACAGTGCACTTGTAATAGAATGCAAGGTAAATAATAATAATAATAATAATAATAATAATAATAATAATAATAATAATAATAATAATAATAATAATAATAATAATAATAATAATAAAAACATTAATAATAATAATAATAATAATAATAATAATAATAATAATAACCAGAACGACCATGTAAAGCGCAGTACGTGAAATATTCCGGCCAGCAAGTTCAAAACAATTACCTAATTCTGTGATTTTGCAACTCTCCTGTCGAAAATCGTGGTGGTGTTTATATAAAACACAAAGTGATGCGTGCTTACATAACTTATAAACAATGTCTTCAAAAACGTACTCTGAAGCTTTGTCAGGATATCTGATACAGGATGTTGTGACGAAAAATAGTTTAACCATAAAAACATTTTACATGCCGGTTGGCAGTTCATCCCTCACAACCCGACGAAAAGATATGTTTATTACAAATGTTGAGAGGCCATATATTCGTTTCAAATATATACTTGCAGTCTACCACCTGCCACTTTTTTTTTCAAAAATTTTTGACCTGTGCATATATCCGCATATACATGCAGCCTACTACTCTGGCCACGCTTTTCACATAAATCTTGGTGACCAAGGCAGGGCCACATGGCTCCACGGGGCAGCTCCGTAGCATCGTGATAGCGTTCGCGAAGAAGGGAAACCGATAAAAAACAACTATAAATCAAAGAAATAATGCCACGCGTGAAAGGCGAGTAAATGGGAGGTTGGTGTAAAGGAAAGCATATACTTGATGGGCTCGAGAGAGAGCACTTTTTAGGGGCGAAGCTCCTTATAGCGCCACCCGTTCGTCCCCCATAGTATGTAACAGGTATAACATTTTGACCTCCAAGGTGGTGCCGGTGAGAGACTTCATCTGTGCGTTGTTGAACAATAAAAAGTAGTGCTCAATGTACAGGTCAACGGCTGCTAATGGGGAATGAGAGACAGGAGCATTCGGCTTTTCGTTAACGCGCAGGCTGCGATCACCATTAGCAGCCATTGGCATGTACATTGAGCACTATCTGACAAGAAAGGGTTGCTACGTTATACTCGCTGGGTGTAACCACCTTAGCTTTAGAAAGGTTTAGCAAGCGTTGAGCCGCAGTGCCATGAATACAATGAACTTGTATATACCATAAATGAACTCGAGGTGGTTAAAAATGGGAAGTAGATACGAAGCGCAAGCCGTAAGAAAGTAAAAGCCGAATTCTCCGCCTCTCACTTCCCATTAGCAGCCATTGGCATGTACATTGAGCACTATCTGACTGAAAAAGTTTGCTACGTCATACTCGCTGGGCGTAACCTCCTTGGTTTTCGAAAGGTTTAGCGAGCGTTCGGCCGCAGTGCCATGAATACAGTGAACTAGTATATACCATGAACTCGAGGTGGTTAAAGGTGGGAAGTGGACCCGAAGCGCAAGCCGTAAGAAAGTGTGCGTGTGCCACCTCTCGTTTAGTCCTTAGAATGTCCGCTGGATGGCGGTTATTCTATACGGGGAATATATGATGAAAAGATGCGAGATGGTGGTACTTGGAGTGTTGAATAGATGGACGAACGGACACATACACAGATGCATGGATGGACGCATGAACGGACGCAGGGGCGGCTGCATGGACGAACGCAGGGACGGACACACGAACAGACGCACGTGCGGACGGGCTGATGGACGCATGGACGGTCACACTGACGGACGCATGGACGGACGGAAGCAAGAACGAATGGACGGACGAATTCTTCGCCCAACTCTCCATCATTCACTCCGTGCATATGCTGCCATTTTTTTTAATGCAAACCACTTCTTAGTGAACTTTCGCGACTTTGAGTCTATCTATCTATCTATCTATCTATCTATCTATCTATCTATCTATCTATCTATCTATCTATCTATCTATCTATCTATCTATCTATCTATCTATCTATCTATCTATCTATCTATCTATCTATCTATCTATCTATCTATCATTCTATCCGCCGACGACATTTAGCTCTCTTGGCCGTTTCGATTACGGTATCGATGCGAAACTTGGTATGGCCTAACATGACTGTAGGACGACCATGTTTGACTAGTCGTAACATGAAAGTCATGACATGTATGTCATGAATGTCGGGATTTACATTTCATGGTCTTGCTCCCCTTGCGGTGGTTTCGTTCCCATGACGTGTTGCAAACCTGGTACGCTATGACATGATTGCATAACAAACGCAAGCGACAGATCCTAACATGAAAATCATGACTGACATGTCATGTAACAATGACTTCATGCCACGCTCATGATGCGCTTGCGGCCGTTTTTCTAGTGTCAGATTACCAAACTTGGTAATATGGTACGTGAATGGACGACTAAGGTATGTGACTTGTTCCAATATGATAATCATGACATGCTTCTCATGTAACAACATGACTACACACTAGGCTCAACATGCACTCGCGGCCGTTTTGCTAGCTTCACATGTACCAAACTCGGTATTACGCGACGCGAACGGACGACATAGGTAAATGACTCATTAAAACATGATAATCACGTCATGTGTGTCATGTAACAACATGACTACATGTCACACATGATGCGCTCGGGGCCGGTTCGCTAGCTTAACATATGCCGAATTTGGTTTTACGTGACGTCAACGGATGGCAGAGGTATGTGACTGGTGCTAACATCATAATCATGAGATGCGTGTCATGTGAGAACATGACTACGTGCCACAGTCAGCGCGCCAATACATTTCGACGGGACCCGGTGCGCGTGCGCACCTGCGTTCGTTTTGTTGCATCACGCCGGCGTTGCCACGCCAGGCGCAGGTCCTGCCATATACTCGCAGGTGCGTGCCACGCTGCGTTGCTTTGACGCATGCGCGTTTCAGCGCGTGCTGCGTCCCTCCATCATAAAAAAGAGGCAGATGCAGTGCTGTCTGCGTAACGCATCGGCGCAAAATGCAGCATGTCGCATTTCGCTTCGGTTGCAGTCAGGCCGCGCCGACGGACGATGGTCGTGTCGGATGCGCCTGGCGTTTGTCTATAGAGTGTTTGAGTTTCGCTAAAACAGCGTCATTGTGGCCAGCGTGCGTGCGCGTGAGCATTACGTTGGAGTATATTGGGCCCTTCATGATGCGCTCGCGGCCATTTTGCTAGCTCCACATATACCAAGTTTAGTGTTACGTGACGTCGATGGATTACGAAGGTATATGACTGCTGCAAACATAATAATCCTGACACGCGTGTCATGTAAGAATATGACAACATGCCACGCTAATAGTGTGCTCGCGGCCGTTTCGCTAGCTCCACATATACTAAATTTGGTATCACGTGACGTCAATAGATGACGATGATAAACGACACACCCAAACATAATAATCATGACGCGGAAGTCAGGTACGACATAATTTGACCCCACCTAGTAACGTTGTGTGGATTTTAAAGTGACATATCACCCTTTCTCATTCCTGGTTCTCATATCATCGATTCCCACTGTACGTGGGATCTGCAAATTTTTTTTTTTCGAACAGCGATTCAGGCAATCGACGACAAACACGGACGGCACAGAATGAACCGCAATTCAGTGGGAGGTAGGAGAGCGCTGACTTAGTGTTGGGGGTACAGACTGGCCCTGTCCTTTTGCACTCCTCTGAACCGTTACTGGGCGTGGCACAGCGCTTTTGGGTGAGTGTAGGGGGGGTGCAAAACAAAAAAAAGCGGAGGAAGGAACAAAAACGAGATTGTGGGCTGGAAGTCCCGCCGTCGATGTGCTTGCTTCACGTTTAAGCGAAAAATTTCCCTAGATATTGACAAATTTCTCTTTTTGCCCAAGTACAACGAAAATCCCCCATAACTAAGGAAACGTTCCTAGAGTGTGTTTAGAGAAAGTAGATAACGATTTAGAGTACTAAGTTCTCTACCACAAGACAGTTTAACGCCGTCCCGTAGGCCTTACAGACAACACTATCGAGAGCTTTGGACTGTTGAGGGAGGAGGGGTTAGAAAAAGGGGGTAACGATTTAGAGTACAGGGTACTTTACTATGGGAGAGCTTAAAATCGTCCCGAAGATATCACAACCAACTGTGGAAGGAACAGGCAACACTCCAATCGGACTGCTATTTGAGCCAACATCAGACCTGTAAATATATTGTTAACATTTGTCTTTTAAAGCCCAATAGCTTCTCTGGTTGTATGCGTAATGGCGTCAAGGTTAGCCCAGAATTCGATGCTTAAATAGGAGTTGTGGCTGAGTGTTGTAATAACGCTCACAAGTAGCGTTCGCCGATTAACCTAAAACACTGCATACTTTGTCTTATAATTGATATTCACTCAGCTCAACCCATTAATAAATGAAGAGGTGGCGACAACCTGAAAATCGCTTCCTATAGCAAGAATGCTTAAAAAAGTTTGCAGCATATCCACGGAGTGAATGCTGGAGAGTGGAGTGAAGCATTCGTCCGTCCATGCGTCCGTCTGTGTGACCGTCCATGCGTCTGTTCCTGTGCCCGTTCTGCGTTCCTTCATGCATCCGCACCTGCGTCCGTTCATGCGTCCATCCATGCATCTGTCTGTGTGTCCGTTCGTTCATATATTCAACACTCCAAGTCCCACCATCTCGCATCTTTTTATCATATATTCCCCATATAGAAACACCGCAATTCAGTGGACATTCCAAGGAATAAACGAGAGGGGGCACACGCACACTTTCATATAGCTTGCCCTCGGGTCTACTTCCCACCTTCAACCACCTTGAGTTCATGGTATATACTAGTTCACTGTATTCATGGAACTGCAGCCCAATGCTCGCTAAACCTTTCTAAAACCAAAGGAGGTTACGCCCAGCGAGTATAACGTAGCAACCTTTTCCTGTCAGATAGTGCTCAATGTACATGCCAGTTGCTGCTAATGTGAAATGAGAGACAGGAGGATTCAGCTTTTAATTTCTTACGGCTTGCGCTTCGTATCTGCTTCCCCCCTTTAACCACCTCGAATTCATTTATGGTATATACAAGTTCATTGTATTCATGGCACTGCGGATAAATGCTCGCTAAACCTTTCTAAAACTAAGGAGGTTACACCCAGCGAGTATAATGTAGCAACCCTTTCTTGCCCGATGGTGCTCAATCTACATGCCAATGGCTGCTAATGGGGATCGCAGCGTGCGCGTTGACTAAAAGCCGAATGCTCCTGTCTGTCATTCCTCATTAGCAGCCATTCGCATGTACATTGAGCACTATTTTTTATTGTTAAACAACGCACAGAAGAAATCTCTTGCCGGCACCACCTTGGAGGTGAAAATGTTATATTCGGCACCACCTTGCAGGTCAAAGCGTAAGACTGGTTACATACTACGACGGGACGCGGGACGAACGGGTGCCGCTATAAGGAACTTCGCCCCTAAAAAAAGAGATGAAGAACAAACGCAAGGTATCTGCACTCTTTAAAGCCCCCTGTCACAGAACGAGCGCTCAAAAAGGGCGCACCGCCAAGTTCTCGCGACGAGACGCCGGAGTGATGCCGCGAGGTCAACGATAAAAAAAAGAGAAGAAAACAAACATTCAAAGACTCCCCGGGAGCGCGACCCTCCCCTCTCGGAAGCTCAGGTTCGCTGACGAACCTCCTCACCCCACAACGGTGGCCGAGCAAGCACTCGAATGTTCTAGATGAAAAGGGGTGAGGTCATGCCGCGTTGAGTCATCCGTCGCGGACGGTATTCGAATCGTCTCGCCCCCTCCCCGGCCTTCGCTGCATATCGCGCCGACGAAATGACGAGAACCTTCTGGAATCTCGCGCGGAAGGTATTTAATCGAGCAGCCGAGATGAGAGGTCAGGAGAAGACGGAAGTTAGCGCCAGAGTGCGTAGGGATTCCGCCGTGTAGTCAGCGAAGGTTTTGTCCATAGAGACAAAGCAGGAGAAGAAGAAGATTTCCACCTGAGCTGTGACAGCTCGAGCTACAGGCAAGAGTGTGTGTTTACAGCTATCGAGCGAAGACGCGTGGCAACAGCTGCGTGTGTGAAGCCGACGTGTTTCCGGCAAAGAAGTTTGAAGCTTGGAGAGTGGCCAATTGAACACGCGAGGTTTCCTGGAAGAGAAACTTCGGCGAGGTTTCCTGGAAGAGAAACTTCGAGGGCAGTGGAACGATAACAACGCTGGACTTTGAGTGAGTGATTCTCGGAAGAGTATCATCCAGACTTTCGTTCCAAGAACTTTGGACTGGATAGGTTTTCTATCTCTTTAGTCTTTAAGTGTCTTGGTTGTTCAATGCATGCGACTGCATTGTAGTGCGTATTGTTGTCTGTGTCCGTTGTTTTTAGTGTGGCTGATTGTACTGTGTAGTACGTTGTTTGATTGGTGACATATTGTATGCAACTATTGTGTAGTGTGCATTATTGTGTATTGTTTTCGATCTGTCATTATTGAGAATATAATTTTGTTTTGTTGATCAACTCTCGGCTCTGACTTGTTCTTTGGGCCACAGCCGGCGTCCGCTGGCGCGCCAAAAAGGACCCCTTCTAAATTGTCCACGCTTTCGTGGTTCGGTTCGGGGGGCCGATACTTCGGCCCTTGGAATTAGCCCGGCGATTGCCTCCCTAATTAACGGGACCTGTGTGACAATTAATCTGGCGTCCGCGACAGGACCTTTTGGTGCACAGTGTGTCCAAAGTAGTGAGAAAGAGCCTCGAGTGTTGATAGTGCTATCGGAACGATTTTGTGTGTTGTTCAGTGTTCTCGTTAACGAGGGCAGTGGAGTGTTCCGATAGACTGATTTAGGCAGATACTTTTTGCACGCGGCAAGACTTCATTTGCGAGACACAATGGGTCTCGAAAAGTTAGTAGCTCTTGGTGAGAAGATGGGTCTTTCTGGCGCCGAACTACGGAAATGGGTAAGCCAGAAGGAGAAAGAGGCGGTGGAGCGAGAGAGGTTGGCAGCTGAGAGAGCCAAGGAAGAAAAAGCAGCAGAGTTGGAAAGAGAGAGGTTGGCAGCTGAGAGAGCCAAGGAAGAAAAAGCAGCTGAGTTGGAACGAGAGAGGTTGGTAGCTGAGAGGGCCAAGGAAGAAAAAGCAGCTGAGTTGGAGAGAGAAAGGCTGGCCGCTGGAATGGCGAGAGGAGAAAGAGAAGCAAAGGAGCGACAGCTGAAAGAAGAAAGGGAGGAAAGGGATTGGCAGCGACAGCACGAGATCGAACTCGAGCGGCTCCGTTTGCAACAGCGAAGTGAAACTCTGGTCCAAGCTAGAGTTGAAAGCAGCGAACGGGAAGACCACGGCTTCCACTTGAACCCAAGCAAGCTGCTCGTAGCATTTGATGAAAGGAAGGATGACCTTGACGCGTACCTTCACCAATTTGAGACGATTGCGAGGAGCCAGAATTGGCCGGAATATCAATGGGCAACTGCTTTGAGTACATGCTTGAGTGGTGAAGCGCTCAGTGTGTACGGCAGGCTGACGCCGACCAATGCAGCCAACTATGCAAAGGTGAAAGCTGCTTTACTGAAGCGATTTAGATTTACTGTGGAAGGATTCCGGGACAGATTTCGGACAGGAAAGCCAGCTGATGAGGAGACGGCTACGCAGTATGCCGCCCGACTTTGCTATTTTTTCAACAGATGGATTGAACTTTCAGGGACAGCGCGGGAGTACGATGAACTTAGGGAGCTCCTAATTAGAGAACAATTTCTTACTAGTTGCCACCCAAGCCTGTCACTGTATTTGAAAGAGAGGAAGGCTGAGTCACTTGAAGGAATGCTTGAATTGACTGATCAATTCCTGGAAGCGCAAGGTGGCACTAATTTGGCCAAGGTCAAGAAGGATTGTCCCGAAGATTCGAAGAAATCGCCTCCCAAAGAAAAGAAGCGTGCACCGGAGAGCATTCCACGATGTTTTCTGTGTAACCGAGTGGGTCATCGCGCTAAAAACTGTCGAACGATCTTTACGAGCCCTACGCTTGTAAAATGTTTCAAGTGTGGTCAGACTGGGCACAAAGCAGACGCATGTCGAAACGGAGTGAGTCAAACTCACCAGGTATCCTGTGTGCAAGCGGCACCGAAAGCCGGTAATAATGCCGTCACAGATGGGTTTGTAGAGTTGAAAAATGGGGAGAAAATCCCTATTGTGGGCACTGTAATGACAAAACAGCCAAGCGGTGTTACGAAGGGAATGCCAACGCTGCCTGGAAAAGTTGCGGGCAAAAAAGTTACGGTGTTAAGAGATACCGGTAGCTCCACTGTTATCGTGCGGAGAAATTTGGTACGGGAAAATGAGTTAACAGGCAAAACGAAACCGGTTTGCCTAATTGACCGTACGGTTCGGATGCTTCCCGAAGCAGAAATTGAGGTTGAAACCCCGTACTTCAGCGGGAAGGTTACCGCTCTATGTATGACGACTCCCCTGTACGACCTTGTCATCGGAAACATCGACGGGGCGCAAGGACCGAATGATCCGGAATGTTTGGGAGAAGACCCTAAGATAGAACCCTCACCAACCCAGTGACCGCGAGATACAGTGAAAGAGCATCTCGTGATGGATCTCACTAGAGCCCAAGGTGAAGCCGCGGCGCAAGAGACCGCGAATGAGAAGATGATCGTGTTGAATGAGTTCAAGTGCTGGGCAGCTGGACTTACGTCGGCACGACCTCAACTGAGCGACAGTGTAAAGGTGGCGGAGTCGGCAAGCCAGGCCAAATGTCGGGACATGAACAAGCGGGTGAATAACCGGGCAGGATCAGTTGAGCGTCATGACCCGTTAGCAGCGTCGGAAGTGACTACGATGGCTGAGATGCCGCCTCAGATACCGTCGTTGGAAGGGGCTCGCCGGAACAAAACGAGCAAAAACAATAGGAAGAGATCAAGCGAGCACCGCAAGAAAGGACGCAAGCGCAGCTCGAAATACACAGGATAAGTGCTGAGGTCTAACCGGAATGTGTTTGACAGTGCTATATGTTAAGTTAATGTGGTTGTTGTCCTGTGTCACAACTGTATGTCGAGCGAGTCAAAATGTTTGTTACGCTGATGTGATGTATAGTATTGTATAAATGTTGTAAAGGCAGAACTTTGTACATTTGTATGGTTTGGAATATGTGATGAAGTGTTGTAGTCACGTACCTGTGGTTATATTTCATGTGTTGTGAGATTGAATTACAATGTACAGTTGTATTGAGTGATCTATTGTGAATGTGAAGTGTCATGAGCGACGGATTGTGTTACAGTCTGCGAGAGTGTGTGGTGACTGTTCGCGCTCGTTTGTGTGGTTTTGAATATTATGAGATAGTATTCTTAAAGTGGGTGGCAGTGTCACAGAACAAGCGCTCAAAAAGGGCGCGCCGCCAAGTTCTCGCGACGAGACGCCGGAGTGACGCCGCGAGGTCAACGATAAAAAAAGAAGAAAACAAACATTCAAAGACTCCCCGGGCGCGCGACCCTCCCCTCTCGGAAGCGTAGGCTCGCCGACGAACCTCCTCACCCCACAACGGCGGCCGAGCAAGCACTCGATTGTTCTAGATGGAAAGGGGCGGGGTCATGCCGGGTTGAGTCATCCGTCGCGGACGGCATTCGAACCATTTCGCCCCCTCCCCAGCCTTCGCTGCGTATCGCGCCGACGAAATGACTAGAACCTTCTGGAATCTCGCGCGGAAGGTATTTAATGGAGCAGCCGAGATGAGAGATCAGGAGAAGACGGAAGTTAGCGCCAGAGCGCGTAGGGATTCCGCCGTGTAGTCGGCGAAGTCCGTAGAGACAAAGCAGAAGAAGAAGATGATTTCCACCTGAGGTGTGACGGCTCGAGCTACAGGCAAGAGTGTGTGTTTGCCGCTATCGAGCGAAGACGCGTGGCAACAGCTGCGTGGGTGAAGCCGACGTGTTTCCGGCGAAGAAGTTTGAAGCTTGGAGAGTGGCCAATTGAAGACGTGAGGTTTCCTGGAAGAGAAACTTCGGCGATGTTTCCTGGAAGAGAAACTTCGAGGGCAGCGGAACGACAAGAACGCTGGACTTTGAGTGAGTGATTCTCGGAAGAGTATCATCCAGACTTTTGTTCCAAGAACTTTGGACTGGATAGGTTTTCTATCTCTTTAGTCTTTAAGTGTCTTGGTTGTAAATGCATGCGACCGCATTGTAGTGCGTATTGGTGTCTGTGTCCGTTGTTTCGAGTGTGGCTGATTGTACTGTGTAGTACGCTGTTTGATTGGTGACATATTGTATGCAACTATTGTGGAGTGTGCATTCTTGTGTATTGTTTTCGATCTGTCATTATTGAGAATATAATTTTGTTTTGTTGATCAACTCTCGGCTCCGACTTGTTCTATGGGCCACAGCCGGCATCCGCTGGCGCGCCAAATGGACCCCTTCTAAATTGTCCACGCTTTCGTGGTGCGGTTCGGGGGGCCGATACTTCGGCCCTTGGAATTAGCCCGGCGATTGCCTCCCTAACTAATGGGACCTGTGTGACACCCCCTCGAGGGCGTCTGCGCAAGCTGGAGTTTGTTCTGTTGCGTCACTACAGACCCGTGCACACAGGGGCGTTTCGACCTCCTCCAATGCCTCGCGGTGCGTGACGGGGGAAAAACTGGAGGAGATTCTAATCAATGACACTTGTATCTGGTTAATGCCACTCCCACGTTCGTGTTCTTGTGCGCTGCCGTTGTATTCCACGGGATAACTTTAAAACGACCCTGAAAGACTTTCCTTGGCAATCATCGCATGGTTTTTTTGAAAGTTCTTATTGCCTCACGAATCGACTGCAGCATAAATTTTCAGACTCCATCATGTACGAACAGAGTTACAGGGATTCGTTAAACGCTTCGAACGCGTTCTCTCTCCTTTCATTCCAGTGGGTGCGCTCAATATTACCGTGAAGGGGCGGAGGTCGAAACGGCGTCAGAAGATGCGTACATTCGTGGTGCACGTAATTCTCTTGAGCTTTTTTTTCTTTTAAGGAGGGAAGCTCCTTAGGGTGGGGTTCGTATCCTCGTAGTATGTTAATTCCTCACTAGATGGCATGGTGTGTATATTTCTTTGGAAATACCTCTATATAGGATTAGCGGTATAGTTGACAATTAGCGAGGATAGATATGCTCATATGATGAAAAATTCAGAGCATATCCAAGGAGTGAATGTTGATGTGTCCGTCCGTTGGTCCAATGCGTGCTCTAGTGTGATAGGAATGGACAGACCGATGGACAAAGAGAAACCGACAGACGAACGAATGGACTCTTCGCCCCTTTTCATCATCAATCATTCCGTGGATCTGCTGTGAGTTTTTCTTTGAATGTGTGGCGTATTTACAGCATGATCGCGAGCGTACTACTTCAGAACGCACGGGTACATGGCGGCTCTTGGCGGCTGCACCAGTGACTATGCAGCTCTGAATTCCCAAGTCAGCCCATGGCCATGGTTTAAGGTGCAGTCACTTGGGCTCATGGTGTCAGTTGTAAATGGTAGAACTGGTCGTTTTTAGCTGATTTGGAGACCTGATTGTGAATGACAGGCTACGCGCTGCAGTATACAGTTGGACTCGCATGTTCACAGGAGTGGGAACTGCCTATTCGGAGTGTTTTCTGAGCAGGCTGAAAGTGGCAAAGCGTTTCAAAGCCCCGTTCCCGAGAGGAAAAAGATGATCCAATCACACTGTATCGATGGAGTGCACGATGATCAGTGGGGCGAAGCATCTGTCAGTCCGTCCGTACGTCTGTTCATCTGTGCGTCCATACGTCCATGCTTCCGAGCGTCCGTTCGTTCATTGCATGATTGCACAATTTCCCAGCAATACAAACAAAATAGATTACAGCCTATTACGGAATCACATTATCTCCATCGAATTTGAAACAATGTATGACGATGACGCCAACAATGAATTGGAGAACATAACAAAAGCCCTTCGCCATGCCATTGATTGCAGTCATTTCAAACGTTTCCGAACGCCCCGCTAACTCATTGGATGACAACAGAGATCCTTGCGTTACTGAAGAAGAAATGCTTCTGGTACCACGATTGAAGACAGCACAAAGAAAATGAACATTATTTAGGTCAGTTCAAACTATCAAGGAACAAACCCGTGAATCTTATGAAGCAACGAAAAAACGTCCATTATTCTCGACTTATTTTTCAAGCACAAGGCCATTCAAAGAAAACATGGCAAATTGTAAAAGAAGTCGTCAATAAAGAACCAACACAACGTGTATCACGTGATGTAGTTGATGCGCGTAAACTTAATTATTTTATTTATTCTTTACTGAAATTGGTTCAACCTTAGACGTGAAATTCCCTCGTAAAGAAATGAAATGTTTTTCAACCTCCTTATCAAATACGCTTGCTCTTCACTACATCAGCGAGGATGAAATTCATGACACGGTTGCCAATATAAGCACTTACAAAGACAGTGGTATAAATGGTATTACTGCTCACTTAGTGAAATATAGCATTGATATCTTGAGTTCCGTCTTGTGTCACGTATTTAACAATTGCTTGCGCACATTGACGTACCCACCCTGTTTAAAAAAAGTTTGCAGCATATCCACGGAGTGAATGGTGGAGAGTGGGGCGAAGCATTCATCCGTCCATGCGTCCATCTGTGTGACCGTCCATGCGTCTGTTCGTGCGCCCGTCCCTGCGTCCGTTTATGCGTCCATCCATGCATCTGTCTGTGTGTCCGTTCGTCCATCTATTCAACACTCCAAGTCCCACCATCTCGCATCTTTTTATCATATATTCCCCATATAGAAGCACCGCCATTCAGTGAACATTCGAAGGACTAAACGAGAGGTGGCACATGCACACTTTCTTACGGATTGCGCTTCGGGTCTACTTCCCACCTTCAACCACCTTGAGTTCATGGTATATACTAGTTCACTGTATTTATGGCACTGCGGCCCAATGCTCGCTAAACCTTTCTAAAACCAAGGAGGTTACGCCCAGCGAGTATAACGTAGCAACCTTTTCCAGTCAGATAGTGCTCAGTGTACATGACAGTGGCTGCTAATGTAAATTGAGAGACAGGAGGATTCACATTTTAATTTCTTACGGCTTGCGCTTCGTATCTGCTTCCCCACTTTAACCACCTCGAATTCATTCGTGGTATATACTAGTTCATTGTATTCATGGCCCTGCGGCTCAACGCTCGCTAGAGAGAGATAAAGATTCAAAGAATGGCAGGGAGGTTAACCAGACGCACATCCCGTTTGCTACCCTGCACTGGGGAAGGATAAAGGGAAGAAAAGAGGTTGCAGAGAGATGAGAACGTACACACAATCACGAGCACACTCGGGGAGCACACAGTTTACAGGCGGTCGCTCAGGTTTGTTTACTTTAGGTAAAAAAGCAGGGCTTTAGCTGCTTTCTGCGCAACTGAGGCAGACGCCCAAGGTCCTAGTATCTTCTGCACACAAAATGGTCTGGGGTCAAGTTGATTCAAAACCATCCAGAGCTGGAATCGCTGTGTGTCGTAGCAAGCACAGCTGGACAGGACGTGTTCGATTGTCTCTTCAGCTCCGCAGTAGTCGCATGTAGGAGTGTCTGCCATAACAATGCGAAAGGAGTACGCCTTTGTAAATGCAACACCCAACCAAAGGCAGCATAACAGTGTCACATCGGAGCGGGAAAGTTGCGATGGTAGCTTTAGCTTCAGCAAAGGATCCAGTTCATAAAATTGACACCTTTGGAAGCTGGTAGACGACCAGAACGTGCGTGTGAGATCTCGAGCCAGCAGGTAAAGTTGTCTTGCTGCATCATTCCTTGATAGAGAAATCGGGACTACACGGGTTCCTTCATGGGCTGAGCGGGATGCATCATCGGCTAATTGATTTCCGATAATAACGATATGTCCAGGCAGCCATTAATATATAATATCATGCCTTCGTACTACAGCTTCTTGATGGCAATGTCTTATTTCTTGTACCAATTGGTCATGACTCCTCCTACGCATGGCAGACTGCAAACTCTGAAGCGCTGCCTTCGAATCTAGAATATGACCCATTTTCCTGGACGTTCTTGAACTAGATATTGTAAAGCAGGCCTTATAGCAGCAAGCTCTGATGCCGTAGTTGTAGTCATATGCGACGACTTAAACTTGATTGTCATTGCTGGAGCCGGAACTACAGCGGCACCTGATGAGCTGCTGGACAAGACGGACCCATCAGTGTATATCTGCGTTCGGTCTAAGTACAACTCATGTAATAATAGCAGGGTTGCTTGCTTCAATGCTACTCTGAAGTGATTGCTTTTCTTTTTGATTCCCGGAATTTCCAGACGTACTTGCGGCTGGTCGAGGCACCACAAAGGACATGCCATTCTCGCAGCTGGCGTATATCCTGATGGAATGCTGTTTAGGTGCTTGGCAATGACGCCTGAAAACGTAGCACCTGGTCTTCCGGAGGGTAGAAGGGCTAAGTGGTTGTCGGGGACACGACTAGCATGTCGAATGTGCGCTCTGAGGCATTCTACAACTATATATGTCATGACCGAATGGTCTTTGGCAAGCATGATTGTGGCATAAGGAGAAGTGAATCGGGGCAGTCCTAGGCAGATACGCAGTGCCTGACCCTGCAAACTCTCCAATGAATGAGTATTGGATTTGCAAGTGTTAGTCAGTACCGGCAAGCTGTAGCGCATTAGACCCAGAAATAGGGCCCTGTACAGCTGTAGCCTGGAGGCCACAGAAGTTCCCCATGCTTTCCCGCACATGAATTTTATTATATGTACAATAGATAGCAGTCTCTTCTTCAAGTACGCACAATGTGGGCTCCACGAAAGACTTCTGTCGATTATTATGCCCAGGAAACGATGCGTCCGTGCATATTTGACACTCTTCCCATTGATTTAAACAGGGTATGGCGTCATTGGTTTGCGTGTAAACGCCATCAACGCGCACTTCACAGTTGATATAGTTAGTTAGGCCTTGTTTCTGAAGGTAGGCTGTTGTGAGGGTTGCTGCCCGCTGTATTCGTACACGCACCTGAGGGCGAGTAACTGCAGCACTCCAGAGGCAAATATCATCGGCGTATATGGATAGGCACACCGACTTTGGCAGAACCTTCACCAGACCAATGAGGGCAACTTTGAACAATGTGGGGCTTAAAACACCTCCCTGAGGTACTCCGCAGTAAGTGTAATAATGCTCAGCAGTTGTACCCTCACATGTTTACACAAAAAAACCCCTGCCAGTTATATAATCTTTTATCCATTGAAACATTCGTCCACCAATGCCCATTGCTGCGATAGAAGTGAGGATGACATCGTGAGCTACATTATCATATGCCCCCTTCACATCAAGAAAGCGTGCCACTGATATGCGCCTGCGACTTCTTTCTTGCTGAACAAATGTCGATAAGTCAAGGACAAAGTCGATGGAGCAGCGGCCCCGACGAAAGCCTGCCATGCAAGCAGGGTATTTGGTGTATAGTTCCAAGTACCACTCGAGACGAAATAGAACCATTCTTTCCATCACTTTTCCGAAGCAGCTTGCGAGGGAAATAGGGCGATACGCTGTCAAGTGCAATGGTGATTTTCCCGATTTAAAAAGTGGTAATAATCAACTTATTTTCCATTCTCGTGGAACACTGCCGCTGAGCCAGGAGTTGTTGAAGCATGTTAAAAGTTCTTTTTTGGCTTTTTGTCCAAGGTGTCCCAACGCACTATAAGTAATATCATCATGACCTGGCGATGACTTGCGCTTAGAAGCGACTAACGCACCTTCCAATTCTTCCATGGTGAACGGAATGTCCATATCTGGTAATCGCGTCTCAAGAACGATCACGGCATTGATGCTCCCGTTCATAATATTCCCGGCAGCTCTCGTGCAAAATTCTTCAGCCAACTCGAGTTCTGTTTTTACATGATGGAGTGCCAAAGCTTTAAAAGGATACCGTTGTTGCGCAGAGGAGTGAAGACCACGAACTGTTCTCGAGATATATGACAGTGGTTTATGAGAGTCTAGAGATTCGCAGAATGCTTTCTAGCGTTAGCTCTCCAGCTTGCAAAAGCATCGTTGAATCATTTTCTGGAACCGCGTTGCTTCCCTCAGATCGTGAACTGATCTTGTGCGTCTGTATTGTCGTTCAGCACACCTTCGTATAGCTCGTAATTTTTCCCGTTCGATGTCAAACTGCGTTATTTTAAACGAAAATGGTAATTTACATTTGGACGCTTGCATAGCTTTAGCTATGGTACTTTCCAGGCTGCAGGCAAGGCCTTTTTGGCAAGCGTCCTCAACACGCGATGTAAACATCGACCAGTCAGTGCCAATTAGAACACCGGAAGAGAAATTTGTTATGATACCATCGATCGTCACGTAGGTGGGTATGTGATCACTCCCATGAGTCTCAATATCGCAAAACCATTTAACTTTGTGAGAGAAGCACCATGACACCAATGTCAGGTCAAGGCAAGTGCCATACGTGAGACCCCGCAGATATGTGGGGGTACCATCGTTCATGATGGAAAGGTCGTAATCGGAAGCAAATGTAACAATGTTCCGGCCCCTGGCATTCATCCTAGTGCTCCCCCAAAGCATGTGATGGGCGTCGAAGTCACCGGTGATGATCCAAGGCCCATCGGTCCTCATTAGGATGTCTTTTAATCTGTCGTAGTCAAATCGCGATGACGGAGATATATTTCCACCAATAAGCGTGAACGAAACTGCATTCTTCTTTACACGAAGACACACGTACTGATGGTCGTCATTTGAACTTATTGGGTGCGAAAGATAAGTCAAGTCTGTTCGAATGTAAACAATTACTTTGCTTTGTTCTTCGCAAGCGGCTGAACAAAAAGCTTCCTAACCGGACAATCTATAAGGCGTTGATACGTTTAGTTCACATATGACAAGTATAGAGAATTGATTGGCCCGAACAAATTGGCGAAATACCGAAATACGGGACTTCATGCCTCTGGCATTCCGCTGAAAAACTGACGCACTTTTAACTTCAGTGCGGAAAATGAGATTTTTTGAGCCATTTTGCTTATACGACGTTAGCAAGAACTGGATTCAGTGCATCCAGTATTTGCAGTGCACTCTTAGCAGACGCAGATTGTATGCTGCTCAGTAGCGTGCGAATCGTAGCAAATAATGATTGCACGATTGCAGTCACTTGCCTGTCTTGGTTCGAAATATCTCGAACCGGGATCGCGGACTGGCCGTTATGAAACTTCTTCGGTTCGCTTGATGCTGCTTCCCTTTGAAGTGCAGGCCACTCTGTCGCAGTTAGGGTATGCTCACTGGCTTTGTCCTTTACAGCCTTTCCCACGGCATGTGGTCTGGGAGGCAAAGGAGGTGGTACTGATGAGGGATCTGGCAAACGTGTCGAGGAGGTAGCGGGCGTCCTTGAAGACCGACGTCGACGTGAACGACGCCTTCTGACTTTAGCTGCGACTTCTCGATGAGATGAGTGATCGCGCACCATCTCCTTCAAGATGGCTATTTCCTTCTAAATCCGCGGGCAGTCCTTCGATGTGGCTTCATGGGATCCATTGCAATTAGAGCATTTCTTGACAGTTGCGACGCACTTATCCACTTCATGGCGCTCGGCGCAGCGGTGGCATACCACCGAATTCTCGCAGACGCTGCTCACATGTCCAAGTTTCATGCATTTACGGCACTGGAGAGGCTTTGGAATGAAGGGCCGCACAGCATGTCTGAAGTACCCCACCTTCACATGAGAGGGGAGTGATGTGCTCTTAAACGCAATCTTCACCCAGCGAGACTTGCCTAGCCGGGTGACATCAACAATTGGAGTATGAGTTGTTGACTTGACAAGAAACTGTAAGTCATTATTGGAAATAGCCACATCTATGTCGTAGATCACGCCGGTTACTACATCACATCCCAAGGGAACATGAGAGCGCACCTGGTTGCCGTCCAAGTCAGTTACGCTGCGCAGAACGCCAAACGCACTTGCATGCAAAACGTCCACAGCCAGTATATTCTTTTTGGCGTTCACTCTTATGTCCGTGATCTCATTTGGCACAAGCGTTTCCAGAGACCTCGACACAGGCTGTCTGTTAAGGCGTTTCATGCTGACGGTAGGAAGTGCAAGCAGAAACAGGATGGTATAAGTGTTCGACTTTGGCGCTTCACTTACAGTTTGAATGGTTGAGGATGAGGATGTCCTCATGTTCCTCCTCTTCGCTTTGCGGCCCAGCACAGGTTAGAAACCACCATCTGAAAAGTCCTCACTGCTGAGATAGTAAGCATGAGTATCTTCACTGTCGCTGTCACTGGCTTGTCCCATCCGCTTCCTGTAGGCGGCTGCCGCTGACGCCGCTGGTGCCGGCAGGCGCCCGGGGTGGTCTACATTCATCCCGTCCAAGGGAGCAGCGAAAACTGATCAACAGACTTAAATTACTACTGAAATACGCCGGAGTTAGCATAAGTAGCTCCTATTCAAAACACACTTCTTCGTCTTCCTCCCAACGCTCGCTAAATCATTCTAAAACTAAGGAGGTTACACCCAGCGAGTATAATGTAGCAACACTTTCTTGTCCGATAGTGCTCAAGGTACATGCCAATGGCTGCTGATGGGGATCGCAGCGTGCGCGTTGACTAAAAGCCGAATGCTCCTGTCTCTAATTCCCCAACAACAGCCATTGGCATGTACATTGAGCACTATTTTTTATTGTTAAACAACGCACAGAAGAAATCTCTCACCGGCACCACCTTGGCGGTCAAAATGTTATACTTGGCTCCACCTTGCAGGTCAAAGCGTAAGACTGGTTACATACTACGACGGTACGCGGGACGAACGGGTCTATAAGGAGCTTCGCCCCTAAAACGCTAAAGTTGTGCCGGTATACAAAGAGGGCAATTTCTCCCATCCTTCAAGCTATCGGCCCATATCTGTGTTAAGCAATATAAGAACCATATTCGAAAAGGTTCTGGGAAAATCAAAGCGCCTATTCCTAGGAAAATGTAATTTTTGCCCAAAGCATTGTGAATTAGATCACACCATTCCACATCAACAGCATTGTTATAGTTATCACAGTAGATTAACACAGCACTGCACAACAACGTTCTTGTTGTAGTTGTCTTCATTGACTTAAAAAATACATTTGATACCGTCGAACATATTATTTTCCTTATGAAATCAAATCTCCGACAGGGGTTGACGGTGTGCCGTGCGAAGCGTCCTATGAAACAGATTTGTAAAGGATGCCCTCGCAAGACGAGGGGGATAGTGCACGTTTATTATGGGAAAAAATAGTTGGCCTCTCCGATGAGACAGCGCTGAAATCATACAATAGTCGTATGGGAGATCCAGATCGAAGTCGACCTGCATCGCCGTGTATGCCTTATGCACAGGAAGGCGTGCCTCCTACAAAGGAGCAGTATCTGTCGTGGATGCAGCCACAAGGAGATGGCGCTATGCGTACCGCATCACGTGACGTGCGGGGCGATTCGGCGCGGCATATCGCTGGCGTGAGTGTGTGCGACCGTGTCTGTCGAGCTAACATGTGGCCGCGCTAGCACGCATGGTTTAATCCAATCCTTTGACCATTAAACAGTTGTCGTTATCCGTCGGCTCATTCGTTTTCTCAGTTCCCGACCGCGACATGGTGGCAGTGGTGGGAAGCGTGGAAGACACGACCACGCTGTAAAGAGGGCACCGGACAAGTAGGCCTAACAAACGCCGGCATCGAACACAGAACTTTGCAGCACCCATGGCAATGCCTACAGTGCCCACAGCTCAGCCTGCAACCCCGCTCAACCCTTTCGTCGTTGAACTGCCGGAAAAGCTCGACTTTCGGTGACCCGAGGAGTGGAAGCGGGGGTTTACACGATGGGAAAGATACCACGTCATTTCAGGTTTGAAGAAACAAGACGACGACACCCAGGTGAACACACTCATTTACGCGATGGGCCGTGAAGCAGAAGATGTCCTGGCGTCACTCAAACTTTCTGACGCAGAGAAACTCAACTACGACGCGGTAACACGAGCGTTCGCGAAACATTTCGTGCCGCGGACGAACGTGATATACGAGCGGGCGAAGTTCAACAGCCGGAAGCAAGAAGCGCATGAGTCAGTCGACGCGTTCGTAACCGAACTCTGCCGACTGGCTGAAACCTGCGAGTACGGATATCTCAAAGAAAAATTGATCCGCGACAGGCTCGTGGTCGGCCTTGCAGACACGCAGTTAAGCGAGAAGCTGCAACTTAACGCCGAGCTGACTCTTGAAGCCACCGTCACCGCTGCACGCAACTCTGAAACGATCAAGCTGCAGCAAAAAGATGTACGGCCACAGCAACAGGTGCCTGCGGTTGTTGACGCCATGCGTGGATGTTCGAAGAGCAAAGGAAAGCCAAATCAGCGCTCTCAAAAAACACAGCGCGACCAAACTGTGCCGACGTGCAAGTGGTGTGGTTCAACAACGCACGCACCATCACGCACTATGTGCCCGGCAAACGGAAAAATATGCAGTGCCTGCGGCAAAAAGGGACACTTCGCCGCCGTGTGCTCATCTCCCTCTGCGAGGAAGAAAAAGAGCACCCACCATGCTGTTTTGAAAGAGGTTTACTTCGGTGAATTGACCGATCAACGGGACTCTGGACTGTGGAGGACTGACGTTACAGTAAATGGCTTGCCAATGAAGTTCAAAGTAGACACCGGTGCAGATGTTAACGCTATACCTACAAGTATCTACAATGAACTAGTCATGGGCAACGAGCAAGTCATCAGAAGCAGGCCAAGAAACAGCTGCTGGGACCCGGCCGGACCAAAATCGCAACAATAGGTCTGTTTAGCGCAACCTTGTGCTGGAATGGCCGAGAGTGGCAAGAAGAAATTTACGTGATCGACAAGTTACACGATGCACTTCTCGGACGTCCAGCAATCAAATCATTGGATGTCCTCCTCGAAGTCACAGCGTCAACAAGCAAGGTCAGTGACCCTGCTAACATTCTCTGCCACTACCCCAACTTGACTAGAGGCCTGGGCCTTCTCAAGACACAATACAAGATAATATTACTCCCCGATGCCAAGCCGAGTGCTATTACGTATCTGCGGCGAGTACCCCTACCCATGCTGCCTAGTGTGAAACGTGAGTTGGAGAGAATGGAGAACCTCGGCGTCATCAGAAAGGTCGACGAGGCCAAGGAGTGGTGCGCACTTATTTATTTATTTATTATTCATTCAGTTACCCTCAAGGCCCGAGGGCATTACAGAGAGGAGTGGGTAAATACATACATGTACAGCATACAAAGCAAAATACAACAACAGAAAAATTGCAATCGTCGCTTGCTACAGGGTTGAACTGAGGCTACGTACAAATAAAATTAGTGACGGCAATTTTAAATAAAGCAGCATCTTTTATACCAACAATATCGCAAGGAAGATGATTCCAGCATACAGATGTTTTTGGCACAAATGAATTATAAAAACACTTGGTGTGCGCTAAAGGAAGTCCTACTTTATGGCGAGGATCAATGCGAGTGGAAACATAAGTTGGTTGGGCCAATAATCTGCTTCTGAGTAACGGATTGGTGAAGTAAATTTTATGGAATATACACAGCCGAGACACTTTCCTGCGAAGAGACAGTAGGGGTAATGCTAGTGTAGTTTTCAATGATGTGACCTATGGTAGTCGTGAAAAAGAGAGGAGGCGAGCTTCGAATCTGTGTTGACTTCAGAGGGTTCCACAAGAACATTCTGCGGGAATGAGTCGTAATGCCCACTGTCGACGAATGTTTGGCCAGACTTGCCGGAGCTACATGGTTCAGCAAGCTTGATGCAAGGGCTGGTTATTGGCGATATCCGATAGCACCCGAGTCCCAGAAGTACACTACATTTCTGACGCCAATCGGCAGGTTTCAGTTCTTCCGATTGGTCTGGAATTTCAACAGCACCCGAGTTTTTCCAGAGAGAAATGCTAAGAGTTCTAGAAGGCATCGAAGGCCAAGCATGTCTACAAGACGACATTATAGTGTTTGGCTCTTCAAGGGAAGAACATGGACGTGCAGAAGTATTCTGCACGTCCATGTGCAGACGTGCAGTCCGGACGTGCAGAAGTATTCAGAATTTGCCCAAGAACTGACACAAGTGGATGGAATTTTCCTCAAAGGCAACCGCATTGTAATTCCACCAAGCATGCAAAGTGGTGAGCCAGAGCACTTGCATGCCGGTCATCAGGGCGTTGGGACATGTAGGGCTTGAGCCACTCAATCGGTGTGGTGGCCAGGCATTAACCAGCACATCTAGAGTTATGTGTCAAGATGCCCTGTCTGTCAACAACACCGTAAACCACACGCCGAGCCCATGATAGTCTCCCCACTTCCCAAACGCCCATTGGAAGCAATATGAATCGATCTCTTCTGTGTGGATGGAGTTACCTACCTCGTGGTTGTGGACTACTACTCACGTTTCTTTGAAATCAAGAAGTTGAAGCGCACCACCACAGAGAACATAACTCAAGCACTGAATCAGATCTTCGCGCGCTTTGGGGCGCTGGCTACCATACGATCAGACAATGGCCCTCAGTTTGCTTCAGCACAGTTTAAGGCGTTTGTCAAGCAATGGGGATCAAGTCACGTAACCAGCAGCCCCTACTTCCCTCAGAGCAATGGCGCGGCAGAAAGAACAGTTCAGACTGCTAAACAGCTGATCAAGAAATTGCCAAACATCCACAAGGATCTGCTCGCGCATAGAGACACGCCAGGGAAAAAAGGGTTCACACCAGCGGAACTCCTCATGGGAAGGCGCCTAAGAACTTACGTGCCCGTGGCACCACACATGCTGAGGCCACGGTGGAGCACCGTAGAATTTACAAAACGAAACGAAGCCTAGAGGGTCAAGCAGGGGCAACAATATAACCGGAGACATAGGACCTTAGCAAGAGATTCCATTCAACCGCAGACAGCCGTCCGCATTCTGTATGGTGCTCCAATAACAGGGACCGTCATTGGGCCAGCTCACACGCCTCGTTCATATGTGGTGAGCACACCTAGAGGTCTCACAAGACGCACCAGCAAACATCTGCGGCCGCTACAACCTGTGGCGACAACAAGAAGTGGACGAACCGTGAGAGCTCTGAGTCGGCTTGACCTGTGACGAGCAGGAGGGCCACTTAAAAGAAGAGGAGGTGTCGTGGACGCAGCCACAAGGAGATGGCGCTATGCGTACCGCATCACGTGACGTGTGGGACGATTCGGTGCAGCAGATCGCTGGCGCGAGGGTGTGCGACCGTGTCTGTCGAGCTAACATGTAGCCGCGCTAGCACGCATGGTTTGATCCAATCCTTTGACCATTAAACAGTTGTCGTTATCCGTCGGCTCGTTCGTGTTCTCAGTTCCCGACAAGGAAAGTATCCACAAAAAGTTGGTGTCGCGCTAGATTTTTGGTGTGCCAACACGGCTGGCTGAGAGGCGAGTGAGTGGAGGAAGAAGGAAAGGTGTGAGCGCTTTCACCTGTTCCGAAACCATCTAGAGTTCCACTGCATGATCTCGAATTTCGATGACAAACTTGAAAGAGATCTACTGTTGGTAGCCATCATGAAAATCTTAGGGTTTATATTTCACCCCAATAATGCTTTCAACAGTGGCTTGGATTGGATTGGATTGGATAAACTTTTATTTGGTCCTCCAAAACAAAGATCACTGTGTTGCGGGCAGCTCTCACGTGGGGACTGAGATGCCAAGCTCCTCAGCCGCCTCGCGGGCTTGGTGGACAGCCCAGAGCTGATCTGCCAAGGACGAGCTGCGGATTGCCGCCCCCCATCTGGCAGAGATGATGTTCGATAAATGAGCGAATTTGGTGCACTGCCAGAGCATGTGTTCTCATGAAGCTATTTTCCTACAATGTGGACAAAGATTACTTGGGTATAGGGCAGGGTACATGATGTGTAACATTTTCAAAGTAGGGTGCATCCGCGTTTGCAAAAGCCTTAATGTAAGTGCTTGGGGCCGGGTTAGATTTTTGTGAGATGGAGGGAAAATCCTTCTAGACAGGTAGAAATGTTTAGTAAGCTCTTTATTTTGTAAGAATTTCCCGGTTATCCCCTTCACCGGTAGAACGCATCCCCGGGGAGGCGCGGTTGGAGAGTTCTCGCGCCGCCTCTTGTGCTGCTTCATTGAGATTGGGAGGGAAATCGTTGATTTGCCCAAGGTGAGCTGGGAACCAACTCAGAAGATGATGCGTTATGTTCTTGCCTTGCAGTATTCTCAGTGTTTGTTCAGAGACCGTCCCCTTGGCGAACGCCCGTAGTGCTGCCATGGAATCATTGTAGACGACTTCAATGTTATCCATCTTGAGTGCTAAGGCGATGGCCACCTGTTCCGCAATGATTGGGTCTTTCGTCCTGACCGTCACTGAGTTGACGACATGGCCAGCCCCATTGACCACCACTGCCACAAACGCTTTCCCATTGGCGTAGGAAGCCGCGTCCACAAATACGGCTCCTTGTTCCTCGTTTGAGACTTGACGAAGTATAGTCCTGGCCCTCGCTACTCTTCTTCCGACGTTGTGTTCTGGATGCATGTTTCTTGGTATAGGAGACACAGTGATTGTCTCCCTGATGTTGTCGGGGATATCGTTGTAATTGCGTCTGATTGCCATTGGGTGTTGGCGCAGCTATTGCAGGATCATTCTCCCCCACTTTGTTGCAGATAACCTTGAAAACTGTGCTCTCTCTTGGGCTTCTGCTATTTCTTCGAGCGTGTTGTGAATGCCAAGCTCAAACAGACGCTCGGTGCTGGTATGTATGGGTAGGTCTAGGACCTTCTTGATAACTTTCCTGAGGAGCACATTCAGTGTCTCGGACTCTGCCCTTGACCAGTTGTGCATTGCTGCCTCGTACGTGAAATGGCTTAAAACAAACGCATGCATCAACCTGATGAGGTTGTCTTCCTTGATCCCATTTTTTTTTGTTGGCCACTCTGCGTATGAGGTGCACCGCACTGTCTGTTTTCCAAGTTAACTTGGCTATAGATTTGCTGTTGGCACCGCTAGACTCTATCAGCATGCCCAGGACTTTGATGGAGTCGACCCTCTGGATGACATCCCCTTGATTTGTATGGAGGTGGATGTCTATCTGGTTTAACGGCTTCCATCCCCTGGGCTTCGGTCCCCGGCGTGCAGTCCGATACAGTAAAAGTTCTGACTTACTCGAGGAGCACTTTAGCCCAGAAGGACGAAGGTACTTACATTTCGACGGGACCCGGTGCACGTGCGCGCCTGCGTTTGTTCTTTTGCATCACGCCGGCGTTGGCACGCCAGGCGCAGGTTCTGCCATATACTCGCAGGCGTGTGCCGTGCAGCGATGCTTTGACGCATGCGCGTCTCAGCGCGTCCGGTGATCCCACGTGACGAAAAGAGAGAGGCGCAGTGTTGTCTGGGTAACGCATCGACGCGAAATGCAGTATGTCGCATTTCGTGCTGGTTGCCGTCGGGCCGCGCCGACAGACGCTGGTCGTGTCGGTTGCGCCTGGCGTTTGTCTATAGAGTGTTTGAGTTTTGCTAAAACAGCGTCTTTGTGCCCAGCGTGCGAGCGCGTCAGCGTTACGTTGGAGTATATTGGGCCCTTCATGATGCGCCCACGGCCGTTTTGCTAGGTCCACATATACCAAGTTTGGTGATACGTGACGTCAATGGATTACGAAGCTATATGAATGTTGCAAACGTGATAATCCTGACACGCGTGTCATGTAGGAACATGACAACATACCACGCTCGTATGGGGGCTCGCGGCCGTTTCGCTGGCTCCACATATACTAAATTTGGTATCACGTGACGTCAATAGATGACGATGGTAAACGACACATCAAAACATAATAATCATGACGTGGAAGTCAGCTACGACATAATGTGACCCCACCTAGTAAAATTGTGTGGATTTTAAAGTGACATATCACCCTTTCTCATTCGTACTTCTCATGTCATCGATTCCCACTGTACGTTGGATCTGCCAATTTTTCTGTTTTTCGAACCGCGATTCTGGCAATCAACGACGAACACGGACGGCACAGAATGAACCGATAATAAGTGGGGTATAGGGGAGCGCTGACGCAGTGTTGGGGGTGGAGACCGGCCCTGTCCTTTTGCACTCCTCTGAACCGCTTCTGGGTGTGGCACAGCGCTTTTGGGTAAGTGTAGAGGGGGTACAAAAGAAAAAAAAAAAGCGGAGGAAGGAACAAAAAAACGAGGTTGTGGGCGGAAGGTCTCACCGTCAATGTGCTTGCTTCACGTGGAAGCGAAACATTTCCCTAGATGTTGACAAATTTCCCTTTTTGCCTAAGTACAACGAAAAACCCCCATATCTAAGGAAACGTTCCTAGAGTGTGTTTAGAGAGAGTGGGTAACAGTTTGGAGTACCAGCATAGAGAAAGGAAAAGACAAGAGAGGACACTCCGCGAAACCTGGCCTCAGGAAGTGCGTCACGACTACGTAACGAACTAGTGCTCTCACCAAACGTCAGAGGGCGCAAGCGCGAAAAAAAACAGTTATAATCAATGCAACAGAATTGTTTTTACAAAATAATAATTATACGCTCAAATCTTGTATGTTCTTTATACATAAACAATTTATTCAACACACCTTACGCGATTATTTTTCGTCAGCCTTACTGTCATAAGCACCATCTACCCAGCGACAAGCCCATGCATGACTGACAGCGGGAAGCTTTCGTCGCTTTCTCAACGTCGGCTGCGTCGGCGTTCTCGTGCGTGAGATAACAGGTGAGGCACGTTTTCAAGCGAAGCTTGTGTAATGACATGTTGTTGGTCTTGTTGGGTCATTTTTTCAGAAAACGGTTACACCTGCGCGAATAAGAGAATAAGACACCATGCAACAATCATAGAAAGATGCACACACACACGTTGCGTTTCGTGTGTGCAAGTTTGTTTCGTACGTGTTGTCTCATTCACGCAGCTGTAACCTTGTTCTTAAGCTTGTAAGGACGGGGAGGTTCGCTAAAAAGAAAGTTTGCGGCTCTATGCGGCGGCTAGACGGGAACATTGTGCAACGTATGCAGTATAGCAAAGGCGGCACTGCGTCAAGCCGAGGCGACGCGTGCTGCGTCTGCCACGGACGCGAGCGTCTGTGCGCTGAGCATAGCTGGGCAGCTAGGTCATAGGCTCGATGGCTCCGTGCAAAATATTGAGAAGCGTCCGCTGAACCTCGCATGCTTCACGACGCGTTTCCCTAAGGCTCGGAACACGAATAATTCTTGGTGTGCCGGAGGCAAATTTGGACTAGCCAAGTGGCCATCATCTTCGTTTCTTCGCTAGCCTTGTGCCACTAGTGCAAGCTGCCCAAAATTTTTTTTGACGTTTCCAGTATAATTTTACCGCACAAATTTCAACTACGATTTTTCTTCCCAATTTACTGCTGATACTGCGTACGCACGAAGGTGTTATAAAGTTCCCAGGCCGCGATACCATTGCATTACAAGGAATAGCGGCCTGGAAACTTCTGAAGATCTTTGTACATGGTCTTGACGTCTATCTTTGTCAGAGTTTTATGGGTCAGAGATGTATCACTGGTTTTGTATTGTGCATCGATTAGCTAATCATTCAAAGGGGTTTTCTGGTACACTTATGACGTGCACATAGCTTTTTCGTAATTTGACAGCGAAGCATCCACTTCCTAACATTTTCAGACCGCGCTGATGCCATGCCGTCCGGCGGTCCAAGCTATGGCAGCTACTGCTGTGTATCGTGGTGCTTCAACAATGGCAGAACACACAAGAAGCCTGGGACGAGTTTCTTCCGCATACCACGGGACGGCAGGTGTGTTAAAGCTTTTGTATGGTTTGCATGTCCTTAGGCTTACTGTTCGTACTTGCTCAGTGAGGGTAAGAATAAAAAATCACTATTCAAGCACTTCCCCTTTCAGCTGATAGTTCATTCCCAATGCAGAATGAAAGCATGGATGCAGTATACTGGACGCGATGGTCTCCTTAGTAAGCCGGCCAGCCTATTGTACGCCACGTACAGGGATTGTAGCGACCATTTTACTGCTCAAAGTTTCATGGACCCTGGGCACACAAAGCTTACAAGAATGGCTGTTCCCAGTGTGCAACCAGCTGCACCATGTAAGTGATTGACTGAAACTCAAATATGTGCAGTAGCAGCCACTTGTATTGAATCAGTGGCGACAGTTAACCGCGAAGATTTTTGTAGCCGATGGAGAAACCTCACTATAGAAGTAACACTTGGAAAGTCTTAAATTTTGTGAATAGTGGGCTACTACCTTGCTCACAGCAGCTTTACATTTCTGGCGTTTTTTGATGCTCTTGACCTGCGCAACTTGTTTTGAAAGACTTCAAAGGGCTATTTCACGTTATCTTCACGCCTGAGTGCACATGTACGTATACCTTTCATCAGTGAAAGCTGGCACTGTTGATAATTCCAAAAATCCAAAATTACTTGTTTCCTAGTTAGTGCCTTCTCTTTTCATCCACGTTCGACCAATTTATGCGTTTGAAAGAGCAGTTTAAGTTTCCCCATGCTACAAGCTTTGTAACTTGTACCAACTGCACATATATGCAGGTTCTCTGAGCATCGCTTGAAGTAGTGACAGTGACATGGCTGCAGAAACTGCACTGCAAGGTGCGGATGAGCTTCAGTTTGTGTTATTTTAAGCCTCTTGCTGACACATTGTCGTAATTTTATTTCTTCAGGACCTGCGGTAGAGACTTCAAAAACGGCTCCTACACATTGAGGTGCCCCGAAGAGCAGAGTGCGTTCAGTGTCGCGATTTCTTTTTTTTTACCCAAATTGACTGTTGACCATACCTCTGCAGGTGACAGCTCCCTTGTAGCTGGTGAAAGAACTTCTGCTGACTTCGTCTTGCTGGAGAAAACCTTAACCAGTCGTTCAGCTGTCACAAAAGGAACTTGTGTAACCGGTAAGTTGTAAGTTCACTTCAACACTAGAGTGGATTGATATAGATACTTCCGCAGGCCGCTCGCAAGATTGTTCTGACAGCACTGTCCGAGGCACTGAACAAGCTTCACAAGACCCCCCAGAAGACGTCTCCGCCAACAGCTCCACGCCTGAGTGCCCTAGTTAAAATTGTGACTATGCTTTTATTGCAGCTGTTTTTAATGTGCTATTTTATATTTAAGACATTCTGAGGAAACTATCCTCAAAAGGACACTACGAGTGCACTTACAAAATGTAAGGGTGGGCTCTCAGTGATTTTCATTTTTTTGTGCATTGTCAACATTATGAATGGTTTGTTTTTAGGTAGTAGAATCGAAAACTTTGCACCGCAGAAAGTTGTGCACCTTGGGTCTGAAAGAGCGAGGAAAGTGCTCGTATGGAATTAGTTGTTCTTCGCTTTTACATCCATTTTTTTGTTTATTGCCGTGCATCCTGTGTGCCGGTGACAATGTCTCCATCAATGATGTACAAGCAAACCATTAAACATCTGCAAGCCAAAGTAGCAGCACAGCGGAAAACTATCAAAAGACTGTGGAGACAGCCTCACCAAGCACCGTCATCGACTTCAAAGGCCCTTGGAGTTATTCGACCACACGTCACCGAGGAGGTTTTTAAACTTCTTTCTGCACATGTTCGCTTGAGGCCCATACGCAAGGGCAAGCGGTTTCACGTGTGGTTCGAGAAATTCGCTCTTCACTCAAACTTCCGAGGTCCACGAGCATACCGATTTCTGGCTCCATATTTTTCTTTGCCCTAACGGCGTTCATTAAAGAGGTGGCTAGCTAATGTAAAGATGACTCCAGGCATAATTCGAGGAATTCTTTCTTCCATTGCAACAAATACTCAAGCTTGGAATGAACGGGACCGAGTGTGCGCTTTAGTTTTCGACAAAGTAGCACTCAAAAAGAATTTGTACTATGATGCTGCAAGAGACGTTGTCCTGGGTTTCACAGATGATTGCACTCATCGCACATCAACCATCGCTGACCGAGCACTGGTTTTTCTTCTTGTTGGTGTTTCGAGAAAGTGGGTTCAACCGGTTGCTTTTACTATAGGGCACACATCAACACCATCATCTGTTATGCATAACTTGCTGGTGTCACTCATTTTGGAGCTTAGGAGCTTAATATCGCAGTGAAAGCAGTCATTTGGGACCAGGGCAGTTCAAATGTAAGTCTCGCTAACCAACTAAGAGTGACTGTAGCAAAGCTTTTTTTTGAAGTTAATGGTGAGCGGGTGTATTACATTTTTGATGTTCCGCATTTAATTAAAACAACGCGCAATAATGTCTAAGCACACAAGTTATACATTGGGGATGACAACGTTAACTGGTCGCACATTGTAAGCCTTTACCAATCCTCACATGAGTTGCGGTTGCGATTGGCTCCAAAGTTGACTGAACGGCACGTTCATCAGAAACCTTTTTCTAATATGAAGGTCAGCAGAGCAACCCAGGTCCTCAGTGCATCAGTTTCGATTGCTATCACGGCAATGGTGTATGCGAAGGTGCTGCCTGCCTCGGCCATTACTACAGCTAAATTTTGTGATCGTATGGACAGAATTTTCGATGCCTTGAACAGATCGAGTAAAAAAAGAACTTTGCAAAAGCTGCGGCAAGCAATCATGAAAAATGATTCAGAGCTGATTGAATTCCTCCGAGGCCAGCTACCCTGGATTGCATTATGGCAGTTTGTTGGCAGACGTCAACCACAAACCATCGTAGGTTGGCAAATTACAATTCAGGCAATTTGTCAACTATGGGACGACCTCTCCGAAAATTACAATTTTGAATACCTGTTAACACGCAGGCTTCAACAGGATCCTCTGGAGAACATATTTGGCCACATTAGGCAAAAACAGGGTGTCAACATCAACCCCAATGTAGCACAATTTATTTGTGGCCTGAAGCACATCTGCATAAGAAAACTCGTCAAGCTGTCAGAATACGGAAATGTCGAGGATGATGAATGTGACCTCTTCCAGGAGCAGCTCTCGCCATTCTCCCTCACCAGTGCGTCTCTTGTGGATAATGAGAAGTGTGCACCGCCACAGCCTGACGACTTTCCCGCTCTAGACGATCTCTCTGAACTTGCGACCAACATTCACTCCCATATTATCGATGACTCCGCGGCATATTATGTAGCTGGTTTTCTCATCAAACACTTCCTTCGGGATGCATGTGATGGTTGCACTTGCCCACAGTTACTGAAAGACGACAGTGAGACGCTTAAGGGTACCCACCAGTATTTCACATTGCTCAAAGCATACCATGTCCCCAGCAAACTTTTTGGGAATCTCACTGTGCCATGAGAAGCAGCTTTTGCATACGTACAACAACTTGAATCTCACTTTCTTGCCTTAATTGAGGCCACTGCACATCACCTGAAAGTGTGCGATGTTTTGTATCACCATCTGTCAAGTGTTCGAGATTTTTGTTTCTGCTCTGCTGGGTGTCGCGCGAACTTTCTGGAAATGTTTTGCCGGGTTCGTTTATGTTGGCATGAGCGTTTTGTGAACCGAAACTTAGATAGGGTTAGGTTCCAGTCTTCAATCTCAGGCATACAGCTTGACAAGTTGAAAGGTTAGCATTTAGCGGCGGGTTTACACTAAAGTATTTGAGTTGAGCCGAATCCTGCAATAGCTTTGTTATGTTATTACTTCGTTACAGCAGACTTCATTATGGTCTTTTATGCTTATATTCAGTTCAACTGGACTAACCACTCCTTCGTTGCATACAATGTTTTGGTTACCCGCTATGAGGAGTAGGGACACTGTGTATTCGCTTGAAGTGATTTGCATGAACTTAAAAAGAATGTTGGGTATCCTGTGTGTATTTTTGTAGCAAATGCGGGTGAACTCTACACTTTACTGTGCGTCGCTTGGTCACTGTGTACGCTTTATCTCTCCAGCTCAAGTAATATATTGATAACAAAACCGCTTGTTGAAATGTCTTCGAGCGGGTTAGAAACACAGTATGAAGTGGGCACGGTTCACGTTATTACGCTTTTCGTATTTTAGCTTCTCATCAACCTCCTCATCTCGCCCATAAAAATTTTCAAGAAAATACCCAATCTTGTAGCATTTGATAGGGCTGCGGACGCTGCCATTTTATTTTTATATAGCTTGTGAGTGATAACGTACGATGTAGAGCCTTTGTGAAAAATAATGAGCTAAAGTGGTTTCCTTCTGCTATTTATTAGCCCTGTAATACCGCTCTCGTAGCACCAATTAAGGTCCACAATTCTGGATAAGTGATGACTACAATCTATTTTAGCTCGCAAGCGTCACAGCAACACCCAGACGCAAATCACTTGAGATCTTAAGTTTTTGATGAAGGCGACGCATAAGAAGAGCCACAAGACCTGCCAGTGTTGTAGCATAAAGTTTGTCTTTCACGTAGTGAGCAAGCTGCAAAGCCCTACCTTTCTGAGGACAAGCAGGCATCAAATCTGCTTTTTTTAATTTTGGGCTAGCTGTTCTTAAGCACAGCCAGCACACTGCACCTTTGCCTTTCTGCTATATTGTGTCATGTGGTTTCTGTGCGCTCTCTTTTTCTATGCATTATTTCGGTTAACCCCAGGCGTGATTCGCGACTTCATTGCTGTGTATAGGTGACTTCTTCCTTCTTCATCAGCATTCTGTCTGGATACTCTGTCTCTTTGACTGATATATACATTGATCACTTGTTCATAAAGGAAAACACAAGTGCGAGGAATAAAACCGTAGTGAATTATCATTACCTGCATCTCTTTTTATTATAACTTGAGCGAAATCAAAATTACGTCACTGCCAATTCGCACGAACCACTGAACAAAACAAAACAGGGAATCGCTAAATCAAAACAACCTACAAAAACTATGCATTTGGGCGATGAAAAGTGGTCTAAAATCATGAACTTTCGTCATTGCCAAACGTCGGTTACGCAAAGTAATTCAAAATTTGCGCCAGTGAAACCGAAACAGGAAGCGCACGTCACTTGCTCTCACCAACCACCAGGTGTGCTAGGGTCGATTGGGCCGCTGGGGTCTACCGGAGTGTCCACTCTTAACCTTTTAGATGCGGAAGCATCTTATACTCGCGCCTTGTAGTGCGCCGTCCGCGCCGTCCGCACCGCTTCTCGAACATTCGACAGCTGACGCGCGCGCATGCGCCGTCGCGCCGTCGCCCACTCTTCAACCATCTGTGCATCCCTTCCTCCTCTACACACCGCGCGCGCTTCACTCCTCCACCATCTGTGCACCCTTCCTCCTCTACACACCGCGTTCGACATCTACAATTCTCCTGATTCTCCAGTGGACGCGCATGTGGCGTCGCGCTTCGAGAACATTCAACAGCTGACAGTGCATGCCCCGTCACGCTGTATATATACTCAAGGTCGGCGCTCGCTCGCTCAGTTGCCGCTCGTCGGTTGGTTTGTACGGCGCGTCGACGTCCAAGGTCACGGTGAAATGAATTCCAACGAATCCACAAACACAATGATCGACGTCCCTTCGACCAGCGCCGCCCTTTCGCATACGTGTGTACGTGTTCACTCATTTAACACCCCCTCCTACAACCACGTTAACCAATTTAGCCATGGACCCAAGTAAGTCGCAATTTAACACCCCATTTCACAACCACGTTAACCAATTTAGCCATCGACCCAAGTAAGTCGCACTTTAACACCCCGTTAACCAATTATATGCTCCGCATCCTCCTCAGTGTTCCCCCGAGGGAAGCTGCGGGCAATTTTTTTTCTATTTCTCTATGGTACTAGGTACTGTTGAGAACGACGGACCGATCCCGCCGAAGCCACCACTGTTGCGAAAGACGGCGACGCCAACACGGCCCCGGAGGCGCCACTGCTTTCAACTCCGCCGGGAAGGTCACCAGCCGTTTGGTAGCGTATGTTTATCAGCTCGCGACTGCTTCTGCGCAGAGCTGATAAGACGAGCGGACGAGACGACGGTGAGTTAAACAAGGTTTATGTACAGCATATTTACAGAGGCGTTACAATTTCGGCACTGGGGCCGACAGAGACTCGAAGAGCCGAGCTCTCCTCTCTAACACATAGGTCAGCCTTTCGCCTAAGACCGCCGACTCACACACATGTCGGCACTCCGACACGGGGACGCCTCTCACATCGGACCGCCGATCGCGACGCGCCGCAGGGCTTCTTTTATTTACACCGGGTCCAACCAAAATGTCCAATCAGAAGCGCCGCTGGTCGTCAGGGCAGATTCCGCCAATGGGGGCCGCCGCGCCATGCGTCAGACCACCAGACACGCGGCCGCCGGCTCGCTGTCACGTGCGCAGCTGACTCACTGCACATGGGCCAGAGGGGCGCCGCGCGTGTTCACGCCGTCGAGGTGATCGCGCCAGGCGGACTGGCCTTGACCCAGATTGCCTTTTTCAGAGGCACGGACGTTTGACGAGGACTCGCTGGCATAACAGTACTCTACCATGGGACGGTTTAACGCCGTCCCGTAGGCCTCACAGACAACAATATCGAGAGCTATGGACTGTTGAGGAAACAGGCAACACTGCCATCAGACTGCTATTTGAGCCAACATTAGACCTGTAAATATATAGTTAGCATTTGTCTTTTAAAGCCCCAATAGCTTCTCTGGTGGTATGCGTAATGGTGTCCAGGTTGGCCCAGAATTCGATGCTTAAGTAGGAGTTGTGGCTGAGTGTTGTAATAACGCTCACAAGTAGCGTAGGCCTGTTAACCTAAACCACTGCATACTTTGTCTTCAAATTGATATTCAATCAGTTCGACCTCCGAATAAATGAAGAGGTGGCGACAACCTGAAAAGTGCTTCCTATAGCAACAATACTTGAAAAAAAGAAGAAACGCCAGGTAGCTGCACTCTTTCAAACCCTCTCGAGGGCATCTGCGCAAGCAGGCGTTGGTTCTGTGGCGTCACTACAGAAGTGTGGCAGCTTGGGCTAGTTCGTATGGCATGACAATAGTTATAGCGCGAGAGCAAATTGACGACACAGAGACAAGAAGGTCTTTCTTGTCTTTCGTGTCCTTCTTGTCTCTGTGTCGTCGTTTTGTTCTCGTGCTATAACTTTCGTCACTACAAACCCGTGCCAACGGAGACGTTTCGACCTCCTCGCATGCCTCGCGATGCGTGACGGGGGAAAAACTGGAGGAGATTCTAATCAATGACACCTGTATCTGGGTAGTGCCACTCACACGTTCGAGTTCTTGTGCGCTGCTGTTGTATTCCATGGGATAACTTTAAAGCGACCCTGAAACATTTTCCCTAGCAATCATCGCATGGTTTTCCTAAAAGTTCCTATTGCTTCACGAATCGACTGCCGCATAAATTTTCAGAATCCGTCATGTACGAACAGAGTTACAGGGATTCGTTAAACGCTTTGAGTACGTTCTCTCTCCTTTCATACCAGTGGGTGCGCTCAATATTACCGTGAAGAGGCGGAGGTCGAAAAGGTGTCAGAAGATACGTACATTCGTGGGTGCACGTAATTATCTTCAGCTTTTTTTTTCCTTTTTAGGGGTGTGGTTCGTTCTCTCGTAGTATGTTAATTGCTCACTAGATGGCGTGGTGTGTTTACTTCTTCGGAAATATCTCTAGATGGGATTAGTGGTTTTAGTATAGTGAACGATTAGCGAGGATAGATGGTGCTGATATGATGGAAAATTCAGAGCATATTCAAGGAGTGAATGTTGTTGTGTGGTGAAGTGTCCATCAGTCCGTCCGTTGGTCCAAAGCGTGCTCTAGTGTGATAGGAGCGGACAGACCGATGGACAGAGAGAGACAGACAGACGAACGGATGGACGCTTCGCCCCACTCATCATCAATCGTTCTGTTGATATGCTGTGAGTTTTTCTTTGAACGCGTGGCATATTTGCAGCATGATCGCGAGCGTGCTACTTTAGAGCGCACGGGTACATGGCGGCTCCTGGCGGCTGCACCGGTGACTATGCAGCTCCGAATGCCTAAGTCAGCCCATGGCCATGGTTTAAGGTGCGGTCACTTGGGCTCATGGTGTCAGTTGTAAATGGTAGAACGGGTCGTTTTTAGCTGATTTGGAGACCTGATTGTGAATTACAGGCTACGCGCTGCAGTATACAGTTGGACTCGCATGTTCACAGGAGTGGGAACTGCCTATTCGGAGTGTTTTCTGAGCAGGCTGAAAGTGGCAAAGCGTTTCAAAGCCCCGTTCCCGAGAGGAAAAAGATGATCCAATCACACTGTATCGATGGAGTGCACGATGATGAGTGGGGCGAAGCATCCGTCAGTCCGTCCGTACGTCTGTTCATCTGTGCGTCCATACGTCCATGCCTCCGAGCGTCCGTTCGTTCATTGCATGATTGCACAATTTCCCAGCAATACAAACAAAATAGATTACAACCTATTACGGAATCACATTATCTCCATCGAATTTGAAACAATGTATGACGATGACGCCAACAATGAATTGGAGAACATAACAAAAGCCCTTCGCCATGCCATTGAATGCAGTCATTTCAAAGATTTCCGAACGCCCAGTTAACTCATTGGATGACAACAGAGATCCTTGCATTACTGAAGAAGAAAGACTTCTGGTACCACAAGTGAAGACAGCACAGAGAAAATAAAAATAATATAGGTCAGTTCAAACTGTTAAGAAACCAACCCGTGAATCTTATGAAGCAACGAAAAAAGGTCCATTCTTCTCGACTTATTTTTATGCACAAGGCAATTCAAAGAAAACATGACAATTTGTAAACAAAGTCGTCGGTAAAGAACCAACACAACGTGTATCACCTGATGTAGTTGATGCGTGTATACTTAATAAATTTAATTTATTCTTTACTGAAATTGGTTCAACCTCAGGCGCGAAATTTCTTCGTAAGGAAATGAAATGTTTTTCAAGCTCTTTATCAAATACGCTTGCTCTTCACTACATCAGCGAGGATGAAATTCATGACACTGTTGCCAATATAAGCACTAACAAAGCAAGTAGTATAAATGGTATTACTGCTCGCTTAGTAAAATATAGCATTGATACTTTGAGTTCCATTTTAGTCACGTATTTGACAATTGCAAGCGCACATTGACGTACCCACCCTGTTTAAAAAACGCTAAAGTTGTGCCGGTATACAAAGAGGACGATCACTCTGATCCTTCAAGCTATCGGCCCATATCTGTGTTAAGCATTATAAACACCATATTCGAAAAGATTCTTGGAATATGAATGCGCCTATTCCTAGAAAATACGATTTTTGCCCGGAGCAATTTAGATCACACCATTCCACATAAACAGCTGTGTTATCGTTATCACAGAAGATTAACACAGCAATGCACAGCGACTTTCTGTGGCAGTTGTCTTCATTGACTTAAAAAAGACATTTGATACCGTCGACCATACTATTCTCCTTATGAAATCAAATCTCCAACAATAACCAGTGCTTGACGGTATGCCATGCGCAGCGTCCTTTGAAACAGATTCGTAAAGGATGCCTTCGCAAGACGAGGGGGACAATGCACGTTAACTATATGAAAAAATGGCTGGCTTCTCCGATGAGACTGCGCTGAAATCATACAATAGTCGTTTGGGAGATCCAGATCGAAGTCGACCTGTATCGCCGTGTGTGCCTTATGCACAGGAAGGAATACGCGTTTCCATGTGTGTAAATTTGTCTGTACGTATGTGTATATTCTTTTTTTTGTGCTTTAAGACATCACTCCATTTTCGCCATTATTTATTATTTATTTTTATATGGTCTGTTATATTTTTTCTTAAATTCATTGTATCAACCATTTTGTATTCTTGCAAATTTGATTATTCCTTTAATTTTTTTCTCGATGTTTGCATATTTGTTTATTGTAATGTTCCCCACCTGCTTGGTCTTCAGTGACCGCAGTATTTTCTAAATAAAAAAAAGTAAAATAAATACAGTGGTGCCTCCTACATAGGAGCAGTATCCGGAAAGAGTTGGTGTCGCGCCAGATTGTTGAAGTGCCAACACAGCCGGCTGAGAGGCACGTGAGTGGAGGAAGAAGGAAAGGTGTCAGCGCGTTTACCTGTTCCCAAACCATCTAGAGTTCCACTGTATGATCTCAAATTTCGATGACAAACTTGAAAGAGATCTACGGTTGGTAGCCATCATGAAAATCTTAGGTTTTATATTTCACCCTACTAATGCTTGCAACAGTGGCAACATGCCCCGCCGCGGTGGTCTAGTGGCTAAGGTACTCGGCTGCTGACCCGCAGGTCGCGGGTTCGATTCCCGGCTGCGGCGGCTGCATTTCCGATGGAGGCGGAAATGTTGTAGGCCCGTGTGCTCAGATTTGGGCGCACGTTAAAGAACCCCAGGTGGTCTAAATTTCCGGAGCCCTCCACTACGGCGTCTCTCATAATCATATGGTGGTTTTGGGACGTTAAACCCCACAAATCAATCAATCAATCAACAGTGGCAACATGCAAATAATAATGTATCACATACCTTGTACCCAAAGAAAAGTTTCTGCATTGATTTTAAATGCGAAGCCTTATTTAGCGAACTTCGGCAACTTTGAGCGTATCTATCTATCTATCTATCTATCTATCTATCTATCTATCTATCTATCTATCTATCTATCTATCTATCTATCTATCTATCTATCTATCTATCTATCTATCTATCTATCTATCTATCCGCTTACGTTTGGGTGCTCTCGTGGTCACCCCATTTTCTTGGCGTGAACCAAAATTAGCTTGGGGAGGGTAAGATGGTTTGAAGAACATGACGCGCTGCTCAAGACCTCAATAATGTCACAATTCCGTCACGCACGTCGTCAGACACGTCCCACCAGACAGTGACACATATCCACGGGATGGTATGTGTCGCTGGTGTGCGGGTATGTGCCAGAGGTGATTGACACTTGGTATCTACCCAGGAACGACGAGAACACACATGGGCGATTTTAACGGGCGAGCGTTAAGAAATAACCAAAATCGGTAGCGTAAACCCGATGAATGCAGAGAATAAATGTCAAGGTCCGAGCTGTAATCGAACTCAAGCATTCTGTGTGGCAATGAAGCATTTTACCGCAGAGCTACGCCAGGTCTCGGAACTACTTTTCACATTGACGTTAATCTTCGTGAAACGTCAATAGTGGTTGCAGTGCTGCCTCCCAATTTTATAAACATTACACATGTGCTCCTTTAATACATCCGTCAAGTCGGGTTAACGTCATTTGAGGTAAGTTGTCATGCGATGAAGTTAGTTAATGTGGCAGTGTTCAGGGCCAGCATCCTCGCGGGCATCAGCGCTTTATGTCAGCTTCTGGTGTTGCTTATACATATGTTCCAGTTGGCACCATTGTGCAAGTGCAAATAACTGGTTATATAAACATCTGCAACTCTTCAACATATGTCTGTGCGTGTAACATTTGTAAATTTAGCGTCATTTCATGACGTGTCACACACACAAAAAATTGCAACACGGTCACCTTCCCTCCGCATGCTTCGCATAACGTCGATTCCCAGGTACGTAGAGCCAGCCGATTTTTTTTGCCCATACTACTGTTTTTTTATATGCAAGGTGCAATGATTTCGCCATATTTGTTTCTTCACGTTCTTCTAGAATTCTATCCGTTACTGGGAAACCATCCGGTTGATGCCATATGTTAGGCGACACGTTTACCAATACTGTCGGGGACGACGGTTGGCACCGACCATTCTCGTGCGGCGCCAGCGCCATTAAGAATGATGCAAAAAATCTTCACCACGTCACGACATCATCATGACGTCAGAAATCAACGTGATGCGCAAAGTAATGTTGAAGTTGCTATAGCTTGATCATGTGACATCACCGCTTGGGGGAATATGAAGCCCGTGTTTAGAAAAAGTTGATTTCGGAGTAGTACGTGAGAGACTATTGGACATGGCGTCTGTACAACAAGGACAGTAATGAACGCACACGCAACGAGTGAGCACTACGTACAGAGAACATTATCACAAAACTGTAAAAGTCCTCGGAATGTCCGAAACACGCGGTACTACGGACACACAAATTTATCATTAAGTTATGCAAGTGACATTTTGCGCGATATGAGGTCTGTGTGTTTAGAATAAGTGCTTAACAATTTGAGTTTAGAAAAATTTATTCACTTGAACAGTGAACATCAATTACAATTCAGCAGAACATCACGACGGAACACAACATTCACAGATACACCAAAACTTGTTCAAAAGAATATATTTACATATGTACACGAAACGCAACATACACGGACACACAAAAAATGTTACAGAAAGATATGTTTACATATGTTCAATACATAATAAACGATGAACACACAAATAAATGTGAAGATCTGTATGTTAGGTACTTACACAGTATTTACAAGGTATTTTTCGCGAGTACTAAAAACATTACCCTACCAAAACAGGCAGGCAGGCCTTAAAACAAGCTTTACACGTCTCTCGCAGACGAACGCAAAAGGGCAGACCCAGTGTCGAAAGAATTCTTCCTCACCCAGAAAGAAGAGTTCCTCCGACAAAACAGATAGTAATTCTTTGTAGAGCCGCTTAAAATAGGGAAGAGAGCGCGATGGCAACGACCTGCTGCAACCACTTTACAGCGATTGCGTCAAAGACAGTAGGTACCAGCAACAATGAGAAAGCAGGCGAAGTGGCCTCAAGAACAACGTCCAGAAGAAACAAAACGCTTTACTCCGTTGCCAAGAAGTCCAGCTTAAACGGCCCTACAGAAAACATGAGCAATGATGCGTTGTCTTCAAACATGCTGATTTGTTTCCCTTAGAGAACAATTCGAGCATGTTACTGATTGGACCATTCTCCACTTTTTGAGGCCGTCAAGTGTAAGAAGAACACCCCGCCCCAGTCACCACATGAAGTCCCGGAGGTGGCGAATCAGAAATAATACCGTCAGCGTGCTTCAAGACACATGACTAGAGCGGGTGTGGCGTGCCGGAGCAAGTAACGGGAGCAAAAAAGCGGCTGTTGTGTCAACGACTGGATTGTCCAACACATCTGCCCGAGGACAAGTCGACTGAATTTGGCAAAAAGACGGGGCAGCTGACCCCGATTAAGATGCACATTAGGCGTAAAATACCGATAGTTGGTGCCTAGAAATTATTATGCCTTAGTTTGCACGGGGGATTCCTCTCCTTGTACGGAGCGTAACAGGAAGCGCAGGACCAGTAGCTGGCAGCGTATTGGCACTGAATGAAAAGCAAAACCTCCCTGGGAACGCTGCTGTCCTAACGCCGCACGAGAAACCAGCTCAGTGCCACCGGACCAAAAGAAGGAACACAAAGCAGACTGAAATGACCTCAGAATGCGTAAAGGGGGCTGCTTCACGTGAGAAAGGTACCAAATTTGACCACAGAACACAGTCTGCGCAAGGTACTTCCGCTCAAGAAGCGGAAACTCAGAATCCTGTGCGTTCTGAATTTTTCGTTTTACTTTGTAGAGGGCGTTTGACCAAACGGAGTTACCAACACCATAGTGGTTGTATAGAATTCCTAAAATGTCAAGAGACGCAGCCGGCTGAAGAAGAGATGCGGAGCTTAGTCTGGAGTTTGGACAGCCGATAAACAAATGCCGAACTTTAAGGAATTTTAGCGCAGCACCTGCTCCGCCGCGGTGGTCTAGAGGCTAAGGTACTCGGCTCCTGATCCACAGGTTGCGGGATGAAATCCCGGTTGTGGTGGCTGCATTTCCGATGGAGGCGGTAATGTTGTAGGCCCATATGCTCAGATCTGGGTGCACATTAAAGAACCCAAGGTGGTCTAAATCTCCGGAGCTCTCTACTACGGCGTCTATCATAATCATATGGTGGTTTTGGGACGTCAACCCCCACATATCAATCATCAATTAGCGCGGCACCTGAAATGTCACCATATTGATTGAATAAAGGCAGGCTATGTGAAACACTATCTTAATCTGAAAGGTATAGGGTTGTGTCGTCAGCAAAAGTTCTGACTTTCACGGCAGTGCTGCCCGGAAGCGCGAAAACCCGGACACGCGAATCCACTTCTGGAGCATACAAAAATGAAAACAAATGGCTCAAGGTTGAGGACAAATAGAACAGGAGACAATGAGCATCCATGACGCACCCCACGGGTAATATAAAAGACAGCACTCTCCCAACTATCTAGAGCTAGTGTGCTTTTTAACACCAGAGTAGGTGTGTCTAACTAATTCCACAAAAGAACAACGAAAACCGAAGCTGCTTGCACTTTAAAGATCAACGTGTGCTCTAGTCGGGCAAATGTTTTCTCTTAATCCAAAGACACAAGGAGACAAGGAGACTACGCGCCCCGCCACGGTGGTCTAGTGGCTAAGGTACTCGGCTGCTGACCCGCAGGTCGCGGGGTCAAATCCCGGCTGCGGCGGCTGCATTTCCGATGGAGGCGGAAATATTGTAGGCACGTGTGCTCAGATTTGAGCGCACGTTAAAGAACGCCAGGTGGTCTTGATTTCTGCAGCCCTCCACTACGGCGTCTCTCATAATCATATGGTGGTTCTGGGACGTTGAACCCCACATATCAATCAAGGAGACCACGCGCCTACGTGACAGAGTATAGGCTATGATATCCCGGTTGGTGAAGGACAAGCTGTGTATTTCTCGTCCAGGCATTGATGAAGCCTGGTGATTACCCACCAGGGTGTTCAACAGAGCCCTCAAACGTTGAACGATCACCGTCGCGAATATCTTATAGTCAACGTTAAGAAGCGTGATAGGTCTCCAATCTTCAGGACTTACAGAGAAAGCGTCAGCTTTTGGGATTATTACAATGCCACCATCTCGAAAACCTAATGAAAAGACACCAATCTCGAATCATCATCGGATAACCGTGATTAAGATAGCAAGCTCATTCCAAACTGATAGTAAAATTAAACTGGAAAACTGCCTGGGCCAGGGTCCGTCTCCCTTTCATAGATTGTAATGCTACCTTTAGCTCCTCTGGTGATGGAGGGACGTGCAGAGAATCAGCAGCTTGTTTAGGAACGCGAGGCCAACCTCTTAGCATAGGCGGTATTATATCACAGTTAGTCCGCGTGGTTGAACATGACATCTCTTCGAAATGTACCAAAAATTGGAATCCATCAAGCGTACGAAGCGGCTGTGAAGGTGGTGTCTGCGTGGTCATAAAAACAGATGATTTTGGCTGGCCAAAACACAATTGCCTCGTATATCGTAGCACCTCAGGGTGTGCACAAGCGTTGTACCTACAACGTCATGCAGCTGCCTTCATAGACGAGGCGGCCATCAAACACTGGAAGCGTTCACGTAGTCCATGCTGTCAAGCTCACATCAGGGGAGACGATGTGCAAGGCGATGTGCAACTTCGCTGCAGTATCGGTCAGTTCTTCAGAAACGCGATGACGAAGTGAACTCCCTGCCACTGAGCAGTGCAGGTGCCATTGCGTTTTAAGCGCATCTAATTCATATGGACTAGACGCAGCGAGTGACACCCGTATTGCACAGGACAAATTTGACCAAGAGCACGCACCCTGGAAGACGCGAACATTAGGACGCCACAGTTTCTCCGAAAATAAGATCAAATTTTGAGTTCTAAGAGAATCGGACGATGCTCAGAGATGTACACAGGTGAAGGTGGGATGGGCGGAACACGCAATTTGGAGACAAACACCTCTAAGGCATGTGGGATATAAGTCCGGTCTAGTCTGCTGGAGGAAGGCCCACGGCGCCCTGTGCGAACAAACATATTCCAGTGTATGACATTGTGTGCATCGAGCAATGAAAAATGCTGGAAAAGGCGTCACAGCTCACATGAATTCCAAGTATAGAGCGACCCCAGCCAGGATTTTGCACATCGCTTCGCGTATTTAGCGCACACAGTTAAAGTCTCTAGTTAGAACTACGTGATTATGGTATACAGAAAAGAAAACATCCAAATTTTGGAAAAAAAATTGCTAGACTGCCCAGCTTGCCAGGCGCATACACACCAACGTTGTACACAATCAGAGTATCCTCATTCGAAAAGAAATGTAGGTACAATACACCATCCACTTATGTAACGGCTACGCGATTTCGCAGGGGTGCCATTATGAAATGCTCCACAGGCAGATCACTCACAAATTCGACTGAATATCGGAAATCATTACATTCCTAGCGCCTATCCTCTTGTGACAAATGTAAAGTAGAAGTCGCAATTACTAGGCTGTGCTGTAGGGTGCCCGAACTAAATTTCTACCAACACAGCTCTGTTCTGGCTCTTTCTCCAATGTGCGCATTTTGTGGCGAGCCAGAAACTATGGATCATTATTTTTTGGCATGTAGACGATATACTACAGCTCGTAGATCCAAGTTAGAAAATACTTTGCGTGCTATTGGAATGAATTTATCCATGCCCGTGATTCTGTCCGTTGGAACCTCCCTTTCTGGGTTTGCCAGTGCGAAAAATTGCGAGGCAGTGTGGAATTATCCTAATGAAAAAACAATTAACAAACTAATATTATTCTTCTGTGTCGACATACACATAACTTGCCCCTTTTTTTCTGTTTCTTGAAGGTAGGTTTTGATGTAGGTTATTATCTATAACTAATACAAAAACTTCATAGTAAGTACGCATGAGTGATCATCAAAACTCTATTGTGAAATTTGTAACATTTTCAATTTGTAAGTTCCTTTGCTCTAAAATAGAATAATACTTTATAAGACCACTCAATTACTGGCCGATTCCCTTCAGTGGGTATAAGCCACAAGTGAAGGACAACAAGAACATGAATAATCCGAAGCAGGAATTCCACCAACGCTGTCATAAAAAACATGGTGACCTATCAATAAAGGCCGTATAACTTTAATAATGCCAACTCCCGTAAAACGAGTTGTAGCGAAAGAGAAATAGCAATCTAGCTTTCGTTTAAAAGCACTAATGCCGGATATGGAAAAAAATTTAGTTTTTCTGCAGGCCCAAACCTTAACAATTTGCAGCACGGGCTACACTAGTCACCTCCGCCTTCTTTACCGGGCTGCGAAAACCTTTAACGTTGAATACAATAATGTTAAATGAGGTAGCCATCATAACCACAGAAGACTAACCTGTATACTAGACTATGCACAGTGCTGACAGACTTGGGAGTGGGTGCCAAGCAAGCAGCTCAATCAATTCTTACGACCAGGCGACCCTCCGGAAGCGCGGGGCTTTCGGGGCCACGTCGGGGTCCACAGGGGACTTCTGTCTCTGCTGGGGGCCTCCGAGTCGCTGTTGGATATTCGGTGGCGCTTGATACCGATGCTCTTGAGTGACGTTGGTACAAACAGGTCTATATTGTCCCGGCTGATGTCTCTTGGCGTGCTCTCGTCATGTATCTGCAGGGCCGTGTCACGAACTGTGCTGTTTGAGTCCTCGTTGATGGAAACCTCGTCACCCTGGGACAAAGTCTCTTCAATGATAGGACGAATAACAGAGGACTGGGCAGTCATGAGGTGAGCATCAAATATCACGCCATCCGCGACGCGTTCATTGAGAGGCGCCTCCTCTGGCGAGTGCTCGACCTTTGATTCTGTGGGAATCACCACTGGTCGCGGGCCACTGGGTGGATCATCCGCACCTTGAGAGGCTGCCTGGTCCGGGCTGGCTGGAGACACTGCGAGCGTTTGGTGTGGTGTCTAGTGCGGCGTCTCAATCTTCCCAACTTCATCCTGGCAAATATCCGGGCCTGGCGTGGACGATATGACGTCCTTGTTCTTGCATTGCGTTCCTGGTAGAAGTGGCGTGTTTTCTTGGACGCCACCTTGGATTACGACGGCTTGATGGTGCAAGCGATGGTGGTATGCAGTTCACAACAATGGCAACACGGCAGCGAGCATCCCTTCCCGTCGTGGCCATAAACACCGCAGCTTTCACAAAACGAACCTGTGCAGTTCACGCGGAAGGGCTGAGTGTGTCCACATTGACGGCACACTCACTGGATCTCTTTCACTGGATTACTGGATCCCACTCACTGGTCACTCGATGTCCTGCAACCTTGAGGTAGTTGGGCACTGGTGACGATGCCTTCATTTCCATCCGAACGTATCGCGTCCCAGGGTTCACGATCGGGGGCGACCCATTGAGTCCTCTGCCAATGTGCAGCACCTTTCCGTAGGAAGACAATGTTTGCGTGAGGACCACGCTGGGGACGTGGCACGGCAGGAACAGAACGGTGACTTGAGTGACTTGGGGTCCCAAGGGCACGACGACAACGCGCTCTCATCTGATGATGAGGTGGCAAGCGTCGATGATTTGAGCCAGTGCGGCATCACTGTTAACAGTTACTTGGAAGCTCTGGCCTCTAAAGTGCTGTACTCATTAGACGTCTTCGATGCCTACCATTCGCAACTTTCACCACCTAGAGAGGGCGCTGGTGCAAGTCCAAGTTGGCCGTCGTTTGGGGGAACGGGCAGGCGGCCCACCGGCAGCCGCCACCGGTGTGCCCATCCCTTCGACCTAAATAGTATTTTCGGCTGCAGCCCCCGTGTTGTCAATGCTTTGCTGAGAAGGTCATTGACTCCAGCATGTATTATATCCCACATTGCGTGTTGAGAAACGCGTGTGCGGCGTATATTCAAGCAAAAGAAGTTTCGAACGCCGGGCTCATCGTCTGCTGTGGTGTACAGCTTTGTGAACGCTGCTCGGGCCACTGCTGGGGAAGACCGAGCGGCCGTGCTCATGCAAAGCAGGAAACCTCGCCTTTGACTGCACGGCGTCTGCACAGCAGTATACAACATATTTTTTTAGATGCGGAGCATCTAATACTCGAGGCTTGTAGTGCGGCGCCGTCCGCAAGCTTCCTCCTCCTTCTTCCACCATCTGTGCATCCCTTCCTCCTCTACACACCGCGCGCGCTTCACTCCTCCACCATCTGTGCACCCTTCCTCCTCTACACACCGCGTGCGCTTCTCCTCTTCACGAACATTCGCTAGCTGTATAATGTAGCGCGCATGCGCCGTCACGCTTCGAAAACATCGGCAGCTGACGCGCGCACGCGGTTGACGTCGTGCGAGATCCCGTACTACGCAGAGTAGACGTGCTTTGCTTCACCGAGACGTGGAACGCCAATAACGTCGACGTTGCGGGATACGCTTCGGTCGCGCGCACGCACGGGTTCCAACGACCTGCGGGCGGTGTGGGAATTTACGTCAAGCGTGACGTCGACAACGACGACGACTACTTCATTGACCTCCGACTACAGCCCGGCGTTCAACAACGTGCCAACGGCGAGCACTGCGTTGCTACCGTCTGTGGCGTCGACGTCATGACGATGTAACCCGCGCCAAACCTCTCTCGTGCCGCCGTACAAAAGTACGTCGACGAGGCCGTGCAAGATTACAGAAAACAACAACCGCAACATCGACCATTCATGCTAGTTGGTGGCTTCAACGTCGACGTCATCAAGGACGATTGGATAGTCGAATACATGGCGTCGCGACACTCGCTGAAACGCGCAACGCACGACGACTGCAAACACCACCAGCCGACCACCATTCGCGGAACCTGCATCGACCACGTCTTTGCAAATTTCGACCTACGACCGCTGCAACCCGATCCACTCACTCTTCACTTTACCGACCAAAAAGCCATCGTGCTCAAAGTTCGTCGCAATAAATAAACACCGCCCTTTCGCATACGTGTCGTACGTGTTCACTCATTTAACACCCCTCCTACAACCACGTTAACCAATTTAGCCAGCGACCCAAGTAAGTCGCAATTTAACACCCCATTTCACAACCACATTAACCAATTTAGCCATCGACCCAAGTAAGTCGCACTTTAACACCCCGTTAACCAATTATATGCTCCGCATCCTCCTCAGTGTTCCCCCGAGGGAAGCTGCGGGCAATTTTTTATTCTTCTAGCTCAGCAAGCAAACAATAATGTTTAAATCGTTGCTGCTATCACTCGCAGTAACTGTCCGACATCACAATACCCGTAGTAGAAATTACAAGCGACAAAAAATAAAACATGAGCGAGCCGCCAAAGTGAGGCCGACTGAAGGATGGCATGGGCTGGCTGCGTGGACATCCCCCAAATGACAGTTACGACAGACTCCGCATGGCGACGCCAACGTCTGTGAAAAATGCAAATTAATAGGTCACGTCAACGACGACTTCTGGACAATTCCCCAAGGGAACGACTACTTCGAAGGCTAGCGCGTTCTTCGAGAACTGGCTTGACGTGACGGGCGTCCGCCAGCCCAGGGACGCCCTGAGACGTTAGCAAAGATGACGAAGTAAGAGGCGAGAACCACTAGCTGCTGATGGTGCAAAGCGCAACTGTCAAACGACGTATTTTGTTTAGAGAATAAGCGCAACTGTCCAACGACGTATTTGTGTTTTTAGAAAATGTGGTTAACGAGTTAGAGTACTAGGTACTCTGCTGTGGGAGAGCATAAATCCGTCCCGTAGGCCTGTATTTCAAGGCCCTACTTCACCCATCGTGCATAAACGATTCCAACTTCCGTGAGTATTCTATATGTGGTTGTGTGTTTAGAAAGAGTGGTTAACGATTTAGAGTACTTAGTACTTTACTATGGGAGAGTGGTACTATGGGATATGTAGTTGTACCCAGACATGGTTCCCGGACTTTATTGTTGTTGTAGCCAACACTACAATCGTTGGCTAGGCTTACGTTAACCTCTTCAATCCCCATAACTTAAGTGGTTGTATGCTTATTGGAGTAGGAGGTGTGCTCTAAATTCCATGTTTGAGCGCCAGCCATACTTCAGTATTTTTAGAATACCCACCGGTAGCGTGGGCCTTTTAACCTGAAATGCAAGTTGTGCAAAGCGCAACTGTCAAACGACGTATTTTGTTTAGAGAATAAGCGCAACTGTCCAACGACGTATTTGTGTTTTTAGAAAATGTGGTTAACGAGTTAGAGTACTAGGTACTCTGCTGTGGGAGAGCATAAAGCCGTCCCGTAGGCCTGTATTTCAAGGCCCTACTTCACCCATCGTGCATAAACGATTCCAACTTCCGTGAGTATTCTATATGTGGTTGTGTGTTTAGAAAGAGTGGTTAACGATTTAGAGTACTTAGTACTCTACTATGGGAGAGTGGTACTATGGGATATGTAGTTGTACCCAGACATGGTTCCCGGACTTTATTGTTGTTGTAGCCAACACTACAATCGTTGGCTAGGCTTACGTTAACCTCTTCAATCCCCATAACTTAAGTGGTTGTATGCTTATTGGAGTAGGAGGTGTGCTCTAAATTCCATGTTTGAGCGCCAGCCATACTTCAGTATTTTTAGAATACCCACCGGTAGCGTGGGCCTTTTAACCTGAAATGCGCCTACTTTGTACTGAAATCGATATTCAAACCACGAAACTAACAAATAAACAAAAAATGGCAGCATATCCTCGGAGTGGATGATGGAGAGTGGGGCGAAGCATTCGTCCGTTCATTCGTTCTTGCTTCCGCCCGTCCGTGCGTGCGTCTGTTCGTGCATCAGTCCCTGCGTTTGTCCTTGCATCCGCCCCTGCGTCCACTCATGCGTCCATGCATGCGTCTGTCTGTGTGTCCGTTCGTCCATCTATTCAACACTCCAAGTACCACCGTGTCGCATATTTTCGTCATATTGTTACGTAAAAAATGACACGAGGTGTGTCTATTTAAAATCTATATTCAAAATGATGCGTATGGCGTCGACTAAGATGGAAGCAGCACGCGCAACCGACAGACCACTTCCTCGATGTCGTCTTTTCACCGCTGATACGTCCGCTACGTAGCATTACCCCCCCCCCCCCCCCCCGCGGCGGTAGAAGCGCCGTCTCGGTGCACATTAACTACGGTCTTCAGTAGGCAGGTGGTAAGGGTTTAGCCTGCTGACGCGCACAACATCACTGGGTGTGGTTGCAGGCAGGCTTGTGGTCTCAGATGCAGGAATGATCTCATAGGTGACGTCGGTTATCTGGCGGATGATACGGTAAGGACCCATGTAGCGAGACAATAACTTCTCTGATAAGCCAACTCGACGAACTGGGCCCCACAGGAGAACAAGAGAACCGGGTGAGAAGTGAACGTCAGCATGCCGGCTGTCGTAGATGGCTTTCTGGGTGGCTTGCGAAGCCGAAAGTCTAGAGCGGGCGATCTGACGTGCGTGGTCGGCACGAGCAATAGCGTCGCGTGCATATTCGGTTGACGGCGTTGTAGTGGTTGGAAGTAAGGTGTCGAGTGGTAACGTCGGATCACGGCCATAAAGCAAATAAAAGGGTGAATAACCAGTGGTGTCGTGGCGCGAAGAATTGTACGCGAAGGTCACGTGAGGTAACGCCAGGTCCCAGTCATGGTGGTCGGAGAACACATACATCGCGAGCATGTCCGTTAGGGTCCGATTTAGCCGTTCGGTAAGGCCATTTGTTTGGGAATGGTAGGAACTGGTCAGCTTGTGGTGCGTCGAGGAAGAGCGCAGAAGATCGTCGATCACACGGGACAAAATGCGCGGCCACGATCTGTGAGTAATTGGCGAGGAGCGCCATACTGTAGGATGACGTCGTGGAGCAAAAAGTCCGCAACGTCAGTAGCGGTGCTGGTGGGGAGCGCTCGAGTGATGGCATACCTAGTCGCGTAGTCTATAGCAACAGCGACCCACTTGTTGCCCGATTTCGACTCGGGAAAAGGACCGAGAAGATCTATATCAACACGGAAGAAAGGTTCGGTTGGGATGGAGATCGGTTGAAGAAGTCCAGCCGGGGGCGCAGTAGGTCGCTTCCTACGTTGGCATTTATCGCAGGGGGACACGTAACAGTGAACGGACCGGGCGAGACCGCGCCAAAAGAAGCGGCGACGCACGCGGTCGTACGTCCGAGATACACCCAAATGACCAGCAGTTGGTTCATCGTGAAGCTCGTGCAGCACGGTTGAACGCAAATTTTTCGGCACGGCAAGAAGGAGCTTAGGGCCATCTGGCTGGAGGCTACGACGATACAGCGTGCCATTCAGGAGGACGTACATGCGAAGTGACGTGTCGTTCGAAGCAGATTCGAGACGGTCAATAAGTTGTCGCAGAGAAGCATCACGACGTTGTTCATCACCAATCTGAAGAAACTGGGACATTGACATGACGCTGAGGCTAGGCTCGATGTCTGGTTCGTCGGGCTGATCAACAGGGCAGCGGGATAAGCAATCGCGGCCAGATGGAGACGTCCAGACTTACAAGCAACCGAGCAGGAATACTCCTGTAGGCGTAGTGCCCAACGACCAAGTCGTCCAGTGGGGTCCTTCAGAGAAGAAAGCCAACACAGCGCGTAGTGATCTGTGATGACACGGAAAGGGCGGCCATACAAGTAAGGACGGAATTTCGAAACCGCCCAAACAAGAGCGAGACATTCCTGATCTGTTATAATATAATTGCGTTCAGACTTAGAAAGCAGACGGCTTGCGTATGCGATTACACGGTCGTTGCCCCGCTGAATTTGCGCCAAAACTGCACCAATTCCGTGACCACTCGCGTCTGTTCGCACTTCTGAGGGAGCATCGCGGTCGAAATGTGCAAGAATAGGAGGTGTCGTTAGAGCGGTGATTAGCTGAGAGAAGGCGTCAGCTTGAGGAGGGCCCCAAGAAAATGGGACGTCTTGTTTGAGAAGGTCGGTGAGTGGCCGTGCGAGTGCCGCAAAGTTTTTCACGAACCGGTGAAAGTAGGAGCAGAGGCCCACAAAACTGCGAACATCATGGACAGAGCGTGGGACTGGGAAGTTTGTTACAGCGCGTACTTTCGCCGGGTCTGGCCGTACGCCGGCAGCGTCAACAAGGTGACCCAATACAGTAATCTGACGAAGACCGAAGTGGCACTTGGAAGAATTGAGCTGCAGGCTGGCCCGTCGAAATATGGATAGAATGGTCGAAAGGCGTTCAAGGTGGGTTGCAAAGGTAGGTGAGAAAATGATCACGTCGTCCAGGTAACACAAACATGTCGACCATTTAAATCCTTGTAGGAGCGTGTCCATCATTCTCTCGAAGGTCGCTGGAGCATTGCAGAGCCGTAATTTTGTTGAGGTGGCGATAATCAACGCAGAAACGCCATGAGCCGTCTTTCTTTTTTACTAATACCACGGGAGATGCCCAAGGGCTCGTTGATGGTTCGATTACGTTTTTCGTAAGCATTTTGGCCACTTCTTTTTGAATCACTTCTCGCTCAGATGCTGACACGCGGTACGGCCGACGGTGAATGGGCGAAGAGTCACCACTGTTGATTCGGTGAGTGACAATTTTAGTCTGGCCCAAGGGACGATCGTTGGTGTCGAAAATGTCACTGTATGAGGCCAAAACTTGGCAGAGGGCGTCGGCCTGGTGAGGCGACAGCTCCAATCCAATCATGTTTCGAAACATACCATCGTCTGAGCTGGGTGACCGTGAGACTGCGCTTTCATCAGGAGCAGATACAGCGACAACACTGACATCGTCCTCTGTTATGGCAGTTAGCTGGGCTAGAGACATCTGGCAGGGCAATACTTGAGGGGTGAAACCAAAGTTAAGGAGCGGAAGTAACACACAGTTATCCGCTATGGTCGGGACGGTATAGGGCACAGTAACACTGCGCGTCAGCCGAACGTCAGTAATTGGCGTAACGATATAATCACCGTCAGGAACGGGAGGGGTCGATGACAAAGACACGTACGTGACGGCTCGAGGTGGCAGGCGAACGAAAGTGGTTGGGCTCAAGCGGCTGGTGGGCTTTGCAGAGTAGTCGGCAAAGATTGGTAGATCAAGGCTGAGGGTACCAGATGAACAATCAATTAAGGCCGAGTGTGCCGAAAGGAAATCAAGGCCAAGTATGAGGTCATGAGGGCAGCAGGCTAGCACGTAAAAAAGGACCACGGCGTGACGACCAGTAATGCTGACACGAGCAGGGCACATTCCGATTACTGGTACAGTACCGCCATCGGCAACACGTATTGTCTGCGTCGTAGATGGCGTCATAATCTTTTGTAAGCGGCAGCGTAGAGAAGCGCTCATAATAGACAGGTGCGCACCTGTGTAAATGAGGGCGGTCACAGGAACATGGTCGACTTGTACTTCAAGCAGGCTATGGTGCGTGGGAAGCGTCAGTAGAGGATTTTCGGTCGTCATTGGTATTGCAGCTTCACCTCTATAAGCTGCAATATCTAGTTTTCCTGCTGCGGTCGTCCAGAGAAACTCGACGAGGAAAAGTGGCGAGGTGGCGGAGAGCGGGATTGGCGACGTAGCGGCGACGGGGAGCGAGAGCTGCGGCGACCGGACGAAGGGGCGTCAGGGTAGCGGCGACCGGGCAAACGGGCGTCAGTGGAAGGCTCATAAGATGACGACAAATAGAAATTGAAGGGTGTGGCGTCTGAACGTCGAGGGCTCGTCGGATGCATGAGCGCCGAGGTAGAGAAAGTCTGACGTGGTTGGTTTGACCAACGGCGGCGGCAATAGCGAGAAACGTGCCCAGGCTGGTGGCAGGAAAAACAAATAGGCCGATCGTCGGGTGTTCGCCATTCCGAAGAGTTATGGAAGGGCATTGTTGGAGGTGAACGGCGAGCCTGTCCTCGGGAGTAGGACGGGACTTCAGGGCGAGTCAGGGGACATACTGTGGGAAGTGCGAGGTTCGCAAACTCCTGCCTCACCACAGCTTGTATTAACGCCACTGACGGCTGTTGTTGGTCAGAGGCGAGCGTTGCAAAAACGGATGGCTGAAGAGGAGCCGGACAGGCGGCTTCGATTTCCCGACGAACAATACGTGTGACGTTGTCATACGTTAGGGACTGGCGGGCGGCTTGACACGATGAGGTCACGGCCGTGTTGGGCAGCCGGGTGAATCGCTGAGTAATAAGGCGGCTCTTGGCTTCTTCGAACAGCCGGCACTCTTTAGTGATGACGTCGACGGTGGCAACGTTGTTGTAAACTAGTAGATTAAATGCGTCATCTGCTATGCCTTTCAGCACATGGGCCACTTTCTCCGACTCACTCATGTGCTCGTCAATCTGGCGGCATAGGGCGATGACGTCGTGAATGTACGCGACGTACGACTCCGTCGACGTCTGTGCACGCGCCGCCAGTTGATTCCGCGCTGTGATCTGCCGCCCAACGGTGTCGCCAAAAAGGTCGCGGATCTTTTCTTTAAAGGAGTCCCAGCTCGTAATCTCCGCTTCGTGCGCCTCGAACCACACTCGCGGTGGGCCATCGAGGTAAAAAAGCACATTGGCAAGCATAAGAGTCGGGTCCCACCTATAGCTTGCGCTGACCCGTTCGTATCGGTTGATCCATTTGTCGACGTCAACGCCATCCTGACCGGAAAATACACCGGGATCACGAGCAGGATGTAGAACGACGTATGTAGAAGTCACGGTAGGGGCAGGTGGCGAAGACGATGGTTGTTCAACCTGTGGCATGGTTGGACCTATGATGATGCGGCCGTTGCGGAGCTTCGTGATGAAGACGGGGAAGTACCCAGCACCACCACCACAAAGATGTTACGTAAAAAAAAGACAGAAGGTGTGTCTGTTTAAAATCTATATTCAAAATGATGCGTATGGCATCGAATAAGATGGAAGCAGCACGCGCAACCGACAGACCACTTCCTCGATGTCGCCTTTTCACCGCTGATACGTCAGCTACGTAGCAATATATTCCCCATATAGAAGCACCGCCATCCAGTGGACATTCCAAGGACTGAATGAGAGAAGGCACACGCACACTTTCTTATTGCTTGCGCTTCGTGTCTACTTCCCACCTTTAATCACCTCAAGTTCATGGTACATACTAGTTCACTGTATTCATGGCACTGCGGCCCAACGGTTGCTAAACCTTTCTAAAACCAAGGAGGTTACGCCAAGCGAGTAAACGTAGCAACCCTTTCTTGTCAGGTAGTGCTCAATGTAAATGCCAATGGCTGCTAATGGGGAATGAGAGACAGGAGCATTCGGCTTTTAGCTGACGCGCACGCCGTGAACTTTTTATTGTTCAACAAAGAACAGGAGAAATCTCCCACCGACACCACCTTGCAAGTCAAAATGTAACACTGGTTACACACTACGACTACGACTACGAGGGACGAACGGGTGCCGCTTTAAGAAGCTCCACCCCTAAAAATTGGCAGATCATACGTACAGTGGGAATCGATGATATGCGAGGCAAGAATGAGAATGGTTGATGTGCCACTTTAAAATCAGCACAACCTTAGGAGGTTGAGGTGAATGATGCCGTACATGACTTCCGTATCATGATTATCATGTTTGGATGTGTCCTTATCTTCGTCATCTATTCACGTCACGTGATACCAAATTTAGAATATGTGGAGCAGGTGAAGCGGCCACGACGACGGTGTTAGCGTGATATGTTGTGATGTTCTTACATGACACACGTATTAGTATTGTCATGTTTGCACCAGTCAAATATTTCGTCATTCATTGACGTCACGTTTTTGGTATATGTGGAGCTAGCGAAACGGCAATGAGCGCATCATAAAGGGTCCAATAAACTCCAACGTAGCGTTGACGTAGGCGCACGCTGGGTACACTGACGCTACGTTAGCAAAACGCGAGCACTCTATAGTCTGACGCCAGGCGCGACCAGCGTCCGTCGGCATGGCTTGACGGCAACCGGCGCGAAATGCGACCTGCTGCATTTCGCGCCGATGCGTTACCCAGACAACACTGCGTCTGCCCCTTTTCGTGACGGAGGGACGCTGGACGCGCTGAAACGCGCAAGCGTCAAAGCAACGCAGTGCGGTGCGCGCCTTCGAGTATATGGCAGGACCGGCGCCTGGCGTGGCAACGATGGCGTGACGCAACAAAATGAACGCCGGCAAGCGCGTGTACCGCGTCACGTCGAAATATATTGGCGCCTTGACTGTGGCATGTAGTCATGTTTTCTCATGACACGCATTTGATGATTATCATGTTTCCACCAGTCACATACCTTCGTCATCCATTGACGTCAGGTAATACCAAATTTGGCATATGTGAAGCTAGCGAAACGGCCACGAGCGCTCATTAGACCTCTTCGATTCCTACTATTCGCAACTTTCACCACCTAGAGAGGGGGCTGGTGCAAGCCCAAGATGGCTGTTGTTTGGGGCCCACCTGCAGCCACCACCGGCGTGCCCGTCCCTTCGATCTGTGTAGTGTTTCGGCTGCCTCCCCCGTGTTGTCAAGTCTTTGCTGAGAAAGTCAATGATTCTAGCGTGTTCTATATCCCACATTGCCCGTTGAGAAACGCGTGGGTGTTGAATATTCAAGGAAAAGAAGTTTCGAACGCCGGGCACATTGTCTGCTGCGGTGTACAGCTTTGTGAACGCTGCTCGGGCCACGGCTGGGGAAGACCGAGCGGCCGTGCTCATGCAAACCAAGAAACATCGCCTCTGACTGCACGGATTCTGCACAGCATCTGCACAGCGGTATACAAAATATTTTGCGATTCTTCTAGCTCAGCAAGCAAACAATTAAAGTTTAAATCATTGCTATTACGACTCGCAGTAACTGTCCGAATTCACAATAACTGTAGTAGAAATTGCCAGCGACAAAATATAAAACACCAGCGAGCCGCCAAAGTGACGTCGACTGAAGGATGGCATGGATTGGCTGCGTGCACATCCCCCAAACTGCAGTTACGACGGATGCCGCATGGCGACGCCACCATCTGTGAAAAATGCAAATTGAATACGTCGCGTCAACGACGACTTCTGGACTATTTCCCTAGGGGACAACTACGTCGAAGGCTAGCGCGTTCTGCCAGGAATGGCTTGACATGACGGGCGTCCGCCAGCCCAGAGACGCCTTGAGACGCTAGAAAAGATGGCGAGGTAAGAGGCGAGAACCGCCAGCTGCTCATGGTGCGAAGCGCAACTGTCAAACGACGTATTGTGTTTAGAGAATAAGCGCAACTCTCAAACGACGTATTTGTGTGTTTAGAAAATGTGGGTACCGGTTTAGAGTACTAGGTACTCTACTGTGGAAGAGCATACATCCGTCCCGAAGGCCTGTATTTCAAGGCCCTACTTCATCCATCGTGTATAGAACTATTCCAAGTGATTCTGTTTAGAAAAAAATTATTTACAGCATGTACAGAACACAAAGGCTTCATACCATTCCAGTAACAGGGCATATACACTTCGGCATATCTATATTTCACGACTAACATCACTACGTTACAGTGAAGACATTTGCTCTAATATACATGACAATGTTGGCATATATGTACACAAGAACTCAATGCGATATCTTGATACATCGGTATAACGATACAATAGATGCAATAAAATACGATATGTAACAAATGAAATCATATAAAACAACTCAACGGGCGCTGCTTAGCTAACCAAGTTGGTCGAAAAATGAGTTGTATCCTTTCGTGTTCCACTTTGACGAAAGGGCAATACCAATGCCGCAGAACTCCTGCTCCCCGAGGAAGAAAAGCTCCAGGGTGGTGGCGGTGGTGGTGGTAAAAAACATTTATTTCACAAAAAGTCTACTAGAGAGTGTCGACGTGGCCCATCGGCGTGATAGATAGAAGACCCTATTCCGGGACGCCAGTGGCGCTGGAAGCTGCCCGTGCGCGCTCCACCAAGGAGCGTTGTGCAGCCAAGGTAGAGCAGCCGAGCAGGTGCCCCTCCCAAGCCTCTCTAGTTGGGATAGGAAAAGGGGATGAGAAAGGGACGGGATTAACTGGGCACGATGCTACGACGTGATATGTGTCGGCGAGGACATGACAGGTCGAGCATATGCCATTGATTTCCGGCAAAAAGTGTCTGGCGACCACCGGACTGATAAAGGTGTTCGTCTGCAGGCGGCGTAGCAGTCGCTCGTCCGCTTTCTCCAAACCGCGTGCGGGGTCCGGGTAGAGGCGGTGCGAATCCCGGTAATAAGCCAAAATTTCGCGAAAGCGCGTCAGGTTGGTATTGCCAGATTCCGTCTCGGGACATTGAGAGGCGACGGCCCGGACAGGAGAAGCGCGGACAGCGGCATTTGCCGCCTCGTTGCCGGGCAGGCCCGAGTGGCCTGGGGTCCAGACTATACGAATGGGATGAGGGTTAAAGCGCCAAGAGGCTGCCTGTAGTAGGCTAGCCGCCAGCGGGGCAGTGGAACCCTGAAGGTACTGAGAAGAGGTCGAGCGCGGGTCTGTCAGGATGGTGCGTGAGGCAGGGTGAGAGGTGGCCAAAGCTATGGCAACCTTTTCAGCGTGCGTTACTGTGTCTGCTCGAAAGGAGAGGCCATCTACGTGTTTGCCCTCTGTAATCACGGCAGCCGTGAAGTGACCCGAGGGGGAGGGACCCGAGACGTCCACGTAGAAAACACCAGGACGATCGGAGTGTCGCGTATGAAGGGCCGCGGCGCGTGCTAGTCTACGGCCAGGATGGAGGTCGGGGTTCATATTACAGGGTAGAGGTTCCACCCATAGCTTTTGACGCCAGAGCTCTGGTACCGGCTGCGGAGGGTCTTGGTGAGATATCGGGTTAAGGCCAAGTCTGTGTAGAAGACGGCGCCCTGAAGGCGTCTGCGACAGTCGATTGATTTGGTTAACGCGATGAACTTCGCGCATCTCTGCAAAGGTGTTGTGCACCCCAGAGTCGTGAATCGGCTGTTGGAAGTTGCAATAGGTAGGTCCAGAGCACGTTTGTATACTGAACAAAGGACGTCCAGCTAGTGCTCGTGTCGACGACGCAGGCGAAGGTAAGGCAAGGCGTAGAGGACGCGGCTGGTCACAAACGCGTCGGCCAATCGGAGAGACTGAGACCCGCGGAGGCCGCCGCGCTTGGTAGAAACTCGCCGTATCATGCGGCTCACCTGTTCGCTGGTGCGTCTGAGGCCTGCTATTGTGCCCTTTGGATCCAAGGACGATGTGAGGTGAAGGCCAAGAACACGAATATTTTGCACTGACGGGACAGGCCCGGACGGAAGAAAAATTTGAGACGGCGGTAGCGGAGAGACTGAAAGAAGAGCCGATTTAGCTGGAGAGCACTCCAGGCCGCATGAACCTGCGTAGGTGTCCACCAGAAGGGCAGCCTTTTGCAGGCGTTCTTCGATTTATGCTGAGGAGCCGGTGTTGGTCCAGATTGTGATATCGTCCGCATATAGTGCGTGTTGTATTCCCTCGACCTCGCTTAGAATAGAGGGGAGGTTCATCATCGCCAGGTTAAAAAGCAGAGGAGGCAGGACTGCCCCTTGAGGTGTACCCCGCGTGCCTAACAAGTACGGGCCGTGTTCGGTAGAATTAAGGCGAATGAAGGCGGTGCGATGTGATAGAAAGGCGTGAATGTAGTTGAAAGTCTTCTGCCCACAGTTTGTGGTAGACAGGTTAGTGAGTATAGTGCTGTGTTTGACGTTGTCGAACGCCCCGCGGAGATCGAGAGCGAGCACGGCTTTATCGTTATGGCGCATAGTAGTCGGCTCTATGATATCGTGTTGAAGCTGGAGCAGGACGTCCTGCGCCGACAAATGCGGGCGAAAGCCAAACATCGTGTCGGCAAAGGTCCTCCTGGCCTCCAAGTAGGCGGAAAGGCGTTCGCGAACCATGGTTTTCATGAGTTTGCCTGCGCAAGACGTAAGTGAGATGGGTCTCAGTGCCTCAATACTAACGGACTTTGCCGATTAGGGAATGAATGTCACGACCGATGTGGTCCATTCCGTTGGAAGCGGAGAACCGTCCCATATCGAATTTATAAGGTGGAGTAGCGAGAGGTGTGCTTGGTCGGGAAGATTTGCCAGGAGCGATACTGTGATTCCGTCGCGTCCAGGGGCCGTGCCCCGTCGCATTTTCGTGAGTGCAAATCGTAAATCAGAAAGCGTGTATGGGGCGTCGAGGTCGGTGTAAGGGGCGCCGGAATACGAATATGCTGGGCCTGCGGGATCAAGTGTGCGGCAGATGTAGCAGTCACAAAGTTCTCGTGCGAGTTCATCCGTAGTGCCCTGAAAGGCATGCAGAACATGGTGGAGCTGGCGTTGCATTTCTCCCCTGGTGGTGGAGGGATCGAGAAGGCTTCTAAAGAGTCGCCACGCACTCTTAGAGCTCATCTGGTTTGCAGCCTTCGAACAGGTGTCTGCCCAGTTAGCATCGGAAAGTTGTGCGGAGTATGCGGCCGCCTCTGCAGTGAGCGCCTCAATGCGAGCGCGAAGTTTCCGATGAAGTTTGTTGCGTTTCCAGCGCCTTATGAGCCCGCGGCGAGCGTGCCAAAAATGTAGGAGGTGTGGATCGATTGCAGGAGTCAAATTAGAGGTTGCAAGGGTGCGAGTGTTCGCTTGTTTCATATGAAGAGCGTAAGATGCCCACGCTGCATATTCGGTCGAGGAGAGGCTGGCGGGGAATGGTTGCATTCTGAACTGAGTCCAATCGGTGAGACGGGCTTGGCCCCAGTGTTGGCGCATTTTCTGCCGCGGTGTGAACGAAATGCGGAGTAAAAAGTGATCGCTGCCTAGGGTTTCGCCTAAATTTTCCCATGTAGCATCGCGGATGTGACGGGTGAGGGAGAGGTCGGGGCATGTGTCTCGCGTGACCGAGTTGCCGGAACGTGTGGGTTGTGCCGGATCGGTAAGAAGCGCCAGGCTCAGCGAGGAAATGAGCTCCTTGAGCTCTGTGCCTCGTGCCTTCTCGTAGTGGTAACCCCAGTGAAAACTGGGGGCATTAAAGTCCCCGACAATCACCAGTGGTTGTGGGGCGCTATACGCAGCGCCTGATGGAAGAGATGCGCAAAGGAAGCCCTCGCAAGGCGAGAGGGACAGTACACGTTTAAGATATGTATTGATGGTTGGCACCTCCGCTGAGACAGCACTGATATCATGCAGTAGTCGTAAGGAAGATCCAGATCGAGGTCAATCTGTATCGCCGTGTAAGCTTTATGCACGAGGAGGCATGTGGTGGTGCCGCCTACATAGGAGCAGTATCCAGAAAGGGATGTAGTAGGGCCAGATTCTTGGAGCGCCAAGACGGCCGGCTGAGAGCCAAGTGAGCTGAGGAAAAGGGAAAGATGTGAACGCTTTCGCCTGTTCCCGAAGCCTCCAGGGTTCCACTGTATGATCTCGAATTTAGACGCAATGTTTGAACGGGACGTACGATTGGTAGCCATCGTGACTGTCTTAGGTTTTATATTTAGTCCTCCATGTCCCGCTCGGAATCCTCAGAGGCAGGGAGGGGCACGGAGGCCGGATTGTCCGACGGCGGGGTGGTGGTAGCCACCTTACGACGACGCCATGGAGCTGTACCCTCACTGCTCACCGAGCAGGAGCGGGAACGCTATGCCTTGGGTTGAAACTGGGTGATTGCCCAGGCTTGAATAGCCTGGGTAACCTCTACTACTATGCGTTGGACCGAGAAGCAGGTGAGGAGATGATTAATCGAAGCTTCGACGCGCGTGAGGCGTTCCTCTACGCGCGGGGTGCGCTCTTCGCTAGGGAGAGTTTGGTTAGCGGGCAAGAGAACCTGAGGTGCCCCAGGAGCCTCAGGAGCTTCTGGAGTAGATGTGGCACCGGTTCCGAGTGCTGGAGTACAAATGGCTGCTTGAACCGGCTGTTTAATGGGAGTGGACTTAGCGCGAGGATTAAGCTTGGGCGTAGCTTGCGTAGCTGCCTGGACAGAGGAGGCAATACCGGATGGCCTTGCAGTACACTGTTGTTGGGGTTGAAGTCGCTTATTTAAGAGTTCGAGTTGTTTAGTTAAAAGAGAATTTTGCTTTTGAAGTGCCGCAACTTGCTGGCGAAAGGCCGCAAGTTCGGGAGAAGGAGGATCGACAGAAGGGGGTGAGAGAGGCTTAGAAGCAGCTTTCCCTGCCCAACTGCTCATCTGAGGTACCGCCGCTGGTGCTTCGAGCGGTGGGAATGCTTGAGTGTCGGCGTGGAGTGGTGGAGCCGAATGATGCAGATTGGTGCTGCTGTCTGGCTGTGACGAACATGAGGTGGTCCCTCGAAGAGATGTTGAGGGCTGCTTGCGTTTCCGATATTTTCGATATTTTGCCGTGCAGCCACTGGTCCCAGTCTCATGGGCGCCGTGGCAGAGGAGGCACTTGGGGTGGCAGTCGTGGGCATTGAGACCTGCAGGTGCGGGGGTTCCACATTTGGCACACTGGGTTGGAGCGGCGTGAGGACACTGAGGTGGTCGATGACCGATGGTACCACACTTGGTGCAAATAGGGACCGTTTTCTTGTAGGCGCGGATATACGTCGCCACGCAGTGATAGAAGAGGAAGCGGGGTAACTTCGTGCCCTCGAAAGTCACCACCGCCGCCGCGGAATCTCCGAGTTTGCGGACCGCAAGGATAGTACCTCGAGGCCAATACAGTTCAGACTTTATCTTCTCCGGGCTTTCAGCAGAGTTTACGTTGATGACGCCCTTGCATGTATCCCCTGGTGCCTTGGCGTGGCCTCGAACGGGCAGCTGCTGATCCCCCACTTGCAGCTGGAAGTCCTCGAGGAGTCGCTGTGCCATAGGCAAAATGGTGGTGCTACAGACCAAGATGTTCTGTTCCCAGATTGGCCACACTTGAATTTGCGTGGTAGTCTGGTCGCCGAGGTAGCTGCGGATGGCGTCGCCCGCGCGATCGGCCGGGACAAATGTGCGTAGCTCGCAGGGAACGCGAGGTTTCACTACTACGATGTAGTCGTCGCGAGAGAGGCGAGGAGTTTGACGCGGACGCCACTTGCGTTGCTTCGCTGGCTGCGAGGACGGAGCAGAGGTAGGCACACCACCGGAGGGATGGCGCGCCGGCGTTCCTTGCAAGGCTGGGGAATGGTGGCCCGCCGTGGCGTCTCGTTGTTGTTGAGATGCAGACTTCGATTTCGCTTGCTTGCGTTGCCACAGTCTCACCATGTCGTCGAGGTATTCATCTTCTGATGGCATAGTGTTTACGGAGGATGAAACCTCCATGGACAGCATTTGGCTTGAGGTAGGATCATAGCCCGTAACCACGTTAGCGGCCGCTATCGCCGGGCTGAGAGCCCTTAGCGAGGCGGCGTTGTAGCCGGGAGTGAAGGACGTCCCTCAAGTTGTCAAAACTGGACCCACCTGGACGAAGGTGTTGTCTAGGCGAAGCGGAGAACTTGGCGGTGACGATAAATCCAAGTTTCAGGGGTACCAAGGTGGATGTCCGCAGAAATAGCATAAAATCTACGGAGGCGATGGGGAGTGCGTCCGTCACCATCGAGCGCTCGCAGCGCCCCCCCCCCCCCCCGCTCCACGGAGAGGAACGCGAGGATCTCTCATCTCAGACTCCCCAGTATCGGCCACAAAGCACGCCGGCGGCAATTGGCAGCTACGGCCTCACATCGCTTGTCATTATATTCCCGTACGCGAAAGGTACTGTAGCCAACACTGCAATCGTTGGCTAGACTTAGGTTAACGTCTTGAATCCCCATAGCTTCTGTGGTTGTATGTTTATTGGAATAGGATGTGTGCTCTAAATTCCATGTTTGAGCAGCAGCCATAGTTCAGTATTTTTAGAATACACACCAGTAGCGGGAACCTTTTAATATAAAACGCGCCTACTTTGTACTGAAATCGATATTCAAACCTCGAAACCAACAAATAAACAAAAAATGGTAGCATATTCACGGAGTGAATGATGGAGAGTGGCGCGAAGCATTCGTCCGTCCTTTCGTTCTTGCTTCCATCCATTCATGCATCCATCTGTGTGACCGTCCATGCGTTCATCCGCCCGTCCGTGCGCGCGTCTGTTTGTGCGTCCGTCCCTGCGTTTGTCCATGAATCCGCCCCTGCGTCCGCTCTTGCGTCCATCCATGGATATGTGTGTGCGTCTTTTCGTCCGTCTATTCAACACTCCAAGTACCACCATCTCGCATCTTTTCATCATATATTCCCCATATAGAAGCACCGCCATTCAGCGGATATTCCAAGGACTGAACGTGAGGAGGCACACGCACAGTTTCTTACGGCTTGCGCTTCGTGTCTACTTCCCACCTTTAAGCACCTCGAGTTCATGGTATATACTAGTTCATTGTATTCACGGCACTGCGGCTCAACGCTCGCTAAACCTTTCTAAATCTAAGGAGGTTGCACCCAGCGAGTATAACGCAGCAACCCTTTCTTGTCAGATAGTGCTCAATGTACATGCCAATGGCTGCTAATGGGGAATGAGAGACAGGATCATTCGGCTTTTAGTTAACGCGCACGCCACGAACTTTTCACTGTTCAACAAAGCACAGGAGAAATCTCCCACCGGCACCACCTTGCAGGTCAAAATGTAACACTGGTTACATACTTCGACTAGGACTACGACTACGAGGGACGAACGGGTGCCGCTTTAAGAAGCTTCGCCCCTAAAAATTGGCAGATCCCACGTACAGTGGGAATCGATGATATGCGAAGCAAGAATGAGAAATGTTGATGTGTCACTTTAAAATCAGCACAACCTTAGGAGGTTGAGGTAAATGATGCCGTACATGACTTCCGTATCATGATTATCATGTTTGGATGTGTCCTTATCTTCGTCATGTATTCACGTCACGTGATACCAAATTTAGAATATGTGGAGCAGGTGAAGCGGCCACGACGACGGTGTTAGCGTGATATGTTGTGATGTTCTTACATGACACACGTATTAGTATTGTCATGTTTGCACCAGTCAAATATTTCGTCATTCATTGACGTCACGTTTTTGGTATATGTGGAGCTAGCGAAACGGCAATGAGCGCATCATAAAGGGTCCAATATACTCCAACCTCGCGTTGACGTAGGCGCACGCTGGGTACACTGACGCTACGTTAGCAAAACGCGAGCACTCTATAGTCTGACGCAAGGCGCGACCAGCGTCCGTCGGCACGGCCTGACGGCAACCGGCGCGAAATGCGACCTGCTGCATTTCGCGCCGAAGCGTTACCCAGACAACACTGCGTCTCCCCCTTTTCGGGACGGAGGGACGCTGGACGCGCTGAAACGCGCATGCATCAAAGCAACGCAGTGCGGTGCGCGCCTTCGAGTATATGGCAGGACCGGCGCCTGGCGTGGCAACGATGGCGTGACGCAACGAAATGAATGCCGGCGAGCACGTGTACTGCGTCACGTCGAAATATATTGGCGCCTTGACTGTGGCATGTAGTCATGTTTTCTCATGACACGCATTTGATGATTATCATGTTTACACCAGTCACATACCTTCGTGATCTATTGACGTCAAGTAATACCAAATTTGGCATATGTGAAGCTAGCGAAACGGCCACGAGCGCATCATGAATGTGGCATGTAGTCATGTTGTTATATGAAACGCATGTCGTGATTATCATGTTTGGATGTGTCATTTACCTATGTCGTCTGTTCGCGTCACGTAATATTGAGTTTTGTACATGTGACGCTAGCGAAATAGTCGTGAGGGCATCATCACCATAGCATGTAGTCATGTTGTTACATGACACGCATCTCATGCTTATCATGTTTGCACCAGTATCCTACCTCAGTCATCCATTCACTTCCCACAATACAAAATTTGGTACAGATGAAGCTACCGAAACGGCCGCGAGCGCATCATGACCATGGCATGTAGTCATGTTGGTACATGACACGCATGTCATAATTTTCATGTGAGGGTCTGTCGTTGTGTTCGCCATGCAATGATGTCATACCATACCAGTTTTGCAACATGTCATGTGAACGAAACCACCGTTTGAGCTGCTGGACCATGAAAGGTAAGTCATAACATTAATGATATACATGTCATGATTATCATGTTCTAACTAGTGAAGTATGTTCTTCATACAATCATGTTATGCAATACCAAGTTTGGTATTGATACCATTATCGAAATGGCCAGAAGAGCTAAAAGTCGTAGGCGGCTAGATAGGTAGATACGCTCAAGGTCGCCAAAGTTCGCTAAGAAATGCTTCGCATTTAATACAGAGACGCAGGTACAACCTAAGGAGCGCTTGTATCAAACGATCGCTTTACTACAAAGAAAGAGAGCGAAAGAGGAAGAGCTGCATGGCAGGATCACTATTTGAAACCAGAGAAAGTGCGTATAGCGTGGGTACTCAGCTGTTCCAACACCCTCTAGACTAGCTAAGGCCTCTCCACTCCTCGGTGACGTCACCACACCACGACGGGCGCGGAGGACGCGTTTTCAGAAAGACGCATTGCTTGCGCCGCTCGTTCGCGTACTTATTTATTTATTTATTTATTTATTTATTTATTTATTTTTTGTTTACACATACTGCAGCGCTAAGTGCGCTATGGCAGGAGTGAGTGTACAAAACACGCGGAATTTTAACAGACAGGAATGAAAATTATGTTAACAGGTAACATAATACAGATGTGTGGTTATACAAGGTCAAAAGTGCAGAAACATGTGATTAACATGAATGAAAATAGAATAAAGAAACAATGCAACTCAAGAGCTAACACCAATGGCAAATAGATGAGGGTATTTTACAGATGCATGACATGGATTTCGGCTTGAAAATTGGATGATGGGCGTGAACGAATAGTACCAGGTAACGAATTCCAGTCTTCAATAGAACCGGGGAAAAAACTTAACTTGAACATGTTAGTTCGAGCATAGTAAGGCGTTAAGTTTAAGTTGTGATAGCTTCTTGTTTTTGACTGAGGTGCAAAGTTTATGTAGTCCTTGTTATTTGAATGTTTAACCGAAGACGTCACAATGCTATGCAAGAATTTTAATGACTCTATTCGGCGACGCGAAGAGAGCGAAGTTAAGTTCAGTGAAGAAAGAGTAGAAGAGGGTGAAAAGTCGCGGTCATAGCTATGACATATGAATCTTACAGCTTTTTTTGAATTACTTCTAACCTTTTAATCTCGCACTGCTTGTACGGGTTCCAAACGACAGATGAGTAGTCTACTATTGGACGAATGAGTGTTTTAAATAAGAGAAGCTTAGTTTCCTTCGGAGATTTAGATAGAGTGCGACGTAGATAGCCTAGTTTTTTTAATGCTTTGTTACATACGTAGTCAAGGTGCTTAGACCATGTCATATTATGAGTAAAAATGACCCCTAAATACTAATAATCAAGAACCCTATTTACTGCACGGTTATCGAAAGAGTAATCAAAAGCAGAAGGAGATTTATTGCAAAAGGACATAAGTACGGTTTTTTAAAGTTAATGTTCATTTGCCAGGTTCTGCACCAATCGCAAAAACCACCAAATGACTCTTGCAAGCGGTAATGGTCAGCGTGTGTTTTAATGACCTCATATAAAACGCAATCATCGGCGTAAAAACGAATGGAAGAGGAGATGCAAACAGGCAAATTATTCAAGTTAATTAAAAAAAAAGAAGAGGCCCAAGAACGGACCCTTGGGGCACTCCAGATGTTACATCAATGGCAGTAGAGTTGGTTGACCTGTAAGAAACGAACTGAGAGCGAGATGAGAAAAAGCTAGAGATCCAACTAACCAATTGAGGATTGTTTAATATGACATCGAGTTTAGCGATAAGTTTAGAATGCAGTGCTGTATCGAAGGCCTTTGAGAAGTCAATAAATATAGCGTCAACCTGGTTGCCAAGATCAAGGTTCAAAAAAAATATCGTGCGTGAATTCGAATAATTGTGTTGTGGTACTGAAACCACGCCTAAACCCATGCTGCATGTTTGATAGTAGTTGGTGCGATTCCAAGAAGAGCATAATGTGTTTATGAATGATATGTTCTAACATCTTGCATGATTGAGAAGTCAATAATATCGGTATACAATTCAGTGGAGACTGCTTGTAGCCAGATTTAAAAAGAGGGAGTACCTTTGCTATCTTCCATGAGGGTGGAACAGTGCCAGAAGATAAAGATTTGTTGAATACGATCGTCAGATATCTGGCTGACCAAATGGAGTAGCGAACTAAGAATGCATTGTGTATCCCGTCAGGACCAGTGCATTTTTTACGTCTAATTTTAAGATAAGGTTCAGAATGCCTTTACTCGTTGTTTCAATGTCACTGATTGGTTCAGAACGAGTTATGCCTGTCAGAGAAGGAATGGAGTTATTGTCAGAAACAAACACAGACTGGAAATAATTATTAAAAGCCTTCGATATTGCTGACGGCTCAGTAATAACATCATTATCAATTCTGAAAGAAGAAGGTGAGGCATCATGAGGCAAAATCGAATACCAAAATTTGCGTGGGTTCGTGCTTAACATGCCCGGCAACTGGACGCGAAAGAAAAAATCTTTCGCCGTTCTCATTTTAGAATTAAGTTCACTTTTCGTCTTCTGAAATTTGTCTAGGCTAACGGGATCGTGAGTTCCTCCGGAGCGCCTAAGTCGACGGACACGGCGAGACAAATGTAAGATGTTACGAGTCATCCAAGGAAGATTAGTATTGCTTTTCTTTGTCTTAAGTGGCACAAATCTTCGGAACGATGACTTAACGAGATCCTCAAAGTAATTAACGAGGTAATCTATATCCTGCCTGTCAGAAAGTGCACAAAACGTATCAAAATGATCAGCTAGAATATCAGTAATGGAATTGTCATCCGCGCGAGTGAAATCAGGGAAACTAGTAAATGTATAGGGTGATTTGGACGTGGGACAACAAAGTGATAACAAGACACCTTTATGGTCTGATAATCCATCAATTACATCGCAAGAAAAGTTATTATTACAGATCAACCTTGATGAAGCTATATTAATATTGCCCATGAAATCGGAAAGAGCATGAAGAACATCAAGGGAGGATCCAGGTGGGCGATATACAACACTAACTAATACATTGATTTTTTAGATAAATTTTGCACCACAGGGATTCAGTCTCTGGAGGTGATGGCAACATCGAGAAGCGGATATCTGAGCGGAAAAGTAGAGTGACGCCACCGCCAATGCCATGTGCCCTGTCATTACGTATGGAAATAAAGCCGGGCGGAGTAAACTCAGAATCGTAAACGCTACTATGTAACCAAGACTCAGTAATGCCAACAACATGAGGGGAATAGGTTGCAACAAGGGACAATAGATCTGGAAGTTTCTTAACTATGCTACGAGCATTAACGTTTAGAACTACAAGGTATTCCTGACGGTTATAACGAGGTCAGGGAGGGGATGAAGAGGCATTTGAGGACGTGGGGACAGAAGAACGAGGGCCACGGGGTTGACCTGAGACTTTCACTAGCGTGTTTGAAGCGTCGTCCCAGTTGTAACGAAGCTTGTCAATGAACGCGTGATCGTACTTTAACTTCACCACAGAGCCATCGTTGCGAAAGGGAAGTGATGCCTCCCCAATTATTTTCCGAATGCGTCTAATCCGCGAAGAGAAGTCTTCTGTAATAAACACGTTTGAGCCTTTAAGTTTAGATGCATTTTTTAGGACAACAAATTTTTCACCCAAGTTCGAAAGCTTCAGAATAATGGGTCGTGTGTAGCCAGTACGTGGTTTACCAAGCCTGTGTACGCGCTCTATTTGAGGGCAGGAAATTTTCAGGCTATTAGTGAATACACAAGTAACGCTGCACAACAGGGTGCTAGCGTTTTCATTCGGGTCTTCTGAAATACCGTGTATTATCAGATTATTACGCCTTGAACGATTTCCTAAGACATCGTTTTTTAAGACCAGTTCGTTAATCTTAGAAGTTAAGCAATTTATTTCAGAACAGAATTCACTCACAGAATTATGCTCATTAGATTTGGGAGCCCGTTCTAATGCATTAACACGCGATTCTAAATCATCAAAACGGCAGACGACCGTCTGTTGAAATGACTTGATGTCAGCAAAATCATGAGCTAGCTTAGTTTGTCCCTCCAAAAGTTTAGATAACATTTCAGAGATAGATGGAGCGCCAGTGTCAACAGGTACGGAAGTAGAGGGTGCATGAGTAACCTCGTCGAGAGTATTGGAACCAGCTGCGTTTCGGGTTACAGGTCTATTACCAGAAGTATTGCCTTTACTAGTATTCACCGACTAATTCAAAGGCCCCGGATTTAGTTCCACATCACCACTCAGAACGAGACGACTTTTGCAATATAACACGTGGCATAAAAATACAAGTCTACGTGGGCAAGGCAGCAGCAACAGAAAGCGATCATCGAATCGAATGCATTGAGCATTGGAAAGGTAACATACCTGCATGAAAAGCAAGCAACGATTAAACATCGTGGTGTTGCTGCTGCACCTTAGTCCACTGAAGAGACGATCCTCGGGTAGTGGCTTTATACTTCTTGTGGTGAATGACGTCACGGTCCCGCAGTTGTCGATGAATGGCTGGTCAAGTAGAGGGTGGCCACGATCGTTGAATTGCGGCAGCTTGAAGGCTGATGCGCACGCCGTTCCATAGCGGACTGATATGGCAGTCCCATGGCAAACACTCGGTGACGTCCACGTGCCCAGCCAGAAATGAGCAGAACTATGCGAACCGGTGTCAGAGCTCGTGACGTCCCAGAAGTTGAGATCAGCAAGACCAGCGAAACACTGCATGAAAAGCAAGCAACGATTAAACATCGTGCTGTTGCTGCTGCACCTTAGCCCACACGTATGGCGCGTTGCAAGCTCTCCCTTCGTTCTCGTTTTTGTGCCATGGCTTATATATAAATATATATATATATATATATATATATATATATATATATATATATATATATACATAAATATATATATATATATATATATATATATATATATATATATATATATATATATATATATATATATATAGTGTAGAATCAACAGTCTTTTAGAAGCGTATGCGTCTTTTCTATTTCTTTTACGGCAACCAAAGCCAGACTCTTCATAATATATATATATTTACTTCACTCAACAATACACAAATGAACTATGTTGGGTGTAACAAAAATGTTTATTAAAATATATAAATGGTCAAGTGCACGTGACGTTTTACAGACAAGTGAAAGTACCGAATCGTCAAAGTTTTAAGGTGTTTAGCTTCCGCTTTTCGGCCACTTCCTTTTGGACAAGTTGATCGTTTTTAAGTTTACAACAGTTTCTCAGCAGAATGTTGGTTGCAGCACTAAGTAGGTGTTGTAGCACTAATTCTGGGCTGTGACCGCTATGACATTCCTCCATCAAGAGGTTGCACGTCAGCGAAAAAAGGACTTGCTTTTGATTGGGGAGTGCATGAAAGACAGTAGATTACTTGTGACTTCGTAGTTTGTCCAACACTATGCCGGTGGTCATAACAGCTTTCACAACTGCAGGTTGGGTAAACTTAAGTCCTTCACGACTCATGCTCTCTATTACTTCAGCGTTTTCCAACACGATGTTCTCTTCTTCCATAAAGTTTGTTTGGACTTCAAGGTAGGTGTCTCATCAAATCCCTCAACTGCTTCCAGAACAGGCGTCAAGCACCGAATGTCATTCACAGTTTTGGGAATGTCGATGCCATCAAGTTTGGTGACATCGACGTCTTGAAAAAACAGCGTGAAAGAGAGGTCCTCTGTGATTTTCACTGATTTTCTGACATCTGGGGCACCATAAAAAGTCAGGTTGAGGAAGAGTACACAGTCATGCTGCGTAAAAACTGTCCAGAATTTTGAAACCTTGATATGCGGAAGGCAGTTCTAGAGTGCCTGAAAAGTGTCAATTCTGTTATTTTGCTCTTCCTCGAGATGCATCTCGATGGACAGGTTGACGGCTTCTTGCAGTAAAGCTGCCTCTCGACGAGCTTTCTTTTCATGTGGGGCCTCTCGAGATGTGGTTGCGGCTGTGGCGGAAAGATAAGCTGCACAGTTCGGCAATATGCTTGGAACTGCGTCAGGTCGAAGACGGGTAAGCCCCAGCTTTGCTTCAATTACTCTGCCTGTCTTTGTATCCACATAGCTTGTTGCGTTTACCATGTCCGATGGTCTGAAATGGCGCTCGCAGACCTAGGATAATAAAAAAGACAGAATAACGTAGTATTTTAAGTTAAGAAGCAGTAGGTCATCTTCATGGCAGCAACGTAATGGACACTTCGAATATTTCTCAAGAAACCCGTGGTGCCGAATGTCATCTATACAAGGTCACTCCCTCATATTTGCCACGCAAACATTCTTTTTATTCTAGAGTGGGCGTCCTCGTTATCTCTCACATCAATCCCCGTGGTGTTATTCAATGCACAGGAAGTGTAGAAAATGGCACTTAATAGGAAAGTTAGCCTTACCACTGATCGCTTTTCTGGTGTGAAGTCCGCACGGTGAATAGCCTTAATCCACTGAGTTCTTCTTGTAGGGTCCGAGGGGAACGTGAACACACGCACAGATTCTCCACCGTCGTAGTTCCCACGGCACCGCGGTACACAGCAATGTACCGCGGTGCCGTGGGAACTGCGACGGCTTGCCCACTTGTCACAGCTTGCCCACTTGACGCACACACTCTTGGTTGGACTCACTCATGCCATCGTTAATAAGGCAATATACCAAGACTCTCACCGATGCACAGAGCACGAAAACACCCAAACACAGTTTTACAGCGCAACAGCTCGAAAAATCAGCCAAACGCCACATGAACCACGTGTCCACTGATGTTTATGGTCCTGCAGATGCCTTCACCCTCTTCAGAATTGCGCTACAATATCAAAAATAGAAACAAAACGTGGCGCAAAACCCAATTTTAACGTTCCAAAAGACTACGTTTACTGATACGCACGTGTTTCACGCAATAATGAATTAATTTTTAGGTCAAATTTTAAAGAAAAACGCTACAGAGAATTTCCCGAAACTCGGCACTCCGGCTTGTTTTATTCCGTGCGTGCGCAGTAGCGCAAATACCACAAAACCGGTCGGAGCGGGGCGGAGCGATGGAGACGGGTTGCTTCGTAAGGGGAGCTTCCCGAAAGCGGGTCGAGAGACAGCGAAGCAGCTCCGTCGTAGTGTGGTGACGTGGGCGCTAAGAAGAGGCCTTAGCTAGTCTAGAGGGTGTTGGCTGTTCCCGTTCGTAATGCTCTCACTAATGCGATTTCCCAAGTGTAGATGGCGCTAATATTTGATGTAAGCATACAGTTTTTCCCGCACAAAAAGTTAGTGTTTGACGTGCACCACGTTTTGTAGCACTTAGACGACTAATGACGTTTCATGTTTGCGAGGTGTGCGGTTTTGTGCGTGCTTTTTTTTCTTCTCTCTCTCTGTTTATCTATTTTTAAAGCTTACACATTCATTTGCATAGTCTAAAGTAGCATATACGCCGGCCCTTCTAGACTGGTTGACATACCTGCGTAGAATTGAAAACTGGGCAAGGTGGTGACGATTCATTGTTGGAGGTAAACAGCGCAAAAAACGAGGACAGAGAAAAAGAAGGACACAAGACAGTTGAAAGTCAGCATTCGTCTTGTGTCTTTCACAAGCGCTGACTTTTAACTGTGTTCTGTCTTACAATCGTGTTGTGACTTTCATCTCGTCTAGTGTCCTTTTATTTCGCTGTCGTCGTTTTTCGAGCTGTGTACCTCTAACAGCATACCTGCGTTTCTCTTATCATGTTGCGTCATTCCTTGTCGACTTCCTGCTTGTCACGCCAGTTCATATACGCGTCGTTTGCAGCGAGATACGTCAGGTTGTCTCTTAATCAGCCGTAGCGACGCAGCGCCAGCGAAGGGTACGGGGAAGCCATTTGCTCACTCGGTGAGGCAGTGGCGCCCTCTCTTGGGTAGACCCAAAATCAGTCGCAGCGCAGTTTTCAGTTAATTACTGCGATCGTTTTTTTTCTATTTTGGTAATATTACATTTTAGGCTTTGTTGCATCCTTTTAATCTGGCTTTGAGCATTTACCGCTTGTATTGAGCTCTTCACTGAGAGCGTGGTCGTGCCACATGAAATGTATAAACGGACGGCAAGTAGGCGGCTAAAGTGCTTCGCACTTAAAACACCACGCGTCCGGAAATTTCGGTCAGCTCCAGCGATGTAACCCAACGCCACCTAGACTACTGAAGGCACCCGCACTCCTCCTTTCCAGCCGTGTGACGTCACCCTACTCTGCCCTAGGAAGCGAGCCGCCGCTCCTCAGGAAACGTTCGGGTGACCTGTGTGAGATGGCGCTAGCTGCAACTTTCCCAGCATTCCTCGCTTTTACTGCCTCTGTGTTGTCGGTGCTGTCTTGCTAGAGAGGTCCTCGCAGGCCACGTGTGCCATTTTTCTTCGCTGTTCTTCGTGTGGTGCTAAATATTTTTGTTTTTCTTGCCTGTCTTCCACATATGCGGACGAATGGGACGTCCCTGTGTACCGAACTGCAAAGGGAATTTCGACACTGGCCCCAAAGTACGACTGTTAGAGTGCCATCGCGATCCTGAGCGGAGATCGGTATGGCAGCGAGCTGGGCGGCTTGGCGACATAGATGTTGCAAAGCTTAAGAATCCACTGGTAGGTGTTTGTTTTTACGTATGTCACCCAAAAATATTTGGGCACAGAAGATTACTGAGAATGTAACTTTTTGAGAAAAACTCGGCTGATAGTAGGACCTATCATTGTGGTAGGAGGGAGCTTTCTGTGTGCATATTTTCCACGTGGTACCTACAAAATATTGGGGCATTTACGCATTTTACATGCACGCGACTTGCTGTCATGTGGTTGTTTTTCTTAGAACTTGTTGTTGAGCTAGTTGGAATTTCGTCATGTAGGTACTTAGCGCAACTTCGTATTCTCTCAAAAAACACGCTCACATTGACACACACATCTACGCTAATTTGAGGTGCTTTTTTCGAGCGGATGCGTGCTTTTCGAGGGAATACGAAGTTGCGCTAAGTACCTGCAAGATGGGTTGTTTTTTTCGCTCACTAGAATTGCAAGTGTTAACGTGAGAAAGCCTATATCAGACCGGAGTTCTGACATCATTTTGTTTGGTTGCACGCATCAGCGCAATTTCGTTTACAACGAATTGTGTTGCTGCACCCTTCTAGGTATGGAATAAGACGCTGCGATTTTTAATATCGACGCCTGAACTGTCCTAGTTTTGTTACATGTGCACAGAGGCACAATTAACATGTAAACAAACTGATTTTGAATTATGTCTTTTGTGCAGGTATGCGAATGTCACTTCAAGGAGGATTATCTCCGCACAACGACAAAATATACCGATTGCGATGGTCGCACCATAGAAGTCAAGATAAAATTGACGCGACTCACGCACGGTGCTGTACCTACAATTTTTCCGGACAGCCCTGACTACCTGTCGGATACTCACCAATCGAGAGAAGAACCAGGAATGAAGAAAAACGAAGAGAAGATGAGCAACTTCAGAAAGCTATTGAGGAGTCCGTGCTGGCGCACAAGAAGGAGTTGGCAGAAAACAAGTTAACAAGTCTAGATGACAACTTCTCGCCTGCACCTGCTACAAGACAAAAAAGTATTGGTCAGTTGTGAACGCCGACGGCCATGCCATTTTTGCGCACATGGAGGCAATAATAGAAGAAGCTTCGAATGTTATTTCGTCTATAGTTATATCATCGGATATGTCTATACATGTCTTTGTCGGAAGTGCTCGCCTTACGTCAGACGAACGGCTTGGCATTCCAGAAGCAGTTCACGACATGCGTGTGCTGGTTCAACTTCCGGATGACGTACAAGAGTACTGTCGTAGAATAGAACTTGGAAAAGATGAAAAAAGTGAATGGAGTGTTAAAGCTTTTGGTTTCCCTCTTCGAGGATATTTCTAAGGAAGACCTTCTGGAGGATGAAAGAGTAGAAGCAATAATGTTTCTCAGGGAACCGTGCCAGCTCCTGATGTGCCGAAGCAAAAGGTATTCAGCTGAACTGTTAATTCTTTGAACTGTGTTTCACACTATTTCTCCCCATGGTTACAACTTTTTGCGAAGCAGTGGTAACATCATATTGCCTTACCCTTAGACAATTAAACTTGTATGTGCCACCCGGGATGTGAATTTTTTGAAGGAACAAAATCAAGAAAGGCTCTTATGGTACATGAAAAAAGGGCCAGCCTACTGAAGTTGCATGAAAGACATGTCACGTTGATGCTTGATGAAATACACTTGCAACAATTCTTTGACTACAAGGCAGGTAGGTTAACAGGAGCTTCTGTTAACAGCACAGAACCATCCAAAAAAGTGCACGTTTTTATGGTTCAGAGTTTACTATCAGCATTGAAAGATGTAGCACACATATTACCTGTGTCTAAAATTACAGCTGAAGAACTACATAAGGTGCTAAGAGAAGAAATAATCATTCTTGAAGATTGTGGCCTTGAAGTAGTGCCCGTAATAACAGACAATAACTCAATTAACAGAAAAATAATGTCACTATTCGCAGAAATAAACCATTTAGAAATAGTGTATCTTCATCCAGCGGATCTTCAGAAACCTTCTTTCACGTTGATGACGCAGTGCATTTGCTAAAACTCATTCGAAATATTTGAATTAACCAGAGAAATTCCGACAAGTGCCTGTATTATCCACATTTTGATGGTTATGAGGAGAACAAAAGGCTGGAAGGTGCATCGTTCACAACATTAAGAAAACTGCATGGAGCTGAAGAAAATAGCGTTGTGGAAATTGCTTATGGGCTACCTCACAAGGCTCTGAACACAAGTAACCTAGAGCGGCAAAGTGTTAAGCTCGCTCTCAAGATATTTAACACCTTTGTGTCGTCGGCTTTGAGAATTCAAGATGAAGGGTTGCTTTTGGGCCTTGCTGGTGGTACAGCAAATTTCATTAATTTAATTGTAAAGTGGTGAAACATCGTGAATGTCAAGACTCCTCATAAAGGCTGCAGGCTAAAATTTGTGTGGCAAGAGCCAGTGTGCAATATCAGCTCCGAGCAGCTGCAATATCTGGACAAGTTTGTTGGCTGGCTTGATTCCTGGAAAAACAGAAACATGCAAACAGGCACTCTCACAAAAGAGACCCACACAGCTTTACGGCTAACTACGTATGCCCTGATTGAGGTGTCGAGGGACTGTTTGGAGGAACTTAATTTTAGATAAATGCTCCTAGATAAATTCCAAACTGACTTGCTTAAGGATCGGTTTGGGAGGTACAGACGACTATGTGGTTCGCACTATAACGTGTCGATAACACAAGTGTTAGAGGCTGAGGCTAAGATCCGCCTACAAAACACACTTATTTTGGCAGACATGCCTGAATCACCCAGTCACAATGAAAATGAGCCTAATGCTGTGAAGACAATCAGGAAGTACGACGTACGCTTGACCAATGCTGAATTAAACAAGCCACGACAGGACATGGCTGCATTGGTCTACATCGCCGGCTACTGTGAACACACAGCTTTTAAACGACAACCATGTGATGACTGCCGTGACATACTGACAGTCACGGAACGAGAGCTAGAAGAAAGTGAATATGTGCTGATTGACAGCATCAGTCGAGGTTGATTGAAGTTCCCACAGCCTGCTGTAATTCAAACAGTCCTCTGAACGAAGGTTGTTTTCGACCGTGTGACTAGTAAAGAACATGAGCTTCTGTTCCATGCCGAAAGTAATCATCGATTGACTCTACTTAGTGTTCTTATCTATAGCCATAAACATCCTGCTCAAAAACTACGCTTTTCTGAGAAATGAAGCGCTGAGCAAAAAAAAAGTGAATGGAACGAAAAGAAAGTTAGTTACTTTGAAATGATCATGTGTTTGCATTTCTGTGTGTATATGCATGTATATTCACTAACAAAATAAAATTTATTTTTTGTTCTGAAACTATTGTACGTTTGGTATCACTCTCCGAACTGTTTGGAAATGTGTATAGTGCACTGCTTTAAAGAACAGTGATGACAGAATTCTCCATGCTGTAAGAATTATGTTTGGTAAATTCCAATGACCATGGCGACGAGATATTACAACTCATAAGATATTCCAACCTGTAAACCCAACTACAAAACAACAAAAAAAGCCTTCAAGTTTGTTCATTAGAACAAAAGCGTGTCTTGCGTAGCATTCAGTGACAAGCACCAGCTGTCATGTCCTGGAAACAGATAACAAAAAAGGCAGTGAAAAATACGAGGACGCACTACAGCTATATGTGCGAATGTACATATGCGGTCGAGAAAATGGCACCTCTACGGTGAAATGCCCCAAGATATGACCCAGCCTTGCATTACTCTCCTGATCATCGCATTGACTTATTTAACGCGAAATGAAGAAAAAGCTGCATTTATAGGTAAAGCGACCGTAGTCAAGAAGCGCCGCGTACGGGCTGAGTGTGGTGACGTCACGGAGGAGTGCTGGGCCTTCAGTAGTCTAGGCGGCGTTGTGTAACCTAACGTACGGCACTTAAAAAAAAAAACCACGTATCTTGAGACAGGGCGAGTATGAACTAGTGATGGTTTTCAATATCTGCAGGTGAAATCCCCTTTGAATAACGTATGCATTCACTGCTCTTACGAAAATTCCGTGCTGCGCTCGATACATTTTCCTAATTTATTTCAAGCACTTGGTCACGTAGCGAATAAGTGTAACTTTAGTTAGAGCCAGTGTAGACACGGCATATGGCAGTAACGGTAACTTTATTTGTAAAGTTCTATAATAAACACAACCAAGCTGACTATACTAGTTTACGACATAACACGTATATATACATATTTCTTTCGTTTTCCAGTGCGATAAAAGGCTGTTTATTGTTGACCATACTTTTCCCGTTTTTTGTTCTTTAATTAGACCCCTACTAAGCTGCAGTCTTCTTAATGCTAAGATCGGCAAGTCAGCACTGCGGATGATAAGTAATGGACTGGTTCGTTAAAAAAAACTGTTACAGAACGACAAAGTAAGGAGAACCCAGGCTTCACCATGGCATAAGTCATTTTACTCCTAATCATAGGGAGCGCAGAGTCATACCTTTCACACAAACTCGCCAGCTCAGCACGAGAAGTACCTGTGTACCGTAGCAAGTGTGTGTGTTTGCGAGGAAGCGTGTATGTGTGTGTTTAAGAGAGGACTTAATGAGAACTACAAAAAAGGTGAGAAGAAATGCAACTGGCAACATATCAAAAGTTGATAATCCGATTACTATTTACAAAGGAATGAGATCAAGAGACAAAATGTCGATAAAAAACCAAGAGATTAAAGAAAGAAAGGAAGAAAAAAAACAAGAGTTATAAAAACATAGGAAGCGGAACGTGGAATGAAAAAAAAAGGATGAAAGGAAGTAGACAGGGGAAAAACAGAAAAAGAAAGAAAAGTAGCAAGTTGAGTATATTCGTGGGCGAGTATAATGAACTCTGACAAGTTAGTCGGAGGAAGTCTTGAACCCGAGACTTAAAGAAAAGAAAGGAGGCAAAACGTGAAAAGAATCTCGAGTGTGAGTGGGAAACGAACGGAAGACGCCAGCTCAGGCTCGTAACAAAGGGCCTTTCGAGCGCTCGCGTACCGTAACTATTAGGCACTTGCCAATTCCCGTATTTTGTTCTTGTGGCCTTAATAAAAAAGAAAGAAGTGTTGCGGGGGGGCCTTGTTTTGCTTTAATTGGGTCCCGGTGGTTGAATGTTTTCGCTGTGGAGGCTTATCAAATTAGCGGGAAATCTCGTCCGCACCACTTAATGAGGTTATTCCTTCAAATCCAGCCGCACGAGGGCCACTGAGGAAGTTGCCGAAAGCACAAAGGAATGGCTTGAAATGTACAACGGTAGGGGGCTTTTTTTAACGCACGCCTTGTATGACATAAGCGAATAACACTCAAATGTGCGGCGTCATGTTTACAGAGAGCAGTGTCGATACTCTTCACTCACAAAAGTTGCAGTTGCGGGCGTATTACAGCTGCTGAACAAAAAAATTATTACCGTGATTTTGCTGGCGTGTGTCTGAAAGGATTGACACTGCAAATTGTGTAAAATCTATATCAATTTTTTATGGGCGAAGCTCCTCAAGCCGTGGGTCGTGCGTCCCCGATGTATGTATGTATGTATGTATGTATGTATGTATGTATGTATGTATGTATGTATGTATGTATGTATGTATGTATGTATGTATGTATGTATGTATGTATGTATGTATGTATGTATGTATGTATGTATGTATGTACGTATGTATGTATGCACGTATGTATGTATGTATGTATGTATGTATGTATGTATGTATGTATGTATGTATGTATGTATGTATGTATGTATGTATGTATGTATGTATGTATGTATGTATGTATGTATGTATGTATGTATGTATGTATGCACGTATGTATGTATGTATGTATGTATGTATGTATGTATGTATGTATGTATGCATGCATGCATGCATGCATGTATGTATGTATGTATGTATGTATGTATGTATGTATGTATGTATGTATGTATGTATGTATGTATGTATGTATGTATGTATGTATTTATGTATAGTATGTATTTATGTATAGTATGTATTTATGTATGTACGTATGTATGTATGTATGTATGTATGTATGTATGTATGTATATATGTATGTATGTATGTATGTATGTACGTATGTATGTATGTATGCACGTATGTATGTATGTATGTATGTATGTATGTATGTATGTATGTATGTATGTATGTGTGTATGTATGTATGTATGTATGTATGTATGTATGTATGTATGTATGTATGTATGTATGTATGTATGTATGTATGTATGTATGTATGTATGTATGTATGTGTATGTGCGTGTAGTAGTAGTAGTAGTAGTAGTAGTAGTAGTAGTAGTAGTAGTAGTAGTAGTAGTAGGTAGCCACATCTCGTTTAGTCCTTGGAATGTCCACTGAATGACGGTACTTGTATATGATGGAAAGGTGCGAGATGGCGGTACTTCGAGTGTTCCGGTCGAATGCCGGTCGAAATAAAGTTAATTTTGTTAGGCTTTCTTCTGAGTAATAGTCACATTACGAGTGAGCGAAAATGTTTGGTTTTCTCTGTTTATTGGCAACATAAGGAGTTAATGAGCATTCGATTACACGGGAGTTAGTCGCGCTGTGGTTACTTAGTGAGCAGTTTTGGTTTATACGCCTTATTTATATTCACGTTACCAGTCAATATGAAATACACTCAGACCTCACTATGATGCCCACACGTGCTACGAAAGCCCTTTGTTACATCCAATTATCTCCTATGCTAAAGCTTCTGGTCACTAACGTCGTTATAACCAATAATTTGTTACATACAAATTTGTTATATCGATGTCTGAGTTTATTGCCCTTCGGAGCAGTTGCAGTCGCATTAAGTGGTAATGAAAAGACTTGGCTCACTTGTGATTTGCAGGAACACTCGGTGAAGTACAATTACCTTAATTTTATTGAACCTTTTCTCTCGCTCTCCTTTCTGTTGTGTGATGTGCGTTACGTATGAGCCGAACACGCCACCTCGAACTACGTGAACTTCGCTAACCTGTTGCAGGTAAACCAAGCACCAATTCCACATATGGGAGCACTCTACAACAGCTGTGGTGCCTGAATTACGACAGACGTTGTAAGACAATCTCCGAACTTGGCTCGTGCCGTAAAATATATCGTTCGCTTTACGGTGTCATGACACTTGTGCGCGAGAATCTGTGTAAAACGACGTCTGAAAGGCTTTTCTTGACAGTCAAGTGCATCTGGTCAGAAGGAGGACTGAAACACCCGACTCCGCCTCCTTTTCTGCTTATTAGTTTATAATGTTCTCTGTCATATATTTCTGGTGTTCCGCCCCGGTAGACACGGGACATGGTCGGTTAGCAGCTGCGCCGTTACATATGGCACTCGCACTACGCACTTGTTGCACCTGCACTACACTTGAAATTTGCTGGTCGCTCTTACCAACGTCCACTCGCATCGAGAGGCGCTGTTACTCTATATGATCGAACAAACATTAAAAGGAAATAGAAAGTACACATCGGGGTCAGACGTAATCCTTTGATGACACAGCACTCCATAGTTTTTTTTCTATTCTACCGGAAATGGACCGCGAGGCGCCGATGCCATTGCTAGCCCTAAAAAAATTAAAATAAAAGCAAAAGTTCAGTGGGTGGGTCAGAGGTAATACTTTGATTACACGAGAATATGTTGCTTACTTAGTATATTTTTTTTGGCTTACGTGGTGCCGGTGTGCGCGTAATCGAAAGAGCCCTCCCGAATACAATAATAGCAAACACGACGTGTTGTTTGTTCATGGTTCTTCTTCTTTTTGTACTGTTAGAGAGAGGCGGGGAACGTGAGCTGTGTGTTCAAAGAGAAGAAGAAAGGAACTCTTGTGTGTGCACCGCTTAGTGGATTGGGTCAGTCAAAAAATTATAGAAAAACGTTTTGTATAGATCGCGTTTCTTTGAGACTAGGTTGTTTTTTTCCTCTCGCCAGTGGCTTAGAGCTCGTGCGACGAATCCTCCGTCAACTTGACGGAAATATCGCCCACCATTCGCGTCTCATTTGAAGATTCTTCAGAATTCTCCAGTAGAGGATGAGATGACGTCAGCATACGGGTTTGGGTTAGTTGAACGCACTGAAGCGCTTCATTTGCTTTTGTGTATGAGAATTTCAAGGTTCATGCCACTGTCAAAAACGTTGCGAGGCAGGAAAGCTAATGTGACTGACGTCTATCCGTGGTATCGCCATGGCTTCCGGAATCGACGATGGCAGAGGGCAATGCGGAAAAGGCGATTGACGCCGAAAATTGTTTGCCAGCACGTATTTTGTCCAGAGACAGATCCGACAGAACGTATAACTACACAGAGCTTCGCTGAAAAAAAAAAGTGCATTTGCTCAACGTTACAGTGAGAAGCGCGATAGCTCCAGTTCACAGCAGCCTCTTATATGTATACCTTTGTATAACCCCTGTACTGCCGGTACATACAAGCGAACTACGGTTTGCGTAATCAATATCCAGGTCTGATCTTTTGCTCAGCGTGTTCGATCACTGCTTTCAATTCGCGATACTCTAAGGGACCTAATAAAACCTTATCTTCACTTTAATCTCGTAGGAGTGCAATCAAGCATGTATATGCGTGTGCAAGTATGCATTCAATTTGCTCTGCTATTCTATTGTGCAACTTTGGCTGGCTCACGTAAGTTACACTGCCGGCTGTCTTACTGGGGCTGACCGTAGATAGCACAGAAAGTTGGTTTTGGTTACAGCTATAGATCGATATACTGTTGAATAAGGACACGGACCAGTAGAGAGATGTGACGCCAGTTTACACCCTTCTGCTCATTCGTGTCCTTGCTCGCCAGATCATGTTGCATCATGGGCGTAGCCAGAAATACTTTCCGGGAGGGAGACGGGGGGGCACCTCCTTGTTTTCGGGAGAAGCCCCTTCTTGAAATGGTCATTTTTTCACTGTATATGCCATGGCGAAAATAATTTCTGGGGGGGAGGGGGGGGGGGCTATGTTTTTGTGTTACATAGCCGTGGGGCAGAAGTATCCATACTGAATAGTGCATGGATTTGTCTTTGTATAGGTGTGTATATCTCTGTACTATCCCAATTGCAATGAACCTCTAGACAGAGTGTCAACGGCGTCCATCATTGACAATGCAGTTCTGAAAGAAAAGTGACTCAGCTTCAAAAAGATGCAAGCATGGTGTACACTGTCTCCCCCCTTGTATGAAAGGGTGGACTGAGGTCGGGCTAGAGAGGGGACGCATGAACAAGTCTAATTTTCTTTGCTCCCTTAGCGGCAAATGCCAGAGAACTCCGGACGTCTGCCCAGAGCTACGTAGTTCTCCTGGTCAGTGGATGGTGCCAATAAAAAAAAACAGGACACAACATGAAAAGGCAACAATGCAAGGAACGTAGAGAGGTGACAGTTAAAAAAACAGTCAAAATGCCGGTTTTGAGTCAGTACTGTAGTGGGAGGAGAAACAATGCCGCGAATAGGCAAGCATGGGGCCAGGGCGTGCATTACGCTTTCCCGTCACTCACTCAGGTTGGAGCTGCCAGCTGCTTTTTTTTTTTTCTAAATAGTGGGCTCATTCCTGCTCATGAACTGGTGCGCTTGTTTTCGTGTCACACAAATATGTGTTTCGAGCTAAGTACTGTTATCTCGATTCCTAGAATTGAGAAAAACTAAGCCTTAACCTAGATTCAGAATGGCATGTTTTTTTTTTTTTCAGTTGGGTTGCTCGAAACAAGTATCCCAGTTTGATGTATCACTGGCTTGAAATGAGTCCCGAGTCTTTGGGTGCACGTCAAACGTTGAGGAGTTTTCTGTGAGAGTTTCTAACCTACAAAAATCGCAGGGCAACCACACTTGTTTGATTGGGCGAACTCAGTCATTCCGAACGTGTAGCAAAAGTCGACCGGACATTTAACCCATTTGTGCTATATAGCCAGAAAAGTGCGCCCCTACTAACAAGTAGAGTTAACGAGAGTTCAACCTTGACTCACGCGAAACACCTTTAACAAATTACTTTTGAAAAATAAAACATATGCTTGCTATATATGTTCCTATAGAAAAAGCCAAAGGGAGGAGGCGATTCTGGATCGTTACGGGTTATCAATGTGCGTTTCGTGTGCTTTTATTGGACCAAAAGGGATTGTGCTAAAAGGGACAGCCTAATGAGTTTGGTGATTAGAGGACCAACATTCTGGGAAGTGGTCCTGGTGAACAGCCTTAATTTTCTAAATTTGCTGGGGAAATAAGCCGCTGTTTTTGGCCCGGATTTAAGCTCAACTTAGCGCCGATGACAGACCATTATTAATCATTTATGCTCGTATGTGCTGTGTTCCATCAATCTGGATAACGTGATATGCGAGCTAGATGCAAGACTCTATTATCGTATAAAGCCCTACTATCGTGGATCGTAAAGTTGACGTTTGGGTATGGAAACACACTTTGTTCGCCGACGTGTAGGTTAATTAACAATAACATGCACATGGCTGTAAATGTGCGTACTTTGACATATTTTCGAATCATATTCACTGCTTATTATGAACGGTATACTGAGTTGGCCGCCATTCGCGTAATGCATATCTGGCTGCTCCTTAACTTTCTTTACCGCTTTTCACAATTTCACAGATGCACCGTCGCAAGTTCACCTGTTTTCTTAGCGATTGCAACTTTGTGCGGTGTCAATATGTGTGTGCTTAACCTCTCTTCCTCTCTTCCTTTACTCTTCTTTCAAAGTCACCCATCCTTCGCTATGGTGCAGGGTAGCATACCGGTTATGCCAAACTGGGCAACGTCCTTGCCTTTCTTCGCTTTCGTTTTCTTTCCTTCCTTCCTTCCTTCCTTCCTTCCTTCCTTCCTTCCTTCCTTCCTTCCTTCCTTCCTTCCTTCCTTCCTTCCTTCTTTGCTTCCTTCTTTTTCCTTTTTTCCTTCCTCCCTCCTTCCCTTCCTTCCTTCCTTCCTTCCTTCTCATCCAGAGTGCCAGGAGCATACGCCCGCAATCGGAGATGGGTCAATAATGCCTGAAGCCAAGGCAAACAGAGTTTGTTTTCATATCCGTCATACGCAAAGCGAGGAGAGGACGTAAACAGAGATGCACGCGTCTTATGTAAACACAATGTTATGCGAGGCCTCGTATTTACCGAGAACTGTAGGAACGTTAGCTTGTGCGTGCAGCGTTTTATTATCGGACTCAGGGACGTCATATCGCAGCCCGATTTTAGGCCTTCAAGCAAGCCGCTACAACAGTGACACTGTCAAATAATTTGAAAGAAACTTCAGCCGAGAGTATAAACATCCATAACTAGGTGAACTCAAACTTATTGCCATTTTTTAAATTTGTTGAAATAATGTGGTGAGGCACCATTTTGTCCCATTGAGCTTTAATCTGTCGGCGTCTTTGTGATGTGTTAGATAGTTTACAACAACAGTTTTGAGTCTATTTTCTGTTTACCCAACTTTCATCATCTCAAGACACCATCTTTTGCGGATATCCTGTGTGGTGTGAAGGCTTGCTTATGGAAAGAAACTTGTACAAACACACTTATAGGCTCCGTTCGAGCTATAGTTGGCGTATAGTGACATAATGAAGCCAGTAAGTGCGCAAGGATGTATAAAAATAAAACTAGCACAAAAACACCGTGTCTTTTGTTTTCGTCGACCCTGTCTTTGCGAGCTCACTAGTTTGAATGCTGTGCAGACTATTTCGTCTCACCCATGTGTTTCAATTGTATCACGGCACAGCACTGGCTATTGCAGCCGGCAATGTTTTTGGCAAACTATTAATTTTAGTCACCTTCTGTGTATTATCAGTGTCTCTGTGTGTATTTATTTTTTCTCTTTTTAAATTTTGTTCACCCTCCATCCGGGAAAGCCTGTTTTGTAAACCAATAGCTTGAAGCATGTCACCTGAGGGTAATTGTCATGCATGGGGCCATTCGTAGAGCGGCGCGTCACTGTCGACACTGGCTGTGGCAGTACCGACGTCCCCAAGTGTAAGCCGCGAATCGCCATGGCATTTGTTACTGTCCCATCAAAGTGGGATAGTCAGAGTGAACAGTGGAAGGGCCTCGGACAGGCTGACCGAAGTTTTGATAGGAAAACCTGTCTTTTTCAAAGACCTTTGACAAAGATAGGTCCTCCCATCGAAACGTCGGCCAGCCTGTCTGAAGCACTTTTACTCTTCACCGTGACTATCCCACAACGTGTTTTCATCTGTCGGTTCCCATCTAGATTTTGGATGCCCCCTGAGATCAAAAGTCAACCATTGATACTGGCAAAATAGTGATGGCTAGCTATGCAATGCCAAGCGGTAATCTACTTCTCAGTCAATCTGTCCAGCGCTGGGATTACGTATTGCTGGACATTTATTCGGATGTCATGCGACCCCGAACAGTTGAGGTGCAAATGTATACGGCGCCCCAGCGAGTTCAGCGTAGCCCGACCTTCCAGTGCAGGTTAGCAGGTCGCACTTATTGCTTCTTTAACATAAAGACCGACTCCGGCGATTTTTCGAGGTCAACAGATCTCAATGAAATTCACTGGGTACGTTTGTTTGCACATTTAAGTCATTTACGCTAAAAACAGGCTCGAGAGATACGCTGACTCTTTACAAATGAGTTTTAAAATTGCCTCGAAAAGCTCATCTCGCTTGCCAGATTTATTAGAAACACTGTCTGTGTGACGTCATGTTTGGCATGTCAACCGAAGTGACGCAGCTGATGCTATTGCTATTTTGGCCACTACAGCGTTTATTGTGCGGGCCACAAGGCGACTGCGGTGGTGTTAGGCTCGGGTATAGCACGGGAAAGCTTTCCTCCTTCGTCTGTGGTGTTTGGCCGGTGCTTCGCTGGTCTGGCTTTCACAGTTTTCATACTACGCGCCGGTGGAACCAGTATACGGCCTCCGGTTCTAACCAAATAGTACGTCATGCGCAGACAGAGCGATCGGTCGAGTTTTGGTTTCGGTTTTGCACTTTTTCGCCTATTAAAAATTATTTTCTAATTTCCTGAGCATTTAATCTATTGGGCTAGTGACAAGAGTGCCTCGAGAACATAAGAACACCATTAGCTTGACATGGTCAAAAAATCGCCGAAGTTAGCCTTTAAGCATACTTATTAAATGAACATATTGCCACCAGATCTAACCTAAACGATGTACCCCAACCTCTTCTGTCATGCACAAAGCAGTTTGAAGTGTTCGATCTTGGCCGTGGTGGGGGCCTTTTAAGAGTCGGTCCTTGCACCCGTGGTACAAGGATTTAGTAGCACTTAATCAAACACGATCTTACTTCATGTCATTTTCTTAGTTGTTTTTTCTAGCGACGTTTAGTTGCGCTGGGTATGTGGCACCAATTTCAATAAACCAAGTTCAACCAATTTATGGGACAAGTATGCTGTGGGAGTTTTACAGAAAAGACGCGTTTCGGTCCCACCTAATTATATACAGCCTCGTCGTAAAATGATCTTGTTCACTGATAGATCACTGAAAATGTTGCTAGTGCCTCATCTAGCAAGTTATTTCCGCCAAAAACTAGCCTTCTGAGGGCTGAACGACTGCCACTGTATAACGTCTTTCGACATCCCCGGGACTGCCAGCGCTAGACATGGAACACGCAGTACCGGTTCTACAGACCTGTACTGAGTGTTCTATGCCTATGCTTACTGTCACAATGATCCCAAATGAGTAGGCAACATTGATGCACGTTCTACAGAGGAACGAGAAACGTCTGAAATCCGGCGTACACAGCTATCACGTGTACTTTTTGTATGTTTCCTTCTTTCCAAATCCCTAACTTTTCATCCCATAATCCCCTTCCCGCAGCGTAGAATAGCAAACCAGACGCAGCTTCTGGTTGTCCTTCTTCATCCTCCCCTCCTACCCCCGTGTCCTCCTATGCGTGACAGCAGTACAAAACATCTGCGCCGCGTATAACTTGTAGAAAAGCTGTGAGCAGCTGGCGAGAAGTTCAAGCTACGATAAAACCATTGATTGCGGCCGACAACGACGATGAAGCCGCCGCCTCCTATTTCTTGCCCAGGGAACACGAGCCTACAAAGTGCACCAATTAGGGCTTATCCACTGACCTTTTGTCAGTAGTCGGTTCGAGTTTTGCAAAAAATTCATGACGTCAAGTCCGGCCGATAATAGGCCCGTTTACATTGACCCGACGAGGGCACGTTGAGTCGAAATAAACAGGTTTTCTGGACTCGCCCTCCCCATGTATAAGCGGACGCGTCGGGGCGGAGAGTCGTAGCGGCGTGTCCCGTCGACCCGGAGACAGGGGGTAGGTTCACCGAACTCGCCGCGCTCACAAAGGGCATGTATAACCGGTCGCGCTGAGTTGACGGCTCGTGACCTCTCCCGCCCGTCGTGGTCTCCGCTTCCCCATCACTCCGACGTTGCTAGCTTTAGTCAACGAGAAAAAACTGAGTGATTTGCTCCAATCCTGCAAGGAAATATAAAAAATAGCAAATTACTTTCATTTTTAAGCATAAACGAGGTACAATAGAAGTAGAGGTGTAAAATTACGGCAAAATAATATGCGGCCGTATGAATTTCTACGTAAGCCGATAGACATTTTACTCAAAAATGTATATTGCATTCCAATTGAAATTACAAGCCCTCAGATCAAAAATTCCTCGCGTAAGGATCTCACTGGCCAGTCCAAAAGCCACAGAAATCAGATTATCCAAACAGGGTGAGCGTATGAGGCAAGAGGAACACGGTGCACTTAATTGTGGTGGAACTGTTACTTTGTTCCAACAATTGATGAGGGTCTTTAGTCATTTTCATTTAAAAACTGCTTATTGTTTTCAATTTAAAATTTTCAACGAGGTTCAGGGCGCCGCTTAATTCGTATTAGCGACAAGCCACAACTATTGCAAAAAATGACTCGCGTGTAGAGCTTCAAAGGATTTTCCACAGCATCAGGTACACAAATGAAAGGCGTTACAAACCATGAATCACGGCGAATTCCTGGAGATACCAGCCAGGGGTGAACAGGGGATGGTGCGTAAGGCTGCGGATACGCCTGCGGCGAGCGCTGTGCCACAACAGAACCACTGCTGCCATCGCGTTGTGCAGTGTTAGCCAAGACACCAACACAACCATAAAGTACAGCTGGTGCAAACTGAGAAAAAATACCAAGGCAGCCATCGGGGTGGCGGAGCGACAACTGCGTAAACAACCGCAGCCCACAGCGGCGAGAGGCGAGAGCGCAGGCTTGGAGGAGCGGAAACCGGTACCGGAAGACGGGCTTTCGGCTCGCCTCGACGCAAAGCGTCGCTGCGATCACCGCTCACCTCAACTCGTCCGTGCGAGTTCATATAAACTTGGGCACGTCGAGGTAAGCTGAACCCGCCACTCAACTCAGCCCGCCCCCGTCGCGTCCATGTACACGGGCCTAATGTCAGATTCCTCAAAAATGGGTTGTTCGATTCGGCATGCAAGCTGCACAGTGTTTTTCACTGTGTACCGCATTGCGGGCACGTTGTTAAAACTGGTTTTGATGAGTAAAAATCATCTGGTATGCTGACATTCGATGAAGACGGCATCGCTGTACGTGAGTGTTCATTTTTTTATAAAAGCTACCGATAAGTATCCACGCCACTACGATGCAGCACTTAGTAGGTGTCGCCCTTTGATGAGCGCCTAGAGTGATTGGCTTGTTTCAGCGTAACAGTGCCGCCTGCTCCGGTCGTGTGGCTTATATTGAATCAATTTTATGCAAAGTAGTCAGCCACCAGTTCGTTCAAAGTTTGGGATGTTGAGTTTCCACATTCATTTATCTTAAAGCTTCTCTGTACATGGAACGAGGAGCTAGCTCTGTTCAAGAATCTTGGTATACCGGTGAGAACATGGCAGAAGGGACTGCGGCATTCTTTTTTTTTTTCAGTTTCGGTAAAGTGCTTTGAGAATATACACAGCTTACAGCCGTCAGACATTTGCACAGACCAACAAGTTGTCCGAAATTTCCTCAACACTCCCTCGTGACATGTAGTTGCCTGTTACTGTTGCACCGCCAAAAAGTGAATTCTTTGGGGGCAGGAGAAAAAGCTCAAGAATTTCAATATCAGGTGTTTCACAACTGGAATAATAAAATTGATGTTCCTCTGTATTCGCCTTTTTTGCGTAAACATATATTGTATACAGTTATATTAGATTGGACACTGTGACGGTAGGAAGAACGGGACAAAAGTTCATTGCGAGCATTATTTGAAAGTCAGAAGAAGCTGGCCTGCAGATAAAAACGCTGACAAATGAGTAACATGGCATAACTACTGTTACGCCATTATAACATATCTGTAAGGAAAAACAAGATATTGTAAAATGGATAAAATCTAGGACACGAAACCAGTGCGTATATGTTTGATATATTTTTTTGAAGAGAATGGAATAGTTTACAGCACTTCATTCAGGAATATAAGAGAACCTGGGTTCTTTCGTACACAGTGGTATTGACTAGGGTGTGTTTTGGCATGTGTAATATTGGCAAAGTAGATCTCTTGAAATGTCAGTCCCTGCTGTGATATTGACGTCTTGTTCAAAGAGATATAATATTCCCGTGGTTCTGTAGAGTAGCAAACAATGCGTTGTTTTACTTTTCGTATGGTTCATTTACCTCCATACTGCTGCAATTGTTACTCACGTACACTCATCAAGGTAATCACCCTCTGTGCTCATAGGCTTTAGAAGAGTTATTGGTATGCTACCTTTGTTTGAGCTACTCTTTCATTGTCTTCTGTAGCTGTTTTAACCACACAAACATGGACTTTACTCCCCCAAGATGCTGGGTACAACACACAAACTCTCATTTTTTCAGTTTCCGGACCTATGTAATACTATGATGCATAACATCTGAATAATTTCTGTGACATCTGCTGCTAGTTATTTCAGTTAGTCATTTCCAGCGCCGAAGGACGACACAGTGTGGTTTAGGAAATTGAGATCACAAGCTGAATGTGTCGGTTAGTGTTGAATTGCTACATAATATCAATGTTTTAATTAGTACTGGGAGTACAGTCCGACCTTTCGATTGACTGTACGGCGTTACTTTCCCCACGATAGGTATGGCTGACATTGTTAAGGTTGCCACCTTACGAGCAGACCCAGTCAAGGGTAAACTGTTACGCGACATAGCGAATGATGTTTAATAAAGATATGTAACAATCCTCCTGTAGCCTTGTGACTTATGATGACAGGTACTTTGCGAAATGGCTATCTGATCTGAAATATTTTACAATTAGAACCATACAATTCATATTGATAGTGCACTTGCCATACAGAGCTCGCATATGTAAATAAATAAATAAATAAATAAATAAATAAATAAATAAATAAATAAATAAATATATATATATATATATATATATATATATATATATATATATATATATATATATATATATATATATATATATATATATATATATATATATATATATATATATATATATAGAGAGAGAGAGAGAGAGAGAGAGAGAGAGAGAGAGCAAATGTCGCGGTTCAAGTTTCTGAGGTCTTATCCTTTTTCTTGTATGCATGGGACGCCCCTATGGCACATGCTGCCTAAGCGGACCGTATGCGAAAAGGTTATTTCTTATTCGTCTCCTACCTTGCCAATTACCACGCAGTCTCGACCCATTAAAACTTGTGAACTTGCTCATGCAGCTTGCGATGGCGATCTTGACTTCATTCTCTGTGGCGAGTGCTGCACTGTGTTCCGTTGGGGGACGATTGCGCGTAAACAAAGCACGTGATACCCTGTCGGCCTTATTGAACGGCTGTATAACAAAGCTTCACAACATGGCCATCGTTATTCCGCACTGGCTTACGTTTTTTCTATATATAAGTAAGGGGCTAGTTATAGATAGCTAGTGCTAATGAGGAGGCAAGCCAAGCCATGAAAGCATACTTAGTGGGGAGTTCAAAAAAGTGCCATCCCTGTAGGCGGAACAGCACTTGAACACTTGAACGTTGTGCAGCAGCGTTCATACTTTGCTTGCTATTTCCATAGGTGATAGTTTCTAACTTAGTAAGTGAAAGCTACAATTTATATTAGACAATGTTCTGTTCAGAACCTCTTTACTCAGTGTGGTCTCGTGATTAAGTTGTTTGGCACCGTGGTGTCGTGGCATCGAAACCCAGTCATGACGGCTGCATTTCAATGGAGGCGGAATGTGAAAGGCCCGCGTGCTTAATTAGAGGAATTTCAAAGTATAAAAGGATGTTGGCATTTTTAGAGCCATACACAAGGCCTGTAATTATCAAAAAATGGTTTTGGTATGCGAAACCCAAACAATTATTGCTTCGTCTGCTGCTCCCCTGCTTGGGCAACAGCTATGTTTTGTTTGTAAATGCTTCATTTCTTATCTACGCTAAGTATTGGATGGAGGCTTGGAAGACACAAAATAAACGCCCTTCAATGTGGAGCCCTCTTTGTACTGTGAGCGATATCAACCATTTCTCCCGCGTGCACCATGTTCAACGTGGTGGACACTTGCTGATAATAACGATGGGGGACTGCAAGGAGCAATGAGCTAATTCCTATTGTCGCGCAAGCGACCTTCGTGATTGAAAGCGGTTGACCATAATATCCACCCATCAATGTCCACGCCATTTAGTTGGGGTCGCCGAAGGCAATCCCAAGTGTTCACAATCCATAATTCATGTTTTTCACGATATGACCGCGGTTCCGAAGAAAACGCCTGTGCCAGGTCTCTGTGGACGACCATGTTCCAGCTGGGTTGGTACTTATTAGCAGTGTGCGCAGAATACACCATGTGCCGGGCAGTGGCACATTTTATTGAATGGTCAGGACGGTGCACTCTACGTAGACTTGGGATGTTCGCCAAGTAAAAAAAAAGAAAAGAAATTTTTTGAGATGACAGGATCTGTTAGCTTCGTGGGGAAACTTGGGCAAGGGTGAAACTGTTTCAGACAGACGGACAGACAGACAGACAGACAGACGGACAGACGGACAGACGGACAGACGGACGGACAGACAGACAGACAGACAGACAGACAGACAGACAGACAGACAGACAGACGGACGGACAGACGGACGGACAGACGGACGGATGGACGGACAGACGGACGGACGGACAGATGGACAGACAGATAAAAATCACTTGAATTTTAGTCCTATCAGCGTCGGCATATTTGGTGTTGATCACCTGGCAGACAGGAGAAACTTTTGAGTGTGAGTACATGGTTCCTCCTAACGCATTTATTGTTGCACATGTTTACTCTCAAACACCACACCTACCGTCAGCAACTCTTCTTTTCTTCCATTCTTTTACACCATCTTTTCTCCTTCCCAAGCACAGAGTAGCAAATTGGAGCTGTTGAATGTTGTAATTCTTCATGATTAACCTCTCTGTCTTTCCATTATCTCTCTCTATGCACTCGCGCTCATATGCGCCGAACTAGATAAGCACCCACGAAGACACTACGATAATGGCGGATCTAGAGATGGAGAAAGATAATGATGATGCCCCGTACAGATGGCGCTCCGCCACAAAAGGGCATGGTCCAAGAACCGGGTGCCGGACGCTTTCTTTTTTTTAGGTAGTAGGATACTTCCTGTTTTGCGCGTTCCTTGCGTGTTGCTTCAACTTTTACCGGTTACCATGGCATATAAGACAAGTAAACAACATAAAACACAGTAGCTTTCCCGGGAATGTAACGATACATTCAACGTCCTTAAGGAGGCCAATAGTGAGAGCAAGGGTCAACATCGGCAATAGAGTTCACCCCGATTCTGTCTGGTTCTTGCTAGCTTCCCTACGCTAAGTCGCCGTGGCTGCCTCTTACCACAAAGTAGTGTTGAAAAGAATGTATATAGGTCTGTGAAACTAAAACCAGCCTGGGAAGTTGATTGGAAATAAAACTTCGAGCAAATAAATATTCTTACTGAGCTAGTGGTCAGACTATCTAAGCTTGCTCGAAGAAATTACCACGAATTTTAAACCAAAAATACGAGGAGATGAAGATAGGCCAACAGGCTACTATTTTCTCCTTGTGCCGCTTCTTCGTCTTCCAGACATTAGGTTTCCTGGTTTGAGGTACCCGAATGTGTAGCTGTATACGTGAAGAATGTCGTTTCAGTTTGTGTGGTGCAGTGCACGAAAAAAAAGAAGCGTTTCAGCTCACGTTCGTGCAGCGTAAGAACTTTAGCTGTTAACCGCAACCAGAAGACGTGGCCGTTTACTGTCTCCCGGTAAGTAAGAGAAAGGAAAGGTGTTCAATTTAGCTTGCGTCGTCGAATATATAGCAGATATCTTTTTCTCTCTCGGCATTGTATTTCTCTATCGGCGCACGCCATCAGATGACGTATTAAATTACGAGCCAGAAAACTGGGATTGGAAGCCATCGTCAAAAAACTGGCTTCGCCGTATGCGGCAGAAGAGTACAATATTGCTTGTCGGTAAGCCTGATTGAGTGGCCGCTTCTGGGAACAAGAAAAAAAAATAGACGTCTTGACATTCATTTGAATTCCGCTTCAACCACGGTTTCGAAAATGGAAACTATAGAAGGAGAGCCAAAGCTGTAGCCGCCTATTGTCCAATTGTCCCGAGAGATTTAGAGTAAAATTAACCTAAAAGAGAAGGGGCACTTGACTGAAGCCAAGCCAAGGCGTGCAGCTTTAGTTGTTCGCAAAGCGAATACGACTCACCCGTGACACCAAAGCAATAACAATTGACTAAACAATACGGGGATCGCCGGGTCGATTGTCGACATTACGGGACAAAACAGGAGCGCTTCAGGTACGCCATCCATGCACACGTCAGCTTGTCGTCATTTCTTGCTTAGAACGCACAAGTGTTTCTGAACACGCGAACACGGCTTGGTGGTGGTGGGCGTTGAAGTGGGGGGGGGGGAGGTTGTACGAAATAAAGAGTGGAAGAGCCTGAAGCGTCCATTGTTAGTGGCAAGAAGATCGGTCAATGCTTGCACACGCCATACACCTTCATGACAGTTGTTTTTCCCACTCAAACAAGGATATGCAATACGGCAGCTGTTAGTGGAAGGAGCGCGGATGGGAAAACGGAACGAAAGAAATTGGTGCATCGGGAGGAAAAAAAAAAACAGCAGATCCCACGTACCTCCGGAATCGACGTTATGCGAAGCATGTTTAGGAAAGGTGACCATATTTTAATTCTTTTATTGAGCAACGCGTCATGAAATGACGCTAAATATGAGTACAAATATGGCACGTATATACATATGTTGAACAGTTGCACATGGTTACGTAACCAGTTGTTTGCCCTTGCGCAGCGATGCTAACAGAAACTTTAGTATTAGCAAGAACAGAAGCGATAAGCTGATTTGAAGCGCTGGTGCTCGAGAGGATAGTTGCCCTGGGCACTGCAACATAAATCAACTTGAGCGAATGTCCCCTAAGTACAACTGACGTCAGCCCGTCGGGACGACTGCATGATAGGAGTACATATGAAATGTTTATAAAATTGGATAGTGAGCACTGCAACCACAATTGACTTTTGACAAGCATTACGGTCTATTTGAAAAGTAGTTCCAAGACATGGCGTGGCTCTGTGGTAGAATAGTTGATTGCCACGCAGAATGCTCAGATTCGGTTCCTGCGTAGACCATGATATTTATTGTATGTGTTTGTTGTGTCAACGCTGCCGATGTCGGCTTTTTCTTAACGCGTTGAAATGACCAATGCGTGTTCTAGTCGTTCCTGGGTACATACTAATGGTGAATTCCACTGAGAGAACAAGAGTAGAGAGGCAGGGCAGTGAGGAAAGAGGGGGGGGGGGAAGGCAGCGCACCCTAGTGCAGGGCCAGGGTCACTCGGTCTGTCACTAGAATGCGGCACGTTTCCTGAGAGAAGGTGAGAGGGTGACGAGTGGCAGCCCTTGTGATCGAAACATTCCAAGCCACGTCATACTCTCTGTGGGGCAGCAGCAAAATGCGCGTCATATCGGTCAGACACGTTCGGCAGAGGTCCAGCTGTCATGGTCGCCACCCGTACTAAACAGCAGAACAGCTGGTTTCGAGCTACACAGGGTTACTCGCCGGCTGAAGAAAAATTCGGAGACTGTGACGTTCATAGGCCACGTGGCTCGTCGTGTTGCGCCTACTCTGTTTTTCAGGCGAGAGCGCTACAAACTGATCCTAACTGCCCTCGGCGCAGCAAAAGCGTCCTCGCTTTACCGATGGATGACAGTGCACCTGCACCTGATCGACCCCTAAAACACGCCGGCTCTGAAGAGAACACTTTCAGCGTGCTTATTAGTGGTCCTTCTCTCCCAATAAAATTCGCCATAAGTTTCGATCACCTGTGGCACATACCCGCTTACCGATAGCATATACCCACCCGTGGATATGTGCCACTGTTTAACAGGAAGTGTTTGACGACGTTCGCAACGGGATTGTGGCATTATTGAAGCCTTGACTAGTACGTCATATTCGTCAAACCAGCTTACACTCTCATACTAATTTTGGGTGACGCCAAGTTAAGAGGGTGATCACGAGAGCACCCAGCCGTAAGTGGCTAGATAGATAGGCAGATCTTAAGCCATTTGTAATGAATGGTACTGGCTTCTTACGAGACGGCGTTGTTGCCAGATTTTACAATATACCATCGAGGTGGCGTGATAGACACACAAACGTCTTTACGTTAGCGTACCTTTAAACAAACATGTGAAAACGCATAGAACGAGTTCATTGTCCTTTCCTGTTGTCTTTCCCTGTCCTCGGCACAATTCATGAGCATTTTCTTCGCGTGACTTCGTGAGGAGGTGAGCTCTGGTTTGGTCCGCATTTGAGGTGTATCAGTTGCGACAACTGTCCCATACCCTGTTTTGTCATGCACGTTGTGCCGCGTTACGGCTGATGATCGTGCGAGATCATCTGATTAAATTTCACTTTAGAAATTTTTGACGGCCAACGCGGCGATAACAGCTAGCTGAAAAGCGCGATAGTCGTATAGGCTCAACGTTTTAGATATTCCATTGTCCCCATGGTTTACGAAGAACTGAGAGGAGAGGAGGGGATAGCCCGTGTAGGAAAGGTAGCAAAGGTTTGAAAGAAATCAACCTGCAGTCCTTGAAATCGGTGGGAAAAACGGGCTTTTTAATACCCCTAACGACGTAGAAAGTGGAAGCGAGTGTGTGAAAGATGACTCGCTCTCTGGATTTCGTGCTGACAGATTGTGCCGCCGCGACTTCCGACGACAGTGCACCTCTGGCCGACTGGCTCGCCCTACGCCATCTCATGCCGCCGACAAAAGCTCTCGCTGAGTGGTGCCCCGTCCTCGGACTCCTGCGACCATGCCCATCTTTCCTATCATCTCCTTGCTTCTGGGTGTCGCTGTCCCTGCGACATGCACTCTCCGTCCCCCTCTCTATGTCTATACATTTAATCCATATCCTTTTAATCCCTCCTTACCCCCATCTCTCGTGAGCTACTGTTGAGGTGTCGCACTCTGATGCAGACAGTTACGGGGCTCACTTTTTTTCTTCATTTCTCTTTGAGAATCACATAAGTGTGTGAAATATCTCAATTTACTCCGAATGAGGTGGATGTATACAAGGTAAGATCCATACGCTAGAGGTTTCAACGGTTGTCGCATAAAGAATGCGTTTGGAGCCTCTATGTTTCTCGCACGGCTCATTGTCTTCCCCAGGCTACGCTTTACTATAGAACACTCGTCTTCCTTAAAGTAGTCTGCAGGACGAGTTGAAATACGGAAGCTTCACATATTTCCGGCACTCAAACTAAACATATAGAGACAAAAAAAAGGCACGTAAACATGATGGCACTATTCTTATAGTAACAATAACGGTAAAAGTTCAACAAGCCTCTGTCGAAGTGTGGTCGGTCATCTACAGCAGCTGTAGCTGTCTCATTTCCGGTAAGCGGAAGTGAAACAAGGTCTGGGCGCATAAGCGATTCTTATGACGCTACAGTCTTAAATCAGTATTTTAGTTTAGTTCATTGCCCACGAAGAACCAGCAAACTGAGGAAAGCAGTTCGAGTGAAAAAAAAAAAAAACTGTTATTTGGTTCGACTCTGACGTTCATCCGCTCATACATGTCAACGCTGTTTTGTCTGAGTAAACAAATTTACCCGTTTGCTAATCATTGCCCTTTAATAAGTACATCGCTCGAACCCTAAGTCCACTTATGCATAATTTCAATGTATGAAATTCATAGAAGTGTCAACATGCATGTGAACGTAGGCAGCGTGCGTGTGCGATGGTTAAACATGTATAGGTCCAGCCCAGATATCTGTAGCAGACAGCCTTCACATGGGGGCAAGCTTGCTTGTAAATATAATGACTCTAGGCTGAAGTGCCTCTTAGGCCTGGCTACTGTCAAGTATGAGACGCAAAAGGGAATAGACGATGGTCAATAGAACCGTGAACCTGGCGTAACGCCCCGACAAGAACATATGCCTCTTGCAAGGCCCTGACGAACGCAAAGCTGACTGTCAGGAGAGAAAGATGAACTAAGTAGAAAGGCAGAGAGATGAGCCAAGCTTCGGTTCGTTTGGCTACCCTACACAAGGAGTGGGGGAAAGGGCAACTGATGGAAAAGAAATGATACAGAAGAAACAAGAAGAGTGAGAAAAAGTTGGATGAAGTGTTAGCTTGAAACTACACAACACGGACTAACGCTGTTATTTCACAGGCGTCCTTGAGGTCCGGTGGTTCTCAAGAAGCACCAGAGGGCTTTCGTAGCCTTGCACATACGCGAAACTGTAGGCCAAGGTTTCCGGATTGTGTAGAGAAATTTAGGTTGACGGCTTTTTGAATAGCCTTAGTAACTCTAAGACTGGTGTTTAAAACACGGGGCCCACGGGCCGGACGTGACTTGTGGACGTTTGCTAGCTGCCCGCGGCTCCACATGAATTAAAACATTTGTAGCTTTGCCAAATCGTACTCAATTTATTTCCCCATTCTTTGCGACTAATAACGAATTGTTCGGATAAGCTATAGAAACAGAACTGGTCTGAAGTTTTCTAGGTCTAGAGCTAACCCATGCTGTCAAAAAGTGTTGGAAAATAACCGTGGAATAAAACTTTCTATATTGTGGACCAAACAGAATAATTTCTCTGGCTCACTCACTCACTAACTCACTCACTCGCTAACTCAATACAGATTTTAAGACAGGCCTAGGCTGAGGCTTTTGATCGTTCAACTGTACTATCTTAAACCACCTAACGCAATTTAAAATTCCTCTTAGCAACTTTCGATAATTTTTTTTCAAATTTAGAATACCGTCACGAACAACAATGCCGAAAGCGGAAACACTACTAGCCCAGAGCACCCACGAATTCCAAGAAAATATCCCCTGTCCTCTCTCTGTCCTTTCCGGGCCTTTCGATATCCCAACCCGCCAGCCATGGTGGTATATTGGCTGAGGCACTCCGCTGCTGACCTGCAGTTCGCGGGATGGAATGCCGGCCGCGGGAGCCACATTTTTTATGGAGGCGAATATGGTTGAGGCTCGTTTGCCTAAATTTATGTGCACGTTAAAGAACCCCAAATGGTCGAATTTCCGGAGCTCTCCACTACGGCGTTGATCATAATCATATGGTGGTATTAGTAAGTTCAACCCCACATTTCAACTATGCTTGTGTGATCCATTGACACAGATAAAATAGAAAAAAAAACATTTAAATGCGAAGAGGCCAGCCGGTCGTGTTTTTTCAGTCATTCTAACTGCTGACTGCCCATCGCGTAATCTTATGTGGGCCCGAACTCAATTAACGCTTTGAAAAGCTTGCCAAGAAGCGTATTTGGTTGGTCCTAGCCCGTATTGACGAGTAAGTTGGGGATGTGAGTGCAAGACATACCAGCAATGAAATTCTAGGTCAAAATATAAACCTACCGAGATGGATAAGGTGCACATCCCACGCGAGACATTGCAGACAGTACAATAAATCTTTTTTTTTGTTTTCTTTATATCTACCGCAGAAACGCAGAGAGTGTTTTCTGTTGCGCCTCTTACGAAAATATACTTATGGAGAACTGGAATGTCACACGGACGTCTCGCGATAATCGGGATCAAATTTGAACTACGTCTGAGAGCTGTTCTCTCCAATCAGGTGACAAAAAAAAAAGCTGCGCTATATTTATTGCGAAATACGTAGTACTTTGGCACTCTACGTTGTCAATGTAACCGGGCATGCTAACAAATCTGAAGTCTCTTATGCATACACTTGAGTGTCGGTGGAGTTTTAACTGCCAATTTTACCTTAATGCCTCCTCCAGCAAGACACCTGATTTTTGATTTCTATTCTATTTTGACGTAATAAACATTAACGTGACGTATATTTTTGTACATTTAGGCATCAGAATGCGGTGATAATTCAACCTAACTATAATCATGTTTGGCTAATTTTCTGGCTCTAAAATAAAATAATGACTGCAGGATGGCTACAGTTCTGGCCACTTTGGTATATGTTGTGGTTCTTTTTCTCTTCGAGGATCTGGCAACCTTGTCTAAAAAACAAACATTAGTACTATTTGAAGGAACTATCGACGCCTGACTGGCCTTAACAATTCCACTTAATATCCATCGTCACGTTCGAGCCAGATCGTGGCTAACCCTTCTAAAGGTCGTTACAGAAAGAAAAACTATGCGGGCAGCCAATACTTCTAAGAGGCGAGTGGTGTAGCGCAGTGCAGGCAATCATGAAAGCAAGACCGCAAATGTACGCTCGCTCGACGCGAGTGCAAAAGACTGCACTCTTCTTCGTATGGGGCACTGCTGACTCGCCAATGGCAACGAATATGCCGTCGTTAGGGTGACCGATTGCTCACAGACGCCGTTGTCTTTGACAAATGGATGCTTCCTTTCAGTGACATAGGAGATTCCCTTTTTCGCCCGCTGATTCCTATAATGGGGGACCTGCTCGTATTTCGGGAAGTATATTGGCAGCCCTTCATGGATTCTTGTACACCGAAAATCTTCGTGCTTTTTTGTTTTTTGTGTTTGGCACGTTGGGCCGAGAAAGCTTGTCATTGCAGAGAAAGAAGTTTTAGGATGTCCGTATAGGTCCGTAAAAGTAATAGATTCCTCGCTGACTCACCCAAGAAATGGATTTTGCTTTGACAGCCCACGCTGAATTACACTCACCGAAATTTTCCTCAACTGAAGTCATCCGCTATCAGACTCGCTGAACTTTTTTTTTTCCTAACCGTACTCACTTGGACTCCAACTTACCAAATATCGGTGGTGCGAGTGCCTTGGTGAAAAAAGCAGATCTCGAATGTCTACAAAAGAGGCGCCAGCGATACCGAATAAAATTCATGCATCTGCTATTTCATGACGAACTTGGTATACACAAGGAACGTACATAGAACCGGTGCCCAAGCGAGCTACCTGGTCTTATCACAATAAAAAATAAAAGAGTACTCCTGGCGCACTGAAACTTTTGCCAACTCTTCTTTTCCCTAAGACAACTCGTGAGTGGAACCGCCTCCCAGCCAGTGTTGAGGAATGTCCGACTACTGATTCTTTTGTAAAAATTCTTCAGGCATGATTGCTTCAAATGTGATCACCTTCACAATTCTTTTACAACGTTTGTAGTTTCAAACACTGTCCACATGCCTTACACTTATTTGTTTCTTTTCTCGGCAGAGTGCATTATAGCCATTTTATGAAACCCTTTTAGTTGATGCAATACGTCTATCGCCTATCCTCTTTCTTTTTTTTTAACAGAAATACACTCATTTTTTTTTGCAATCAGTTTGCGCATACCAGTGATAAGTTGCGATTATGGTTTACATTTTGTTTGTCTGGAGCGTTCTTTCTTTTGTTTCTTTCTTTGTTTTTTTAGTGCCACGAGTGTTGTATTTTGATTTGTTAACATTATTATGTACCTGTTACTCTCACTCCTGCTTACAGCCACAGCTAGAGGCCAGCAGTATTGTATAAATATAAATAAATGAATACCGTTCTACCGGGCTCACTCAGGCTCACGGTGTGACCTGAGTCTGAGGGAGCGCCAATGACTCGGCTCATCAGTCGTTAGCGTAAAATCAGCACTTTCGATCATGGTGTTCATGCTCTTTCACACTGATATCCCGGCCCCGCCGTTGTGGTCCAGTGGCTAAGGTACTCTGCTGCTGACCCGCAGGTCCCGGGTATGAATCCCGGCTGCGGCGGCTGCATTTCTGATGGAGGCGGAATTGTTGTAGGCCCGTGTGCTCAGATTTGGGTGCACGTTAGAGAGCCCCAGGTGGTCGAAATTTCCGGAGCCCTCCACTACGGCGTTTCTCATAATCATAAGGTGGTTTTCGCACGTTAAACCTCACATATCAATCAGTCAAACACCAATATTGCGATTATTTGGCACTCTGCGATGCGCCCTTTTGATCCTAACTGTGTTTTCATGTTCGAGGAATGAGTGGTTTCGATCCAGCATGAACAGTTCTGCGACCTCGGATATTATTATGAATAACTTCTCGAAAAAAGGTTTGTTGGAAGAGGTCAGACAACCCCACCCGCCTAACTACCACTTCTGACCAATAAATACCGAAGTGGTGCGGCAACGCTATTGCGTTGCGATATGCGTGCAATCGCCTCTGACATTACAAAGAGTATGAGGCAATTATTGATGCAGTCCTACAATATATTAAGATAACGCTGGTGCTTTAAAAAAACACTCTTCCATTCATAATTACTAGATATACTATTTATTCTTGCTCATGCAGAACAGGCCGTGTATAGATCCGTGATATGGCCATGTTAGCTGAATTCACTGAAATAATGCAGTAGTCTTGCCCTTCCGTTATACACTACCGAATAACAGCTCTCATAGACTGTACAGTGTCACGTGTACACATGGTGTCGTAAGTGAATAAAGAACAACACCGCTGCGCTGCGAGTTGTCATCTACGTGAGAACTTTTGCGCAAACCACTCCGATGCCGGAATTCTCGCTGCCGTCATTGCATCACCGCAGCCCACGACGTGTTTGCAGATATTGTGCTGTCGCATTGCAGTCATGCCTACAGCCACATCTGCACTGGGTACTTTTCAAGTGCCTGGCTTCCCACTGACATTCCTGGCCCCACGACGACGATGAGGCAACTCTCGAAAGTGCAGCACTTCCAGCTCGCCCACTTCGCTGGTCTTTCCCGTTCGGTGCGCAGTCGCGTGAATTCGTATTGAGTGCGTCTGTCATTAGCGACTCTGGACTGTCTGGACAAGCGCGGGAGTTCCAGTTCATTACGGCCCACACACACGGACGGCAGAAGGCACGCAGTCATTGTCGTGTTAAGTGCGGTCAGTTGTTCGATCAATATATAAATCTGTGATTGAGTGATACAATAATGAAACAAATGGTTCGCTAATCAATTAAATAGTTCTTCAATACCACAAACAATTATTTACTGTGTAGTTCATAGCTGATTCACATTGTTCGAATATTCTAATGTATGATTGTCACTTAATATAATGGCCACATCTATATTTATTGGTCCCTGTTAGTGATTTTTGCCACTGATTGATTGGTTGATTGATTGATTGCGTAAAACTGCATGCATGAACTTTGATCCTGCAATCCTTAAAGTCTATGCACATACAGTTAAGTCGGCACACAGTAAGCCGAGTTTGCCATTCATTCGTTTTTGCAAGCTCCCACGATTAGCTTCCGTTCTTAGTAAGGTGGCACATTCATTAAAAACTTCCACATAATGAATAACAAAAATACAGCCAGAAAGTAAGTGCGTAGCACCGGGCGTAGCCCACGCTTCGTACCTCAAGTTTCACGCTAGCGCTGCTGGTATAAACGCAGCATTAGAACTACACCAATAGTTACACAAAAACGACGTTTCCTTCTGTCTATTGTGCATCGTAACTCTTTCCTTGGTGGATGGTGGTTCAGATGCCGCCCATCACTCCACTTCATCGAACAGAGCTCAGATTGAACCTCTTTGAGGGCCCAAAGAAGTTAGAACGTATAAACTACAAGTGAGCCGCGCTTTCCACCACCTAGTATTGTCAGAGGGAATCTGAGCAGGTGATCTTGAGTTTTCAAAGATCACCAGCTCCCGTGCCAGCGCCAGAAACCAATCATGCACCCTTGCATCCGTAGTTATTGTGCGTAATAAATGCCAAAAACGCGCGACCAAAAACGAAACGTGTACACGCGTGCAAAAAGAGAAGTGAGAACCAGGCGCACTGCGTGCAATTGAATCTTTATACCATGGAGCCCCGAAAGCATGTGGAATTCCCGTCAAAAGAAACCTACTGCAGCCATGTCAGCCGATGAGCCAAGTTACCAGATGTAGACTTGCATCGCCAAAGCGTGGAACAAGACCATCTGAAATCGTAACGAGTATATAGTTGGTTTAGAGCTGTTACCCATTACAAAGAGCTAATCGCCACAACATCGACAAAACATCGTTATAGCATCGGTGTCCACGAGGAGGAGCTGGTTGAATTTTTTTTCCAATCATGTATTACTTGAACTTAAACTGCGTGGCTTGAAACTCGCCTCTCTGTTCCCCTTGTAAACATCAAACTACAGGCACCTGCAGCTTGCTTCCATGAAAAATAAGCAGGTGCCTACTTCACGAAAAGCAACGACGAAGAACAGAAGAAATAATGAAGACATCTCTCATTCGCTTGTGCGTCTGCTGCTTGCAATGCATTGAAGACGTCGAAGGGTTTTCCGTTTGTGTATGCGTGTTTCTTCTTGCCAAAGTCGATTCGAATTCAATCGTTGAATGCGTCCCCCCTCCCTAAAAAACGAATCTAACATAGATCAGGAGCTGTTTAAAAGAAGATAAAAGAGGAGATATCAAGCGAAGACGCTTGAATAAAACCGTTTTGGAAATTCCGCGCCGTTTTTAGACGAGTGCTATCGGTGGTTGGTCGACCGAAAATTCTGCGAACATTTCGCGGGAGATGCGGAAAGGACAGAAAGAAGAAGTTCTGTTATACCATTATTTCGGTCATTACTTTGTTTACATTTTTCCGATGGAACTCTCGAGGAAATTCGAATAACGATTGCATGGTTTGAGCGTGACGGGTGGTAATGCATGCCCCCACAGCAACGTTTCACAAAGTGTGTGTGTTTGTTAGTTCAGAGCGGCTGAATCCATATTATCGAATCATCGCGAGCTTCCGACTCCGCAAATGGTTTGTTTGTCTGTCTGTTGACACACGTGTCTTCTCAAGGGAAATACTTTTGTCGTCAGAACAGCTCGATGTAAATTGTTTTCAAAACCCCGACAGGGGCAAAAAAAAAAGCACTCCCGGGCGTTAATACCTTAGAATCACTCGACGTTCAATCTTACACTATAAAGCGTTGAATTTTTGTTTTTTAAGCCGCACAGCGTCCACGCAATCTCCATCGTACAGAGCGCACGGAACGAATGACTGGACCACCTTCGATCACGTTTCTTTTTTTTTCTAGCGGATTGACTTTAGTGAGTTCTTCCGTTTTCATGTCATTGCCCCAAGCTTAAATAGAGCCGCCCCCCAACCCATTCCTCCCTCAGCATTTCGCCCCCCCCCCCAAAAAAAAAGAAAGCTTGCTTTTTCAGAATAGAACCTCGTGTTAAAAACAGTGGGCGTAGGGTGCAGGAGAGGAAGAGGAGGATGAAGGATGTTGCGTGGTACGTGAGGTGGTTCTTGGATCTACATCGCAATAAACAGTCGTCGAGACGCTCCGCTTTTCATCTCCAGGCTTATTAGTCCTCTGAACCCGGTTTTCCACGATAGAAGTCTTCAGATTTTACACCTTCGTTTTTCCTCCTGGTTTGAGACATGACCCTTTATTTTTCTGGACGCGCTTCAAGAGACCTTTAGAGACAGCGCAAAGTAGTTAACTCCGATAAAACGTCATTTCAAAACTGAATATAGCCTATTTTCGGGGTTATATGTCCTCAATCGAAATAGTAAAAGTTCAATGTCGTTGTAATGTTGAGCACAAAATAGCCACGTTTGCAGTGGGCAGGATGTCTAAACATGTCTGCTTACTTTTAAAGTATTTGCGTTGTGGTAGTTCAATAGAAATTCCTAATAGCTTAATAAGTTCAAAATTTGACTGTTTTAGCATGCAGTTGAGAGCAATCCTAAAACCCAAATATATAGAAAGACCAGATGCAAAGTCCGCTTTCAAACTCTTTGCCATCGTATTGAACCTGTTCAGCAGCATTTCAGCGGCATTAACATCCCTGTTCCGTAAAAACAATCTGTGTTTTTGTTTATGTTGCTTGCTCTCTATTTTTGGCTCAAGGCAGTAAATTATTGATGATCGAAAACGCCTGTTACTTTTAGGCCTCTTTCAGAAGAAAAAAACAACAACGAAAGAACACAAGTGATGCCCTCAAGACGTGTGCGTCATGTTTTTCTCCCTCTCGGTTTTTCGACAACTCTAGCTGGATCAGCCTGTGGATAGTGGAAGCTCAGACTAGTACTCTTTACTACATCCTCTCTAAGCTGTTATAAGAATCAAGTCCAAACTTGGTATTTCTTTGAGAGGGCCGCAGGAGCCGTATCTCTTTCCCCTATACTACACACCTTCAACAGCGACTTATCTTACAGACTTCTTTCTCAACTCACTAGGAAAATGATTTATTCCCGATCCCCGTATCGTATTTTTGAGCTTTCTTTAGAGAGAGAACTTTTTTAGTGTTCTTCAGACCCATCCGAAGCCGTCTTGAAATGAACAACGACGCTCAACGGGCGTCGCCCAGCTTCAATAAAAATGGTCCGGCCATTGCCATGACAGCGCTTGGCTTGGCTTCATAGAAGACTGCACGGGTAAGTAAAAAAGGCGAAGATGAACAAGAACTGTTCCTTCCTGCACAGTGTTCATCGGGAGAGGCTGACAGATATTATTTTCGAGGCGCTTACGTTCCACCTAGAGCACCTGATAAAGACCCTTTTTTTTTGTTTAACGCGCCCTTGCGAATAACCGCGCATTATTGCCTGGAAGTTGCAGAAGCACCGTCAGATAACCAGGAAAGCAATATGCTCATTGCCCTTGCGGAAACGTTGTGAGGCAGTACTTACATTGGCTGCTTGAGTACTGCTTGTGCTTTACGCGATAGGAGCACATTACCAATTTGAATGATTTGGTGTTCTATCTATCTATCTATCTATCTATCTATCTATCTATCTATCTATCTATCTATCTATCTATCTATCTATCTATCTATCTATCTATCTATATATCTATCTATATATATATATATATATATATATATATATATATATATCTATCTATATCTATCTATCTATCTATCTATCTATCTATCTATCTATCTATCTATCTATCTATTTATTTATCTATTTATCTATTTATCTATTTATCTATCTATCTATCTATCTGTCTATCTATCTATCTATCTATCTATCTATCTATCTATCTATCTATCTATCTATCTGTCTGTCTGTCTGTCTGTCTGTCTGTCTACCACTGGTCGTTTCTGTAATGGTATCTATACCAAAGTTGTTATGACATCACATGACTGTACGAAGGGCATGACTGACCAGCCATAACATGAAAATCAGGACATGCAGGTCATGAATGTCACGATCTACATTCTATGGTCCTGCTCTTCTTCCGGTCTTTTCATTCGCATGATACCTTGCGAAACTGGTATGGAATGACATGGCTGCCTGGTGAACATAAGTGCCAAACCATAACGTGGAAATCGTGAAATGAATGCCATGTAAGCCATGACTACACGCCACAATCATGGAGCGCTTGCGGTCGTTTCGCCTGCATCACATGTAGCAAATTTGGTATTCTGGGACGTGAATGCTTGATAAAGATATATGATTGGTGCAAACGTAATAATCATGAGATACGACTTAGAGCACTGCAAGGCCGACTTTTCCGGCCCGGTAACGTCCGGCTCTGGCCCACCCGTGCCAGGCTCGGTGTTTTAGGGGCGAAGCTCCTTATGGCGTGGCTTGTGCGTCCCTCGTAGTACGTAACCACCAGTGGCACATACCCGAAATAGCGGTCCTTACGATTTTGACCTCCAAGGTGGTTCCGGTGAGAGATTTCATCTGTGCGTTGTTGAACAATAAAAGATAGTGCTGAATGCACATGTTCACGGCTGATAAGGGGGAATGAGAGACAAGAACATTCGGCCTTTAGGTAACGCGCACGCTGCGATCCCCATTAGCAGCTAATGGCATGTACATTGAGCACGATCTGACAAGAAAGGGTTGCTACGTTATACTCGCTGGTTGTAACCTCCTTGGTTTTAGAAAGGTTTAGCGAGCGTTGGGCCGCATAGCCATGAATACAGTGAACTAGTATATACCATGAACTCGAGGTGGTTAAAGTTGGGAAGTAAACCCGAAGCGCAAGCCGTAAGAAAGTGTGCATGTGCCACCTCCCGTTTAGTCCTTGAAATGTCCGCTGGATGGCGGTGCTTCTATGTGGAGAATATATGATGAAAAGATGCGAGATGGTGGTACTTGGAGTGCTGAATAGATGGACGAACGGACACACAGACAGATGCATGAATGGACGGACGGAAGCAAGAACGAATGGACGGACGGATGCTTCGCCCCACTCCCCATCATTCACTCCGTGGATATGCTGCCATTTTTTTTTTAAATGCGGCCCGTACCCGGCTCGGACCCGAAAGGCTTGAGCTCGGCCCGACACGGCCTGGCCTGTTTAAGCCAGTTGTGCCTTGAATATAAACGTGTCACTTTACACTCTTCGGTTACTGCGAGTATACCTTCCTCGCTCAAGATTTATTCTAGTGAGTGTTTTGGAACTTCTTTCAATGTCACGACGTTGCGCTGGCATACTCTGTGTACGCACAGTTAATTACGTCCGTATCAGTTTTGAGAAATGTTTGCAGGGTTATATAAAACATAATTGCAGCCATAGCTGGCTGTCTCATGTACACAGTGCTAATCACACAAATGTTGTTTTTTCCATTGCAAAAACTATTACAAAGTATACTGAATAAAGTTTTTTTCATTCCATTCCAATACAAAAATATACTGCCCCCATGAAGTAAAAGAAAATGTGACGAATTTATAATGTGAGTCTACATAAATTGCATGCAAGCCAAGAAAGTAAAAAGAAAATATCCGGCAAACTTCACTGAGTATGCCACCCAACAAAAAACACGCTCTAACAACTTCTGGGAGGACACCAGGCTGGACGGCGTTACTTAAATTGACGCTATCACGTGGGCTTCTCTGTTGTCTTCAACGTACACTGCCTTCTCAAGCTCAAAACAAGAGGGTTATTTTCGCCACTCTTCTTTCCCGAGTCGCCGCCGCCACAATTCCATAATCTGTCAAAGTGGCCCACACATATTAGCAAGCAAGCCACCGTCCTAGTTGTTTCCTGAAGATGCCTATATCGTCGTCGTCTCGTGATGGCCTTGGATCTTTGAAATTGTTATGTCATTGTAGGGAAAATCTTTGTGGAGCCTCTATTGGCGCTAAGTGCAGTACCGTCCACAACATTGCGTGCATTCAAACACTCCAAGAACAAACAAGCCTCTGCCCCCTATCCTTCTTCGTCTCTTCAGACAATGTCGCGCGGAACTTCTACATCCTCCCAGGACGATAATTTCACAAATATTTCCCTAACATGCTCCGCAGACTGTCTTTTACAGTCCGTGTCATCCTTCCACAAATCCTCCCCACAACAAATGATGCTACAATGTTCGCCTTACTTGCACGAGTTTAAGCGAAGCCCCATAATACTGTCTTTCAAAAGCCTTGACTTCAGTTCATGACCATCTGTCTTGAGCGTTACTTCCTTGTCAGAATATGAAACTCTGCACGATAAAAGGACAGAAAGCCTTCAGAGATGCGTTAGCCTCAATGACACTTCAAGTGTGTGCACTGTTCAAACTGGCACACGTTTAACGACTTTCACGGTGGTCTCCTCTCGCAGCCACAGGCACAATGTCAACACCGTTGACTTGAAGCAGCTTTGATCGGGGCACACTGTATTTTAGAAAGGTACTGCAGTTGTTGATGAACCACTGAATCTAAATCGCGTGCATGCATCAAAATTATAGCACACTTGTTTAACACGTGGGTGTCATCTGAGTGACCAGAACAGCTGACATAGCCCAGCGAGAGTGCCCCCGGCTGCAGCGGCTGCATTTCCGATGGAGACGGAAATGTTGTAGGCCCTTGTGCTCTGACATGGATGCACGTTAAAGAACCCCCGGTGGTCAGAATTTGCGGAGCCGTCCATTACGGCTTCTCTCAAAATCATACGGTGGTTTTGGGACATTAAACCCCACATGTCAATCAATCAGTGAGAGTGCCATGAAGGCCACCATGACGACGGCGAGGATGCATGTCACTCGCATTGAGGTGTGCATAATGGTGATATTGCGGCAGCCATTTAGGCCAGTTGCCGTCTTCTGGAGTTGTCGCTTTGGTGAAGGGAAGGCTGACGCCAAGAGTACCTGTCTTCAACTGCCAAGTTGGACATTGAAAGGTACTTTTCTGCTCCATTCGAAGGGGCGTCGTACACAGCTATATATGGTTCTCATCGTACCTGTTTTCCCGGTTACTTCTGACAGTTTATCACTGGCGATCTTCTCCGCATGTCCTTTTTTTCTTGTGTGACTTCGTACTTTTTACACAAAGTTAAACTGGTTCTTTTTTAAAGAAATGACAGCACTGTCATAATCCTTTGCTGATGTCCTTGGTAGCACAACTTCATCTTGATCGTTTCGGAATCGGATGTTTTCGTTCAATCCTCTTAAATCTATGTCTTTTTTCTGGAATGTCTTTCCTGCAATACTGCTGTCATCGAGCTCCGAAACCCGTTGTGACGAGTTAGAGAAGTTCTCCTCCTGATAGACCTCAGTTCGCAGGACGCATATACGATTGCTCGAATGCTGTCCACTTTGCTCCTCGACGGATACATGGTCCTTGGAGAGTCCACTTCGTTTTCGTGTTAATACGGATTAACGCTCTGTTATTCGACACCTAACGGACTTCGCTGTCAGTAGGCATTACTTTTCGCAATCGGTCCGTCCCAATCAGAAGACTTTCTGCTGGTTCGCAGGTGATGCTTGGGAAAACAACCACACCCGCCCATGGTTTAACTTCTGCAATGATGACTTCGTGAAGTTGAAGGTTCACTTATGTCGCTGCAGATGAAAGGGTTGACGGCCGCTTCTATTTGTACGAATTATGGCGGTAATTACAGTATATAAAACAACTGATTTTTGATGAGTGAAAATTGTTAGTCGAGTCAAATGGGCGAATGAATTGGGCGAACGATAGCAACTTTGAAAATTTTGAAAGGCAGTCACTAGTAATCAGGGCGAAGTGACGCCATATGGCTAATTTCACTCACAAAACCAAAAACGATGCACCAAACAGCGAATATGCCATTCACTTTGAAAACGTGATAATTGACAAGGTGATTTTTTTAAATTGTGCAAACTTTTAGTTGTAATTTATTTATTTGCTGCTGTATCTAATGTTTGTACACATCTGAAGATGCATTCGGTCTAAGTAAAGGCAACGCCAAATAATGTTAAACAAATTTCTTGAAACACACTTTCTATGACACCAGGGCCTAATACGGGCCTGACTCAGGCCTGGGCCCGACCCGAGCCCAAAGTTTATGGGCCCGAGCCCGGCCCGGGCCCGACCGAACAATGCCTTACCCGGCCTGACCCGGCCCGTGGGCCGGGCCGGGCCCGGGCTTTCGAGCTGGTCCGGGACCGTGCATTGCTCTAAGATAAATCTAATGTAAGAACATGACTACATGCCACGCTCATGATGCTCTCGAAGCTGTTTCGCTAGCTTCAGGTTTACCAAGTTTCGTATCACGGGACGCGAATGGACGATGAAGGTAAATGACACATCCAAACATTATAATCATGACATGCGTGTCACACAAAACATGACTACATGCTATGCTCATAGCGTGCTCACGACTCTTTCGCTAGCTTCACATATACAAACTTTGGTGTCACGTGACGTGAACACAATGATAGACTCTTTTGAGTGTCAGAACCGCACTCAAAAATAGACTCTTTTGAGTGTCAGAACCGCACTCAAGAATTTCATGGCTGTTTCAGAGCTCAGTCATGCAAGGCGAGGCACGGTCGAGCAGCCATCTAGAATGCGGATAAAATGCTTTTGTTTTAGGAAAAAAATAACGTGCGCTTTTTTGTAGGGAACGCCCGAAGGTTGAGTTTAGCAAAGTGAGAAAGGAACCTGACATGAATCTTCAAGGCGCAGCTGACTTAAAGATCTGCTCCAGCGAATCGAAAGGAAAGTCTTGCTGTTGCAGCTTTTTGCATATTCGGAAGTGCGTTTACGCCCGAATTGGGTAAAACAAGAAACAAAAAAAAGAAGCTATCTACGCATCGGGGCACAGAAACAATCGATTATGAAAAGCAGCACTTGTATAATATGTCGACGTCGCCTGCCACATACATATGCCATGGCTTTTACGCTTTGGCCCTGGTGGTGTTCTTTTGAAGTTTCGTCTTGCCTAAGGTACGGAGTTTTGTTCGGAGGGCGCATGCACATTGAAAGAAAGTCTGCATCGCACCCGCCTCCCCCACACACACTCACAGTATGTGAGCGTGGGCGTTATGAGAGAGATAGCATGGATGTTTAGGTGTGTGGTGTTTCTATTTGCATTTTTTCTGTCTTTTCTTAAAACCCCAATACTGCTTTCAGGCTTAAAATTGCTTTCAGGTCAGCAAGGATCTTATAGAGCGCTCGATTGATGTGGAAATGCGCAACCCGAGGGCGTTTTCTGGGGTCGTGCCACTGACGCCCGTCAACCTTTCAAGTTATTTTTGAGCGAAAACACAGGAATGGCAGCTGCACGCATACAGGCCGAATAATATATAACAAAAAGCCAAATTATCCGTTGTGCATTGCTCAGGACGACTCAACGGTGAAAACCTTTTTTCTGTATCGATTGTGTTGATCTGCTCCACACATCAGTTGAATGCTTTCTGCACCAAGCGTCAATTTGCACCGCCTCCGAAAAGCTTTCTGCCTACATGTTGTTTAGCAGAGCGTCTGGAATCACCCCCCCTCCCTTTCCACCAAGAGATGATGTCACGTGATATCGCCAGCATTTGACCTCGTGTCATGTCACGTCGTGATCACCGCTTTTTCAAAGGGCGAAGGCTATATAGCGTACTCACAAGTTTTCACTATGCTTAATATTATGATGATGTCATAAGGTGACGCCATCACCTCATTTGTGTTTGCATTACTCATGTTGATGCCGACACCACCGGTGGTTCATTTTTCGCGTTTTATAAGGTATCTGAAGTTTAAACATTCATAACTTATTCGACTTCACGCGCCAGAACAACCAACCTAGCTGTGAGGTATGCCATGGAGGGCATAACTTGTAGCAGAACAAGAAGGAAAACTTGGGCTAGTTGGTAAAGGTTCATTTTTCGATAACTCACAGTGCAAGAAGGACGAAGACGCAGAGGATCGGATAAGACAAGACGAGCGCTTGCAAACTGGACGCAAAAAGAAATGAATGAATGAATGAATGAATGAATGAATGAATGAATGAATAGACTTTATTTAAAGTCCGGCAGTTTTACCGGGGGAGGTGGAGGAAGAGGGGATAAATCTCAAAAAGGAAGTGCAATTTATGAAGTGGCATCTTAGGATGCTTCAAACATCTGTGTTTAAAGACAATAGTCTTTCTTGGAGACCTTCGACACAAAAGTTTTCGTCTGTATGTTTGTCTGACTGTCCGTCTTTCTGTACATTCGTCTGTTTGTCCACTCTTAATGGCACCGGGTACTTGAAACGGTTGACCCCACCCCTAGCGCCCACCAATGTTGCTCAATGTTTAGGGTTCATACTTGTGCAATTGTCATATAAAAAGCAATTATTTCGCATGTCTGGGGCACCATAACAACACGTATATCTTCTGCATGCGCATATTTTACCAGAAAAGGCATACATAAGTAATTTTAAAGACCATAGCACTTATCACGCTGCGCTTACCAAGGGCGAATAAGTTTCCAAGGCTTTGCTAAGATGAGACGGTGGTGGCACCTACCCATCGCCTTGCGTTCTACACCTTATCACCTCTTAGACGGCCGCGCACACCCGTCTCAGAGCCATGCACTTCGTTTTGCAAGAAAACTGCCATATGATGCTCATGTTTTACGTGTGACTGGACTTGATGTACTCCTTCGCCTCCGCTGCTCACTCTAACGCAGCGCCTCCAAAATACCATTCACCAATTTTCTTGCGTAGAACATCAAATTGTTCACTCTCTCCACACGCAAGACTATCGTCTTTCGACGACATTTTCAGATTAACATTCAGATACGGGGCCAATTTTTGTGAGTATGAACTTCTTTTGTAGATATGTTCTTGTTTTTTGGCGCGCACGGATGCTCGACGAGTCCTGAAAGAGTGCATTGTCACTTGAATGACTGCTGCACATGCGCAGTTGCTCTGCCGAAGCTGGTTGACCTGTGTATACATTCGTGCCTTTCTTTTCAATAAAAGTTTAGTTGAGAGTCAGTGCTCGTGTTGTCTTATCCTTCGTCTGCGTCTTCGTCCTTCTTTCGCTGTGACTTATCGAAAAATAACTTGTAGCAGTTTTCGTCCCGAAACAACGACATTGCTATGATGGATGGCCTAGTGGAGGGGTGCGAAAATCTTCCTCATCTCGCGATCTTTAACGTGCATCGATATTGCACCGTACGGAGGCCTCCAGCGTTTTTCACCTCTATTGAAATACAACCACCACGAACGGGATCGTACCCTCGACCTTCGGTCAGCAGCTGAGTGGTGTAATCGTTACACCACCACGGCGGTGCCGTGAAAGGCATGACGCCAGAAGGTGCATGGTGCGGAACTTTGACTTATATCTGCGAACCTTTAATGATAACAGTATCTGGACTTTCACATCCCAAAACCACGATAATATTACGAGGAATGCCGCAGTAAAGAGTTTCCAAAATTTTGACCATCTGGTGTTTTTTTAACAAGCACTGACAGCGCTCTGTACATGGTTGGTTAGCCTTTGACCACCACCGAAATGCCACCGCAGCTGCAGGGATAGAACCTGGTGCTGACGAGTCAGTAATAGAGCACTGTAATGACCATTTCACCGGGAGGGACTATCACTGACAAGATTTGGCCGCAAATAATACACATACAATGTAAAGGAACACTCAACGACAAGCACAGGCGGCACTTCCAACTCCACTTCCAGCTTCTCCATGGCTTGTCGTTGAGTGTTCCTTTACTTTGTGTGTGTATTATTTGTGACCAAATCATGTCAGTAAGCAAGTACCAACTAGGCCAACAATCAGTATTGTTAAGAGGGACTATCAGTAGCGTCTAAATGCGCAACCACAACGTCGGCTCTACCACGTCAGAAAGCTCATCAATACTCTCATAAGTTGCCACGTGAGGAGCAAATCTCGGGAACGTGAGAGAAACTGTAGGCGTTCGTACACGCAGAATGTAGTCCATATATAGTATGTAAGAAGTGAAAAAAAAATTACGCTAATGTAATTCAAAGTTGCATGCTACATTATGCATTCACCTATAAAATGAGTCTAACGCGAAAACAGGGTTGCCGGTAGCTCGACTCAAAGAGATACGCGCTGGAATTCAAGAAGGCGAAGAACGTTAGCCGGAATTCAAGCCAAAAGTATCCAAAGTAGCCACGTCATTCATTGTTATTGCCAAATTCGTAGCCAAATAGAAGAGGGGTTATATTATGAACATAGTATTTACTATTGATGAATAAATAAAATTGTCCTGGATACGTCCGACGAGATGTTCAAAAGTATCAGGAGTAAAGACTTGGCGTCAACTAGAAATGTTCGTCGCCAAACAGGTCCAAAAGTTGCAAATTTGGACCAAAGTAGCCGCCAACGGAAACTCCGCTTGAAAGTGAACTTCATTTCTACCTTTTTATTCTCAGTTGGCCCCCGTGCGCTAAGATTTGGGTGCACGTTAAAGAACCCCAGGTGACTGAAAATTTCCGGTGTCCCCTGCTACGGCGTCTGCGATAATCATATGGTGATTTTGGGACGTTGAAACCCACATATCAATCAATCTCATTTGGCCGTATTGATTCATTTCTTTATCCACGTAAAATTTCTGCATTTCAGCTGGTTATGCAGCACTGCTTCAGGGTCAGTCCACACTGCACCAAGAAACTGTCGCATAACTAGATATGTCAAAACCATATGACGTAAAAAGGATGTCACAAGTTTAAGTGACCGACAGAGTCATAATGAGTTAATAAAATGGTGTCATTTAATGAAGATGATATTTTCCACTTCATCGTCGTTGGTCACGTCTCCTGTTTTATGAGGCACGTTTCAGCCTTGATAAACCTGCCATTACGGCCACACAAACAGTTCACGCAACACGAATGGCGTTTCGTTCTGCTTATCTTACACGATCATTAGAGATTATTGCTGTGTTATTTTTCCTTTCTTCTTTTGTTCGAAGGCCATCCGAGAACATCGAAAGGGAGAATGTAATAAGCTTGAATTTAGGTTGCATGATACTACCCCAGGGCTCACAAACGCATTTCGGATAAATTAAGCGTGGTGCTTTGTAAATAACGAATAATAAATCTATGCAGCCACTGCATAGACAACTGGCACAAAATTCTTTGTAAGTGTTTAGCAGATACCACGCTGCTCAGAAGAATGACGAAAAATAGCATAGCAAATGCCAGCCTACTACCCAAAAGTTTATTATAATACCCTGGTGGGTACCAAGCAAGTTTGCTTGCAGTAGTTACCCAATAAGTGCTCTGAATAGGCTCCTACAGGCCGCTCTTCTAGTTTTCGCTCTGACTGTGCTGCGCCTACCGTGCAAGCATTGCATTATTTTTTTTTTCGAATTCATTGAATAACACCTCATTTGGTTCGCGGTGACAGATTCGTCAGGAGACGCCGCGAAAATCCACAGAGTTACTGTATATGATACCTTAAAGCACGCTACAAAAAAAGTCACAGCTTTGCCGCAATGGCGCAGCAATGAACGTGATAGCAACAAATCGGAAGGTCACACCCAGAATGAGAAGCAGATCGCGACGTGCCCCGCATTTCTAATTCACAAATGACGCATCAAATGGACTCACAGGTAAAGATGCACGCGACTAAGCGTCTCAGTCGTTACTTCGCTGTGTCTGAAAAGCACGTGCTTTTTTTTGCAAACGAAGACTGCAATGATTGCAGTGACCTTTGTGCGCCCGGTAACTACAACGTAATCGTTCCGGGTAAAGCCCGAGTCCAGCCAAGACGTACGAGCCTCTTCACCCCAAGATAAGGGCGCGCGAGGGAGCACTTACCCCCTTTTCGAAGCGGGGCAATGTGCGCGTGGGTAGATAAAAGCGCGTGCCGCCGCGCGATGTGGCGACGCTAGGGTGCCTTGATGCCCGCGCGCTCCGCTGAGGGTGAGGACAGCCACGTCGTCTGCTACAACCGCCGTCATTGCGCCTCCCCACCACAACTCGACCGTATGCAAAGCCCGCTACGCAACGCTCGTGTGGTGCCCTGATACGCCCGAAAACATGTGCAAGCTAGCGAGCTTTTCTTCTTATTGAAGCTTGGACATCTTTTAGAGTTAATTTTGCCAGAATGCATGCAGGGATCGCATATTTCATGTAAGCTGACGGCTTGCGCATGATTTATGCGCTAGAGGCAGACGCTGATTCTTTCATGTTGAAAACAAATCCCTACGCCGGTTACCACAGAGGGGATTCTAAATCTATATCGGTGGTGTCGTTTATATTCTTTCTTTGTTAGTGTTAATTATTATCTGAGGCTTTTACGTTCTAAAATGACGCCTGATTGCAGTACTGCAGCAATTTTACAATCAGTTTTTTTTTTGCCTGCACTGACACAGTACATGGGTGTCCTCTGGTGTTTTACGTTATTCAAAATGAGACTGCCGTGGCCTAGATCAAAAGCGTGAGCCTCGCGTCAGCAACCGAGCACCGTGCCCACGGTACCACTGAGGCGGACGCCTTTCTTATTGCATTAACTATTTCTCCACGATCTTCTCATCGCACAACCTGACTTGTTTTTTTTTTTGCGACATAGCGTGTTCATTCTACACAGTGGTGCCCCGTCTTGTCTTTATGCATCTTCTTTGTATGGACGCTTCGCAAGTACAGTTTGCATAAGCACTTGCGTATGATCCCTGATAGCTCACAGTGTTAATAAATAAATTATTTACTTAAATAATAATGCGTGCTGAAAGAGTTTAAATACTGACGGTGTGTGTGTGTGCGTGTGTACACGCCTGCCGTTTCCCCTATTATCATCCAGTGTAGAAATAATTTATTTTTGTGCATTAATGCAGCGCTGCCAGAAGCAATTCAAATTATACGCTCCATGGCAGAATTCACTGAGTACTGTCACTAGTTGCTTCGCAGGGGTCGTAAATGATTAAAAAAACAACATCAATTGCGTAATGAGTCGAGACAGGACGAAAAGAAAACTTGAAGTACAGGAACAATGAAAAAAATTTTAACTGCACACATTCTTACAAGGGTCATCACACCAGCATAGAAGGCGTACCTAAACCAAGGAAAAGATCGTAGAAAGAAAGAACCTGTGTGGCTTTGTAATGGTTTGGGCGCTCGAACGGTCGGTAATCGAATTCCGGCCGCAGTGGCCCCACTTCGATGGAGATGAAATGCCGGAGTTCTTAAACTTAGGTGCAAGTTACATAAAAACACCTGTTCAAAATTTCTGAAGTCCTCCAATGTATACCGCATCTCTCGTGATCATATGATGATTCCAGAACGTACACACACTCTTCAAACTTCATTGGGTACGACACCACCGCTGCGCAAAGCTTTATTCCCACAAATGAATATTACGAAAAAAAAACAAGGTTATAATCTCCAAAGAAACACGTGTAATATATATTTATTTATAACGTTCTCGTCGCACATAGTGAAACCAAGAATGAAGGGCAGATACAGTACCAACCAAGAGCAGCAAGCAGTGTCTACGAAGTGAAATACGCCATTCATGCACACGAGAATCAAGCATACAGCCGTCAGCGTGTCTGTTGCTTACACGAAATTGGTGCCGGTACAAATTATGCATGCGGAATACCGGCTGGAAACTTACGCTGTGAATGGATGATCTGTTTGTCGGATGCCACTTGTCATGTTTGATTTTCACTGTTGAAAAGGCCTTCATTTCGGGTCTCTTAGGAAATGATCCAGCTTCCAGAGTTTCTGCAATGATTAGTGCCCTGCGGCACGCAATACCCGCTACGGTGACGGTAGCGAGCGCCAGCACAATTATTCGGGCGCAGCGAACACGCGGAAGTGACTGAGTGGAGTCAAAATGGCGGCCATGCCGCCGCTAAGGCCGAGGAGGTGGCACCTGCCCTTACAAAGGCTGACACCACTCTAAGCGGGGGCGCGCGCATCCAGGCACTCTAGGCGACGCGCGCTCGTTGCGCCATCTTGCTGATAGCGCTGAAAACACGATACCCCCCCCCCCCTCGAATAAGCCGGTCAGCAGTGGTAGGTGGTAGATATAAATAGCTTCCAGTTTGAACGTTGAACGATGTGCTCCTCGGTGGCTCAGTGGTTAACACGTCGCACTCAGGATACGGAGGACCCAAATTTTATTCTGCGTCCCAGAGTCTTTTTCCGGGTTCTTTTATTTCTTGCATTTTCATATATATAGATAGGCATACATATACGTTGAGTGACGGCGATGCCGACGCTGGCGGCAAAATCCAGTCGAGAATGTTCGGTGCGGAGAGGGCCCTTTCGGCGGATCTCGTCGCCGCCGAATCAGATTCAGCGCCGTTTCGGCAGCGGGAATGCTCAGTGTGAATGAGCCATAATGCTGTTTAGGAAAAGTTTATTTGGTAGCAAACCGGCTGTCTATAGGCTGATTAACCTCCCTGCCGTTGTTTTCCTCTTATTTTCCTTCCTTCCTTCATTTACACAATGCACAGAGAACAAATATTCCATAACATTTCAGTAATAAGGGCACATGCACTTTGGTACATCTATGTACCAAGACAAACATCACTACGTTGCACTGAAGACATCATTGCCCTAATATGCAGGACAATGTTGGCATACATGTACACAAGAACTCAATGTGATATCATGATACAATGAATCATACAATACAAAACAATAGATGCAATGAAACACAATCAGTTGCAAATGAAATGATGTTCAAGTACTCAGATCCACGGTTTCCGGTTCTGTGCGCCGGCGTATCACAGCAACATTGGCGGGTAACAAAAACTTTAGCGTGTAGCCCGCTCATTTTCAACAGTTTTCTCTCTCGGTCTGACCAAATATTTCAGACAGACTTTCATTTAAGCTATACACAACATAAGAAAAGTTAGTCCTTTGCATTGAGCGCCTTCTTTTAAATAAAAGCAAAAAAAAACTGTCTTACGTTACTCTTGCAAAACATCAAAATCAAGCTTTCTGATTCGGTGTTAGAGCGTTATAATTAAAGTGACCGAAAGTTTCTTGGGCAGCAACACGTGCTGCTGCTCTTGCTATATTGAAACGTTACTTCTTCACGAAGAATCACGCTAACATCCACTCGTGAATGAAACAGAGGGGTGAGAGGAGGGAGCAGCTTTTGATTGTGTGCTGCCTGTTTTCTCGGTGCATTCATTTTTCGCACTGTTTTGACGTGGAGAAATCGTATCAACAAGCTCTGTTCATATAACCTTTTAAGAGAGAAAGAGGGCGTGTCAGGGTGAAAATCGAGGGCCAGGCGTACACATTTCGAAATTTCTCCTGGTTGCCAGTTGTTTACTAGCTAGATGAAATCCTGATCCTGACAGGAGAGACATACGACAATGTTCGCTCATTTTTCTGAACGTGGGCAACACTTTTATGCAATTCAAAGCTCCGCTACGCCGTTTTGTAACGTGGCTATTTTGTTCGAACTAGAGCAGCTTACTGATCTCCCATACTAGAATTGATCATACTCAAAATTGTCGAAGATTTGTTCTAATCACACCTGTAGTAGGGGCACTAATTTAATTTTTTTCGCAACCAGCACGTGCGTTGGCCAGTCAATAAAGACGATACCGAGCGCTACTCTATGACGTCGCCGCACTCAGCTGATAAGCACCAGATGCAAAAATTGTCTACAAAGGCCTGAAATATGCACATCTTTGGAACCCTGCTCATATTGTGAAAGCCATCATTTATGGATCGGGCGCACGTAGGCTGGACTTCGGCTTGATACCGTTGCAAGCGACAAGAAATTGAATGATGGATTTGATGGTGAACCGTTCGGAATAAAGCAAATGGCTTCTGCGACAACAGAACCCAGGTTAATCGTTCCCGTCATTTGTCGTTATTATCGGAAGGTGTCACCCAAGCTCAGTACGGTGAACAGTGGGAAGATGGTCAATATGTTTCATAGTACAAGATACAGTTCCGTGTAAAAAGACGTCCACGTCGTATTTTACTTTGCCTTGTCAAGTTTTTAGCCATGGAAAAAAAAATGGTAGGTGTAACGTTAAAAGACAAAAATGCACCAGAGTGGGTCAGGGAACAAAAACATTAAAGGGTCCCTACAACACGTTTTCAGCATGGTCAGAAAACACTGCTGATTGGCAGTATAGAGGCTCCCGACAACACACGAGCCAATATTATGGCACAACACATCGCCTGGAATTCACAATAAATTATCAAAGTTAGCTTAAAATTGCTTTCTCTTTCTCTACAAATCACGCTATATGCCCAAAAATCACATGTCAATGACCTATCTATCAGCCATTGGCTGATTTGAACATGGCGCGCTCGCTCGTTACAGAGATCGCGGCGAGATGCCGCTACTTGTCCACGCGTGCGCACGCGATCACACTGAGAACTAGCACGCGTTCGAAGCAAAAAAAAAAAGCACTCAAGGTCGCGAGGCACCCGTCACGTTTTTCTGTGGCCCTGCCATATCTCCCTGCTTAGCTTCCAGCGCTTTCGTCGGGACGAGAGAAGAGAGAATGCAATTGCAGCATGCGACAAACGTTTCTAACTCCACTGGCACTGCAGGGATTGTTAAAATTTTTGCGGCGTGGAATTCGTCAGGCAATAAGCTCTTCCAGTGAATTCATTACATGGTTACTTGAAAAAGTGTTGCATGGCCCCTTAAAAGGTATCTTAGTCAAAATGAAAAAGAGGAAATGGGCAAAGTCAAGGCGTGCAGGGCCTGAGCAAAGCTACAACTGATAATTAAAAGTAGCATATATAGATCACAAGAGAAGGCGGGCGCGAGAAGTCGGAAATTTAGGTGAACAGGTTAGATTAACAACTGTGCAGGCATAACATGGCCGCATCAAGCAACGGATCGCATTGTTTGCAACACACGAGAGAAGCGTTTGGCATAAATTTGGCGTCGTCAGGATGAAGATGATGGTCATGACGAATACACAGTGTAAAATCGTTCGGTAAAGTGCACAGAAAAACAACAAATGAAAAATAACACATGAAAATAACGATGTCGTTGGTGCACAAGCAGGGAGGAAGCACTGTGCGATTGAAGTTAGTGGAATCTCCGAGTTAATTAGTGCTACACTCGTCAATGAAATTAGCCAGCACAATCTAAAGGCTGCCGCATTGTGTTCAAGTCCTACCACTCATAGAAAGATGGTTGTTGTTGGGCTTCCTTCTATCGAGCTCCTTTCAGTGCTTCGTTTCCATTTTTACGAACACTGGTTACATCCAAGTAGCCACCAACTTACGTAGGCTACACGCGAGAAATACGTTAGAACTGCTAGGCTTGTTGTTACATTTTTGTATAGCTGACTCAAAGTGCGAATACCCACGTGCGGATACCAAAGTACGGTACCTGCAATTTGACTCGTCGGATATCGAAGCGTTTCGGCTAGACGCTGCTGTATTCACACAGGCACAAATTGCGAGATCAGGCACAGAAGGTGAGAGTACGACCGGCATCAGAAGCTGTATGAGCAAGCTGACAAGGTATAATGCATCTGTAACTGCATGTTAACTGGCACGGCAGCGCGCAAATAAAACTATCTTTTAACGTGATAGCGTTGAAGAGAATTTTTCGCAGAAATTCTGTCGTCGGCCTCAATGTCGTTGGTGGTGAGCGAAAAATCATCATCTCACGCGTGACCGAAAAATGGAGAACCTGCAAACAAGATAAATGATGAAAAATTGTGGGTCTGAGTGGGGATCGAATCCGGGTCTTTTGCGTTGTCAGTGGGTGTTCTATCACACGGCGAAGCGTCTACTTGGTAATACACAGAAAATAGGTTTGTCTGCTCGGAAATGCAGTGAAATTAACTTTCATGCTTTACAAACACACGTACCCTGTAGAGTTGCTTCACAATACAACATGAAATATGGCCTTAATAATGCGTGGTACAAACGGCCATTGCCAGTGGGTGTCAGAACATGTAATTTATCTAAATGACTTCGTGATATAAAGCCGGTCACCCACTACAGTGGATACACACTCTACTGCGCTTATTTACTTAGGGCCGCGTAGTGGGCGTATAGCAAGTACCAAAAAGTTTCATGCACTAAGTGATTGAAGTATGCACTAGGAACAGGATATCGCTATTGCATTCAACTCTTAAAGGCTAAGCTTTCGGGTCCCTAATTTTTTTCGCATATAGCCCACTTAAGCAGTGTGTCCAATGGCGACGTGACATGCATTTCCCCGCGGGTGCCTTGTTGTGTCCCGATACGAAAGAAACATCTAAGATAAGGTAAATTTTGACAATACTACGCTTTCCAGCAGATCTGTATGGGAAGCACATTATCACTTTGACTGGGCATTTCTTAGATGCAGATCACCTTATGGTCGAGTTGACTCCAGTGTGCGGCGTAACAACCATTACTGCGCATGTGAGCTCCCTCTCCCTCTCTCGCCTCGCAACGCCGATGCAGACAGCGTCTGCTAGCGTATACGCTCGCTCCCTCTCTCCCTTCTCTAGAAATTTCTTCGCGTGGAGGGATTCCAAGAGCAGGGTTCCCAGCGACGGACGATGGCGTAGTTAGTGTTCCCAACTTCACAAAATGTATGATACCTTGCAAGCTTACCCTTTCTTAGCAGCCTTAACAGAGTTTACAATGAGTTCTAGAACTACCGCTCTTTCAGCTTTCTCTGTGACAATGCAGCACTTTCATTGCAGGTCTGGCATTCTTTTTGTTTTATTGAAAAATCTTTTACATTTAATTTAGAAGCTGTAAGCAGTTCTTTGCAGTGTCTTATTTTTATTGCACGTGAAACCGCATTTTTTCGTTGGTTGGCTGTTCTCGTTAGTAATTTAAATGAATGTCTTTCTCGGTCACAACACTGTACTTTTGATCACTCTGTACACATTTTGACCTAACATCACTTCTGCGCCACCGCAGCACTCCTGTACTTTTGTTCACTATTGTCTCTAGCAAAACTCCACACATTCTAAGAAAAATTAACATTGACCCGAATCAACGTGTTACACTGTAAATGTCGTTGAAAGACGATAGTCTTGCGTCTAGAGAGAGTGAACTAACCGTTTATTTGATGCTCTGCGCAAGAAAATCGGTGAATGGTATTCTGCAGGCGCTGTGTTCGAGGGCCTAGAGCGTGTAGCGGAGGCAAACGAGCGCATCTAGGCACGTTAGACTCAAGTGCCATCTGGCAGTTATCTTCAAAAACGAAGGCGTGCAGCCCGCGGAAAAAGATGCACACCAGTCTCGGAGGTGGTAAGGTGTAGAACGCAAAGTGACGGGCAGGTGCCACCACCGTGACGTCGTAGAAAAGCGTTGAAAACACCTTTTGAGCATCGCGTTGCACTATCAGCGCAGCGCGATTAAACGCTACATTCCTTAGAGTTACTTGTGTGTGCCTCTTCTAGTATAAAGGGAGACATAGAAAACACCGAAGAGTTGTTGTGGCGCCCCATATATGCGCAATAATTGCTTTTTAATTGAAAATTGCACAACTATGAACGCTACACCTTGAGCAATATTGGTGGGCGCTGCGAATGGGGTTGGCCGTTTCATGCCGTTTGAGATATCGTTAGGGCAGACAAACAGACAGATGTACAGACAGACAAATAGACAGACAGACAGACAGACCAAACTTTTTTCGTCGAAGGTCCCCAAGAAAGACTATCGTCTTTAAAATTAGAGAATCAGCAAACACACGGAGCCTGCTGTTGAAGTTTCACATTCATCAGCGTATTTCACGGCAACTATCGTTCAAGCGCACAAACACAAAAGTATGCATCTTATTTTCTATGTAAACCATTTCTGCACAGAATTTCCTTCTTCAGTTGAAATCGCTGAGTCAGTCGTGGCTTCTGCTTCTCGAAAATTGTTTGAGGCTCGATATTTTAGCATTGAATCCGAACAGACGAAGCACTTATCGACAAAACAGAAGAACGACGAATATCAAGAACAGCGGTTGAGCGAGTTGTGAAAAAAGGAGTCAAGGGTCTGAGTTGCGACCAAAGCATACGAGAGTTTGATTTTATCATTTTATCGATGTTATATATAGTACAATTTTTGTTGTTTTGTTGGTCCTATGCTAAGGAGCGGTGCCTTCGAATGCTTCTTTCCTTCGCACTTTTTCCTTCGTCGCTGTTGCGCCATCTCCGATCCGTATCTCCGAGCAGTGCCAGCGTCTTTTGTGACCTTCGTATATGTCTTAGCTGTGGCTATTATTTGTCTTTTGCAGGTTCCTCACTTTACGGCTCGGATGCAAGGTATATATTTTCCCTGAGGACATTCGCGTCGCTTGCAAACAGAAGGTGCCTTCTTGGGTGCTATATTGCTTGAATGAGCTCGGTGTGTTTTTTGTAGGCTCGAGGCGCCTACGTTACAGGAGGATGTGTTTGCGCAATAGCAGATCGAAGCCACACACATGATCTCGCTGCTCAAGGTGCGTAAATGCACAAACGTGCGCGCATGCACACACACATGCACACACAGACGCACACACGTGCACAGCACATGAGCACAGGCAGGTACACAAATGCTCACGTCTTTATGTTTTACTGTTTGTCATCTATCTCATCGATTATTCACTCTACCCTGCCGTGGTAGTCTAGTGGCTACGGTACTCGATTGCTGACCCGCAGGTCGCGGGATCGAATTCCGGCTGCGCCGGCTGCTCAGATTTGGGTGCACTTTAAAGAACCCCAGGTGGTCGAAATTTCCGGAACCCTCCACTACGGCGTCTCTCGTAATCATCTGATGGTTTTGGGGCATTAAACCCCACATATCAATAAATCGATTCTTCACTCTCTCGTTCTTTTCATTTTGATAGTTTACCATTAGGCACGCTAAAATATCGTATCAAGCGTTTACTCGATTACATTAAATTCAGACAAAAAGTCGAGCCGTGAATGAAGATATTCTACAAGGTCAGAGTGCATACGATGCTCAAGGTCGGGTTCACGGCGAGGCGTGAGGACTGACGCACGGAGGCGTCGAAGACGACCCAGTTACGAACCTGAGCAAGTTGAGAGCCATTGCGCCACCGGGTAACTATAGTCATAGTTTTGCAAATCGAAAAAGTGCGTAGGAACAGTTGCATATACTAGTATATTCACCTAATGACAACAATAGCGTTGAATACTCGGACTGAAAGCGTTGTACCACTACCCCGAAGCTAGTTTGCGCGGTGTGCATCATGCGTTTTATAACGCTAAAAGAAGGAAGCTGGTTGACCCTCAAAATATTATTGTAGCAGTAGTGTTGCCCATAGCAATTGAAGAGTTGCGCTCCTAAGCATATGAATGAATGCCCTATGCTTGGCATGGACAAAGTAAAATATTAGAAGGGGGCATTATGAAATATTGAATATATAAACAAATAAACAAACAAAACAAAACTGGCAAAGTTCGAGGTAAACGAAGCATTGCAAAGCGAAGCGTGGGTCCATTGCCGCTCGCTGGACCTCCTATGTCTCTACATGTCTCTATACATTTTCTCTACAGAGGTGGGCAACCTTCTTTGTCACTCTTAAGTTTTCTCTTTTTATCTCCCTGTCTTTTGCTCTGTTCGTCATTTTTTCTATTTCTTTCTTTCTCTTGCCTCTCTTTATCTCACTCTCTGTCTTCTCTTTGACCATTTTTTTCGGTGTATTTCTCCGTTTTTCATTATTTATATGATATGCTTTACTCTCCTCCCTCTTCCTTACGCTCACCGTCACCCTTATATCTCTTCTCTTTGCCCTCAATTCCTTTTACTACCACCTTGCTATATATACTACAACAGCTCTACAAATTCTGATACTATTTAGGGGCACTCTCTGCTTTGTCAGCGTGCCCGAATCGTTGGTTAAAATGCTGGCCCTGAGAGCGTAGGTACGCGTTTCAAGTCCCGCCACTTCATTAGTAATTTTCTTTGCCAAAGCTATCTTTTTCATATCTTTCTCTCTCGCCCTCTGTCGCGATTGATCTATATTTTTTTACTATATTATTGCTCACACTAACTACTCTCTTTCCCTTTGTCCTTTATCCTTGCTATACGCAGGACGTATGGGAACCACGTGTTGTGCAAGTGAAGCGTATAAGGAAGAAATGAACAAATAGAGTTCACGCCGTTCATGATGATGATAACGTTGTGTCAGTAAACTTGACGGCAAGCTAGAGCAGCTTCGATGTTAAGTATTACTAGTAGCTAGAAAACGCAGGCTTAGGTGGCCCCTATTTTCCGCTGAGGGAAAACGCTCCCAATTTTTTCAGAGGAACGCTGAGAAGTCGCAGCAACGCGAAATTGCATTAAGCAGACGCACGCAAGGCTGAGTGTGACCAGTAAGTGCCTTTCACAAGTGGCTCATTCAGCTACGCCTTTCTTTTTGTGTCCGCGTGCGTTGTAGACGCTTCATTCTAGGCCCTCATTCTAAGTTCTCCTATTGCACAGCTGTGTCTTAGCACGCAGAGAGCCAAGAAGCATATGTCGGCCAGAGACTGTATCGTTTCATCCCGACCAAGGTAAAATGAAGCTGTGTTTATTTATGGCGTACATACGGAAGCGACGACGCAACAGCCAAGTGTCAAGGTAAGGTTGCGCTTTGTCCGCCTACGCATGGATTGCAAAAACCTATACTTCGACACTTGATAAACGACACCTAAACGTAACGAGAAAATTGCAAGATATTAGGATAGTCCACTTGATGTAGACCACCATTATGAACGACTTCGTTAATTGAAATAATCTTATACGGCAGCGTATTGAGGGAAGAATAAACTATTTTATGAAGTGAATTGGGGAGAGGCGAGTATTTTTTTATCGTATGTGTTTTTACAGCTTTACAGATAGTAATCTAAATAAATTTTATGCTTACATCTGACCCTACATGGAAGTGGTCATTCTAGCCGGGAAGCAGCTCAGATCAATTGTTGTTTTACAACAAATAGTTTCACTCAGTTTTCTGAAATAATTGGCGCGTGAAGAAATCAGTTGCCGAAAAACGTTCCTATTTTCGATCCACTAGTGCTAAGGGCTTGATAAAGCGAACGATGCAAGTGAAGTTAGTCATTCAATAAATGAATTCTTAGTGATACTCAATGATTTATTCTTGTATATATCGCTCTAGATTTAAACGACGAGAAACAAACTGAGTTGTAGTTTTACCTTTGTTTTATGACCTCGAGTATAAGCTACTTTCAGATGGCACCACATTACTTTCGTTGTTTCCAGTGGTTCCTAGTGATGTAGTTTTATAGAGTTAAACTCTTCAATTTTTGTTGTTTCGTTAAATACTTGCAAACAATTTATATTAACAGATGTGAAGTGGAAGTTTGGCACATTGTGGGGAAAAAATGTCACAACATCCGCCATGTATTTGATAAAGACGATTCAAAGGCAAAAGTATTTTCTTCTCAAACGATTGTGTTGATTCCCCCCCGCCCACCCATTCAATCCCCTGCCAAACACACACAGATTTGTAAGCCTAACGTTCTGTGGCAAGACCGCCGGGATCTGAAGCACTGTCAGCTTCGTGAACCTCCCGTGGTTTTGCGCTACCTGCGAGATCTGCTCACATTTGACCAAGCACCTGTGCCATATGATGACGTCAACATAGGACGCCACGTTGTATGACGCCGTTGCAGCGTCATGATGAAATTGCCAATTTTGGAGGCTTCTGGCGGCATATGCTGACGTCATCGCACAGTGAGGAATTTTCGCATTACTCTCGTTGGCGCTGCCAACATCGACCGCTTCTTCTCACGTTTCATGTGGGATCTAAGACTTTCGCTTTAAAAATTTATTGAGAGGATTATTGAAAGGTGTTAATGCAATAATTCATTAGATGTAGTGGTCTTTCAGTGCCGTGGTGAACGTAAGCACAGTGGCATCAGCAAATCGAAAAATTGTAAGCTGCGATACTGAACACACAATATCACGATGGAGGTAGCATGAATATTGGCGTATATGAAAAGGGTTCGATAAGTGCAACCTGAATGGGCATTCCGCGATTGATACGTAAAAGCCGCTGTGGTACCAACTGGGGAACGTTAAAACTGAATGCGTCTATTAACTTTGAAGATATCGCTCTAAAACGACCCTGCTCACGTTTCTTCGACGCACTTGTTTTCTATTACCTCATTCAGAGAACGAAATACGGAATTCAAAGCATGCGGTCGAGGTCCCCGAGTCAAATCTCCTATTTAATGCGTCGTAACACAACGCGGCAACAGATGCACAGCCCTATACTCCAGTGTTGAGCTTAATGTTCATACGCTCTCTCGTGAGCCAAGACACGTCGGGTGACTTTTGAATTGCCTTCTTCAGAAATTACGATGGCCCACATTCAAGAGAATGCCTACAAGAGAGACGTTAGACGCGTCATAAAGAGAAACCGGCACGAAAGAGCATCTCCAAGCAAGCGATTCGAAACGAAAGCTTGAAAGAGTGTTTCTCAGGCTCGGTCTCAAGTAATACACGTATATACTGCTCATATCTCATTACAGCCGAATAGAAGTGATGCATGACCCCGAAGCTTGCCACACTCTAGGGTCACCTTTTGTTTGTCAAGCGTACATATATGCCAATATTTCTACAGCTCCCACTTGCGAAACGACAGGGAAAAAGCGTCATCAGCCTGATACCAACTTCCATTCGCACGTTGCGCCGATATGCACAGGACTCTATACAAGGCATTCACGACGTATAAGACATTGCCCTTTTCGAATAGACTTCACCCTCTTTATTGGCTCTGGCATGCCCGCTTTACTTACCCTCGTTGATAGGGTGACCTGTGATGACTCAAATGTAGTTCGACGTGACAGAGTTACGAACCTAGCGCCATCTCTTTCTCAAGCTTCTGCCTAACTATGACGCTTGCCAGTGATACACACTGTCCACCGTAGCGTCGATGTACTACCGTCCCCTGACTCGCCGCCTAACGCGTCCTTCTGCAGCTGGTGTTCACGCACCAACAGGGCACTTGAACTCACGGAAGTCGACAATGTTCCTACGGTTTCCTTCAATTGTGCTGGTGACCGCAGTTGTCGGCATCGGTCTCAGCGACACGTATTTTGCGACCAATGAGCCGTTCAAGGTACATGAGTCAGCTTACCACCAATACATGCATTTAGCGGTACACTTGGCCCGCTTGAAGTCTCGATATCGACGACCAGCCTTCTACCTGCTGGGTCTGAGGGAGGTCGTATGGCCGGTGAGTGAACTGAACTAGACGTTACGGAGCACTTATACTTTCTTACAAATAATTTTGCGCAGGTGAGCTATGAACAAGACTTAAGCTACGTACTCGCAATTTGTGACAAATAGGTGGACCACGCACCTGTACTAGCGTAGCGGGGTACCGGTAGCAAGGAACAAAGTTCAATGAGTACGTTGTACGGCCGAGATAAAGGGCCGATATTCCGAAGAGGGCAAAGAATTTCAATGTGTTCTTAGTCAAAGCAAAAGAGCGTCAAGCGGAGCATTTTCGGTTGATATCTATTTTTTCAAAGGTTTAACGGCGCTCATACAAACAAGTACACAGGGAAAGTGAAAAACGCGTTCTTTTTCACTTTTCCCGCGTTGAATTGAGCTACATAGACATCACACACACACACACAACACACACACACACACACACACACACACACACACACACACACACACACACACACACACACACACACACACCACACACACACACACACACACACACACACACACACACCACACACGCACGCACGCACGCACGCACACACACGCACGCACGCACGCACACACACACACACACACACACACACACACACACACACACACACACAAGAGTACATTTGTGCAGTTTCACGGGCCAAAACCACGACATAATAGGCCACATTACTCTGGAGGGCTCCAGAAATTCCGACCATACATTCTTTCACGTGCAATAACATTGCCGAGTAGAAGGTCTTCTCTCATTTTGCCTCTATCGAAAGGCAAGCGGTGGGGGCTCGATCGAATCCGTGACATTGGTGTCACGAGACGAATGTGTTATCCATTTTACCATCGCGGCGGACGACTACATACATACATACATACATACATACATACATACATACATACATACATACATACATACATACATACATACATACATACATACATACATACATACATACATACATACATACATACATACATTGATTGATATGTGGGGTTTAACGTCCCGAAACCACCATATGATTATGAGAGACGCCGTAGTGGAGGGCTCCGGAAATTTCGACCACCTGGGGTTCTTTAACGTGCACCCAAATCTGAGCACATGGGCCTACATTTCCGCCCCCATCGAAAATGCAGCCGCCGATGCAGGGATTTGAACCCGCGATTTGTGGGTCAGCAGCCAAGTACCTTAGCCACTAGACCACCGCGGCGGGGCTACATACATACATACATACATACATACATACATACATACATACATACATACATACATACATACATACATACATACATACATACATACATACATACATACATACATACATACATACATACATACATACATACATACATACATACATCGAGATCTCTGGAGCTGCATTTCCCGAATAATCAATATTACCGGTATTTCTGAGCGTGAATCAATTCTTCTCGTCTCGTTTTGCTTTCAGAGAGGAAAGCATAATGAAGTGGTGATTACCATCGATGTGGCCGATTCAACCTGCAAAAGGTTTCCGAGGTATTCATGGCCCTCCCACTGTAAGCCTCAGGCTAACTCGGTAAGTGCAAAGGTTAAGTGGCTTTATAGTAAAGATTTGTCAGTGAAAATCACGTTCAATTCATACTTTCATTGGGGTTAAATCTGCGCAAGCGAAGAAAAAGTGAGGGCATGCGGTAGGAGTCCGTTATACACCACGGGCTCACACTGCCCCCTGCTTATAAACAAAGAGTTGAAAACCCGTGTCCGTGGTGTGCTGTTTGTTCCTTCCGAATGTGTTGGTGTTTTTTTTGTCAGTCATTTAATCTCACCAAAGTAAAAGCCAAACATATTGCGAGATTGTCATGCTAAAATATAAACAAAACAACTGCAAGAAACGGAAGACGGAAGGTCGCGATAACAAATTCGAAAACTAGGTGGTGTGTGCAGTAGCCGATGTTTCGACAAGGGGACTTCTCTTTTTTTCCTTTTCAACCTCGGTGAAGACATGTCCGCTTGTCGAAACCTCGGCTCCAGCCCTCGCCCCCTTGTTTTCATATTTCTCATCAAATGTAAAGAGACATTTTAAAGAATGTATGCAGAGCTTTAAATTATCAGCTGCAGCAACCTGAACTGCCACTGAAAAATTAACATCTTCACACCCTGTGGAGATAGTTAACCAGAGCCGAATGGGGTAACGGCTCTTCTCCTATCATTAGTTTTATTCCGAAGCCATTCTTTTCTGTGACACTGAATGACAAGCGAGTGAGACGGCGCGGTACATTGCACAGAGGCGACACTGGAATTCGACGCGAGGCACAGAATTCAGAGGAAGTGTACAGAAACCCACAGAAACTCAGTTTTAAATTCAGCGTATGCTCTTTTAGATTCGCACTTCAACGGCATGCATTTTGTCAGATTTGCCAAATGCCCGTGTCGTTTGAATGAAATTTTTACCATTTAATATAAATAAAACAAAGGCCAACTGAAAATCTGGTTGTTGGACTCCATGTTCCTGGGTGTAGCTGACCTAAGCAGCCCACCGTGTCTTTCGAGGAGGATCATTTGGGTTAATTTAACTCGTTGGCAAAAAAGGGGTCCAAACGCTTCGTTCTTAGAATTTCCAACACAATCTTGAAGAGGATTTGAGCGGCATGCGTTCTTTTCTTGACACTCTCCGTGTCACAAAATTTTTGCATGTCAGTGAGGAACAGTGGGGCTTCTTTGATTAGCAAGGTATACAGTCTAACAATGTTTTCAGCTTCAGTGATTACCCTTGTAAATTGATCATTGATGGATGAAAACAGCAGGACATGTACTGAAAACAGGTTGACAGCCATATGTCTTACAGTGTATCGCAAGCCATCCGTCACGCTCATTTATCGCATCGCTGTTGAGTACTGTAAGCATGGAGGTACATTATCGTCTGTTCTAAATATATCTTGCCCCTAAGGAAGGAGACTTCACTAACGACGTAACTTCTGCAAGGAATTTAAGTTTTGTGGCCTTTAACACACGTGCCATGCTTCGTATCGCTCCCCTTGCAAAGTAGCAGGCTTGCAACTTCATTACTGAGGAGCTGAAAAAAGCTCCTTTTACTTTGGGTTATTCTGCCACTTTTTTTAAGCTGTGTGATACCTTGTGGAAGTATGGAATGACGGACAGTTTTTTTAAATTATTTTTTGAGGTCGGCTGAGTTGGTGGCGACCGGGAAGCTTTGTGAGCAAAGCTTTAGCAAAAAAAGCTTGAACACTCATAGGATAGCCTGCTTTTGATAACCAGGGTGAACTGGTGTTCAAAGCAGACGGCAGATTCACACTCACGTGATTTGGTTCGAACAATACGAAAACAAAAGTTCATAATCCATATTTTTATGAGTTGTGAGTGTGCTTATCTGTATTGTGAAACCAGTTTACTGCAATAAGGTTGACAGCAGCCGCAAATGCGATCTAGGCGGAAACTATAAATTATATCGAAGAACTTGATGGCATATGCCAGTGGCAATAAATTAATGGGATGAACCACAAATATATGATTTTGAAAGTACTTTGGTCAAGTGTACCTGTAGGTAAAGAGTGCCTGTATAGATGTCTAATTATGTTTTTCTCATTCTCATTTTCGCTAATATACGTTTCACAATCAATCATGAGTGCGCGTGTTTATAAGCGACGCTTTTCACTGCGCAGCAACTGTATAGCTGCGAAGGAAGGACACTGGTCAGAAACGGGGTGCAGTTTGTTAGGTTCTTGAGGGCGAAGTGCTGGTAAGTGTTTACATGCGTCCACTCAATGCGTCTCACGATTATATCGTGGTGTTGTATTTGCAGAGGACTGCGAGGCACGCAGTTATTGCCTATTTATTTATTCATTTGACTAGCTCCTCTCTCTGTTCTTTGATCTTTCTATTACTCCTCTCCCTAATCCCTCAAGGTAGAATAGCCAAGCAGACATGCCTATGATTAACCTCTCTGCCTTCTACCCCTTTTTTATTTCTTTCCTGGCACGTCAAACACAAGAGTTTAATGTATCTTGAATATGAGCGCTTTTTGTGCCACTTCGTTTCTACATCACGGCGCTTGGTCAAACCACATACAGAAATATGCTTCTGCCAAATATATTGTAAAAGAACCATTTATAATTTGTTTGCGCCAATATTCACATCGCTGCTTCATAGTCGGCGTTAGTGGTTTGTAAGGTATATGATATAGTGTAAATTACTATTTTGTGAATAAGCCCAACCTTTTGAACGGAATGTTTATTTGATACCAATGCAGTCTCTTTTCCTATGATGAACTATGTTTAATACCGTTTTCGCATAACTGGAAGCAACGTTTTTATATTGTGGATACCACAAGAAAGAACGTATAGTATATGCTTCACTGTATAATGGGTATAAAATATTTGCGAGCTATTTGATTAATGCTCATTGTTGCATTCGATTTGTTTTTGGGCACTGGTGGAGTCCCATTGCTCTCATTCTGAAGAAGAAAAAAAAACTTTACATTATGCAAACACGTGGCATTTCTTTTAAGCGTGATTGTGTGTTATATGTGTTATAGCTTTAGCAATCGATTTTTCTCTTTACGAAATTATTGGTAAGCAGTGCGAGTAGATTCTTAAGCGATGGATCGTAAGAAACAAAAGACTAAGAAAACAACAAGAAACAGGTGCGTATTAGCAACAACAGATGCTGATATGAAGCACTGACGCCCGCGAAGATGCTGGACCTGGACACCGATACATATCAGCGCACGGCAACTAACCACATCTGACGTTAACCAGACGTGAAGGCTGTATCAAAATAGTACATATGTAATGTTTATAAAATTGCGTAGGCTGCACTGAAATCACTATTAACGTTTCACGATGATTAGCGTCTATTTGAAAAGTAGTTCCGAGACCTGGCATAGCTCTGTGGTAAAATGCCTCATTGGCACCCAGAATACTTGGGTTCGATTCCAGCTGGGACTCGTCGGGTCGACGCTACCAATGTCGGGTATTTCTTAGCAGTCGCGCGTTAAAATTGCCCATGTGTATTCTCGTCGTTCCTGGGAAGATACCAAGTGTCAATCACCTGTGGCACATATCCGCATACCAGTGGCGCATACCCGTCCGTGGGTATGTGATGCTGTCTGGCGTGAAGTGTTTGGTGACGTACGCGATGGAACTGTGACATTATTCATGTTTTGACAAGCACGTCGTATTCGTCAAACAATCTCATCCTCCCATGCTAGGTTTGGTTCATGCCAAGTAGATGAGGGGACCACGAGAACACCCAAACGTAAGCGGCTATATATATATATATATATATATATATATATATATATATATATATATATATATATATATATATATTATTAAGGCGTTTACTAGCCGGCAACGAGCGAGAATATGTAATGGCGACAGTCACAGCCAAGCACGGGCTCCCAGCGCGAGCGGCGTCCTTGTTGGGTAGCCCCACTAGAAGGTACTCAAGAGTTCGACCCATTTCAGCGTTCGGAGGCTTCGCTACAATTACCCCGGGGTCGAAGAGGGAGCCGCCTGGCGACCTAACAGCTCGTTACTATGAGCGGGTCATAATAAGCCTTCAGGCGCTCCACGTTGACGATGTCTCGCCCACGGCGGCGCATGTCCGAAGATTGTTCAACGGGTTCGATGAGATAGTTGACGGGTGAGGTGCGCTCGATGACACGGTAGGGGCCTTCGTATTTTGGACGTAGCTTGGAAGAGGGGCCAGCTGCAGATGTCAGGATCGAGAGCCATACAAGCGCACCAGGGAGGAACGTGGGCTCAGAAGTGGTGGAGCCATCACGAATACTCTTCTGCCGCTCTTGCTCTTGCATTGTAAAAGTCTTGGCAAGCTCGCGACACTCTTGAGCAAGCCTGGCTGTCTCGGTAAATCGGTGTACACTCAGATGGATCCGGCGTGTACGGGAGTATCGTGTCCATGGTGTGCGACGGGTGCCTTCCGTACAGCAAGTAGAAAGGTGAAAAACCAGTCGTGCTCTGAGGGGCGGTGTTGTAGGCGTAGGTGACGAAGGGCAGTATATTATCCCAATTAGTGTGGTTGGCAGCGACGTACATAGAAAGCATGTCGCCGAGGGTGCGGTTAAAGCGTTCGGTGAGGCCATTCGTCTGTGGGTGGTAAGCAGTAGTTTTGCGGTGGACAGAATGGCTACTCCGTCAGAATGGCTTCGACGACTTCCGACAAGAAGACACGGCCTCGATCGCTGAGAAGCTCTTGGGGTGGTCCGTGGCGCAGTATAAATCGATGCAGCAGGAAGGACGCAACATCGCGCGCAGTAGCCGCAGGGAGAGCGGCGGTTTCGGCGTATCGCGTTAAATGATCAACGGCAACGATGGCCCAGCGGTTACCAGCCGACGTCAGAGGAAGTGGTCCGTACAAATCGATACCTACGCGCCCAAAGGGACGGTCAGGGCAAGGTAACGGTTGCAGACCGGCGTGCGACATGTGGACTGACGGTTTACGGCGTTGGCAAGTGAGGCAAGAGCGAACGAACTGCTGCACATAGCGGTACATGCCGCGCCAAAAGTAGCGTTGTCGAATGCGATGGTAGGTCTTGAATACCCCAGAGTGCGCGCATTGCGGATCTGAATGGAAGGATTCACATATTTCTGACCGCAGACTGCGGGGTATCACGAGTAACCACTGCCGGCCGTCGGCGTCGTAATTGCGTCGGTGTAGAAGGCCGTCACGGATGGTGAAATGGCGAGCTTGACGACGCAAGGCACGCGTGGATGGCGTTGCGGATGGATCAGAGAGCATGTCGATGAGCGTGCCGATCCAATTATCCTTTCGCTGTTCGGTAGCGATGATGTCAACATCAATGGCAGAAACAGCAGCCGTGGATACTGAGCAGAGCACATCACCTTCAGGCAGAGGGGAGCGCGAGAGGGCGTCGGCGTCAGCATGCTGGCGTCCGTTGCGGTACAGCACGCGGATGTCGTAGTCTTGTAAGCGAAGAGCCCAACGGGCGAGACGGCCTGAGGGATCCTTCAATGAAGAAAGCCAGCATAGTGCATGATGGTCGGTGACGACATCGAATGGGCGACCATACAAATAAGGTCGAAACTTTGTAAGAGCCCAGACGATCGCCAGGCACTCTTTCTCCGTGACGGTGTAGTTTTTCTCGGCTCTCGTGAGCGTACGGCTTGCATATGCTACGACATATTCAGGGAATCCGGGTTTTCGCTGCGCCAGGACAGCGCCGAGGCCTACGCCGCTGGCGTCTGTGTGCACCTCCGTTGGGGCTGTAGGGTCGTAGTGGCGTAGAATGGGAGGCGACGTCAACAAATGGCGGAGCTTCGCGAACGCGTCGTCGCACTCGGATGACCATGAATTGAAGGGCCCGTTACTTCCAAGGAGCTTCGTCAGCGGTGATATGATCGTGGCGAAATTTCGTATGAAGCGTCGGAAGTAGGAGCACAGGTCCACGAAACTACGCAGTTCTTTGACAGATGCAGGTTTGGGGAATCCGGCCACGGCCTGAAGCTTGGCAGGATCAGGAAGAATGCCGTCTTTGGACACGACGTACCCCAGTATGGCGAGTTGCCGTGCTGCAAAGCGGCACTTTTTCAGATTTAGTTGCAAGCCGGCATTGCTCACACGTGCGAGAACTTCTTTCAGACGTTGGAGATGCGTGGAGAAATCCGGAGCAAAGACAATGACATCGTCGAGGTAACACAAGCACGTGTACCATTTCAAGTTGCGCAGAACGGTGTCCATCATGCGCTCAAAGGTCGCAGGTGCATTACATAGACCAAACGGCATGACGTTGAACTCGTACAAGCCGTCTGGCGTGATGAAGGCGGTCTTTGGTCGAGCGTCGTCAGCCAAGGGTACTTGCCAGTACCCCGAGCGCAGATCGAGAGAAGAAAAAAAATCGGCTCCATGAAGGCTGTCAATCGCGTCATCGATGCGTGGCAGTGGATAAACATCCTTGCGAGTGATCTTATTGAGCCGTCTGTAGTCCACACAGAACCGCACAGAACCGTCTTTCTTCGCAACAAGAACAACAGGAGACGCCCATGGACTGTCCGAGGGCCGAATAACATCGCGTCGGAGCATATCGTCAACCTGATCATTAATTACTCGACGTTCAGCAGGCGACACGCGATATGGACGTTGCCGTAAAGGTGGATGGGCACCAGTGTCGATGCGATGCGTAACAACGGACGTGCGACCGAGAGAACTTCGCCCGACATCGAAAGAAGAACGATATTCTTGCAACAGGTCCAGAAGTTGGGAACGCTGTACTGGCCGTAAGGTTGTCAGCGATGGAGGGGCCAAATACATCAGCAGATGACGAATCAGAAGTGGAAACAGCATTGATGGTACACGACCTGGGACCGCGCGTGTCATCGGGTACGTCCAGGACTTGTGCGTCGTCGACTGGTTCCACTCTGCCGAGACATTCCCCTCGAAGCAAGGTAACAGCATACGGGGACGGGTTGGTTACAAAAATAGCAGTGTTGCCCTGGTTGACCTGCACGGTCGCGAAAGGTACTAGCAACCCTCTCCTGCTGCAAGCGCGGTCAGATGGCGAAACAAGTCCAATGGTGTCGGAGAGACCAGCGCAGTAGACAGACACAGCCGTCGTCGAGTTTGGAGGCACTGTTGTATCGTCTTTCGTTAGAATCTTGCTCAGTGTCGGGGGACTGTCTTCTGGCGTCAAATGCGAGAAGGGTGAGAGCTCAATTTCGGCGGCGGCACAATGGATGACGGCGTCATGGCGGGAGAGAAAGTCCCACCCCAGGATGACGTCATGAGAGCATGCCTGAATGACGATGAACTGGGCGACATACAGAACGTCCTGGATGACAACGCGAGCTGTGCACCCTGCTGTAGGATAAATGCGGTGCAAACTTGCAGTACGGAGGGATAACCCAGAAAGTGGCGTCGTCACTTTTCGAAGTAAGCGGCAGAGTTTTTCGTCCATAACTGATACGGCAGCTCCAGTGTCAATAAGCGCCGATGCACAAACACCGTCCACAAACACGTCAATGACATTCGAGGGGCTGCTCTGAGGGCTTTCACATTGCGATAGCGTCGCAGTCCTTGCCTCGGGGACTGCGACGACTAGTTTTCCCGCTCATGAGCTGCCGCACTTGGCCGCATGGGGGACAGGGAACGACGTCGTGGAGACGGCGATCTTCGAGATGGACCTGGGCGAGATCGAGGTGGCATAGACGGCGGTTCTTCGCGATAAGGACGGCTGAGTTGGCCAGCAACAGGTGAAGAAATTGGAGCCGGCTGTACGCGATGGCAATAACGGGCCACGTGACCGGCGTAACCGCACGCAAAGCAGATGGGCCGGTTGTCGGGTGTGCGCCATCTGTTCACCGGGGTAGGTCTCACCCACGTCGCAAGGGCTGATGGACGGAACGGTGGCTGCATGGTGGACTGAAGCTGAGGCTGAGGGGTTACGTCAACATACGTAGCGGGAACACCCGCTGCAAAGGACGGAGGTCGAGCGGCAGCTTCGGCGTAAGTCAGAGGGGTGGTTGCTGGAACGACTTGGGGCGGCCTGGCGACCACTTGCGCGTAACTCAGGGGCGCAGGAGCCGGAGGCTGTGGGGGGTGGTACGCAGGCATTACCTCCGCTATTTCCTGCTCAATCGCTCGACGGATGGGAGGGAGAAGGGTAGTAGGCGATTGTTGAACAGTCGGTTGGTGGGCGAAGGGCAGGAGCGAGAACTGACGTGCGATTTCCTCACGGATGAAGGACTTTAGTTCTGCCATCAACGCCACTTGGTCACAACTGGCCTCCAAGCCAGCAAGCGTTGCAGCTCGTGGTGGGGAGCGTCGGGTCATCGAACGCTGCCGGCGGAGGTCCTCGTAGCTCTGGCACAGTGTGATGACCTCAGCCACTGTGCCGGGGTTTTTGGCGAGCAGCATCGTGAAGGCATCATCGTCAATGCCTTTCATGATGTTCCGGATCTTTTCAGACTCGGACATGGTGGGATTAGATTTGTTGGATAGGTCCAGGACGTCTTCAATATAGCTCGTGAATGACTCACCAGCCTCCTGAGCACGTTCACGCAAGCGCTGCTCGGCTTGCAGCTTGCGAACAGCAGGGCGGCCGAAGACGTTGATGATTGCGGTCTTGAAATCGGACCAGGTGGCAAAATCGGACGCGTGGTTGTTATACCACAAACTGGCAACACCCGTAAGGTAGAATACCAAGTTGGTCAGCTTGCCGTCCTCGTCCCATTTGTTGGGGACGCTCACGCGCTCGTAAATAGCGAGCCAGTCCTCCACGTCAGTGCCATCAGCGCCAGTGAAGATGGGTGGATCGCGGATTCTGGGGACACCGGGACAAGGGGGTGGCATTGGAGGAGGCGTTTGCTGAGAAGCATCGTGGTACATAGTAGATGGCAGGGTACGTGATCGTAGCTCCAAAGGCATAGACAGGGATCGCAGCACTCTCCACCAAATTGTTAAGGCGTTTACTAGCCGGCAACGAGCGAGAATATGTAATGGCGACAGTCACAACCAAGCACGGGCTCCCAGCGCGAGCGGCGTCCTTGTTGGGTAGCCCCACTAGAAGGTACTCAAGAGTTCGACCCATTTCAGCGTTCGGAGGCTTCGCTACAATATATATATATATATATATATATATATATATATATATATATATATATACGCTCAAAGTCGCTGAAGTTCGCTAAGAAATGCTTGGCATTTAAAATCAATGCAGAAACTTTTCTTTGGGTGTAGGGTATGTGGTACATTAGTATTGGCAAGTTGCCACTGTTGAAAGCATTATTTTAAAATAAATGAAAAATGCTACAGATATCTCATTTTCCCCAACCTGCGAGAGAAAACAAGACGCCTAATGGGGCCAAACAAAACAGTGTGAAAAAACTTCACTCCTTCAATTTTTGCTGTAAAAAGGCTTGAAATTCACTCTGTGGGCCTTTTTGCAGTGTTGAAAATCCCAGTACTTGTACTACACGCAATAAATATAGATAGAAGGAGGTGCTGTCTTGCTCCGAAACTTTTTGGAGACCAAACACCACCACTCATTCTTTGTGCTAATGTTGTCTTTTGGTGAACGCTTGCATTTCATTGTATAATTCAACAATTGAAGTCTAGGTATGTTTCAACATATCTTTTTCGCCTCTTATTGCCGTTTTTATGCAGAACCGCTAAGGCGTTTCGTGGCTTCAAAGTTTTTCTGCCCGGCTTTTTGCGGCAATGAATTTAAAACTTTGCTAAATTCCAATTTTCAGCGCTTGTCCTTTTTAATTCAGGTATTGGAGAAACGTAAATAAATCTCGATCCCAAAACGTGTTCGTGAATTACTTGACTTGGAAATTCCACCATTTTTAATGCGTCTCTTAAGAGCATCTCTGGGAACACCGAAAAACTTTGAAGCGGCACGAATGAAGAGAGTCATGTCCTTAACGGCAATCGGTGCTTTTTTATGTCGTTTTGTTCTATGAAGTTCTATATGTCATTTTTTTGCATTTTCAAACCTTTCTAAACAAAAATAATTTTTGTGAGCGCAAGGTAATTGTAAATTAATATGGCACTATGAATGACAATTGAATCCATTTTTGTGGCGTTTTGCCCCTCTCACCTGCCAGAATAAAAAAAAATTCGCTTTGTTGCCGGGCACCAAACGAACTAGACTTTGGAGCTATAAGGCTCGAAGTACAAAGTAACAAAATAAATATTTACGTTGCACTTCTACCATAGGTGTATATAACTTCATGCACAGAGCTGAAAATTTCACAGAGCATAATTTCGCCCGTTTTTCACGGGTCGCTAACACACTGCCACTAGGCGCGTAATATTTCACGCGAGAACGCTGTGAGTAATCATTAACTTTTACATACGAAAAGGTAGACAAGGAGCAGCACTTATTGCTGGAAAACAGAAAGAAAGAAAAATGATTTTTTGTATTAAGCACATTTTGCCCCGTGTCTTTTAGATGCGGAAGCATCTTATACTCGCGCCTTGTAGTGCGCCGTCCGCGCCGTCCGCACCGCTTCTCGAACATTCGACAGCTGACGCGCGCGCATGCGCCGTCGCCCACTCTTCCACCATCTGTGCATCCCTTCCTCCTCTACACACCGCGCGCGCTTCACTCCTCCACCATCTGTGCACCCTTCCTCCTCTACACACCGCGTTCGACATCTACAATTCTCCTGATTCTCCAGTGGACGCGCATGTGGCGTCGCGCTTCGAGAACATTCAACAGCTGACAGTGCATGCGCCGTCGTGCTGTATATATACTCAAGGTCGGCGCTCGCTCGCTCAGTTGCCGCTCGTCGGTTGGTTTGTACGGCGCGTCGACGTCCAATGTCGCGGTGAAATGAATTCCAACGAATCCACAAACACAATGATCGACGTCCCTTCGACCAGCGCCGCCCTTTCGCATACGTGTGTACGTGTTCACTCATTTAACACCCCCTCCTACAACCACGTTAACCAATTTAGCCATCGACCCAAGTAAGTCGCAATTTAACACCCCATTTCACAACCACGTTAACCAATTTAGCCATCGACCCAAGTAAGTCGCACTTTAACACCCCGTTAACAAATTATATGCTCCGCATCCTCCTCAGTGTTCCCCCGAGGGAAGCTGCGGGCAATTTTTTTTTTACCCCCACCCCTACCCTATCCCCTCCCCGTTGAGCAATGCTATTTTCGCGTCGAGTAATAAAAATGGCTTGAGTCAACCAACACTTCAATATCACAGCAACCGAGTAAGAAAGAATCACATTGTTACGAGTGAATGAATGTATTCTTTGAGAGGATGATTATTTTGGGGTGACTTTTAACGTTCTGATGATATATGCCTCAATTATCTTTTTTTTTGCAGGAGAAATGTCTATCGAAAACCAGCCTTCATCGACAAGTCGGTTTAGCCGCTTTTCTTCGCCATCACGCGCACAGTCCTTTTGTTTTATTGGTGAATCAGTAAACGGAAATATTAAAGACGAATGCTTTTGACGCCACATCAATTTCTAAAGTGACCGTCCACGTATCGCAGCGTCGTACACGAGTGATGAAAAAAAAAACGTTGTGACGCGATGACGCCGCTATATGACATCATCACGACGCCACAGATTGCCGACTTATGTGATGTAGTTACGATGTCAGCACGGTGCAAGATGATGACGTAAACATATGGCATCGTAGCTCGGTCAAAGGTGCTTCTATCGCGGAGGTAGTGGAAACGCTCAGATGCGGAAAGGTTTCGCAAATGTAGAGCGGAGGAGAGCATGTTTGGGTACAACGCGAGAATGGTGAAGATGGAATAGAGCGGAACGTACACGTACGAACGCTCACAAGCAACTGAAAATATTTATTTGAAGGACACATGAATGTGCAATAGGCACCCGGCAATGCCGTTGCCGAGAATTGATGGTAGCGCCAGAACCCACAGCCTAGCGAGTAGGCGCTTCAAAAACGAGTCCTCCAATGTGCAGCCTAGCGAGTAGACGCAGCAAAACCGAACTTGCGCGTGCATATCATTTCCTTTTTTTTATTGTAAGCAGGAAGTCACGGCTGATAATGTAAGCGCCCAGGTAGCATTCTTTGAAAACGTGCCAAAAAGGGCACTGACACTTCAGCGTGTCACTGTGTTAAGCTAGCGTTTCATTTTCTCAGTATCCCTGGTGGTCGGTACCAACAATGCTGAGGCGGCCAGAAAAGCTTCGTCGCACCATCTGGTCCACTGTCGGGTGCTTTTGCCGAGATACTATGATAAGATAGTTCTAAGACAAATAGAGACGTCCCAGATACGTTCCACGTTAACCCAAATGGGTGACGCATGCGTAAATGAGGCATCGTCATCTCTTGCAGACAAAAAGCTCACTTATCTACTCAGCACGTTGTGTGGTTGGGTGATAAGCTATATGTTACTTCTACCGTTTACTTTTAACACTTCTGTGCAATCTTGGTACATCTTTTGCAAGATTTAGATTGATACCTTCTTCATCTATAGATCATGCGAGTACGTACGTTGTGCTCTCTTCACTCTTCGTCATTCACACGTTGCAAACGAAAACGCGCTACCGTGCCAACTTGTCCAACTTTCAGTTAGATCGATACGTCAACTCCGAAGAACAAGACGAGGATGGCTGCTGCCTTTGATTCATCTTTGGCGAAATCATAAGATTCCTTTTGTGAGTACTTGTTTTTTTTTCCTTTTCTAAAGTATGTCTCTGGAAAAGACGGCTGGCTATGTTCGAGATGGATTAAGGCTCCCTTTGTGGCAGACGCGAGAGATGGTTGCAAAAAAAAAAGATCGTCTGAAGAATTCTGACGCTGCCAACTTTTCTATACGGGTACATTTACGCTTCAATGGAATTCAAAATGCGGGCCGTTGAATTTCCGCGAGTCTCGCGGGTAGTGTTGCGTGAAATGGCCGGATGAAAGCGGAGGAACAAGGGAATTTCGCAAATTCAATGATGGTCTAATTTACAGTCTTATTTAACGTGTGCCTGTGCATCTCTGTGGGTGCATGCATGTGCGCGTGTTCGAGAAAGATGCCACAAACACATTCAGGGACACTAGAAGTCCCTCGGTTTGAACGTGGTGATTTTGGGCTTGCAAAACTACGCTGATGAAAAAACAAAACAAAAGTGAGGAAGTGTTTTTAGATATGCACGTGCTGCTTTACGGGGTCTTCATACAACCTCTGAAAACGCGCGAAAAAAAAAAAAAACGAGCGCGGTATTCTTTTGTGGGGTTTCACGTCGTTACCGCAGAATTCGTGACACCAGCATTCTGTTCAGGTGACGTCATCAGTTGTTGATTAGACCCTGCCAGGAGAACGTCTGTTGTCACTTGTCTCCTACTATGCTTTGTCATTCATTCTCACACTCGTCAGGCCGCGTTCCGCATAATTATCGCGAGAGATCGGCGGATTCCACTTAGTTTTGGGCGTTCTCAACTGTGCACTGTCGTCCTTTATGGAAAGGAACACGCGATCGTGTGGCCTGCGCTCTGCGGTGGCTGCCTACAGCACCATCAGCCGACAGCAAAAGTAAACACGCTCGCTTTCAGCGTCATCTGTTGCCAAAAAAAATTATAGTAACGAGTTATGGGCGGCAGACAAGCGCTGCTAGATTGCATTCCCTCTCTAATCACGCATGCAATGCGTAGTCCACCACCAACATAACAAACGTTGTTTCGCGACCACGGCGCAAGCTGCAGTAATCGCTCGAGATCGTAATCTATAGCAGCGCTTGTCTACCGGCCATGACTTGTTATCTTGCTTGGCCATAGATGACGCCAAAAGTGAACGTGCTTTCTTCACTTGCCGATTGATGGCGCTGTAGGCAGCCGCCGCAAAGCGCAGGCCACGCGTTCCCTTTAATAAAAAAACGACAGTGTACAAGTGGACGTAACAGCGTGTGGTTGAAAGGCACAAATCTCGATAGGCAAAACGTGCAATGCTGCAATTTTTCGCGTGTTTTATAAGAAGTTAAGGGAGGAGGCCCCAGCGCTTCTTGGAAGGGTAGTAAAGTTTACAAGAAACCACTCTCTTCTGTTTAAACTCGAAGTAGATTTAAACCCTTTCACATTAGTTTTGTTTTTCGTGAAGTGCCAGAGAACTTTGCGCAGTTAAATTATACTTGACCTCCAGAAATCATTTTCATGCTTCGCTCCATAGAGTTTCCTAAAACTAACTAGTGAGGACTCTGGCACTGCGATCGTATGCGACTATAGGAATGATGGGTCTAGTGCGCCGATTTGCCTAGTCTTCGTACTTGCGGGTGGCGAATCGTACTTGTGGCTTCGTTTATTGCTGTGATTTGGTTTTATTTAGAAGGAAAAACCAAGCCATGGAACTTTGTGAACCGATTTGAAATTGTACGCCTAAAGGATTAAGGCGATGAAGTGCAACCACTGAACGTTCGCTCATTTTTGTTTCGTGACAAAACAGCTCCAACCCACACGAAAACACACGGATCCAAAAGTACGAAGATTAGGCAGCACCATGTACTACCCATCATTCCCATGCTCGCTGAAGCATCATGCGTTGCAGCTGCCATAGACACTAGCGGCAAACTTCCTTGTAGTGTAACTTTAGGAAACTCTATATATGTAGCGCTCTCGTGAAGACGAAGACACCATTTTGACTCTGAGGTTCGCATAAAGGGGGCGACTTCTTCATTCGTGTAAAAACACGCGATGACTCTGCATAAAGCAAAGAAAATGTAAATCTCTCCTTCGTGCTTGTTGAGTCTGACTGTATACAGCACGCGGTAGAAAATAGGGTACATTATTGTTTTTTTTTTATTATTTTCACGCGGAAAATACGGATCGAATTGTGGAATTATATTCTTCAACAGTGACCAACGCACACTTTGGCTTTGGCTCCGTAACCTTCCCTTCAGTGTCAAGAATAGTAGTCAAGTACACTTAAGTACGGCGTAGATACCCGTAGTTATTGGATCTGGCGAACTAAACGCCCTCACGCAGAAAACAACCGGCGATTCCTTTCGTGCAGCCAAATAAGCCAGTGAAAAAAAAAACATTTTAAAAGCGGAGCATTTCTTTGTCGCCCGATGTCACGCGTCGGCAGCGATGTCCACACCTCCACTGCGCATGCTCGCGCCTCGCGTATTGTGCCGACTGCTCGCTCCCCAGACCCTTTGTAGCCTCGCAAGGCCGACACAGACAGCGTCTGCTATAGTAAAAACCGACTGCTCAAGCAGCACAACCTTTCATTGTTGGCCACTGAATATGTATGCACTTGATCGCACATCAGCGTCCCACCAATCGTTTAAGGTAACGCTTCTCCTTCATTAATTAAATAAAAATAATAAAGTCAAAATAGCAATAAAAATTTTCAAACCATGGCCGATTACGTAACGTGCACGCGATACCCCCCCCCCCCCTCCACTATTGACGCATTTACTCGAGTTCCCCCCGCGGGAAATTTTGGGTGGCATTTTCCCCTCATATATATGTTTTACAATAAACAGAATTTTGGCTGATGTTCAACTGAAGGAATGATATTTAGAAAGACTTACTGACAGAAGAACGGTAGTTTTCAGAATTTGTTGAATTTGCGTATCACAAGCGTTTAAAGGCGAAGGAGCCCCGCCGCGGTGGTCTAGTGGCTAAGGTACTCGGCTGTTGACCCGCAGGTCGCGGGTTTGATTCCCGGCTGCGGCGGCTGCATTTCCGATGGAGGCGGAAATGTTGTAGGCCCGTGTACTCAGATTTGGGTGCGCGGTAAAGAACCCCAGGTGGTCAAAATTTCCGGAGCCCTCCACTACGGCGTCTCTCATAATCAAATTGTGGTTTTGGGACGTTAAAACCCCACAAATCAATCAATCAATCAATCAATCAATCAATCAATCAATCAATCAATCAATTAAAGGCGAAGGAGAACTTGAGCCATAAATAGCGGCCTGTGCAGCAATAAACCAATGCGTGCGCACGCTAAACTTCAGTTTTAGTCGCCGTAAGATTTCGCATCATCGTTCTCCTGACTCGTCAAATGTGAAGCCCACGGGACGGCTTACGCTCTCCTATAGTGTAGTGCCTGGTACTCTAAATCATTACCCACTGTTTCTACCCCCCCCCCCCTCTCTCCTAGCCAGCAACAGGGCTTTATCAAGTGTCAGGCTCACGGAACGGCTTTCTGCTCTTCCATAGTCGCAGTGAAGTTCCGTACTACGCCGAAAATTTCTCATTTAGAGAAGTCAGAATTTCATGTTTTGGGCATTTTCCCCCGCATACGCTGACATAATTCCCCGAATATTTCCGTGTCCATTATTTGCATTACACGAATGCCTCTTCATGTAAAAACAAACACACACGCACGCACACACCTAAATGAATGTGTGTGGCATGTTTGCGACTATTAAAATCAAGACTAGTGCCTGCACTCCCGCACAACAACAAAAGCACGATTTTCTTAAACATGTGCTGTGTGTACTACATCGCAAAAGTGCTCAATAAGTCCGCACCAGCAGTACTCGAGAAGATGCTTCAAATAAATATCAAACTAATCCCAAGGGCTATGCTTGCATGCCAGCAGCCGTGGCCTCGTGGTAGAGTGTCCGCTTCGGCTGTGGGAGGTCGTGGGTTCGAATCCACGTGCCACCGGATGCCCACCGGTTTTACGAAATGGGCGCAGGCGTCCCCCGGCCCAACACTCGGCTACTTTCAGGGGAAGGCGCACTGTGGCCGCAACGAATTGTTTTTTATTAGTGAATATAACTATTTCCCAAATCCCCTGCAATATCGTAAAAATTTCCTTTTCCCGTTTCGTAAAAAATGATGGCTGAGAGTTCCCCAAAAAGGGAAATTTCCCATCACGGAACATCACTGCGTAGTAGAGTACCTTATACTCTAAATTGTTACCCAATTTTTCTAAACATGAGCGCACCATTTTTCTTCGAGGTGTTCGACAACGGGATTGCCTAATGCTCTCCTGTAGTAAAGTACCAAGCACTCTGAATTGTTAAACACTTTTTAGGCAGCTATAAGCCACTGCGGCACGCACCACGACAGCCTAAATGGTCCCGTAAACATTTTTTTAAGTAACCATAGAATGAATTCACCGGAAGAGCTTATTGCCTCACGAATTCAACGCCGCCAAAATTTTAAGAATCCGTCCAGTGCGAGTGGAGTTACAAAAGTTTGTCGCATCTACAAATGCATTCTCTATTCTATGGAACCGACGAAAGTGCTAGAAGCTAAGCAGGGAGGGAGGGCAGGGCACCAGAAAAACGTCACTTGCGCTTCGCGACCTTGAGCACTTTTTGTCTTTTTTTCTTCGAATGCGCGGCTTTTTCAGTGTGATCGCGAGCGCACGCGTGGGCAAGTAGTGACCTCCCCTGGCGATCTCTGTAACGAGCCAGCGCGCCATGTTCAAATCAGCCGATGGCTGATAGGTGGATCGTTGACTAGAGATTTTAGGGCGTATAACGTGATTTGTCGACATTGATTGATATGTGGGGTTTAACGTCCCAAAACCACCATATGATTATGAGAGACGCCGTAGTGGAGGGCTTCGAAAATTTCGACCACCTGGGGTTATTTAACGTGCACCCAAATCTAAGCACACGGGCCTACAACAGTTCCGCCTCCATCGGAAATGCAGCCGCCGCAGCCGGGATTCGATCCCGCGACCTGCGGGTTAGCAGGCGAGTACCTTAGCCACTAGACTACCGCGGCGAAGCATGATTTCTCGAGAGAAGAGAAAGCAATTTTTAGCTGGTTTTGGTGATTTATTGTGAATTCCAAACAGCGTGCTGTGTTATAATATTTAGATCGCGTGTTTTCGGGAGCCTCTACTACCGATCGACCGCGTTTACTGACCATGCTCAAAAAGTGTTGCAGGGCCCCTTTAAAGCTCTCTTATAGTAGAGTACACCATACTCTAAATCTGCGGTTATTACACTTCTGAACACACGGGTACAGTCTGTCTGTCTGTCTGTCTGTCTGTCTGTCTGTCTGTCTGTCTGTCTGTCTGTCTGTTTGTCTGTCTGTCTGCCTGTCTCTCCGTCCGTCCGTCCGTCCGTCCGTCCGTCCGTCTCAGGAACTATTGCATTGCCTATACAAGCGTCGCACGTGGCATTATGCTTTGCGCGCACCTCGCAGTCGCGCCAGCTTAGACGAGCCATGCATCGTCGACTTGATGAGCAGTAAAAAGAGGGGCCCTCTGCGCGACCCGACAAACGCAGCTTTGTCGAGTAGATTATTCGTTTTACGGGAGGACTTTGGTGCCGCTGTAGTGGACTATAACCTTGTTTTCTTTTTAGCTGGTTTTAGGATGTTAAATCACATTGATTATTATTGTGTTTCTAACAGCCAACGGAAGAGTGCTACAGTGAACGCACACGCATGAAAACGGTTGCGTTGGGGCATATGACGCTTGACCTTACTCGTCCACAAATAAAATTAAGGAAGCAATGGTGTTATGGCTTCTAGAGGGGATATTTTATTTGCTCACGGATACACCACTTTATTTCGGTGATCTCTTTCAGGGGTTGGTTTGTCGCGAACTGGGACACCCAGCCGTAAACGTATACATATTGCGTGTCGTTATTATTAGATGCTTAGTTGGTGTAAAAGGCAGCCTTCCTTATTTTCGCTATGGCAGAAAACGTACAACGTAGTGTCTAACTTCTAATTTCTTCCAATCATTTCCTACTTAGGACAGGTAAGACTTCCAACAGCATTTTATGATTTGATCCATTTAAGCAGAGGTCATGCATTGCACTTTTATTGTTTTATTGCACTCCCCCCTGAAATATATTAGGACAATTGAAGCTGTCTATAGCGTATCATTAGCTCATCTGTCCAGGTGTTTTCATTTAGTGTTAAATTGAGGTAAACAATTTCAGAAATATATGTATGTAAGTAAAGTTGCACACCACGCCGTGAGTGGAGTGACTGGCACGGACAATCGTGTGGACCATTTGAATCAACCGCCGCAGATGGAGTACAGCGTTACTGCCTCGCTAACAGGAAGACGGTGGAAGGCAGCGCGTGTGTGCGTTCCACATTAGCCGCCACAGACAGGCCTATGTGTGCGCGCAGCGCTTTATTTCTATATAGGGTATCGGTGAAACCCATGTCAAATTAGCTTAGTGATGACGTCATGGGTGATCGCACGATGGTGCGTACTATGGTGCTTTGCGTGTTGTCTCGCCACTATCCTTCTCTCCTCCTCCCGCTCTCCTCGTAATCACCTTTTTTTCATCCTCCACTGCACCTTGCGGTCGCTCTCTTTCTTCCTCCTCCGTGGGCTCAGATTTGGGTGCACGTTGAGTAACCCCAGGTGGTCGAAATTTCCATAGCCCTCTTTTACGGCGTCTCTCGCAACCACATGATGTGTTTGGGATGTCAAACTCCACATATCAATCAATCAACCTTTGTTTCTCCTTCTCTATGGTGGTTTTGATTACCCAAAACGGCGCCTAACACAGTAACGTGTGCCCAAAAGCCGTGCTCCTAATGAACAGATGAGCGTTTCATGTCGCGACAGCGATAACTGCGTTTGCAGTTTTTGCTTTTTGACTATTTCAGCGACTGTAGGCGGCGCAACGCTACGTCGAAATGGCGGACGAGACGGCGATGCCGCGAGCGTGCACGTCAGCGTCTCAGAGCGTGGAGACGCGTTCATTGGTTCATTGCCACTGAGAGACCGAACTGAGTCGCAGATTAAAACCGTTCGACAGCTTCGGAGCACGGCTACATGGCGCCGCCTGCGTCGCTGGAATGACTGAGTCTGCAGTTGTAACGATGCAATGTTCGTTACACATTACCACCAAGGAGGATTAAAGAAAATTTTTTTAAAGCCTCCTTGATTACCACAGAAGCTGCCATTTGTATGTTACGTACACCACTGCAGGCGGTGCGAACCAAGCGCAACGCTTGCAGCCCAGTTATGACAGGCGGAGCCAGCCGCAACAGACCAGCCAGCCCTGCGTGTGTGAGAGCTCCGACTAAGGGGCCAACGTGCAGGACGAGTGATCCACGTTCGCTCTCTAATGTCCTCGTTCGCTCTGCTGGTGAAGACAACGCAGACGCGTGAGCGGGTGCTCAAGAGCTGTATTCTATAGTCGACATCCTCAAGACTGGTCCGTTAGTCCTTGGGGTAACAACCTCAGCTTAGCGGTTCTAAGAAAGCATGACGATAGTTATAGCGCGAGAACAAAACGACGACACAGAGACAAGAGAGACACGAAGGACACTAGTGCTCCTTCGTGTCCATCTTGTCTCCGTGACGTCGTTTTGTTCTCGCGCTATAACTATCGTCATGCCATACCAACTAGCCCAAGCTGCCACACGTCTAAAAAAGCAGTCTCACACTCTATTGGGGCGAAAAAAAAACACAAAAATGGCGTGATTAAAATCTTTCGACAATAGGCTCGAACCACCTCGTTTTCATAGAAATATCTGATGGACGAAGTTTGCAAATATAGTTGCTATGAAAATTTATTTATTTCTCTCCTTATATTCTCATAGCTTATTGACAAAAGTAATGTTTTACTAAGAATTACAAATTATAAAGTTACAGAAAAATTCTACTTGCTCCGTCCCACTGTTCGAGCTGGCCACTCAAACTTTAGGTCAGAAGCTCGCGACGTCAATTGCCGGTTGAGATTGCTGCACGTTCGAGGAAAATGAAAATGCTTGAACACGCCACGGTGGTCTAGTGGCTAAGGCACTTGTCTGTTGACTCGCAGGTCGCGGGATCGAATACCCGCCGCGACGTCCGCATTTTCGATGGAGGTGAAAATGCTTGAATCCCGTGTGCTTCAATTTAGGTGCATTTTAAAGAACCCCAGGTAGTCGAAATTTCCTGAGTCCTCCACCTATAGGCAACTCTCAACATACGGTTGTTTTGGGACGTTAACAGCAATAAATAATGAAAATTATTGAGCTCCATCTACTTACAATCAGATGCTTGTTCAAAAAGCTCGCGTGGTCTGAGTTTTCGGAACTCTCCTCTACAAAGTCCCTCATGATCGCGATTTCGGTACTTTAGATCTTTCAGCGCTCGTAATGCCGCAAATGGTGGCAAGAGTGAAAAGACTACATTACTTATCACTTACCTATGGTAAGCAACATTCAAGAAGTCTAGTGGACAAAAGTGAATACTTGCCAGCATTATCTGATAATGAACCAACAATGAGCATGGGCCGGATCACTTTATTTAGTCATGGCACTATACGCTTAGAACTAGGGAATACTTCAGGCTAGTAATCCATTATATTTTTCTTCAAAATTAGTTCAGGCAAGTATCCTGAATGAGAAAACACACGCGCTGGTATGGTTTCGTTCTGTTGAGCTGTCTATGTGTTTGCACGCTCAAGCTTGATTGATTGATATGTAGGGTTTAACGTCCCAAAACCACTATATGATTATGAGAGACGCCGTAGTGGAGGGCTCCGGAAATTTAGACCACCTGGGGTTCTTTAACGTGCACCCAAACCTGAGCACACGGGCCTACAACATTTCCGCCTCCATCGGAAATGCAGCCGCAGCAGCCGGGATTCGAACCCGCGCCCTGCGGTTGCACGCTCAAGCTGCTCCCTAATTTTCGCAGCATCTTATCTAAACCCGAAACAGTTACACGGATGAAGTGTTCGCTGTAAGGATTGCAGCTTACGGAGTATTGCAAAAGGCGGTCCTTCTCCTCTTGCATAAAAGTAACACACCCCCTTGTGAATTTTCTCAAGACGACTAAAGTAAAATGTTCCTTCTCAGTTGATTGTTTTGATCGCCACCTCCTTCTGAGTGGAAAAAGTTTTGCACCCAGTGTAGTTTCGCACTGCGCTTGCACGAAAACTTCAAGATGAACGTTCCATCTTTGACCAAGTGACGATATTACGGGGTTGATCATCTTATGCAGTGCTGTCATGACGACAGAAATTTTGGTGACCAGTCACGGGAAGCAGCCGTCATACGGTGATGGTCGTCACCGCATGGTGATCTAATTCATTACTCCTGCTACGCCAATGCCATCGACAGCACTCTATACGTTAGAGGCAGGGCTTCACGGGCTTCACTTCTAGGCAAGGATTTCCACTCCAGCAAGTTTTTTTTTAATTCTCCTTGGATTGTCTGCGTGATCGCGCACAGACAAAACTGCAATACAAGTACTGCACCAGAGGTCACAAGGTTGGCTTTTTATTCTTGCAGTGAGCATTGTGCTAGTTAGACAATTTTACTATCGCTGTCGAATGTTACAGTCGATTGTGGAAGGAGGAAAACAATATAAAGAGAAAGAAGGACTAGGATGTAAACTAGTTCGGCAAAAGTGTTATGCTACCCTGCACAGTAGGCAGAAACGATGGAGATAAAAAGGAGAGTATAAAAACCCAGGCAGAGGGAAAACTGTGTGTTTAGAGAAGAGGTTCACGATTTAGAGTACTCGGTACTCTACTGGTTTAAGAGAATTTTTATTTCCAGTTATAACTTACACAGATTATGTGCACACAGAAAAAGGGACAATGGTGATCAATGCGTATGTACAATGCAAGCTGTTATATACAGCGAAAGAACTTATAGCGTATGCAGTGACGTACAATGCCAAAATTGTAAAACAAACACGGGACATTCATGACATCGAGATAATTTAACTTAAATAAACAGCAAGGCTATATGAACAAACAAGAGTAGGTCATTCACAGAGGTCATGTTTTGCATTCACCTGTGAGGACAGTTTGCTCTCGCGCTCAAGAACAATATTACACAAAAAGGACATGTTTCTAAAGAAGAAAAGAAAAATACACACTGTAATGTCACAGTGGTACAAGCTCTAGCTTACCTTCTCGATAGGGGAGGAAAGGCATGGACACTCTGTTGTTTTTTACCATAATGAATCGCGTAGACCAGCGTCGGAGGAAAGCCTCCTCTCCCAGCATGACAAGTTCTGCGTTGAGATGCATAAACATTACGTTTCTTAGTCGATGTAGCAGAGGAAACATAGCTCTCTGAGGGTGTCCCCTCAGGCGGGCCAGTCCCCTCCGCTTCCATAGGACGAAGGCTCCGATAGCCATTAAGAGTTCGACAAAGCTATCCCTGTGGCTAGACTTTCACTGCATACTTATTTGGAACATTCCCAAAAGGTGCACGCTACTATACATTCATGGAAAACATGGTTCAGCGTTTCGACGCGACCGGATTACGGGCATGTGGCGGAGGGCGCCACGCCCCACGCCGCAAGGCGGTCGGCCGTTGGTAAAGCCTCCTATTCCCTAAGCCAGTTTAAGTCACGGACCTCGGAGGGGAGAGACGTGTTTGTAAGAGTCCAACGTCTTTTCGCCTGGCATTTGCGGCGTTGTTCTTCAGATAGGCATTTAAATGCTATTGATTCGCTCATGTCGGTGGGGGACATTTCCATAAGTTCTTCAACTGGAAAATCGTTTCGCCATTGTTGCAAAGATTTTATAACATGTGTGTAATATGCCGGTGGCTGTTCGGCAGCGGGTCTCGTGTCGTTTGCTAAACCGAAAAATCTTCTAGAGGTTCTTAGCACATACACTAGGAGTTGCCTGCCTCGATACGATGAGTTCTCTAAGAGCACCCAGGTGTTTTTGAGAGCCAAGATGCGGCACACTACATCAAGGTTGGCTAAACTGAGCCCTCCCCATTTTACTGGTAGGCGGACCAAGGCTCTGGCAACAGCTTCGGCGTGGCCATACGAAAAAAAGAAGCATGCAGTAGCCACTTTTAGAAAAACCCGACGAGGTGGTCGAGCAATTCTGGCTACTTAAAGCAGTGGCGCTGTTATGCTGGATTTAGTTAAATAAGCTCTTTCAGTAAAAGGCAGAGAGGTGGCAAAGTGAAGTGCTGGATATCAGACGAGCATAATGAACATTTAAGCAGGTACATGCGCAGCTTGGAACTCGACATTCATGCTAGTAAGCGCTACATTTAAGGAATAAAAAAGACCGACAATACAATGTTATTGCCTTCCTGCGCTCGCTGTTCTTGTTCAATTTTTCTCTAGCACTGCGGCCTTTAGAACATGAGGCCAATTGCCGGCATTTATGAAGGCAGGATCTCATGTTTTCACATCACAGATTGATCGATTGGTTTAGTTAACTGACTGACTGACTGACTGTTTGTTTGAACATATTCAAGCGTCTGAGCTTGATTCTGCTTGTGCAACTGATAGAGAGCTAAAGAAAGAGGGGAAATAGAGAGAAGTAAGAAAATGCCGCCCACTGCGGGAACTCGAGTAAATGCGTCGCAAAGTGGTGGGGTTATCGCGTGAATGTTGCATAATTAGGTATGGTTTGGGAATACATAAATGGTATTTCATCTTTATTATGCTTATTTAATGAACGAAGGAGAAGCGTTGCCTTCAGTGAGTGGTGGGACGCTGATATGTGATGCAGCGCCTACATACTGAACTTTTTACTCCCTTGGTGGTGCCACAGTCCTCTCTGGGCTGTTGTTAGTGCACGAGACTCCCCAAAAACGCACTGCCGAGGCTGTGAGGTCAGCTTTTGTACTCTCGTGCAACAGGCCAGAAAGGAGGAACTCATCAGTGAATGGTTGTGCTGCTCGAGCAGTTGGTTTTTACTAGCAGACGCTACGTGCGTCGATCTTGACAGGCGAGAGGTGGGAGGGGGCAACAAACAGTTGGTACGAAACGCCATCACGCGGCACAATACGCGAGGCGCGAGCACGTGCAGCGGGGTTGTGGACTTTCGACTCAGAAATGCTCCACATTCAATCATCAATCATTCGACTAAGAAATGCTCCACATTTAAAAGACGCTGATGGAAAAGAATGAATGAAAGCCATCAATGTTCACCTAAAGTAGATCCCTGGTATTGGCCTCGAGGATATACCGTGGCGCCACCTACGTGATGATGTCACTCATAGAAGGCCGGGTTGTGTTGTCTGCTAGAACACCGCATTTCCTGCGCTTTTGCTGTGGACACCGTGTGCGGTTCCCTTTGTTTTGAAGCTCAGTGCTTAAAGAAGCGGTAAGACCTGATAACAGGGGCAAGCAAACTACAAATCGATGCCCCCGGTGGCACTCTCGTGTATAGTTTGCATAGTAAAATCGCGACTAAGAACCGGTGCCGCCGTGGGGGACGATGCAAGTGGTGTCGCGAAAGCAAAGCTGCCGTATTCTACAACTACACATCCTGTCTGCGACGTCAAAACGATCGCAGCACTGGCCTAGCGTGGAGGTCCTCGCGGCCAATGGTGGATCAAATTTACCACATTAGGGGTAAATAAGTAGTAGCGGACACACAGGGCTACGCACACAGGGACACAGGACACAGTAGGGCTACGCTAGTAAATTGCCGATACAGAGCGTCCCGTATACCTAAATACAGCGAAGCAGAGTATAGCGATGTCTGTGAATTCTCAAGTAAGCGTGTTTTCTGTGTAGTCAGTCTCGCATTGGAGCTGCGAGGTGATCTGACGTGTGTCAAAACCGGGATCACGATCAGCTGAACCGCAATTCAAAGGAAGAACGAACAAAAGATGGAGAAAGGATTGCAAATATCGCAACGGGAAAGGAAAACAACGTAAGTGAAATTGAGTTCAGTGTATCGCAACTTGAAATCTGTCACGTTTTTTGAATGGCCGTGATTTCAAGTCACTTAGGAGCTGCAGTATAGGACGCTCGTATAACCTGTAGAAGGCCGTATAAGACTGCGTTCAAAAGTACAATACGTCGCGGCCTGGAACGCTCCTCTGGGAGCTCCTGCTTGCGACACGTTCCTGACGCGACTGCAAACGTTGCCGATAAATCGCGGACCAAGAGAAAGGAGATATAACGACAAAGAAAAAGGAACGAAGCGAGTAAATGGAGTTGTTTTCTATCGGGTCAACTTCAACCCTTCCCCTTACCCCACACATCAGAAACGGTAGATAGCTCGTCCTTCGAAGAATCACAATGAAAAGCACAGTGACCGGGCATGCACTTTATAGTGCACCCAAGTTGTGAAGCAAAGAGCCCAAATTCGTACTCCTTTTTTCGTATGCGCTTCAACATTTTTCAGAAATTTTCCCAGACATCAAAATTCGTTTATTTTGTGTTCAAGTGGTATTGCGGAATTTCCCCGCTAGGATGCATTGAACGCGTTCTAAATTTTTATATATACATATTCAGATTTCTTAAATCCCATCTTCTTTGTTTTCAGGAAGAAGTAATAGCCTATATGACCCTTGAAAACCTTTTGAGCAAGGCCACTGCTCCAAGTTAAACTGAAACCACGATTATTATGATCGTAATAATAGTAAGTATGGAATTCAATCTTCTGGAAACAAAAGCAAGCATGTGCATTCTCGCGAGGATTTTCTATGAAAGATTGGCTCTCTTTTGATTTGCCGATGCAAGAACAATGGTATCAGATAAAATGGCCTAACTAGAGAAATTACGCGACGTTTGATTTTTTTCAAAATTATTAGAGCCTATTTGAAATGGATCGAAGGCGCTTGCACGCTCACACGCACGCACACAACCTGTCATAAACAAGAATTGTGAATACGAGGCCTGCCATTGTGAGCTACGCCGGACCAAGGAGGATTAAAGAAAAATTGCTGGATTGGAGTTCCAGTAATACCTTGCCAGAAGAAGTGAAGCCACCTTTTGCCACTGCCAAGATGGCGGAAACCTGCGCTTTTCTGATAGCGCCCACTTGAAGATCAAGTAACCTTGATATGTTGCGTAAATGCCATGTTAGTTCTGTATTACAAGACAGTTGTTCCCGACGAAATAACACACAGAAACTAGTATGCATGACTGAATCTTCAAAGAACTTTTCCTCCAATTAGAGGCTCACGAAGGAAAACTAGTAACACTAAGACGCACTTGGAGCACTATGTGGTCCGAAAAAGTTCTCACATTAACCTTGTTGGGCCTGCGAGGGAAACGCTTTGTTTTAAATCGATGAACGGTGATAACTTATCATGCCCCTAGTAAGATGGCCGCCACAGCCACCATCTTGCCAGAGGAACGGCTTCACTTCTGCGCAGCCATTTCCACTCCAGCCATTTTTTAAATCCTCCTTGCGCCAGACTGATTTCTACCACCGTGGGCTACCTACCCTGCACCTAAATTTTAGTATACAGCAAGTCTTTCTGCCTTTCACCTCCCTTCAAACACAACTGCCACCACTGGGAATCGATCCCGGGTGCTTGAACTTACCCGCAAGTTCCATAGCAGGCAGAGTCGTGAACAAAGGCGTAGCCACGGAAGGTCGCGGTGGTTCACACTCCATCCCCGCCAAATTCTCCTCCACATGCAAGTTCCCAGTCGCGCCCTCGTGCCCCAGTGCACATTTCACAGTGTGAACGTATTTCACTCTGGGGTCCCATTTAGTCCCAACCAGTATCCGGAGCACGTGTGCTTTAGTTTTGTCCTTTATACAGTATCTACAAGCTTTTTGTGCATCTGTAACAATCGTTTGTGCTGTTAATGGAGCACTTCAACTCCATCCTTCTTTTATTGCGAGTGCTATGGCGGCTTCCTCTGCTTCTGTTGTCGAGGCTCGATGTATTGAAGCGCAGGCTTCAATTTTCCCGTTAAAGAATGTAACTTTACACACAGCTTTCTTTGCGTCAATCTGATGAGGTGGGGCGTCACTGAATCGTGCCGTGTTCATATGCATTGTCATTTTATCAATGTGTTCGGTCCTTGCCCTTCTTCACTTAGCATGTACAGCAGGATCCATGTTCCTTGGTATTGGCAATACGGTGTACCATTCTCTAAGTTCCTTCGGTACCTCTTTAGTTTCTTGGTGTTTTTGTATCGATTTTTCACGCCATAATTATCTCAGAACTGATCTGCCAATTGGAGTATGCAAAAGTTGATTTTCTTGTGCTAGTAGGGCTTCCGAAACATAGTAAGGGGATCAATTTCAATTATATATGTGTACGCAGTGAAATAAAACTTATAATAGTTTAGCCGATGGTACCATTGAGCCTTTCCCCACTCCTCCTGACTTAGACAGTGAAGTGTACCACTCCTCTTTGTGCCGCCATACAACTTTCGTTTGGCTCTTACCATTTTTTCTTTGTCAGCTCTTTATTGGACAAAGATGGAAGTGTCGGCGTGAAAAAAAAGAGTGCAATTTAGGCGCGATCTTTTCGTAGCGCACAGCGCATACATCACTGCTGCTTCTGCTGGGGTTGTAAAAAAAGGCGTGACTCATCCTTTTAATTCTCGAGGAGGTCTACGAAATTGCGCGCCTGATTTCCCGCGAGATTCTCGAGCGTGATGCCTCAGCTTGTCCGAGGACCTCAATTTTTTTCTGACATGGTCTTGTAACTTTGTCTGCAACAGAGAAGTAGACTCATCGATCTATGTCGGCTTTATGTAGTTGTTTTTTTAGATCACACGGGCCACTGAAAGGGACTAATTTTCTCTCTTCCTACCCATACAACCATCACGATTGCCTCTTGACATTGACATTGCTCCTATTACTCAATGAAGCTGCTTTGGAAGCATGATTGCCCAAACAATGAAGCCTTTCTTTCCGGGTCCCGCTTTTGCCTATATTTATGGCACGAGTGCTTTCGCTGCTTCGACCGCTATACTACACGCATTAAAAGTACGACAATAACACCTTGCCTTATGATCATCACACATTCCGGTCTTGAATTTTCTTGTTGCCAGATTTCTGTCTTTATGACAATAATAAACTGTTGGCGCGAAACGTCACTGCACTGAAAATGTCGCTGAAAGGAGTTGTTTTCGTCAAGGCAGGAAATGGCTCGTTTAATGCCGTTTTCATGAATGTGCAGTGCTCAATATCCCAAGAAAGTGGTTCTGCTGTTCTCATCCTCCCTCCCGCCTCGTTTCTCGTTGAGGTCAATAGAGAGTGAGCACGGTCCACAGGCTGCTAAGGAATGCAATCGGGTGCTTTGACGGAGACAAATCTACACTCACAGCAGTAAGAGCGTAGTTGAGACTACCTTTGCGGGAGGGAACACTTGTATATTTCACTCTTTTTAACGTGGAAATGTCCGAAGAGCTCGTTTCCCAGAAATTCCGGCGTCGGCGTCAGTTCAGTTGGTTGTTGGTGGAAAATCATCATCGTGACCAAAAATTGAGAAAGAGGCAAAATTTAAAAAAATAATAAACGTTTTCGGGTCCTGGTGATGATCGAACCCAGGCCTTCTACGTGTCAAGCAAGTGCTCTAGTGCATAGCCAGTAGAATTTTTTAATTTATAGAATTTATTATAAATGCGCGTAATGTATATCACAGCGAAGAAAATACCCAAGTTCTCTTTTACAAGCGCACATTAGGCATTGCACAGAATGAAGTTTGAAATATTAAAGCATGCGTTATCTTGTGCCAGCCAAAAGCTATTTTATGCCTGCTGACATGCTCCTACTTATTGGAATGGAGACTTTTGTGAAAAAACTCGCATGTTAGACGGGCTTGCGGAACCGATACTACCTAACGGTTGCATTTCATAGAAATGGCTCCAAAACACTTTCGTCAACAGCAATAGTTCCGGTAGCACTGGCGTCCACTTCTCCCCCAAATGCACTGCTCAGCTTACCTGGGGAGTCTCCTTAACGCATCACGGGGCAGAAGCGTGGGTTCGCGCCACACATCAAAAGATGTGAATTGGGCTTTGAGTGGGTGATTTTAAGGCCAACTCATTACTTGGCGCTCAGACAAGCTTGGTCATCACCAACAGCAGAAGTATCAACAAAGTGAACAGCTGCGCAGGTTCTCATGTCGCCCTATGGGCGCATAGGGGGCCCTTCGTTCTTTCGCGAAAGAAATCATTATGGAGGAGATTGCAACGACTGTGGTGTCAATGGCCATTCAATGGTACTTTGAAGTGGGCAAGTTATAGTCATTGGTTTTTCCACGGCAAGTTTTAGCCGTGCACCTTGAAAAGAAGCACGTTATCACCTTAGAAGGCGATGCGTACTAGGCCCGATAAGACTATCGCCACCTAATTTTGAAGGCGTAGTAGCTCGAGCATTCTCCATTTTTTTTCATGAGCACTGGCAACTCTGTCCTGCACACAGTAGACATGCTATCTATAAAGGGTCATGCAGCTCTCACTGAAAGATATTAGACAAGCTCCGTCGACATGGGTCCTTGAGCGTTCCGCAGGTGCTGATCATTCCGGACATGCGTAATATTGTTAGTATTAAAGCGAGAACCTCTAATGCCTCACCAAACGCGAAATTTGCGCCATTGAGGCCTTTGTCGATGGCGTCAGCGTTACGGGTAGTCTGTAATGAGTGATGCACAAAATCATCACGTGATCGAGTCATCATATGACGTTACGATGACATCCCAGACATGAAAAAATTGGCGTCATTATGACGTCACAGTTACGTCATAGTGATGTCAAGCAACGAGATGTCACGTAACGACGTACTCGCATGACATTGCTGCTTGGCCCAATGTGGTCTTATGATGGAGGCAAGGCAAATCCATGTATGAAGGAAGCTCTCAAACGGTTGGGGGCAGCTGCAATACGTGGTATGAGAAGAAAAAGACGACTTTCATCTTCCAGCCGTCTTAAAGGGGGGCACGGTTCATCAAACTGTCTTGCCATTTTCCTGGTAGATTGAATTTTAAAGGCATATATGATCAGACCTCATTATAACAAAGCTGCATCTTACAAGGGAAATAGGTTCGTTATATCCGAAAGTTTGATATAAGGAATATCGCTGAAACGGTCACTACGGAAAGAATATTTTTCATTTGCTTCATTATGAACAATATTTTGTAACATGCATGTTCGTTATATGGAAGTTTGATTGTACAGATTGTGAGTGCATAACATATTATATTGGTGTTTGTGCTTATTTTAAACTTGGAATAATATTTTCTTAGTTGAAAACTATTATTAAGGAAATTAGTGTTATTCACAAATACTTGTTGAAACAATAGATGAAGATAAACTGGACAGAGAGCTATGGTTGTTGCATGAGTGAAGGGCATAAAGAATCAGGGTCGATGTCATACGCAAGCAGTTTCCGAATCCTACAACAATTAGCAATTTAGCGGCCCATAGAAATTCAGCGTTTACTGTAGTTATTAACGATCAAGAACAAACGCGTGTTAAAAAGTTGTAAAGTCATTGTAGAAGATGAAAATTAAGCATTTGCTTGAAGCACTTGGGGCTTTTCGCTTTAGCTTCATATCACGGAAAACGCAACAGCTGTTGCTGTGCAATGAATTGAAAGATTGTCGCACGAAAGAAGCACGGCCAGCAAGAGACGCGCATCATCAAGGAAGAAACAAAAGATGTAACAGAAAGAGCGTTCTGTTCTTTGTTTCTTCCTTGATGATGCGTGTCTTTTTGTGTTTCAGCAAGAATGCACCAAACTAGCCCAACAGAATGTTTTATTAAGCATGGTGACTACGAGCTTGTTTACAAAAAATGCTAGAAAAAAAATAAACCTCATTTCGAACCGCATGTTACAGTGGGTATTCAAATAATTTTGAAATAACTCATTACCGACAGCTGCATCATACTTCATTCAAAAGTAGCATGTCACTAAAAGAGCCATGTTTTTGTCTTTTCGTCGGTAAAAATATAGCTTGTCCTGGTTGTATATGTATCTGTTGAGGCTGTAGTTTCAATGCAACATGTGAAAAAAACTTGGTCAGCATTTGCGGCTCATTCGGTATGTTAGAAAAATACTACATCCAGGAAAGAGTTTTTCTAGAACCAATTTCAAGTCTAGTGTATTACGCAGGCCCAAGGACGGTTTTATGCTCTTCCATAGTAGAGTATCAAGTACCATAAATTGTTTACTACTTTTTCTCAACATGTAGGGACGCACTTTATGGCGTTTGGTGACCAACATGTTTCATGTTAATAAGTGCAATGACAGTCGCGTCATAGAGATGTTTGTGTCGAGTTGATAATGCGTATTGCAGCTTGGTGCTTTTGTATTGGGGAAACTGCGGGGACTCCCTAAGAGGGTCATGTTTCTCTGCTATATCGCTTAATAAGAACCCTAATGTTTACACATGTGAACGAAGAGCTAGTCATTTTGGGGAAAGAGGCTTGCCTCCTGCGCTGGTCAGCACAGTTTATTCTTTTTAGAAAGAACTATGCGACCACGCCTTGCCTTCATTACTCAGAAGGTAAGGCTATTGATTGTGATTTTACTGAAACTTGCATTTACAAAGGCATATGCATTATTGTTTGTGTTCCCCTTCATGAAGTGAACGTACATGCGCGCATAGTTTTCATTGTACACGCTAGAAATTTCGTTTGCAGGTACAAAAAGTTTCCATTGTACAAATGCATGTATAATAAAGTATATTATGAATGTATAGAGTATGAAATTTCATGAAATGAGTATCTTCTGTGCATGTAGATTTTTTTCCGAAACAAATTTCTCTTAAACAGAAACCTTGCGAGTTTTAAGTGCGGAGCACTCCGGGCTAACGGTTCGTCTTGCATCCATACATGCCCTGTGGCGTGGTCACGCTCAAAGTATACCACTCACTGAAGGTCGTAGCCGGGCAAGCAGGGCTAAAACCAGGGCTAACACTTTAATTACCGCGAAAAAATGCTCAGAAAAAGACTCTTCTTTTCGTATTCTTCTATATATTTTTTTCTTATTGGAACTCCTTTTCATTTATAATCAGGCTTGACACTCGGAAGCACTTTTGGTGGTTTCTCACCCGTAATTGTGTTCGCCCTGTCAACTCTGCGGTAAGCTAGACGAGATGGGCATTTCATAGATTCAATTTACTTAATACCTGAGCTTTTGCGCTCTTTGTACACCCTAAGGAATACAGGCAGGCTACAAAACGCAGCAACGAGCTCTACGCTCCGTGATTAGGGCGTGCGACACATGTATCTGTATTCTTTGAAAAACTCACATTCGCCATAAGTCTGCTTGGTTGGATTACAGAAGAATGAAAACAAACAAAAAACACAAAAAAACAGCAAGCCTGCGCTGAAAGCGCAGCACAGTCACAGCGAAAGCTAGAAGAGCGGCCTTTCAGAGCCTTTCAGAACACTCATTGGGTAACTACTGCAAGCACACTTGCTTGATACACACTAGGGCATTATTTTTTTAGGGTGATGGGCCAGCATTTACTTTGCTATTTTTCGTCAATCTTCTGACAAACGTCGTATCCGCTAAACACTTGCAGGGAATTTCGGGCCAATTGTTTATGCAGTGGCTGACGACGAGGAGGAATTATGAATGAAGTGGTTATGTGCCACAGTAAATAGAGGAACCAGAACAAGCTTTTGTAATGGGTTGGGGCATTGGACGACCCACTCGTTACGCTGTATGTTTTGTGTGATGACTGGTTGTTCTTCCGCTGTTTGAAAATGCTTTATAGTCTTATTAACTCGATTTATTCCCGACATCAGGCCTGCCTAAGGCAAGTTTGCCAACAAGTCACAAACACCAGCGTAGCTCGGTGGTAGAATACTGGGCTGGCACCCAGCAGACTCGGGTTTGAGACCCACTGTATCATTGGTGCTAAGTTGACTTCTTTCCCCCGCAGAATGCCACGCGCAGATCTCGCCGATAAGACGGCAAAGCACGATCCTATGACGTATTGGCGCCACAAGATGCAACAACGCATGAGTGAATATCAGAAAATCGCCACACGAGGGCGGCCCACCTTCATTTTTCATTCGCTGTCACGCTGCGTATTCTGTAGACGGTAGTTCGTCGTCGCCAGGCCGAATGGCTTGCTTCAGGCACGGGACGTGCGATAGTCCTAATGCGTACGAGTCGCGTTCCAACCTTTAGCCAACCCCACGTTGGGTGCAAAATGTAGGCTAAGAGTCAGCTGAAGCTCTCAGAAAGCACACAGAGGCAGCGTCAGCAACATGACCACTACTGACCGCAGGCTCAAGCTCGACTGCCCAAGCGGCCGTTCCCCGTGCGCGCGTCAGGTCACCCAAAACCCAGAGTGATACCCACACCGTGTTTGACATAGTGCGCATCCTGCAATGAAAAATGCTGGACAAATCGTCGTAGCTCACGTGAATTCTAAGCATACCGACCCCAGCAAGGACCTTGTACATCGCTTCGCGTATTTAGCACACAGTTAAAGTCTCCGATTATATAAGACAGATAAGATTAGAATCACGTAACGACCGTATAGAAAAAAACCATCCAAATTAAAAATAATAAGATTGTCCAACCTGTGCAACCGCATACACACAGAGTACCCTCATTGAAAAAAAGTACGTACAATCCAGAGCCAGAATTCTACCGGCGCCATCATAAAAAACATAGTGACCTCTCAATATTGACCGAATATGTATAATAATCCCTACTCCCGGAAAACTAGTTGTAGCGAAAAAGAAATAGCAGTCTAAGTTGAACTTTCGCTTAAAGGCCCTAAAGTCGGATAGCGAAAAGAAATTACTTTCCTGCAGGCACAAAACATCACAATTTGCTGGACGGGCTGCATTAATCGCCACGGCTTGTTTTACCGGACTGCTAAAACCTTTCACGTTCAGTGAAATATTATTCAATAAAGTAGCAATCGTAAACACTAAAGACTAATTTAGATGCTAGACTCACAGCTCTATCGTGACCCGGTGGCGCAACGGTAGCGCGTCTGACTCCAGACTCACAGCTCTGACACATGTGGGATGGGTGTCCCGCTAGCAGCTCAATTACTTCTTACGACCAGGTGACCCACCGAAAGCGCGGGGCTGTCGGGGCCACGTCGAAGTCCGCAGGGGACTTCTGTCTCTGCTGGAGGCCTCCGAATCACTGTTGGATATTCCAAGGCGCTTGGTGCCGAGGCTCTTGAACAACGATCGTACAAACGCGTCTAGACTGTCCCTGCTGATGTCGCTTGGAGTACCATCGTCGTCTATCTGCAAAGCCGTGTCACATTTAGTGCTGTTTGAGTCCTCGTTGACGGAAACGTCGTCACCTTGGGACAAATTCTCTTCAATGATCGTACGACTAACAGAGGACTGGGCAGCCATGGGGTGAGCGTCAGATATCGCGTCACGATCTGCAACACATTCTTGAGAGAGGCCTTCTCTTGCGAGGGCTCGAACTCTGGTTCTGTGGGAATTACCATTAGTCGCAGGCCACTGGATATATCATCTGCACATTGAGGGGCTGTCTGGTCCGGGCTGGCATTCAATGAGAGACGCCTCCTCTGGCGAGGGCTCGACCTCTGGTTCTGTGGGAATCACCATTGGTCGCAGGCCACTGGATATATCATATGCACCTTGAGGGGCTGTCAGGTCCGGGCTGGCTGGAGACACTGCGGGCGTTTGGTGTGATGTCTGGTTGGCATCGCCATCCGCCCAACTTTGTCCTGGCAAATATCCAGGCCTGGCGTCGATGATACGACGTCCTTGTTCTTTTACTGCGTATCTGGTTGAAGTGGCGGGATATTCTTAGACGCCACCTCGGAATACGACGGCCTGATGGTGCAGGTGACGGTGGCATGCGGGTCCCCACAATGGCGACACGGCAGCGAGCAGCCTTTCCTGTCGTGGCCATAAACGCCGCACCTTTTAAATTCGATATGGAACGGCTCTCCGCTTACAAAGGAAAGTACCACATTGGTCGTGACATTCATACCCAAATCGGCAAAGAGCGTTAGTATCGAGGCACTGAGACCCATCCCACTTACGTCTTGCGCAGGCAAACTCATGAAAACCATGGTTCGCGAACGCCTTTCCGCCTACCTCGAGGCAAGGAGGACCTTTGCCGACACGATGTTGGGCTTTCACCCGCATCTGTCGGCGCAGGACGCCCTGCTCTAGCTTCAACACGATATCATAGAGCCGACTACTATGCGCCATAACGATAAAGCCGTGCTTGCTCTCGATCTCCGCGGGGCGTTCAACAACGTCAAACACAACACTATAGGGGAGACCCACGCCGAGGGAGGCGCTGCGGAGCGTGGCGTTGTCAGTCAATGCGGGGAGAAAACTGGTTACTCGAGTCTTCGCCCCTCCGCTGTCCCATTCAACCTGCCTTGAAAACGCGTTTCTTTGCTCGCGCGCTGCAGGCGTTCTGCACGTGTTTTTGAGAGTTTCGCATCGCGTGCGGTGCGCTCTGTCCGCATTTATTAGGATGCCGCAATGGAGGATTTTTTTTCGTGGCAGCAATTTAGTAAAAGGGCAGCGAAGCAAGTTGTAGCAGACGACGCCGTCCCCGTCAGAGCGAAGTGCGTTTCGCAAGTGAAAGATGACGCTGTTTAAGACGTTAAAGATGAATATAACTTTCTGTACGTTCATTATTATATACTTGTTTTATTTGGTTTACTCTGTGTACTATGCACTATGTTTGTTCCTGGATGGATGGGTAAGGCCGCTTCTCGTGCTTTAGGTTAAGCGGTTCTGGCGCTGTGACTGCTAATATTTGGGATATCTTAATTTACTAGCACCTACCCAAGTTATCGTGTGGTGTATACACAACACTTCAAAAATAAATGGTCTATTTGGGGCTTCTTTCTGACCCACAACAATAATTGACATCTATCTCGCGTGTCTTTCCTTGCATTATCACCGTTCTCATCGCGGGTACTTTGAGTTCACGAACAGCGTGCGTACCATCATGATGAGCGCCCAGCTTTCAGAGAAACTTTTTTGTGTGTGTCTAATCTGCAGGGGAAGAGCGCATTGCTATAAAGGCATTTTATCTTGGTCACGTGTCAAAAATGCACCGTGTTGTTCGGGCTGCCCCTGCACACTCAGTAACAACTAGTTCACTGTATCTGCCAACGGACGTGCAACAACGGCTAATGCATTTTTTTCTTTTTTTCATAGTTGTCCAAGCTTTTGGCAACCACACACCTCCGTCGGCGCTACGTAGATTTAAAAATATATAACAACACATTACCAATACCACATGTGCACAAAGCTTCAACTACTACGTCTCCAACAATATTGAATAATAGTAGCAGCATAAAATATTTATTCGCTATTTTTTAACGGTGCTCTAAAGACGGGCATTGAAAATCTATACTTTTAAGATGGGGAAGTGGATCTCCCAGTAACTCGATAGATTAGAGAAACGGTGACGCTGGAATTAACACACGTAATTTTGAATGTATTGTGCGCGTGCTAATGTTTATGAAAAAAATTGTTTACATACTTTTTTCTGCGCACTGCTTTAATCCATTTCTGTCGTCTGCTTGTTTCGTACCATCGGTTTGGGAATCGGTAGAATTTCACTGGTGGAGTCGACCTCTTCGTGTTAGCATGGTTATTGTGACAGTTGACGACGCAGTGATGTCACCCCCTTTTCTGTTGGGGTGACATCGCGGAACGAGGGACGTTTCACGTGCAGCGCGTGCTTCGCAAATGCGCGGAAGCCAAAGAGAGCGGAAGGGTTGGAAGGCTCTACTGTTGTGCGCTTTTTCTGGCAGGGGAAAGGCAGGCGCTGGCGTCGCTGGGCAAACTTGAGCGGGTCTCCCCTATACTCACTAACCTGTCTACCACAAACTGTGGGAAGAAGACTTTCAACTAAATTCGCGCTTTTCTATCACATCGCACCACCTTCCTTCGCCTCAATTCTACTGAGCACGGCCCGTACTTATTGGGCACGCGGGGTACACCTCAAGGGGCAGTCCTGTCTCCTCTTCTCTTTAATCTGGCGATGATGAACATCCCCTCTCTTCTAAGCGAGGTCGAGAGAATACAACATGCACTATATGTGGACGATATCACAATCTGGACCAACACCGTCTCCTTAGCACAAATCGAAGAACGCCTGCAAAAGGCTGCCCTTATGGTGGACACCTACGCTGGTTCATATGGCCTGGAGTGCTCTCCAGCTAAATCGGCTCTTCTTTCAGTCTCTCCGCTACCGGCGCCTCAAATTTTTCTTCCATCCGGGCCCGTCTCGTCAGTTCAAAATATTCGGATTCTTGGGCTTCACCTCGCATCGTCTTTGGATCCCAAGGGCACAATAGCAGGCCTCAGACGCACTAGCGAACAAGTGAGCCGCATGATACGACGGGTGCCTACCATGTGCGGCAGCCTCCGTGGGTCTCAGTCCCTTCGATTGGCCCACGCGTTTGTAACCAGTCGCGTTCTCTACGCCTCGTCTTACCTCCGCCTGCGTCATCGACGCGAGCACCAGCTCGCGTCGATGACCTCCGATGACCTTCGATACAAACGCGCTGTAGACCTACCTATTGCAACTTCTAACAGCCGATTCGCGGCTCTGGGGGTACACAACACCTTTTCAGAGATGCGCGAAACTCAGCGCGTTAACCAAATCAATCGACTGTCGCAGATGGCCTTCAGGGCGTCGTCTTTTACACAGACTTGGCCTTAACCCGATATCTGACCAAGACCCTCTACAGCCGGTACCAGAGCTCTGGCGTCAAAAGCTATGGGTGCAACCTATACCCTGTAATATGAATCCCGACCTCCATCCTGCCCGTAGACTAGCACGTGCCGCGGCCCTTCATACGCGACATTCCGATCATACTGGTGTTTTCTACGTGGACGCCTCGGGTCCCTCCCCCTGGCGTCACTTCATGGCGGCCGTGATAACACAGGTCAAACGCGTCGATGGCCTCTCCTGTCGAGCAGACACCGTAACGCACGCTGAAGAGGTTGCCATAGCTTTGGCCGCCTCTCACCCTACCTCACGCACCATCCTGACGGACTCGTGCTCGGCTTGTTCTCAGTACCTTCAGGGTTCCATTGCCCCACTGGCGGCTCACCTACTGCAGGCAGGCTCTTCGCGCTTTAAGCCTCGTTCCATTCGTATAGTCTGGACCCAAGGCCACTTGGGCCTGCCCGGCATCGGGGCGGCAAATGCCGCTGCCCGCGCTTCTCCTATCCAGGCCGTTGCCCCTTCATGACCCGAGGCGGAATCTGGCAATTAACACCAACCTGATGCGCTTTCGCAAAATTTCGGCTTATTACCGGGCTTCACGCCGCCTCTACCCGGACCCCGCACGCGGTCTGGAGAAAGCGGACGAACGACTGCTACGCCGCCTGCAGACGAACACCTTCACCAGTCCGGCGGTCGCCAGGCACTTTTTGCCGGAAATCAATGGCACCTGCTCGACCTGTCAAGTCCTCGCCGACAAATATCACGTCGTAGCTTCGGGACCAGTTAATTCCGCCCCTTTCTGATCCCCTTTCCCTATCCCAACTAGATAGATTTGGGAGGAGCACCTGCTCGGCTGCTCTACCTTGACTGCGCTACGCTCCTTGGTGGAGCGCGCACGGGCAGCTTCCAGCCCCACTGGCGTCCCGGAATAGGGTCTGGCCACTCTAGCACGTCGATGTGGCACGTCGGCACTCTCTAGTAAACTTTTTCTGAAATAAATGTTTTTCTACCACAACAATCCCTTTTCAAGAGTGTACCGTGATCCAGCGCCTCGTAGATGACACGTTTCCTTTGAAACTTCGCTATCATCCGAGCTTTCTTCGTTGTCATAACTGCAGCGCTTGGGAAGTCGCAGTTTTGCTTATGCTTTGTGTTCGCTTCATGCTTTTTTTGTAAGATCCGGGGCAGAAACCAGTTTTTCTTCAATTTAGTGTGAAAATTTTGGCTGTCCAGGCGGCCCACGTTGGGGCGGTAAGTCTCGGCCTTACTGTCCCGTCATGCGAGCGGCCCGCCGTGTGCTAGGGCACATGCCTTCTGACTCTCAGAATAAAGTTGTCCCAAACTAAACTAATAAGTGTTTTGTTTTCGTAGTCTACAGCGATGGGTAGACAGAATGCGGGTTTGCTAATTATGGTCGTAATCAGGACTGGCAACATCACGTCATGTTTACCGTCACTTGTCAAAGAGAAAGGCTTGTCAAAAGCAAGCATGGTCGTCAAACAGTCTTTGAATGTTGCTAATAAACCAAGCAATTAAGGAGCCCTACCACTATTAGGACTATACAGGCAAGAGAAGCTTCGCTAGGGTGGGGTTGGCGTTCTTTCTTTCTTTCTTTCTTTCTTTCTTTCTTTCTTTCTTTCTTTCTTTCTTTCTCTCTTTCTTTCTTTTTTTCTTCTTTATAGTTGTGGCAGTCTCCAAAACGGTGTTTTCAAGTGAAATTCGGCGCGGTGTCTTTCGCGTCCTTGTCAGCGTCCGTCATCCGGTGGAATGGTCAAACTAAAGCACCATCCCGCGATCTTAGAAACGCAGTTTAGGAATTCACTTTTCTCTAAGCTGGAACGTTCGCTTTTTTTAGCAGAATGTTCTTGGTCCGTCGACCACACAACGGATGGTAACGAAGCGCCCAATCCATATAGTTTCTCACAATCATTCCTAGAGGAAACTCTGGCGCTAGTGAGCCGCTGGATGCAATAGAATGACGGGATACGTGAGCTTCGAACTTGACTCGAATTTGTATACCTCAAACACACGTCTGGCTTCATGGTAAAATGACTGATTTCTTAGTAAAAGAGCACGTAATAAGCTATTTATTTTTGCCATTGCACGGAAACGTGTTTTATTTACCACTGGAACCTTCTGCGTCTTCGTAAAATTTTACTAAGCGCATGAAGTAACCGACGGCCGCTAAACTTGGCAGGCAGACGACAAAGCAAGCGTTCCCTCTGCCACTTTATGTCGTCTGCTTCTTGCAACGTTTGGTTGGGCCGTCAAGGTGAGTGGACTTTTATTTTAGAATTTAATACACGTGAATGCCTCGCAGACACACATACCATCATTGCCAGTGCTCTAACGGGGCACCACACTCCATGGGTTCGTTCCAACACTCGCCGTAGATGACTGAATAGACAGCTAAATGGGCGGCGGCCATCTTAAGTCCAATTTCAATTCTCACGTAGCCAGCAAAGTCGACAGCTCCGAGAAGACCGCATTGTAGACAATTACGATGCAGGCTACTTTGCTGTCTAAACAAGATGGCGGCTCAGTGAATCGCTCAGGTAGATCAAATCTCGACGGAATGGTCGTCTGCACAAGCAGACGCTTTTCCAGACGCTCAATGAGAGTAACGTTTATTGATTTTGCTTTAAAGACGAAATAAGCCAGAAATTATAACTGTTACGTCTGTTTATTTTAGCTTTTTCTTTTTGACGCAAGGTGGCGCATCGTCGCGTAAAAGCAGTTCAGAAGTGTTCAGGCATTTGTTAGCCGCATAACCTATAGGTTTACTTACCTGTGGGTCTTGAAAGCAGACGAGCACAAACTAGACAGAGTCATACGTGTGACTTTTGAGAAGGCTCTGAACCTTCCACCGTGGACCCTCACGGAACGTCTTCTTCAAATTGGGCTCCACAGTACCGTATCAGAACTATTTCATGCACACCACACGAATTAAGCCATGCGCCTCACCATCAGTAAAACGGGACGGAAAACACTATCAGAACTTGATAACGAAGCCACTTTGAAAGAAGAGAAAAAGAACGTATCCCACATGAATGGAAGTAGGACTTCATCATCAAACCACTTCCACGCAACATGCATCCTCAGTTCCACGAACACCGGCGTCGGGCACGGGCAAAAGTTCACGACAACTACTCAGATACTGAGGGCGCCTTCTTTGTCGATGTGGCTGGGCCAATAAACGGCAAATATACAGCAAGCGTCATTCATTGTGGAAAACAGGTTGATTGTATATCAGCCCAGGACACAGACACAACTAGTATGGAAGAAGCAGGAATCGCCCTCGCCCTACGAAACCCAAGGTCCACTTTCGTTCTAACAGATTCAAAAGCAGCCTACCGAACTTCTTGTAAAGGCTACTTTGGCCTCATTGCGCATCGAGTTCTTACACAACTCTCGTCTTCACGTTCAGAGGGCGAGTGGAAACAGCCGATATTGATACCCGGCCACTGCGGAGTTAGAGGCAATGAGCTCGCCCATGCCTCGGCCCAAGACTTATCCTTCCGGGCTTCCGACCCCGGCATATCGCACCCACCCTCGGCTATGTGTATGGATCCGTTCCTAACATACACAGATATTCTAGAACATCAAAGACTTGGAAGACGGAAACTTCCGCTCCTGGGGCCAAAGCTCAGTAAAGAATCTGAGGTAGCGTGGCGTCGTCTGCAGACCTTGTCTTACCCCAATCCATAGATACTGTTCAAGATAGATGCCGACACATATGCACCACAGTGTGCTTCTGCGTCACTAAAACAGCCACCCTGCACCACATGGTTTGGGAATGCCCCCACAATCCACCTTTAAAACCTTTACAACCTTACAGCACAACACTGTAGGGTGGGAGGCAGCTCTGTCAAGCTCGGATCCGAAGACCCAAGAGGCCCTCGTGAGGCGAGTGAGTACAGCGGCCCATCCAAATGGGATCCCGGACTAAGGAGCCCACTCGCCGGCACTCCTTCCTCGGTCGCAAATAAATGTTTCATTCTCGCTCTCTCCAGAAGTGTTCCAATTCTCGGAAAGCATGGGCTCGGTGCTGTCTTATAAGCAGTCTTCGTAGACTGTCTACGTGCTGTTTAAGAATAAGAACACATCCTAGGTATTTGTGAGAAACACTATGGCCAAAACCAAGGACACTGTTTGCCATTTGTTTTTAAGCATTGTTGGTAGAAAATTCACATGCATGCTTCAGAACAGCTCTTGTTGGGCAAGCGTGGGTGTGTGTCTTAGTGACGTATGTCTTCCAGAGAAAAAAAAAGAAGGACACGCCAGATGAACAAAGAATAAAGGCGATACAGCAAGCGATTTGGAAATAAAAAGAGAGAGAAGGAGAACGAAAAAAAATGGGTGCATGGCTTAGTGTCAAAGCAACGAGGAAAAAAAACCAAACTGAAGAAAACCAGAGATGTTGGTTTAGAGCACTCGCTTTCGAACCGTAGGGACACAGGCTCTCAAACCGCTGATAGGAAAGCATGTTTATTTTTTTGATTACCTATTTACTTCATGCACGTGCGCCAACAGCGAGAAGAGATTTCTGGAACACCCTCCACTACAGAGGTCAGTGAGAACACACTTCTCTTGAAAGATGCAGTGCATTTCGAAACTTGATGTATCATAGGCATCTCGACAATGCAACATATATGCAGAACACGTACTCCCTATTATTATGTAAACAATGACACTCCGTACCACATCGCCTTGCGTGAACGAGTTGAGGATGTGAAGGGTTTTTGAAGGAAGTGACCCAGGTTGGTGGCTATCTGGAGAACTCTGTTTGGTTAGTCTTTATTAACGTTATTCTTTTTTAAGTTTTACTGACTGAGCAACATTGTTGTGAAGTTCGGGTGATATGACGTTCTATGATGCTAGGCCTCGTACACCAAGCACACAAAACGTATATGCAGGCATCTTACCACGTGCAGTTTCATGGACCAGTATTCGCTGCCGATGAGCGCAGTAATAATAAATGGAAGCTGGATGTGGGTAGGAGCCACCATTAACGAAAACCTCTCACACAGTATAATCTCAGACATAGCGTATTCTCTCATCGGGTTCGTATAATCTCTACAGCTCGTGGAAGGCCACTTTTCGGACCGCTGCCCGCACGACTTGCTTTGGCTCGTGGTCTGGGTCTGCTTGAGTGTTTAGATTAGCGGACTTAATGAAATCTACGGAATCAATGTGAGTGTGCGGGCGCCTCAGAATGCGTGGTGTGCTACTGTTCGCCACACTTTCGTCGCAGTGGATGAGAACCCATGGCGTCGACGCCACAGAGATTCGTCGGGAGAAATCGCGTGAGAGCTGTGGTCAGTTTCTCTTTATTGCGCGGTGAGATTGTGTTGGAGAAGCAAACCACCATGATGCATGATGGATTCTGAAGGCGGTCAGGCTGTCCAGGTTATGGGACCGCAGTGACGAAAAATTGGCAGACCCCCCGTGGAGTGGGAATCAATGATACGAGAAGCACGAATGACAAATATTGATATGTCACTTTAAAATAGCACAACGTTACCAGGTGGAGGTAAATGATGCTGTACATAACTTCCGTGTCATGATTATCATGTTTGAATGTGTCGTTTATCTTCGTCATCTATTCTTGTCACATAAAATTTAGTGTATGTGGAGCTAGTGAAATCGCCGTGAGCACGCTACGAGCGTGTTACGTTGTCATGTTCCTACATGATATACGTGTCAGGATTATCATGTTTGCACGAGTCATATATTTTTTCATCCATTGACGTCACGTAATACCAAGTTTGGTATATGTGGAGCTACCAAAACGGCCGCGAGCGCATCATAAACGGTCTAATATACTCTAATGTAGCGTTGACGCGTGCGCACGCTGGGCACAGCTAGGCTACGTTAGCAAAACGCGAGCAAACTATAGTTTGATGACAGGCGCAACCATCGCCCATCGGTGCGGCCCGACGGCAACCGGTGTGAAATGCGGCATGCTGCATTATTGCGCCCATGCGTTGCTCAGACGACACTGCGTCTCCCTCTTTTCGTAATGGAGGGACGCCGGACGCACTTAAACGTGCAAGCGTCAAAGTAACGCAGCGCGGCGCGCGCGCCTGCGAGTATATGGCCGGACTGGCGCCTGGCGTGGCAACGCCAGCGTGACGCGACGAAATGAACTCCGGCGAGCACGCACACCACGTCAGGTCGAAATGTATTGGCGACTTGACAGACAGACAGACAGACAGACAGACAGACAGACAGACAGACAGACAGACAGACAGACAGACAGACAGACAGACAGACAGACAGACAGACAGACAGAAAGATAGATAGATAGATAGATAGATAGATAGATAGATAGATAGATAGATAGATAGATAGATAGATAGATAGATAGATAGATAGATAGATAGATAGATAGATAGATAGATAGATAGATACGCTCAAAGGCGCCGAAGTTCGCTAAGAACTGCTTCGTGCTCAAAAAAGCAGAAACAATGTTTTGGAGAAAGTGCGCTTACAATCGTGGGAAGTTATGGTCAACGTGGGTGGTTGTGCCGAAAAATCCATTCTTCCATCCGTCCGAACCACCGACATTGCCAATAAAGCAGCTGTCTGGACTAGTTGGTGGTGCATAATAAAGTTTAACAGCGCGACAAAACACTGCCACAAGAAGAAACGCACAGAACACAGGAGCGCTCAGGATCACACATCGCTTGTCTTTAGGTTTTGTTTCTGTGGCCGTGTTTTTTTTCTCCTTTTTTTGTGCTGTTAATCTTAGTGCAAAATTGCTTTACACCTTCGGTGAACCAGTCGTGAAGCCAAAGCATGTTTAAGCGTGATTTTCCTCAATTATACAGACACACACGTAATATATAGCGCACCTCGGTGTAATGCAATGCAAGTTGAGAAGAGAAGCGGATCTGAACGTCTTAGCGTTGCTCTAACGATACGCTTGTTGACATGCCTAATTTCATCGTGCTAAATATTTTCTAAGCAAATAGTGTTCGTGCATCATGGATAGGTTAATAAAGTTCCAATGTGCCTCAAGTGAACCCGTTCTGCAGGCATTTTGAGTGAAAGTTGCTTTTGATATACAAACTAGAACCTCCAGAAAAGATTCTTAAAAAGTTGAGTAATGTTTGTTTCCCAAACAAAACAGGTCTAATGTCAAAAGAATGAATCACTTGTCTTAAATTTAGCACTGACGTAAAGTCGGATCGTGTGCCATTTTTCGGCCAAGCAAGACCACCTTCGCCGGGACGGCTTTCTGCTCTACCATGGGCGGGTACCAAGACCTCAGAATTGCTGCACACTACTAAACACAGATTTTGTCACCCTTCCAGTGTCGTGAGGGGACTGGCTCTATAGATTTTGTGCCGACAGGTTGTGCCCCCGCGATATCCGACGACAGCGCAGCTCTGGCCGACTTGGCTCACCCTACGCCATCTCCTGACGCCGACAAAAGCTCTCGCCGAGTGGTGCCCCGTCCTCGGACTTCTGCAACCGTGTCCATTTTTCCTATCTTCTCCTAACTTCCGTATGTGGCTGTCCCTGCGCCACGCTCTTTCCTTCCCCCTCCCTTTATCTCTATACTTTTCAACCCTATCCTTTAAGCCCTCCTTCCCCCACCCTTAGGGAGCTACTGTGGAGGTGCCCTCCCTCTGAGAGACAGTTACGGGGCTCCCTTTTCTCTTCTTTTCATTTGAGATTCACTTCCCGGCAGACTGTCATCAGTACTTCGTACTGTAAGTCGCACGCATATTTTTGTGAACGCATATTGGTGCAAACGCCTCCCATCCCACATAAAAGGTAACAACGCGCCTTATGGCATTTCCCTGTGCTGCCGCCTACCATTGGGCGATTCGTTGATAGATATGTATTGCAGATACGAAGGTCCTCGAGGTCAAGAGGCGTCTTCCAACTTTCCCGCTTGGTTAATTATGCATGTGCCGAGGCACCTTGGAAAAATTGAAATGGCCGTTGGCGTCCACACGAGTGATGCAAGAAAATCATGACGATATGACGTCAACACGATGTTACAGATCACCAATACCCATGACGTCGTACGTCAACATGGCGTTGCACGATGAAAGTTTACAATGGCTCCTATTTTGCAGATCGTGCGAGACCACGTTAGCAGCAGAAAGCTTTTGGAAGGTGTTGTAAGAGCAATAAATCAATAAAACTTTATTTCAATAAACATAATAATGATAGTACTATAATGAAGGAATGACGGCAACACCAGGGAAAAACAAGCATTATCGCAGAGTAAGGCACCACGAGATCGGCGCTCGAGCTCCAGCATCGTCCTCGTCCCGTCACTATCTCCAATCTTCCACCTGCAAGTTAGGTTCACCCAATAAACATTTTTACATTCGGTGGATGTGCGGCGTAAGTAGTGGTGGTGAGAGGTACTGTTTGTTAGGCAGCGTCAACGTGCATGGTCGACGGCAGGATGCGGGATCGTAGTTCTAGGGTGTAGGGGATATGGTTACCCAGCACGATCCACCAAATGTAAAGAGCTTTCTCTACTGCATTTTGCTCAACGCCAGGAGCTCTCTCTGCAACAGCCACGGTGACGTCCACCACCATTGGCTCTTATGCGTGGTCCAGGAGCAGATTTTCGAGGCTATGCTGGAGCCTTTGCAGCAGCCCCCCGTCACCGGACCTCTTATTTACACTGAGGCACTAAAGCGGCAGCAGCTACACCAGCCCCTTTCGTTCCATAGACTGCCGCATACCTCAGACCCAACTCAGCCGTCCACCGCATGGGCTCCTCCCATTACTACCACCGCCTCAACTCACCCGTCCGTCGCATGGGCTACTGCCCTCGTCGCCAATACATGGAGAACGCGCGATAACCAACCCATCTGTTCTGCGTGTGGCAGTCCTGGCCATATCGCCCTATACTGCCGTCGTCACGTGGCGGGATACACAGACGCCCGGACACGGAATAGCTTCATAGACCTTCCTCTATCTAGACTAGAAAGTTCGGATCCTCAGTCAAGCTCGTCTTCACGGGAATGTCCGCCTACTATGTCTGGTCACTCACCTTCACCCCGTCGTCGCTCCCTGTCACCCATGCTCCGTCGGCCAGCTCCTGAACATGAGGGAAACTAACCGCCGCAGTTCAGGAGGCAAGAACTGCGCTGTCGAAATGCTCAAGTCCTCGAACATTGCTGTCGAATATTGTCGAAGTATTTGTAGAAGGTACTCGAGCATAAGCTCTAGTGAATACCAGTGCTGCTGTTTCCGTGATAGCCGCTAAACTTTGCCGCAAGCTCCGAAAAATGACTGCTCCTTTTCATATGCTGTCCTTGCAAACAGCGAATGGGGACCCGGTTCAGCCTGTGGCCGCCTGTACTGTCTGACTGATCATCGCGAAGGACCACTACACTGTTGAGTTTATGGTCCTTTCGTCATGCTCACACGACATCGTACATGAATGGGATTTTTATCACGAAACCACGCCGTTATTGATTGTGCAAGATCGGAACTCATCCCGTTTTACGACCAACCAACCAACCACATTCAGCCCACCGTGGACAAACTCGTCGTTAAAGAAGGCACTGAAATTTCCCCACAGAAGTGTGTTGCTACCCGTGCTCTGTGATGGCATTAGGGACGAATCGGCATTTTTTGAACCATCAAGTCTCTTCCTTAGTCGAAGATCACTTCTTCTGCCTTATTTAACCCTGTCAATTTATGATGGAAACAGTGCTCTTTGCCTCAACCGTCAAACTGTTTCAAGGGGGATCTCTTGGACACGTGCATGCCATTGATTAAGAACAAATTTGTACCATGCCGCCAGATTGTTCGGTGACTACGACACCATCAGTGCCCTCAACAATTCCAATGCACCACCTTCAGAGCATCTCGATTCATCGATAGCCGACGGACTATCGCCATCTGAACGCTCTGAACTTCTTCAGCTGCTCTACCAGTCCCGTGAATCCTTTGACGTTGCTCAACCTACCCTTGGCCGAACTCCCAGTTTTTTTCACAGCATCGACACAGGCTCTAACGCACCAGTATGACAGCGACCATACCGTGTTTCCGCCGCGGAGCTTTAGGTGATCACCGAACAGAATATGCTCAAGCGCAACGTTATCCGACCTGCCCAAAGTCCATGGGCATCACCGGTCGTTCTTGTTAAGTAGAAGGATGGTTCGATTCGCTACTGCATGGATTACAGGCGCTCAAATAAGATCATTCGCAAAGACGCATACTCTTTGCCCAAATTTGATGATGCCCTTGATTGCTTACAAGGTGCCGAGTTTTTTTCGTCGTTAGATTTGCGTTTGGGGTATTGGCAGATGCCCTTAGCAGATGCTGATCGTCCAAAACAGCCTTCGTGACACCAGACGGGCTATATGAGTTCAATGTCATGTCCTTCAGCCTCTGCAATGCGCCGGCCACATTCGAGCGCATGATGGACTCGGTTCTGCGGGGTTTGAAATGGAACATATGCGTCTGCTACCTCGACGATATCGTCGTCTTTGCACCCGATTTCGCAACACTTCTTGTACGCCCGAAACATGTGCTCACGTTTCTGAAAAATGCGCAGCTCCAACTGAATCTCAAAAAATGCCACTTCGCTGCTCGGAAGCTCACCATTCTCGGTCACGTCATATCAAAGGATGGCGTACTTCCCGACCCGGCTAAACTACGCGCTGTCGCTGAATTCCCCAAGCTGACGACTGTAAAACAGTTACGCAGCTTCGTAGGGTTGTGCTCCCATACTTTCGTCGGTTTGTGTGCTACTTTGCCTCCATAATTGCCCCTTTTATCCAACTTTTAAGAAGTGCCGACGACATCTCATCATGGTCTTCCGAGTGCGATTACGCATTTACCACTTTTCGCCGTCTTCTGACACCACCGCCTATATTGTGCCGCTATGACCCCACGGCTGCAACTGAGATCCATTCAGACGCCAGCGGTGTCGGTCTCGGTGCAGTTCTCGCTCAACGCATGCCTGGATACCCTGATTATGTCATCGCCTATGCCAGCAGAACGCTCAACAAGGCTGAGGTAAACTACAGTGTTACCGAAAAAGAGTGCTTAGCCATACTTTGGCCGATTGTCCAGTTTCGACCATACTTATATGGCCGCACGTTTGCTGTAGTTAAAGACCATCATGCCGTATGCTGGTTGTCATCACTGAAGGATCCATCAGGTTGCCTTTCTCATTGGGCTCTGTGACTTCAAGAGTATGACATCCACGTCGTGTACCGTTCCAGCCACCAACATGCCGATGCTAATGCGCTCTCGCGATCACCACTGTCCACTGAGGCTGCTTCTATGTCTTCTATAGAACACGTGCTGTGAGCTCTTGACATCCACAATATGTCTCCTGCAGAGCGCGATGATCCACGGAAAACTTCGCTTCTAAACGCTTTATTTGGGGTACCAACATTTCCAACCACTCGAGCAATGCGACGCCAGGCTTCGCACTTGCCAATTCGAGGAGGCCTCATGTACCGGCGCAATTACTCACCAGACGGCAGGAAGTGGCTGCTCGTTATTCCCCGAAAGCTGCGCTCTACAATCTGTGCATCATTTCGCTCCGACCCGCAATGCGCTCACGCTGGTGTCTTCAAGACCTACGAATGTTTAAGGAAAGGGTACTACTGGCGTGGGGTGTTTACTTTTGTTCGACAGTTTATTCGCGGCTGCCACGAGTGTCAGCGACGAAAACAGCCACCGAATCCAGGAGTAGCTCTACTACAGCCGCTTGCGTGCCCTGACCACCCATTCAATCGCGTCGAAAATGGCGTTTATGGACCACTGCCATTGACCACAGCAGATAACCGGTGGACTATCGTTGCTGTAGGTCGCCTGACACGGTACGCCGAAACCGCTGCTCTTCCTACGGCGAGCGCTCAGGACGGCGCATCTTTCATCCTCCATCGGTTTTTGTTGCGTCACGGCCCTCCTCGCGAGCTCCTCAGTGGCTGGGGCTGTGTATTTTTATCCGACGTAATCTTCTGGCACTGACTTCTCCGTCACTGACTGGCAATAGGGCACTGACTTCTCCATCAGTGCCAAATTGTATACCGGATGAGCACTGCTTACCACCCTCAGACGAATGGCCTGACTGAGTGGTTTAATCGGACCCTGGGTGACATGCTCAGGACGCATGTGGCATCTGACCAAACGAACTGGGACCTGGTTATTCCCTTTGTGACCTACGCGTATAACACCGCTGCCCAAGTCACCACCGGCGTTTCCTCATTCTTCCTTCTACGGACGTCAACCATCGCACACAATGGACACTTTGCTGCCATACGCACCAGATGCATCTGAGTGCACGATCGTGTCCGAAGCCGCCCGTCATGCCGAAGAATGCCGTTAACCAGCGAAACAGTTTACTACGGCTGACCTGCAACACCAGAAAAAAGCTCGCGATGACGACCACCCTCCTGCCACAAAGTTCACCCCTGGAACCCTTGTATGGCTGTATGTATCCCCCTTTGCATCTGGTTCACCTACCAAGCTACTTTAGAATTACCACGTGGTAGAGCGCACATCGCCCGTCAATTACGCCATTGAGGCGCTTACGCAGCTCGGTGACCATCGTCGGCGTGGACACGATATTGTTCACGTGGACCACTTGAAGCCGTACTTAGACCCGCTCGTTCCCACCTGATTCTGATGACCTCAGATGGATGGCGCTCACCCACAGATGAGGACGGGCCAAGAACCGGGCGGCAGGATACTTAAATGAAACGAAAATAAAATTAAAGCCAATCTGAAAAATTAGTTTAGAGATAATACTGCCAATAAACAAAAACGTTTGCTGAGCAAGCGGTCAAACCATCTCTTGTTCCTGACAGACATCACTACGAATTATAAACTAAAGATCCGAAAAGGTTATTCCACTAGTACGGTAATCGTTTAGTTGCATTGATGTAATCAAACACATTGGAGCATATATCCCTGTGCCAGTAACCAAAAAAAGTGCCGCGAAGTGATAAAAGTACTGGTAGATTTACTTGTATTCCTAGCTTTCGTAATGGGGCTACTAAAAATATTTTTCTTTGATAAGAGTAACGAAGACAGAATAAAAATAAATGTTCAATTGTTTCAATTTCGTTGCAAAAAATGCACAGCGGTGACGCCTTGAGTCGCGCTTTGTTAAGGTAGTAATTTAGTTGTGGAAATGTACAGCGCAATTCGGTATAAGTGACCTCTAACTGGCGAGATACACACCACTGTTTATTCCAGCAATACTTTAAATGGTCGAAATATTCAAATTGATCCAAATTACCTATTCCCCATTGCAAACAAGCATTTCGGAACCTTTGCGCTGTCACGTAAGCCGTGTATGGTAAAACTGGGATGGCGGGCCCATTCAGAATACTGCTGCTGAAGAGAGAGTCCGCCATTTCGTTTAAATAAAATCAGCGGTCGCCATACCCTTAGGAAATGAAGTTTTTTACGTTTTTTGGTACTAAATACCGAAACGTATTCATCATCTCTGCATTTGCTGGCGCAGAAAGTCCATTATGTACTGATCACAAATCTGTAATGACTACAGCTGATGATTCGCTTGAGGGCAATTTACGTCGGGCAAGAACAATATCCAATAATTCTGCAATAAACACACCTGTTAGATCGCCAGGATGACTTCATCTTTCTCGACGGGGACAATTATAATGAACGAATGATAACAACACCAGGGAACAACAAGCATCATCGCAGAGTAAGGCATCACGAGATTGGCGCTCGAGCTCCACCGTCTTCCTCGTCCTGTCGCTATCTCAAATCTTGCACCTGCCTGTTATGTTCGCCCAATAAACCTCTTTACAGTACAAACAATGATTATTTGGGCCTATAGCCTAAAGTGGCTAGTGGCTGGCCCAATATAATGTGCAACACAGAATGTACCGAGCATCTTCGAAGGAAGAAACAGCTCACACACACACACACACACACACACACACACACACACACACACACACACACACACACACACACACACCACACACACACACACACACACACACACACACACACACACACACACATATATATATATATATATATATATATATATATATATATATATATGCAGACAATACACGTATAGATTTTGTATATATCGCCTGAGAAGAAGAGGTGGTTTGCCCTTTCCAGTTTTTTTCAGGTGAATGCTTATGAGACCTCCTGAATTTCCTCTGTCAGGCAATTTTTCTGCATATTCGCAACATTTTTTCATAAAATGTGGTAGAACTACGTTCTACGAGGTCAAATGAAGCGCTACTGTACATACTTCAGGTGAGAACTAGCCCCGCAACTTGTTTTGTAGAGCCATAGCCTCCTATATTTTTCTTGCCAGCCGGATGAACGCGAAACTCCTGTCATCTATGGCGGCGCCACCTTCGTAGGGTTAAGGGTCCTTGTACTTGGCCTTTGAGCTCAGCAACTTTGACGTTTTGCTAAGTTTAGAGGCTCTGCCTTGTATTGAAGGGGTTGCCTGCAAAATGAGCGCGAAGCGCCCATCATCTATGGCGGCGTCACTTACCTATAGGGTTCATTTTAATTGCGTTTACACCTTTTGAAAACTTTTTAACGTTGTTTTTGTTGCATATAAGCTCCAAAAACGTGAACACTTATTTGAAGACAATCCTACCTAAGTGGCGCCACCACCGCAGATCTGACAACGACTGCTTTCCAAGTGATCACCGATAATCCGGCTGGCAAGGGAAATCAAAGAGGCTGTGGTAGAGCGAACACTGCAAATTACCCTCAGTGTTCTCGCATTGTGATACCGTACTTCGTGACGGAATGCCGCTTTCTCCCCAGTAGTGTATATTCTACAGTAAGTCGTCCAACATTCAGTTCGAAGAATGCAGTACCTCGGCCCTCGTTCAGCACTCGCCCCTCACTCTCGAATTTATATTTATCGACGCACGCTGGTTTGCTAAAAAACTAGCGCAGAACTGCTCCGCTGTAAGAATGTTACCCTTTGCGAAAAAAAAAAAATACTGGATCTTTTATGCTATCGGCTAAAACCACTGGAAAGCGGAAAGCGTTCATGTGGCTATTTAACATCCTGCTTATATCACACGAGCGCTGCTTGTAATTTTTCTATGTTAAAATGGTCCCTAAGTTTTTAAATGGGCACCACGGTTACGCTATGAAATGTGTGGGTTGAGGAAACATAGATACCGTTGTAAAACAGAGCATTCTACTACGTATTAGCGGTAAACTATCGAATATTATTTATCCTTTGAAGAAAGAAAGAGAGATAACATTTAATAAACAAAAAAGTGGTTCATTACGGGCGGCGCCCTTCTTCGAAGCATTCACTGGTTATTGCAGGCTCGGCGGCCCTGACCCAAGGTCGCCAGTTAGCTTTCCAGAGTTTGTTCAGCGAGTCGCGCCTCCCAATTAGCACGCCTGTATCGGGTGCGTATGTCCTGTGTCAACTGCGGTGGGTCGCTCTGGACAAGTGTAGGTTACATTTGTTAGTGTATCTGAGCACCACGGGCATGCGTTGTGATATCTCTCCGGGTACCTGATATGAAGCTTATATATATTCGGAAATGTCTCTGTTCCCTCTCCGTTTTGTTTCGGGTTGTATCTACTTGTTTCTTTCTCTCTCTATGTGTGATAACAGTGCACGCTAAAACACACCAGACTGTCAAAATGTGCGGAGCCCTCCCGTACGGCGTCTCGCAATAATAACGTTGTTTTGCAATATAAGCTGCATATATTAATATTATAAATAATAATAATATTATTATAATAATTCTTTCTCTATCTAATCTTTCTCCTTCTTGTTCTGTCTTTTTTTATCTTCCTTTCTCTGTTTCTTCCTATACTTCTCGGTTCTATGCTATTTTTTTCGATCTCTTTTTCCTTTCTTTGATTTTGTCAATGAGCCTCTTTCCCTTTCTGCCTTTCTACCAATTCCTCTCTTTTTACACTCTTTCTGTGCTAGGCATTACTGTCTACCCTCCTCTCCTTTTCGCCAGCAATCACATCTCTCCCTCTCACCCTCACAGGCCTTTCCCACGCCTTCGCGTGGCTGTGTTATACAAAGCTATGCTGTGCACGACTAGCATCGCCGAATGGTCGAGTGATTACGGCGCTCGCCTTCGGGTTGTATGTGCGCACGTGCGCTAGAATACCACCTTGCTAAAAACACGTCTTCTGCCAAGATTTTCTTTGTTTCTTTTTCTCTCTCTTCTTTTCTCTCTCTTTCTTCATCTCCGTGTTCTATATTTGCCGACAACTATGGCCCTCGTGAGACGAGTGAGGACAGCGGCCCGTGCCAATGGGAATCCGGACTAAGGAGCCCACTCACCGACACTCCTTCCTCGGTTGCAAATAAATGTTTTATTCTCTCTCTCTGCCGACAACTTTTTTTGGCAATCAAGGAAAAGCTACGGGCGCAGATATTCTGCCCTTGTACGTACTACTACGCTGAGTATATAGTCCAGTGCGTCGTATGTACCGTAAAGTAATGGCTGTGCGCGATCGGCGTTTCAAATCGACGCAGACGCCGCTCGGTGTTCAAAGTACACGTAAAAGGCACGGCCTTCTCACATATTCAAAAGCACGAGGCGGCAATCGATAAATTAAAGCAAATACGAATGTCTTGCTGACGTGAGGGCTGCTGTGTCTGAAAGAGCTACACGCAAGAAATGGAGGGAGTATTTCTCGTAAATCACACATAAAACAATGACACAATTGTGATACTACATTCACTATCGGCAGGATACAGGTGATTTGGCTCTGTAGTCTTCAGTACATTGCCAAGAAAAGTTGTCCGCGAGTTCTCTCGCCTGTTAGAGTCGTGGCACTCGACGGGAAATCAGTTAGCCGACTTGTTTTGAGAGCGAAGCAAAAGATGAAGATGAGGACGAATAGGAAGAAGAGAACGTTTTCCTGCTCATTATTAGGACAAACATTATAACGCAAGGCTTAACATCTTCACAGTTGAAATGTCTTTCAGTATTCGCGTTGGTTCTTACGCTAACTTTCATGCTTTTGTCCTCTTGCGAACGAAGCATTTCTTCGGTAGAGCCGATATTACAGCGGCCACGTCTTCTGTTTTGTCAGAAAGGAAATAAGTCTCATCTAGTTGAAGACGGGGTAATCAATATATGGATTTAGTTCGCTTTAACCAGTAAATCACTATATCGATGCTTCTTACTAAAACATTCGCTTGTATAGGAACGCTGCGCAAAGCTGTCTTTGGTACGTTGAATCCTGACATCATGTTTGAGATCTCGAAATCAAGCCACAAATTGTACTCGCCCAACATTTTATTGACTTTTTAAAAAATCTTTTCTTTTTTTTACACTCAGTGGGTTGGATCCCGGCGGCCACTGTCGCATTTTGCAAAGAGGTTAAATGCTACACGCCCGTGTGCTCCGATTCAGGTGCACGCTAAGAAACCCTGGTTAGGCAAAATTTAGGGAGCTCTCCACTACAAGCCTCAAAATAATATCATCGTTCTGGTACGTCAAATCCAGAAAATTATGACTCGATTATTACAGAATGGCGGTGTCCTACTCGAACTGTACTGCACAACACTCATTACAGGCAACATTTGGGCGTGTCTGCTTTTACAATGGTCACCCTTTGCATTTCATTTTCATTTCATTTGACTTTATTTTCAATTCCAACATGATAGCTCAAAAAACTGTTTGGGCCCATAGCCAAACGCTAGAATAGGGTCCAACGATACGATACAAAATGGCACAGTATCCAGACGATAGCACAAGGCAACAATAGCACATGTAGCAAAACAATAGAACAAGGCATTGAACCAGGATACAAGATGCTAAACATTGCGGATATAGTAAAGAAGGTTAGGCATTGTGCAGACAGATATATTCAGATACTCGAACTTGGGTAAGATGACAGAAACACAAACAAAAGAAATGCAATGAGTAATAACAACTACGCAGTAAACTTTCACTGGACGTAGTGATATTATATACAAGAATTGAACGATTTGTTACTATTAAGGGGGTTACGGAGACACATTAAGGATTGCAAGGAAGTGTTCTTTTATTTTCAGAGGAAAGTTAACAGCCGATTTTATATCCTGGGGCAATCTATTCCAGATTTTGGTACCGGCGAACTGCAGACGCCGTTCTCCACAGACGTTGTTCGTGAGAGGAAGGTTAAAATTACCGGCAGCAGTATTCCTCGTAGGGCGGGATGAGGAGCAAAGAATGGGCGAATGGACAGGACGGTTATACCTTATGATGTTGTTATTGGCAATGGCTGTTCTTTGTTGAAGCAAACTGTCCATTGGTAAAGTTTGTAGTTTACTAAACAGGGGTGCGTTGGGATAACCTTCACCTTTTCTTGAGCGAGAACAATAATATTTTTAAAAGTTAGTCTCGTTACACATTGTACGTAGAAGTACTTCGGATTGCTAGACATATTGAAAACGGTTGTTTTGGCGGAAGCCAATGTGCTGGGTGCAATAGAGGCTGCTATGCACGCTTGCTTAGCTTCGAATGCATGTCGGTACCATCGAGAACGTTCCCTAATGACATCCACGTGACGCTTTAACACATCCTCTCCATCTTGCTCTTCGTTCGACCCATTAATGGTCTTTAGTCCCTTCTTCGCCCAATCTCTTTACCTCCACTTTTCACTAAGCTAGCTTTAGCGGTCACGCAACTCAACGCCGTTAAGGGATCGTGGTTTCCTAACTTTATACCGTCTGCAGAACGTTCACTCAGACAGGAACATGCGCGTGTAAGAAAAAAAAGGTGGGACAAAAATAAATCGTGGTTAACAACCGCACAACACATTGTGAACCCGCAAAGGCGACCCGCTATACCACTCGTAATTTTACGCTCGCTTAGCGTCCAGCGCAGCTTCGCTATCACGTTCGACTTCTTTCACCAAATCTCGCTGGCAGCGTGTACTATACGCTGGCTTTACTGGCGCAAGAGGGAAGTGACGAAACGCGGTCAGATGTTGCTAACACGGTTTGTGGGGCTCGTTTACGCGGGGTCTGGCTTTGCGAAAGTCTTTTGCTGTTGTTTTTTTTTTTCTGATTCTAACTGGCAGTCCCGAAATCCCTCTAACTGCTCACACAGGCTGACCGAAAGTGCTGCCGTCGGTCATAAAAGTAATTTGGAAAGGCCTCGTTCTAACTCGCAGCGCGATTTTGCCTCTAAACACTGGTTTGGGCTTAGGTGCTGAAGTTTGCGGGGCACGGATGATTGTTTGTACGCGTTTAAGATTATTCGCTGCTGCTCCGAAGACCACGTACAACCAACTAGCCATAAGCTAACTTTTGGGTGTGTCTTTCCTTGTTCCGATGCCCGTACTTTTTTTTTTTGCTTCCGACATAACAACCAGGACAAAAGAAGGACGAAAGAAAATAAATTCTTTCATCGTTATTACGTCGAGGTTTAGGCAAATAATTAGCTGTTCTCGTCGAAGTGTTTGGCTGCGTAAACGCAGCGAAACACCCAAGAAAAACGCTAACGTGGACGCGCAGACGGACGGACAGACTAACTAGAAACGAACGACATGACTACGTCATTGCATTACCCAGCGTGGCTGGTATTTTTCGGAGCTAGCGAATTTCCGAAATTTTGCTTATTGGGCCGTGCAAATGAGACAGCTCAACTTCGAAGAAAATCTGGTCCTGCGTGTGCTAGGTACGCTACTAATAAGGCTGCAAGTACGCTAAAATGATTAGAATATGTTGAAAAATTCATCTTAACGGCGAAAATTCTTATGGTACGCAAACCAGGAATTTTGAAGCAGTACTAAAGGATACTGTCACACGCTATTTTTCGTGGATTTTAATGTGCACGCCTTGTGGTCATCTTCTGGGGGCGAAGCTCCTTAAGGCGTGGGTCTCTCCATCTTCCGTTCCCGTACGTAGCCACCAGTGGCACATACCCGCTCTAGAGCGGGTATGTGCCACTGGTGGATCTGGCATACCCGCTCTAGACACATACCCGCTGTGACATACCCCCCTACCCGCTGACACATACCCGCTCTAGACACATACCCGCTGTCGCATACCCGCTGTGAACGCTACGTGGACGCGCAGACGGACGGACAGACTAACTAGAAAACGAACGGACAGATGGACGGACGTATGAATGGACGCACGTATGGTGGCACGGACGGACGGAAGCACGGACGGGCTGACGGGCGCTTCACCACACTAATCAACATTCACTCCGTGGATATGCTTTGATTTTTCGCCCCATCTATTATAAAAATTTGCATGTGCCGAGCTGTGTCATGTGTAAAATGCTGATCACACCAAAGTGCAGAACGAAGCACGTGTGCCACATCTCTATGTTATAAATCTTATAAGAACAATATAGAACAATGAAGGCCTTTTCCATAACTCGCAGGTTGTTTAATCAATACTTGATAATTCGTTTGACACGGCGGAGGGGCAATATGTAAGTCAAATGGCAACACAGAAACTCTGTTGAAGAGTAGTCTCTAGATAACTGGAGAAACAATAGTACCACATTAGACGGATGAATGAAACATGTTTAAAAGAGGCTTTGTCTCTTAAGCAGTTAGCCTATTTTCTCAGCACGTGTGCTGTTAGGTCATGTGCTATGTAACATTTTTTATTCAATTTAAAGACTTCTGCGCAATGATGATACGTTTTTTTTTATTGCGTTTACATTTTTGTGTTCTTCAAATAAATTGTCAGTGCTGCACTGTGTCCTTTGTGTACTATCCAGTCTTCTTTGTTCTCGCGTTGTACCCCAACACAAAGAATGAAGCATGGGAGGGGAGAAATTCGGCATTCTTGGTCAGACATTGAGAAATATTTGTGTCACTTTGCGCTAAACATTGCGTCACAGAAAGCTCAAATGACAATTCATGTTATCTGGTGAGTATTACCGGAAAATTCTAAAAAAAAATTTGAAAAGTTCCAGGACTTCCTGGAGTTGCCTTCGCCGAGCGTTGGTTAGGCGTGTAATAAGGCCAGTCGTATGAAAATACAGAAGGACTCGAAAGTGTCAATATGTGCTTCTAAAACTATTTCTTGTTATCTTTCACAGGCACTTTTCACAAACGTGCTGCGGTTTAAGCAGCATGCCTGTATTCCGGTAGAGTATACTCCCTGTGGCAGATCGCAATTCTTAGTTTTTAGATAAAAACTGTCGTCTAAGAGAAGCACAGTTTTATAAGAATGATTTTATTATTATTACACACACTGACAAAACTAAGGGCCTTAAAATCGTGAGTGAATAGGGTCCAGATTTGGCAAGAGTGTAAGATCTTGTCTTCCGAGATTGCTCAAAAATTGTTTAGCCCAGCCCAGTTTCACTAGACCCCAACTCTATAGAATTCAATGATATAGCTTCATAAAAGGCAGCTGGGACTGGCTCTATCATAAATAGGAGATGACTCTTATCCTTTACATATGCTTAGTTCCACACATATGCATATTGAATCTAATAAAGACACTGAACGAACCATTGCACGTTTTTACATAAATGCACGAAGAATTAGTTGAGAACGGCCTAGAACGGATCTATTTTTATGTGCCACCGCTGTGGCCATCAGGACGACGCGACCTGCCGATACGCTCAGTACCAAACAGAAAAGAAGTATACCTTCTTAACTCATTTGCTACCGTTGTTTGAATGGCTTGTCTTGCGCTATTTATTCCAAGAAAGAGAGAGAATAAAATGAGGGAGAGACAGAGAGGTTAACCAGTAATTGGAGCATCCAGTTTGCTACCCTGCACTAAGGGAAGGGAGAATGGGGAATGTTTCCCCATTATTTCAAGATACAAAACTGTAGTACCTGCCAGCTTAGCGAGCCACAGGTTTCTGTACTTCCAACGAAAACGGCGAAACAGAAACAAGAAAGGACGGAATCCCACTGAGCCTTAGTAGATAACAACTGCTGGATAAAACGTGCAAATCCCTTTTCTGTTTTCACCAACAAAATTTCTTTGAGAAGCCAACAGTAGTACTGCCGTTTGTTCCCTCGCTATTAACTGTCGTCCTCAATACATTTCAGCTGATCTTTTTTTATTAATTGGAGCCGTTCATGAATTCTACTGCCCTTCATTCTGACTGACGCTTGTGGAAAGCGACTGCTCCGTGTACGTATAATGGTCGCTATCGGGATTAAGACATGTGCTTACGTTGATAAGTTGGCTCCTAACACAAACGTTCTGCTTACTGCTTGTTAATTTTTTCGCCTTTTATTTTTGTTAATCTGCGGATTGGTTTCCCCTAGTTAAACTGTCACTATTCGCAGCCAGCTAGAGTAAAAGTAAAACGCTCCAACGTATTTAGAGCATTACAACCACACACCTGTGCCCTTAGGCTGAATGATTCCTTGAGAACTTAAAAGACCTGAACGGAGCAACAACGTAAAGTCGAGGGCGTATTGACGTTTAGTCTGGCAGGCGAACTGTAAAAACCGCGCAGCAAAACGAAACACAAGAAAACCAAAATACGTTCCTGCCAAGTTCGTCCTTTACGACAACGCTGGAAAGTGTGGGGTTCTTACGCAAGCTGTTTGCATTAGAGGCAAAAACACGCACGCGAAACAAAGCACAATAATGCTGCTTGAGCGCATGGGCAGTTCGCATGATGATCCCGACGTGCCAATCGTGTACGAAACGATTCATGTCCTGCGAATGCAAATGCAGGCCCCGTGGGCACCTATGACATGAACGTGTAAACAGCTGCCACGAACAGTGCACGCATAAATTGGGTCATGGTCTCTCTCCTGCATTCATTGGGCTCGGCTAGCCCTATACCCTTTCTTTTGAAGCTTTTAATTAAAAAAGATCGACGAAAAATCAATGTGGTCCTGAAGAATGACAAGCTGGTGCCCGATAGCTGAATGAGAAAATCTTCTTGTGCGTCAGTCAAGCTGCATGCACGTCACGGAAGGAAGCCTTCATTTTGGTTCGTTGGTTGGTTTGGGTCGGTCGGTCGGTCTTTTGACGCCTATTAAACTGGCGCAGCTTACCATAGGTGATCAGTCGTGAACCGGGTGGTGCTTTGTTATATAAATGAATTTGTCCATAATCTCGGAATGTTTACGAGTAGATAGTTTTTGAAACAACTAATCAGCTTAACTCGCGAAACAAGAAAAAAGAGAAAAGACTCATGTAGTTGTAGATAACCTTGCTTTGGATAGTATGAGAATTCGATCATTTAGTCTCGCGCAGGAAACCGCATACGGCATCACAAACGCTCCTGTTTGTGATGCCGCGTGTTTCTCCTTTGGGGCTACCAAAGCCACTGTGGTAGCCCTAAAGGAGAAAACCAGTGGAAGGGATAAACTTAATCCCATCCTTCCGAGAAGTTTAGCCAGAAGCCTTTTTTATTTGCAAATAATCTGCATCTTAGAAAGAAAAGATGCAGTGACTCAGCCTCACTGCAATGAAAGCATAAACGTGGCAGAACCAGGCCAGACCCATGTAAGTAAAGTTTCAGTGGCGGGAGTCGGAACCGTAATCTGGTAACTGATATTTCTGTCCTTTCAGTGGATCTGTTCGGTCCGCCGTTTCTATCTTCTTACTACTTGGCGATGTGCACCAAAAAACAATCATCTTCCATCCGGCAGTGCGCTCTCTCCTCATCAATGTCATGCTCTACTTCGCTCTTCTAACACGTGCGCCAGGTGGGTGCCCTACCACTACACTGACTAGTCTTTTAAGGGAGGCTACAACCATGGCAGACGAGAGAACGAACACACAGAGAGTAAGACGCAGAACTAGAAAGAGGAAGCAAGGAAGAAAGGGAGGAAGGAAGAAGAAGAGGCAAGGTAGGGAGGTTAACCAGGCACATGCCCAGTTGGCTACTCTACGCTGGAGGAAAGGGAAAGGGGAATATAAGGGTGAGATAAAGAAAGAGGAAAGAGAAGGGAAAGAGAGGATAAAATTATCATTAAATGAGATGATGCGTATGCAGCGCTGGTACTGGGCAAAAGTTTAAGGCGTTCACACAAAAGGAGGCAGAGAAAAAAAAACAGTAGGAGATAAAAAGAAGGAGCAAGACAGACAGTGAGAGAACGAGCGCAAAGAGAGAAAAAGTAAGATACCTAGAGGAACCAAAAGAACAAATAGAAAAGTGGAGAGAACAATAAGTAGACACATGCGAACATAAACAAAAGGGAGATGAAAACGAAAAGATAAAGAAATAACGAGAAATCAAGAAAGAGAAATAAATGAATTGAGATAGCGAGGAAAAGAGAGGAAGCAGATAAAAGAGTAAGCGAGAGTACGGTGAAAGCTAGTTATATAAGCTACTTGGTGGTGTGGTTGCAGAGCGCCAAAGGCGTGGCACAGCTGATATAGCCGCATTTTCTGACCTGCGATGACACGGACAGAAGGAGAGATGAGCTGACGATGGGAGCATTGAAAAAAAAAAATCAGTGAGGGTCTTTTTTTATAATGAAAAGCGTGTAACACCGCTTTTCTGGCAACGCTTCGATAAGGTCTCATCGTGAACAGCGTTGAGTCAGTGGAGTCGGCCACCAGTGGAATGCGACAACTCAATTTCGACCGCTGCATGGTTTAGGCATCCCATAAGAGCGCCCTGCAACACTTTTAAGTGTCGTCGAGAAAAAGCACCAATCGGTAGTCAGGTATCATGCGAACAGGAGCGAATATCGATTATATGTGGGCTTTGATGCAACGAGGGCCAGATTTGGACCAAAGGTCACCGCGTGAGCCAATTAATATAAGCTCCGGCACAGGGCATGGAATTTGCAAATATAAGGGTCAGCACTGAAATCACTCGCTTTTCTCTCGACAAATGACGCGACAAACAAAAATGACAGTGAATACTAGAGTGAATTTCAATTCGCTTTTAGATAACTTGAAGTTGGCCGGGTGCTATAGTCCGCAAACAATTATCATTGATAATACTTGAGCCCGTGGCAGTTACTTCAGAAGAAAAAAAAAACACCTCGCAAGAGACCTCCCACAGTGCCGGTTCTGCGGCACTTACCTGGCTACGCTTCCGCACATGCTGTGGGATTTCCAGGCACAGTACAGGCATCACTAAAGCCACGACCCTTACTTCGAATCTCCATGAGGCTCTGCGGAGCCCCGCTCTTCACGACCAAACCTGGGCGACCCAGCATGCCTGTGAGGCAGCGTCGAGGCAAGCCCTTGGCGTCCCCGCACTGGGAGGCTTAGGCCCGGCCACCTCAACCTGCTGGTTTCTTATAATAAAATTTGTTCCTCCTCCTCCTCGCAGAGAGCTTGTTGAGAAAGAAGGCTATTGAAGGCTGTTGAAAGATTTTTTAGAAATAAGGCATCTGAAGACTACTCGTCCTGTTTTGGGGTGTAGCTTCGCGAAAAGCTGGATTCACACTGTGCTGCGTAAGAATAAACAGGAGATTGAGCCGGTGTTGTTAGCACGTGCATAGCTAACACAAACCTTTGGAGAAAGGCAATCTCATAAAAAGCGTAAGTGCACATCCTAATGCCTGCGCCACGAACCTGTAATTTTCGTTCGTAACCTGGAAGAAAGCTCCCTTGTCTCAAGCAAGAACAAAAACAAAGGTGACCGCTGATGCTGGGACAAAACGAACGAATCACGAAGCTTTCTCTGCGATGAGCGGTTATATCATTTGGGTAGTTTTCTTGCGTTCTCTCCGAGTACGACGGTTCGTCAAATATTCACGGAGCCTCTGTTCGCCAGCTTCTATGTCTCTGCGAAATTGATTTCCTACATTCTTACTTCGTCTCACGTCGCAAGCCCTGCTTTATTATGAATACCCGCAGAGGTTCAGTATGGCCCCACAACGATCTTGAGCACTGCACATTACGAACAGACAGGTATATGTACCTTGAGCATTAATCAAGAGTGGACTCCCTAGTATGTATTAGGTTGCTGCAGACACAACTCTAAGGGTACAGAGCAGAAACTTCGCAAGGAATGTTGCATGCTTTTGTTGTTTATGTAGTATAGAGCTCGATGAAAGTCTGTCCAGTCCGTTATCATGATGAGGATGCAGATGCAGTCACTGAACAGGTCAAGGTAAAAAAGAAACACAAAGACGTTGTAAGACCCATACAAGCTCCGTGTTCCCACTAACAAGGCATCTGTAAGGTTCCGAAAACATGTTTCTGTTCTTCCTTCATTGTTTATTTTTTATTCATTAAAAACGTAGGAAGGTAGTTTGCGTTATAGCCGACCATCGCATCGGCATTGCATTAGCAATTGCCAGCACAGAAAAACAAGAAACATTGGAATGAAAGAAAAGTCAGAAAAAAAAATTGGTGAAGTAGCATGTACGAAAGGGTGCTTCAACTCCCCTGACGTGAAACCCGCGGTGGGATGAAGCATTCAGTGCGCGGTGGTGTACTACAGCAAAAAATTTAATCTGTAATCCTTTATTCATCATCGGTCCACTGATTCACCATCCCTTAGCAAATATGCAGTGTGGTACAAGTTCCCTACATTCACAGCTCTACGCCAATACGTCACTGTCGACCAACGTGCTTCCTGTAATTGCAACACAGGTAAGCGCTCAACTTTGTCAGGGTCTACGGGGCTGAGTCCTTCAAATTTGAACCACTCGGAAACGTGCCACCATGAGAAGGGAAACATTTCGGAGCAGCGAAACCAAAGACGTGGATGAAAGAGAGAGCGGGGACAACCCACAGCGCTCACTTTCGTCTACGTCACCATTGCGCTGTTCCAAAATGTTCATGTACTGTCATCAACTAGAACAGCCTTCAATGCTTCCACAGTGAAGAGCCCGGGCCTACATTTGAATGATCTTATATTTCATACACATTAACATACATGGGCCCTCCAAAAAAAAAGGTTGGTAATACCTCACTTACAACTTCCTAATTCAAATTGAAGATTCACTGTCTCATAATGCGAAACCGTCTATTATATTTTGGTTATTGTTCCAATTACGCTGGCGGCAAAATTCATGAGGCTTGAGGTTCAATTTTCTCATGTTCTGTGTTCATTAATGTAATATTAGTTGAAGTTCACCGACATGTCAATTAGTACAATGATAGATGGATATATAGATAGATAGACAGATAGATAGATAGATAGATAGATAAATAGATAGATAGATAGATAAATAGATAGATAGATAGATAGATAGATAGATAGATAGATAGATAGATAGATAGATAGATAGATAGATAGATAGATAGATAGATAGATAGATAGATAGATAGATAGATAGATAGATACGCTCAAAGTCGCCGAAGTTCGTTAAGAAATGCTTCGCATTTAAAAAATTAGTATCAGAATGATGCACTTTGAGCCCTATGTCATTGCCACGTTGAAACCACTGGGCGTTACCTCCTTGTTTTTAGCAAGGTTCAGCGAGTGTTGGGCGGCTGTTCCCTGAACTAAAGGCGGCGAAAGGCGGGAACTAGACACGAAGAGCAGGTCTTAAGAAAGTGCGGGCGTGCCTGCTCCCTTAGTCCGGCCGTGCCACCTCTCGTTTAGTGCTTGGAATGCTTGCTGGATGGGGGTACTTTTATATGATGAATGTATTATGAAAAGATGCGAGATGGCGGTACACTGAGTGTTCACTAGATGGACGGACGGATGAACAGACGCATGGATGGAGAGACAGGCAGATGCACTGGACGAACGGATGGACTAACTTATGAATTAATGCACGAATGGATGGACTCATGAACTCATGGATGAACGAATGCACGGAAAGACGGACGTGCAGACAGACCAACGCACGTATGGACGGTTGGATGGATGGATGGTCGCACAGTTGGCCGCACGGACGGACGGAAGCAAGAATGAACGAATGGAAGCGCAGACTGATTGCAGGCTGCTTCATCCCACTCATCATGATGCACTCTGTGAATATGCTGTGATTTGTATTAAAGAAAGAAAGTGGGGCATTGTGGACTGTGCAAAAAGTGCATCTTTTCTTATAGGGCGGCCATATTCTTTAACGCCAGTGTTTTGTAGAGTTACATGTTATCATATATTAAAAAAAGTTAGCTGCCAGCCTTACTTCGTAATTGTATAATTTCCTGCTATCGCAATCATTTCTCTCTGGTTACCGTGAAACAGCGTTTTCATTTTTGTTTTTTTTGGGGGGGGGGGGGAGGGACCCACTATAAGTTTTCTGGGAAGCTTTACGCGTGTGAAGAAAAGAGAAGAAATTATAAAAAATACATCTCTAAAAAGTAGTGGAACGATGTTGGCCGCCACACATTCTCTCAGACACAGTTTTCGTGTTGCAGGAGTATAGCACACTAAGCACATGCCTCCCCCCCCCCCCCGCCTACGTCCTTTCTGAAATACTTCTATTATTATTTTTTGCAGTGCCATAGAGAGCACACAATGACACTTGGCCACATCTCTCTGCCAGGCCTCCACTTCCACTCAAAATGGTGCCCCGTCCCCTCCCCACCCCTTGATTAACTCTGATGAACCAACTCGCCCAAATTAAGCTATCGTTGCCCTGAACAAAATTCGGCCTAAGCTCCTGGCAACCGGTATTGCACGCGTCTGTTTAGAGGAGACCGCGAAATGCATCCTACTGCAGTACTAGAACCAGAGTTTTAATCGATTATGCCGCTGAAAGGAGTCGCTGCATCACAGCACAATGCTTTAATCTTCGAAAATTCCCAAGATATAAATATTGTATTGGTATTTATCTCACACCCTCAATGTATGTTTCTTTCTTCCCTTCATACTACTAACCAGAAAAGCCAAATATGAAAAAAGCTAGCCACGAAACAAACACGGCGCCGCTGTCGAGCTTTCCCAGTGGCTAACGTAATCCCCGCTATTAGCATCAGGTCTTCCGAAGCCTCGCGACGGATAAGCGAAGCGCTTCTCGAGTATCGAAGGAAGCTCGCACTTTATGTTTCCGTCAAGTTTGCACTTTCTGTGTGTGCGTGTGTGTGTGTGTGTGTGTATGTGTGTGCGTGCGTGCGTGCGTGCATTTATGTACGTACGTACGTACGTACGTACGTACGTATGTATGTATGTATGTATGTATGTATGTATGTATGTATGTATGTATGTATGTATGTATGTATGTATGTATGTATGTATGTATGTATGTATGTATGTATGTATGTATGTATGTATGTATGTATGTATGTATGTATGTATGTAGCTTCGCTACTTAGAAGTTCAACCCTCCTCCAACCTCCTCTCCGTAAATGTTCACGGCAAGCGTTGGTGATTCGAACAACGGTGGGCGGCCTGTGCACATGCGCAAGACAGCGTAACCAACCCACGGTTCGTTCGATTTGCATATCCCGTCGTTCCGAACAACGGTGATCTGAATGTGTACCGCGAAACGTTTCGAAACGCAGAGAATGTATGTAACTGCAGGAATTCATCTCCATAGAACACAGAAGTTGCCTCGCACAGGAACACAATGCTTCCCCGAATATCAGCACGGTGGCACGCAGTTGCAGTTGCAGTGTGGTTCTTTGAAGCATCGGCAAAGTGGGGTTTCACCTGGGAAACAAAACAAGGATGCCTCGTTGGAAACAAGATTGAGTCAGATAGAGAGAGAAAAATCTCGTTGGCTTTGCCAGCTTGAATTATTCATGTGGCATTGCAGACTGTATCGACACACGTACGAGCATGGTTATTTTTGTCTGCATGAACCTTCTTACCGGGTTCAAACAGTTACTTAGTCACCTCTTCCATGTCAGTGCCCTAGAACGCGCATGCCGAACGTTGGGCCTTGTCTACCCGTCTTCTCTCCCTTTCTCAAGTTTACCCTGTGAGGCAGGGCAACAAAGGAAGGCCTATGCGAGAAGCCCGTTTCGACTGGTTTTTTTTTATTTTTTGATATTCATTGCGCATTGCGTTTGCTTTCAAACTCATCAAACGACAGGATGAGGGGACTGGACAGTTCAATAAAACAGCTCCCCCCTCCCGCCCCCTCTTTGATTGAGGAAGCTTGTGAAAGCTTGCGTACCTCTACGAACCATTACCGATGCCACTCTGTGAGGTGCTATACACGAAGTGGTGTGCTTCTTTGGGACTCATCTACTTGATATTGCGTCAGCCCTCTCACGATATCCGTGGCTCAGAGATTCTGCCTTAAAAACAGTATGGCGAGAGCGCCAAGCACTCCTCAAAAAAAAAAAAACAATTCCACTAACGATGAACACTTTCCAAATGTAGTGTAACGTAAAAAAAAGGAACCAAATGAGGCCCTTTTTTTCGAAATAGAACCAAATCTAGAACCGAAACAAGCTCAAACAAGGCTGTAACCAATGGCACATACGTATTCTCAGCTTTCTTTTAAAACAGTAGGAATAAATACAACTTATTATTAATTTATTATTACTGTTTTAGAGGAAACTTTGAGGTCATGTATGTGCCAATACAGCCTTATTTGAACTAGTTTCGGTTCTATAGCAGGCCCACTTCTAAAAAGAAGAAGCGTCTCAAGTAACAATGGGTCAGTGAGGACATGAGATAGGATGCCCAAGCCCATTCAACATTCATTCTTGCTCAAGAGACAAGCTCCCCGTTAGTTCTCAGGCACTCCCCGCGTTTCGTGCTTAACCTCGTGCGCTCTACGCTCGTTTCTATCGATTCCGTAGTTCCCGAGCGGGCTTCATATATTAAGCTTCCAGGCCACTTTGCAAACTGCAGGTGAATCTGATTCAACGACCACTAATGACCCAAGACTCTCGCCGATTGCTAAACAACGTTCTGCGTGCCGTGCTTTGAATAATCAATTGAAAGCTGATGCCGAAAATTGAGGGTGCTTTCGTTTGAACGACATGGTACTCACCGATTCGCGCAGCGGTGCGTACGAGGCTGCTTTGAATGCGGAAAAAATGAAGGTCTATGCCCCCACTCTTCCTGAACTTTGTTTATAACTGGTCACTGGTAAATCTTGTTTTTAGGATACTGACTGAAAAAAAAATGCCGGTTGCCTCATGCATTACCCTAAGACGACTCGTCACTTCGCTTCATACCTGAAGGCCTCATACCTTAATGTTTTGCGTCACCTAGCTTCATACCTTATTGTGAAAGCCTTCGCTGCATCCTCAGACGCAAAGATCGACTTTCGGTGCCATGTGTCGGTGGTGTCACCCCGAGTGATGCAAAAGAATCATCTTCGCGTAATCACGTCACCGTATGAAATCTTCATGACATCCCATATGAACCGAACTGCGGACGTCGCTAGGACGTGATGGGACATAACGTAATCATCCCACGGCATGATCACTTTGTCAAAATTCACCGAGGCTATGTAGAACCAGGTATGGTTCTGAAAGCATGCAGTGCCTCTGATCCTAGAGGCAGTGAAAGAATTCGTGTGGTGCAGAAGGCTACCATGTCAATATGAGACGCTTAGTGGAGGGTTCCGGAGATTTCGACCCCTTGGGGATATTTAACGTGCCCTAAATCTTGAGCAATTGTGCCTACAGCATTTGCGCCTCCATCTAAAATGCAGCAGACGCAATCCGGATTTGATCCCGCGACCTGCGAGTAAGCAGCCGAGTAATTTAGCCACTAGACCACTGCGGTGGGGAAGGCTTACGGACCGACAAACGAAGAAGAATCAAGATTTCACCAATAGGACTCATTTTAATCTTAAGAAGCATAGGGCCAAACAGTTAACACACACCCTCCAGCTGAGCTCGTGAAGTATTAATGCACAGTTGCAAACTTGGGAGAGAAGTGCGAACTAGGGAGAGAGAGAAAGTATTGAAGGATCGAAAGAAAGAAGCTGCTGCCATCGTTTTCAAAGGGGGCGAAGGTTCTCTCAAGCCGTCATTACGGCTTTTCCCTCCGGCTCCTGTTACAATGTACTGTGAAGAATCAAATAGAGCATTCAAGAAAGCAATCAAACAAAGGCAAAGAGAAGTGGAACCAGCCGCACCTCGAGAGTTTATTGAGTGTGATGATCCATCGGGGTATAATATCAGGAGAGACGAAAGGAAAGAAAATTGCGTTAAAAAAGATCGAAAGAAAGCAAGAAAGAAATATAAAAATCAAGAGAGAGAGATTGAAGAAGGAAAAAAAGTTGTAAGAGACAAACAAAAACTCACAGTATGTCCACGAATTGCATGACGATGAGTGGGGTGAGGCATCCATCCGTCCATTCGTTCTTATTTCTGTCCATCTGTATGACCATCCGTGCGTCCATCCGTCCGTACGTGCGTCCGTAAGTCTGTGCGTCCATCCGTGCGATCTACCGTGCGCCCTTCCTTTCATTCGTGCGTCCATCCATCTGTCCGTCCGTGCATCTGTCTGTCTTTTCATCCATTCATGCGTCTTTCAATACGTTCGTTCATCTAGTGAACACTAAAAAAGACCACCATCTCTCATCTTTCCTATATATACTGGAATGCCCGCCATTCAGCGGACATTCCAAGGACTAAACGAGAGGATTCGTGGCCGGACTAGAGGAGCGGGACGCGCGCACTCTGTTACGGCCTACGCTTCGTGTCTATAGCCGGTGACAACCCAAGAATCAATCTAAGCTCTGCCCACAGCGATCACCGCCCCAACCAGTCCAAATTTGCATAAATGTCCCTCAGAATTGCAACTGTTATTACGTGTCGTCTGGCAGATATCGCATATCACTTGTCCGTGCAGGCTCACGTTCATTTCCCTACATTTCGTTCAAAAATTTTTATTTCTCGAAAAGTTTCCTCAAATGTTCCGACAGCACTGCTCTGCCAAACATAACGTTTTAACAAAAAATCACGTACCTTTAACCTATACTATGTGTAGCTTTTGCATTACCAGCGAAAACGTGCTTATGGTTAGAACACAAAAAGCCAAATAATGCTCTGTTTTCCAGATGAATGAAAGGCACGCTGCTGTGTTGGTGGGTGAGGCGTGTATTTATTATCAGATTGTAACTGACTATAATTCCCACTTTATATCACCGCAAGTTCCACCCTACACCTTGCTAATACCAAGAAAGTTACGCCTAGCGAGTTTACCGCGGCAACTTTTCCTGGTCACAAGTGCTCAAAGTCTGTCCTTCTGTTGCTAGTTTCTTTTTAGTAAGCATAAAAATTCAAGGCAAATTTTATTAGAGAATAAGTCTCTGATACTCGTCTCTGTAAGTTCAATCATAAAAAATAATATCTTTTTATATATGATTAACATGCGCGGGTTTCCTCCTCAATTCAAAAGAGTGTGCGCATGCGGTTCCTCTAGTCCAGCCGTGGATGGCTATTACGAGGATTACTACTACTACTACTACTACTACTACTACTACTACTACTACTACTACTACTACTACTACTACTACTACTACTACTATACATTTATCGTGGACGCACGACCCACGGCTTAAGGAGCTTCGCCCCGAAAAAAACATGGCAGCATGTCCACGGGTTGAATGATGGAGAGTGGGGCGAAGCATCCATCCGTCCATTCGTTCATGCTTCCGTCTGTTTGACCGTCCGTGCGTGCGTCTGTTCGTGCGTCCGCACGTCCACACGAGCGTCCGTCCCTGCGTTCGTCCATGCATCCGACCCTGCGTCCATCCGTGCTGCCATTCGTGCGTCCATCTATGCATCTGTCTGCGTGTCCGTTCGTCCATCTAGTCAATACTCCAAGTACCACCATCTCGCATCTTTTCATCATATATGCGTCCAGAGACTCTGTGACCATCCGTGCGTCCATCCGCCCGTCCGTGCGTGCGCCTGTTCGTGTGTCCGCACGTCCATTCGTGCGTCTGTCCCTGCGTTCGTCCTATCCACCCCTGCGTCCGTCCATGCGTCCATCCGTCCGTGAAGCCATCCGTGCGTCCATTCATGCATCTGTCTGTGTGTCCGTTCGTCCATCTAGTCAACACTCCAAGTACCACCATCTCGCATCTTTTCATCATATATTCCGTATATAGAAGTACCGCCATCCAGTGGACATTCCGAAGACTAAACGAGAGGTGGCACACGCACACTTTCTTACGGTTTGCGCTTCGTGTCTACTTCCCACCTTTAACCACCTTGAGTTCATGGTATATACTGGTTCACTGTATTCATGGCACTGCGGCGCAACCCCCGCTACACCTTTCTAAAACCAAGAAGGTTACGCCCAGCGAGTGTAACGTAGCAACCTTTTCTTGTCAGATAGTGCTTAATGTACATGCCAAAGGCTGCTAATTGGGATCGAGAGACAGGAGAATTCAGCTTTTGTTTAACGCGCACGCTGCAAATTTTTTTATTGTTTATCAACGCACACGAGAAATCTCCCACCGGCACCACCTTGCAGGTCAAAGCGTAAGACTGGGTACGCACTACGGCTACGACGAGAGATGAACGGGTGCCGCTTTCAGGAGCTTCGCCCCGCTTTCTCATTTGTTTGTTATTGTGCTTGTTGTACAGGCGCTCGTTTCTTAGGTTTGTGGCGTCCCATGAGAGAATAAACTTTTTCTAAACACAAAAGAAAATGTCGCAATGCAAGTAAGCTCGTGGCTGAGTCTATAACAATTACTGTTAATCGCGTTGGTAAAAGTGTTCCAGCTAAAACTTGTAGAAAAAAAAGGTTGAACGTGAAAGAAAGGCAAGTTCCTTGAGTGTGCTTTGGAAAACAAAGAGACGCTAGCTCAGCCCCGGGACAAAGGAGTCTTGCGAACTCTCGTGGATCACACTTGGTGCCACTTGCCAATTTCTTTTTGTCTTTTTTTTCCTTTTTTTGCTTTTGCGCCAAGGGAAGAGAAAATTTTTGCGGGTTGTTTTGTTTTGCTTTAATTGGTCATGGTGGTTGAACGTCGTCGTCGAGACTTATCAAATTACCCGCAAATCTCTGCTGCACCGCCTAATATGGTTACACCTTGAACTTCCGCCACATGAGGCGTGCTCAGAAAGTTTCCGGAAGCACCAAGAGAATCTCGGAACCCGTGAACAACGGTAGGGCGCTTTTGTTTTTATGCATGTCTGATATGACATAAACGAACAACGCTCAAATGTGTGACTTCAGGTTTAGGGGTCGGGCGTTAACTGTCTTCCATAGAAGTATTCCTCCGGAGCGCATTTGACCAGAGGAAGAGAGCTTCTATCATCGTAATTTCGCTGCTGTGTTTTCGTGATTGCCGTGCACATTGGGAGAAAGCTAACTAACAGACTGTTATCAATAACGAGGGCTGTCAAGCTAGTTGGTGTATAGCTGGGTAGAACATTGTTGGCGTTAAACCTGAAAGAAGGGAGAAGAGACACGGACGAGCGTACACAGCACAACTGACTTTTAATGAACCACAGATCCTCTTCTGAAACCCTCACGGAGCGTACGAACAAAAAAAAAGCGCAACGTACTAATATAACAACCTATCAAAAAAAAGAAAGCAAACTCACTAACAAATATAGACAAGGACGGGACACTTATACATCGTTCGCCAAATCGCTTAATGCACTACAATACATCTCGTCCACCAGTTCACGTGCAGCTTTGTTTTTGCTTATTCGTAGGATACTCGTAATGTTCAAAAATGGTCCAAGTAAGCACTCCGTGCAATGACACGGCAAATGCGAACCCGTATATACCATAGAGTTTGCTAAAATTAACTAGAGAGGACTCTGTCGCTGCGATCGTTCGGTGACCATGGGAATGATGGGCAGTGCACACATTTGTCGAGTCTTCGTACTTGCGGACGGCGAATCGTACTTGTGGACGGCGAATTGTACTTGCGCCTTCGTTTATTGCTGTGTTTCGGTTTCTGTTTGAAAGGAAGATTCAACCCTTTTGAACTTCGTGACCAGATTTGGAAAGGCAAGTATAACAGAATAAGCTGGTGAAGCGCAACCGCTGAACATTTGCTGATATTTGTTTCGTTAGAAAACAGCTTCAAGCCACAAGAACACGCACGGAGCCAAAAGCAGGCTAGAAGTACAAATATTAGACAAATGTGTGTACTACCCATCATTCCCATGCTCGCTGAAGCGCCGTGCGTTGCAGCTCCCATAGACACTAGCGCCAGAGTTCCCTCTGGTGTATATTAGGAAACTCTATGGTATATACCACTTCTCATCAACCACGCATGCACCCTTTAGACGATCGTTTATACATCGGCCCGACTGGCCGATGTGCACTTTGCCACAACTGAGCCGGATCTTGTAGACAACACTTATTGAACATTTCACAAATTATTTGGTGATTTTTGTTTACTATCAGCACTTGGTGCACCACATAAACGAGCCCGATTGCGCGAAAGCATCCGAGGTTCCGAGAAGACGACAGGGGCCCTCAAAACGAGAGCCCACGTTCTTTAGCGAATGAGCCCCTCTGTGCGCCCTAGGGAATGACAACAGGGCGCTCTTTCGGTGTTTGGTCCCTAGTGCCTGGATTTCCTGGTTGACTGTTCTTTAAATTTTCTCATAGATTCTCATACTGACGTCAACAAAAAAGAAGGAAAACACGCAGACATGAGTGCGGAAATTTGCAGCTTAAAACTTGCCTCAAGAAAGTGATGACAAAACCTAGTTAGAGCCAACTGTAAGCTCGTGCCAGCAGTTCTCTCTTAAGCGTCTCATTCCGCCCATTCTAAAGTGGTGAAAAGGGTCATTGCTAGCATGTACGATCTTACTATCGGCTCTAACTAAGCCGGTCTAGCCATCACGTACTTGAGCAAAGTTTGAAGTGTCAAATTTCCTGGCTTGCGTCAGCGGGTTTTCAGTCTACTTTGTTAACGTCAGTACGTGAAGCTTCATTGAGAAAATTTCTATATGTGGCCTCCAGTTATCCTGGCACAAGGGACAAAACACCTGAAGGAGCGCCCTGTTGTTATTCCCTATAGGTGCACAGAGGGGCTCAGAACTACGACACGGTTTGATGACGTAATCATGTGACGTTAGATTACGTGGCCTTACTGGAGCACCATGATGACGTCATACTGGCGTCATAAATTATGACTCTCATTGACGTCATAGTGACATGATATGGTTACGTCAATTCACATTGTTTATTTTTGGCATCATTCATCTCCGACGCCAATGGGGTAATTTCGCTTTCGATGAAGTATCGAAGGCTTTCGCCTTAAGATGCAGTTTCAGTGTCTAAATCTAATAATCACATTAGGAGTTAAGGCGAAGTGATAGATTGTACGGAAGTTGGTCATGCATGGTGGAGTTAATGTGGCGTTTTGGTTTAGCCGAGATCTACAGCCACATTACGAGACGACGTCTAGTGTTGTCGGTCGGCGGAGTTGCATTCACAAAAAGTGGAAATGTAAGAATTTCCTTCACGTGTGAGTTACCCCAGCAATATGTTATGTCTTATTACCTCCACTTCATTCAGCGTCTTGGCCCACTTGTCTCATCGTTAAGGCGTATTACGAACGAATCAAGCACGCCACCTCGAACTGCTCAAGTTTCGCAACTTGGTGAAGGTAAACCAAGAGGCAATTCCAACTACGCGTTGGCTCTACTACAACTGCGACCCTTAGATTACGACAAACACAGTAACAAACTTTGACAACTCAGCTTGTATCCGAACAGGTGTTCCAATCGGGTTTGCCATGGCACGAGTGCACGGGCAGAGACATGTATTCTTTGTGTACCCCGACATCCAAGGAGCTCTTTCTCTCGGCGCTGAAGTGCATCCGGATAGAAGACGGACAGAAACATTTGACCTCTTTCCTGATCCCTCATTGTTTATAACGTTTGCCGTCATATATTTTTGACGTTTCGCTCGAGTAAACACCGGAAGCCAATCGGTTGGCAGCTGATCCGTTATTTATTACACATATTGCACACTTGTCGCCCCGGCATTACGCGGGATATTTGTTTGGCGCTCTTACCGACGTCTGCTGGCATCGCGAGATGCTGTTGTTATTGCTGCTCTTCCAAGAAAAAAACCTAAATAAAGTAGGAAGAGCATTGTTTAGTCAAACATTACTTTTTTCGAGGTTGTTGTGGCGGTGGTGGCGGCGGAATCGAAAACAGCCCTTCCGGGCTTCAGAACAAGCACGGCGTGTGGTTTGTTCGTGGTTTTGTTTGCACTATTCGAGAGGGTACTGCTCGAAAGAGGCAGCGAGCGTGATCTGTGTGTCCAAATAGTTTGCACAAGGAACGCTGATGTGTTTACTGCTTTGTATAATAAGTCAGTCGAAAAAGAGAAGAAAACCTTTTGTATAGATTGTGCTTTCTCGAGACCAGGTGGCTCTTTTCATCTCGTCAGCGGCTCAAAACTCGTGAATCTAATCCGCCATCGGCTTTATGGAAGTATCCCTGACCATTTGTGCTCTCTTGAAGACGGTCCTGTGTTTTCGGCCATGAGGTGAGGGGAAGTTTGTTCGTGTCTGGATTAGTTGAAGGATCTTAAGCAATACATTTCCTTTTATGTAAAAGTACCTTAAGGTTTGTTCTCCTGCCAAAAGACGAAGTGAGCTGAAAAATTTGAAGCGACTGACATAAATCAAAAGTATCGACAAAGCCGCATGCAGGCATTAGCCATGGCTAGATGGAAAGGGGAAAATGCGCGAACACTGAGAGACGACGAAAATTGTTTGTCTACGCATCTTTTGTCCTTGGACGTGATACGCCAAAACCTAGCCATGAAGAGTTTCGCTGTGCAAAATAAAAAAAAAAACTCGCACCAAATTGCTCTAGACTTGAAATTGCGAGGCTGTACAATTCTGAAGTCCAACTTGCTTCTTTATAAGGTGATGCTGTAGGTGGTTTCTAGGTCGCTCCTATGCGCAAAGAGGTTCGAGTTGAAACAAAGAGTCAAAGACAGAACACTAATTTACAAACTCCAGGCGTACACAGAAACCTGCGCTTAAGCCTATCATTCGCACCTCTCATAGACCTGCGGGCCCGTCGTCATTCACGTAGGGTAGAGAAAGTGGGTAACGATTTAGAGTACAGGGTACTTTACAAGACGATTTGGACATTCTATAGGACTTTCAATGCATTGGCAGCGTCTTCTTGCAGCTGCCATATCCTGGGTCGTTCTCTAGTAGTTTTTTGTTGTACGAACCACTGAAACACTCCGTGCAAATGCTTCGCTGAAGTTGAACTTCGCGGCCTCGGCATTTATCACTCGGTTAATTCACATGCTTCTATAAAGCTTTTATCATTTACTAATTGCGCCTGTTTAATTTTTTTATTGGAGGTTGTCGGCCGTCTGTTGCCTCTTCATTTTTAGTGGACAAGTGGAGGGTATTGGGATTTGCCTTATTTTTTTTTGCACATACCTGTTCGCGATGATAACATTTTTGATGCACAACTATGCACACCGAAGTTTTAACGACCAGCTTACAGTTTCAGAGCTGCGCTGTGAAATAAAAAACACTACACTCGCTGAACGCTACAGTGATAGCCCGCTGTAAGCTCCAGAGCACTGCAGCCTTTAATAAATCTTGGTGTGACCCCTGCAATGTCTGTATATACAAGTCTTTATACGATGCTTTACGTAACCAAATTCAAGGTCGAATCTTGTGTACAGTGCATCAGTCATCTCTGTCACTTCGCGTCCCCTCCAAACGGCCAAAAACAAATGTTATCTTCAATTGAACTTCAGTTTGCATTCTATCAAATCTGCATATGTGTGCTGCGTACAGTTTTTTTCTGCTATTCTATTGTTTAACTTCGGCTGGCTCATTGTGTTATTGTAGTGCTGGGTGTCAGCGTACGTAGCTGGGCTAGTGTGTTTCGGTTACAGCTATCAACATGACACTAGCTAATAAGGATACGGACTAGTAGGAAGAGATTAACAAACGCCATTCGGTGTCCTCCTACCCATATGTGTTCTTGCTCTTGAGTATGACGTTACACAGCACTGGGGATAAAGTACCTACTGTGAATGGTTCATGCATCTTATTTGTATGCGTAGATATGTAAAAGAAGGGAGTAGTGCTAGTGGCTCTTTCTTTTCGGTTAATACAAAGTGATGAAACCAAAACAAAGATGAACGAAGGATAGATGTAATTACTTTATTGAATTTTAATTGCAGTATAAAATAGCTTACTTGAATTGAGAGCAATTAAGGCGGACGACAAACCACCTTCCGGTTGGTGAGTCTGAACCCATAAGCTGCGCATTCAAACTTCCAAATGCATATTTCTGCAAAGTTTTTTTTCAAGATATTGCCTTACTTCTGTTCATAAACATCGATGTATACTTGTTATTATACGAAAATTTGTTTCCCGCAAAACACTGCTGCCTAGAGTTGAAGAAACTAAAATGCAGGGTAGAGAATGCTATGAAGCAAGGCTAAATTATATTTTTCGGAGCAAGTTACTTGGTCGGGTACAATACCAGTACCTTGGGGAAAGTCCCAAATTTCAGGCTTAGTGCGATACCACGAGAAGTTACCGTCAAGAGCACCTTTCAGAAAAAAATGACAGGGTAAACATACTTCAGTGGTTAAGGTGGAATCAGTCGTTCCTAACTTAGCATCCGTTGATGATAAATTGAACTCATTTGCGTCTTATTACAGTATACAACACCGCCAACAGCTAGAGTTTACGCACGCTAAACCATAACTAGAGAACGCGCGTTCAACCATAGCACCCGTGAAACGCCTTTAGAAACGCATTCAACAGAGAAAACGCCTTTAAAGAAGTCATCTGCAGTCTATATTGTATTTATGAAGCACTCGTATGGAAAATGGAGAAGAGAAAGCGGCTGTGAATAGTTACTGGTCTCTGATGTACACTGCGTGTGTTTTCGGCGGGTACGAAGAGTTCATTGTCATGAATAACGTGACGTGGTCGAAGACCCGAATGAGTCATTAAAAGATGGAGATTGTACGTAGCCCTCCAGGCGAAGGCGTCGAATCTTCGAAACTATTTGAAGAAGTGAGCCGCTATTTCGGCTTTGCGGAGATGAGGATAGGACATTATTAGTGATTTGTGCTTCAACATACTGTCTACAATGAATCTGCATAAAATTATATATTACAGGGTGATATTAATGTATATGGCATTACTATCATGGGTAATGCTATTATTTGCTTATTTATTTGCTTATTTATTTTATTATTTATTGTACATACTGCAGGCCCTAATCAGGGCCCATGTAGGAGTGGATACATAGAAGTAACATGAGGCATTACAACGCTCCACAAAAAGAAAAGAAAGAAAGTATTGATACACATAGGATACTTCATGATTCACGTGTATACATTTTTAGAAAAATCTATCTCTTCTACACAGTTGACGAAAAGATTCCAGCGTAGAACAATTCACAGCATTGACATGGCAGCCTATTCCAAAAACTAATGGCCATTGGGAATAAAGAATACTTATGTGTATTGACACGGCTAGCAGGTTGAAAGATGACCTCATTATGGTTTGTCCTGAGTGAGTGTTTAAATGGGTCCTGTAAGTACAGATTACGTGGTATCTTAAAATGACCGTGATAGAGTAAGTATAGGAACATTAACCTAGAAATTATTCTTCATTTTGAAAGTGGCTGAAGATTCGCTCTATTAATTAGGTCAGTGACGCTTGAATGCCGCGAATAATTAGAGTAGATGAACCTTTGAGTAGATTTAACGTTGGGTAAGCAAATCCGCAAATCACCGCAATGTTCTTGCTCGCTGGTTGATAGTTAACCTATAGAATTCACACAGAAGTTGGGAAAAATGTTTCATGCATCGACAAACAGTCGTTTATGTTCATTTCCGTTTCCTGTCTGATGATGTTTGGCTTGTAAGTTGGAGACAACTAGGGACATCAGGGGTCACTTGACCTCAAGAAAAAGAAGTATACAATCACGAAAACGAAATAATGAAGTTAACTAAGTACTTCTGTCGAAAGCAGGCGTATATATTTCGTAACGTTACATATCATCATAGTTATTCTCGAGTTTTCTTGTTTTGACCAATTTTTTTTTTGCTGTCTATGAATATTGTTTCACAATCTATCGGATGAATACAACATGAATATGAAGTACATTACATTAGGACTAAATACAATATGTCCCATTTCATTACAATCACTACAAGATAGTTTTGCTAACCTAGAAGGCACTAGTAAGGATAATCCATCTGCCTGATGTCAGCATCAAATCACTAGCGAGCGTTAGGTAGAGCTGCTTTTTCCAGTGTTCTGAAAGGCCAGTGGGCACCCAGCAGCCCTGGGATTCGAACCGACCACCTGTCGTATTAAGCCTTACTATTCCTGTAGGTCACTCTGTACTTTGAAGGGGCAAGCGGGGAAAACGCTCACGTTTTAGGGTTGGAGTATCTAATGGAATGTAAAGCAAAATGATAGGTGTAACCATAAGAGAGAGCAGAGTGGGTCAAGGAACGAAGCGGTGTTAAGGATATCGTAGTTGAAATCAAGACGAAATTCACATGGGCAAGGCACGAAGCACGAAGGCAAGACAACTGATCATCATTAAGGATAACAAACCGGATTCTATGAGAAAATAAGCGGGTCAAGGGGAGACAGAAAGTTATGTGGGCAGATTGGATTTAGTAGGTTTGCGAGTATAATGTGGGAGCATCAAGCACAGGACCGAACCGAAAGGCAGAAAATGGGAGAGGCCTTTGTCCTAAAGTTGGCGCAGTCAGGCTGCTGATGATGATATGATGGCTTGAAGATAATACGGATTAGAGAGGGGAAACAAACATTGATGTTATGGGGCTGCAGCTGCACTCCGGCGAATAGTGCGTACTTATACCTGTGTTTGCATCAACAGTGCGGGAAGAAAAGCCTCCTGGATAGTCAGGGTGAAGCGGTGTTTTCTTAAAGAGTTCCGAGTTTACGATCAGCCCAAAGAAAACAGGAAGGCTTGATATAATTACAACGTCTGCGTAGAAACACACACACGCCCTCACACAGACGACCAGACGCATACACACACGGGAACGCCAGTACATACGACAGCTTTAAGGCTGCGTACCCGCCGTATACACGCTCTGAAAACCTTGAGGACAGCGAAAGGGTTGTAAAAACGGGCAATTGCGATCCCTCGCACCATCGTTCACTCAGCAAAAACAGGCAAATACCTGCAAAACACGCACACACACACGACAAAGGAAACACTCGAAAGGCCCACCTTGCGACAGTGGCGTGTTGGGTTAGCTCGTGAAGAGCCCCGTTTGCACGGCATGCTCAGACCCTTAGTTCGTTGCGAGATGCAAGAAAAGGAGCAACAACAAAGCGCTAGCCCACGTGTGTCCATGGCGAATGCTTCGCTCTTTATAGCGTACCAGTCCTTTTTGTCATAATGCGATAAACGCGATAGCGTTAAAAAGCTCGTTTCGTACAAATTCCATCGTCGGCGTCGGTGTCGTTAGTTTTGAGCGAAAAATCATCTTCCTGCTTGACCGAAAAATCGATCACGACGCAAATGAAACAATTAAATGATAAAAAAGTTCAGAGCAGAGTGGGGATGAAACCAGGGTTGCTTGGGTCGAACTGGGAGTCGCACCCAGGTCGTTTGCGTGGCAAGCGGATGTTGTATACCACACAGCCATGCCTCTGCTTTTGAAAGCACCAGAAAGAGCTTCTTCTGCTTGGAAATGCAGTGAAAGTAGCTTTCATGCTTCCCAAACACACGCGTCTTGTATGCATGCTTCACAATGCAACACGAAATATTGCAGTACTGATGCGTGGTACAAGCGTCAATTGCCAACGAGCCTTAGAAGTGTGGCAGCTTGGGCTAGTTGGTATGGCATGACGATAGTTATAGTGCGAGAACAAAACGACGACACAGAGACAAGAAGGACACGAAAGACACGAGTGCTAACTTCCAACTGAGTTTATTGCGCAGAACACAAAAATATATAGAGCAGACAGTAACCATGTGACAAAAACCATATGGCACAAAGAGCAGAAAATGAGTAAGAGAAAAACAAAAATAAAAAGACAAAAGCACAGAAAAACGGCAAAGAGAAATCTATAAGAAAACGAAACAGAAAAGTAAAGATAATATAACTACTTGCGCGCACCGAAACCTGAGTTCCTTCTCGGACAGAGCCACGCAGTGCTTGCTAATACAAGGCACCTGTTCGCGTGTGATCTGTGCGGCCTCGGCAATGACTCGGGTGCGCTCATTCCTGTGCTTGTACAACGTCGCTGTGTCCTTGAAAAGGGGCATACAATTGCACTCAGTGCAGTGCTGAGCAAGAAAACCATGTTTCCCGTTTCTAACATTGTTAGCGTGTTCTCTCAGCCGATCGTTCAGACACCTTCCGGTCATTCCGACATGACAAGCACCGAATGAAAGGGGGGTCCTATAGACAACTTCCCGGGAGCATGCCGCATACCTGTTTCTATGTCGAACTCTGCATTCCGTTGATGACTGCGTTTTCAGGGGGTTTGTAGATTTGGTGAGGCTGATTATTTTGAACGGCGCTCGTGTCTTTCGTGTCCTTCTTGTATCTGTGTCATCGTTTTGTTCTCGCGCTATAACTATCGTCATGCCAATGGGCGTCAGAGTATGTGATTGTCAAAATGGCTCCGTGATTGAAAGCCGGTACCCCACTACCAAAGGCACACACGCTACTGCGCCTATTCCCTTAAAGCCACGCTGTGGGTGCGTAGTGAGTTCGGAAAGGTTTCATGTACTAAGGGTTTGAAGTACACACTAGGAACAAAATGTCGCTGTTGCGTTCAATTCGTGAAGGCAAAGTTTTAGAGCCCTTAATTTTTGTAAGCTATATTAAGAACCACAATAAATGGGTGCGAAGTTGAACAGAATTACCTTCTATGGATTTTGAGTTAGGCGTGGCTGCAGACAAATTGTGTGCCCTCTATAAACTAAAGCTCAGTGATCTAAACAAATTTCTCATGCATTAAAATGGGCTCAGATGTTGTGTATATAGTTGCGTGTGCCACGAAACTTCCCACCTCTATCGATAAAGTTCCCGGCAATACGCGGGTGGTTTTTTGGCGTCCACTGCCAGGTGGCAAAAAGAAACAAACAAAAAGCAGAACAAAAGCTCGCCACCGTATACAGTACAAGTAAGAACGCGCTCGGCAACAAGCCACTTAGCCCGCTCATGCGGTATCCGCTAGTCCTGTACGGCGAGAGCTGCAGGTTTGGGCGATACCTGGAGTTTCGGCCTCATGCGATCAAAGGTCATGGGTGAACGAATTTAAATTGATCCCAAAGCGGGATCACTGGGGCATGTTTGGCTCTAGAATCAACTGCTCAATGTGGTGTGGCTGAACGCCAGGCTTTAAAAGTTGAGCATTACGACTCTAATAGGATGAGCACATGGTACGTGGACAACGTACTTATCTCCCAAATACTTATAATTAATGATGAATTGCCCTTTGAACAAGCTCATGGCTGTGGCGTCTCTCTGCTTCGAAAGCTGTCGAGAATTAGACTCCTGCTGTAGGGTAACGTTCTTCGACGTTCGATCGACAGCAAGAATGCCCTCGTGTTGAAAGTTCTTGAGAAATATAATAATTGATGTAGCCTAGAGGCTGCACTGCTTAGGTTAATAAGAACTCGCGGTTGATGGATTGATTGATTGACTATTTGATTGAACTATGCCCCGCCGCGGTGGTCTAGTGGCTAAGGTACTCGGCCACTGACCCGCAGGTCCCGGGTTCGATTCCCGGCTGCGGCGGCTGCATTTCCGATGGAGGCAGAAATGTTGTAGGCCCGTGTGCTCAGATTTGGGTGCACGTTAAAGAACCCCAGGTGGTCGAAATTTCCGGAGCCCTCCACTACGGCGTCTCTCATAATCATATGGTGGTTTTGGGACGTTAAACCCAACTAACAACAATTTTATTGAACTATTGATTGATTGATTGATTGATTGATTGACCAATTGATCTGGAGCATTGATGTTGATCGAGAAGAAGTATGTCTACAATTTCCCTACCTAATTTCGAATTGGTACATCGCGACAAACAGTTAATGCACCCTCTCCTCGCCTTCGAAGTGAAGGCGGGATTGCCGGCATCACCCCAGTTCACTGGCAACATAATTGGCACAGACAGATTTATTCAAGTTTTTTTCTCTTCTTCACACTGAAAATACAGCAGTAAGTTTTGATTTCCGCCCATCACATTTTGACATTTCCACACATTATTAGGTTTGTTTAGATTTTCTCGGTTTAGCTTTTTGCTGTTACCGCTATGTCTTGCATAATGCTTGTAGTATCAATTAAAGAAAAAACAAAGTCAAGAAAGATTTGATTGATTAATTCATTAACCAATTGATCGATTGATTGGTTGACTGATTCATGAATGCATCAGTTTGATGATTTTTCGGTTGACTTGCTTCATACTACAAGAGAAACACAATGAACATGAAAAGTAAGAACTTCAGAGACCGCTTCAGATCGAACTTCAACATCCCCACAGCTCTCGATGAACCGACGCTTTCTCAATCCGCCTACACTTTGGTTGAATGGATTTCGCTATCGTAAATGAGGAGCCCGCGAAACTGAGATGGGCTGCAGAACGCAACAACCACTGTGGACTAGTGTACCCACCATTTGTCGATTAAACGTTGCCTGTACAGTGCAACCTTGTCATCTCGCAGTGCATAAAAATTCATCGTCCAGGAAAAAAAAATTTGCATTGCGATATATATATATATATATATATATATATATATATACCCAGCACCTCCACCACGTATGAAGTCTTGGTTTGGAAAACCTTTATTAGGCCCGAGGAACCGGCAGCCGACAGCTGAGATGAACGAACCCAGATGATGATGCTACGTTACAACGATGAGGATGCATGAGCAACACATGATAATGTACAGATGAAGAGGATTGGTATACTAAATGCCCACAATATATATGCATATATATATATATATATATATATATATATATATATATATATATATATATATATATATATATATATAGTAAGGGAAAGAAGTGTATACCTAAGGGCTCGATTTTCTGAGATCTAACAGACAGTAATGCCAAGTAATGTACAGTGGAAGTTATTTGAACCAATGGAGTGTAAATAAGAAGAAAGAAAAGTGGATGAAAAAATAATCAGCCATGAGCAGGAATCGAACCTACGACCTTCGAATAACGCGTTCAATGCTCTAACCACTGAGCTACCACAGCGGCCTTGCCTTCATCCACTTTTTGGGGTTTATATGTGAATTTAGAAGTAGGAGTGACAGTCAGCGCCATCTATAAGCCAAACGACGAGTGTGAAAACACTCTTTTATGCGCATGTTTGGCATCACGTAGCACGTGAACTTATTATGAGCGGGTAACTGATTAATAGTCCCTCGTATACAACCTAATGACACCAAGTCTGCCAGTACGAGAGAGAGAGATAAATAGAGAGGAAAGGCAGGGAGGTTAACCAAGCTTGTCTCGGTTGGCTACCCTACACTTGGGGTGGGGGAAAAGGAGAATAATAGAACGGAAAGAGATAGAAAAGAAGAGGAGTAAGAAAGAGAAGCATGAGTAGTCAGTTCGAGACTACACAGCACGGTCTCGCATAGTTCTTTCACAAGCGGTCGTGAAGTCTGGTAGTCCTTAAAAAGTACAAGAGGGCTTTCATGGCTTTGCGCGTATGGGAAGCCGTCGGCCAAGGTCCCAGGATCTTCTCTTCTGTAAGCGGCCGTGAATCCAGCTGACAGAGCTTGGCTTCCATAATACGTCGTTCGGTCTGGTATGCTGGGCAATGACAAAGAATGTGCTCAAGCGTTTCCTCGCAGGCGCAGATGTTGCATGCCGAAGTGCTCGCCATTCCAAGGAGACGAGAGTACGAATTCGTAAACTCCACGCTGAACCTCATGCGACACAAATAAAGTTTCAGCGCATCGTGGGAGCCCGGATGGCAAACGAAGTTGCAAGTTTGGGTCGATCGAATACAGGTGCGAGTTAGAGAAACCCTGCGTATTCCATTGTAGGAGAGATATACGGAGAGCAAGTGATTGTAGTAGCCTTGCAGCGTCCGTTTTCAAGAGTGGTATGGACGTGCGCTGGTCTTGGTCATGACCTGATCGAGCAGCTTCATCCGCGCGGTCATTGCCGACGATTCCCCAATGACTCGGCAACCACTGAAACACAATACCGTGACCTTCCGTGAGCGCTTCATGGTAGTCGTGCCTTATCTGATATACTGATTGTTCATGTAACCCATGCTGCATAACATAACATAACATAACATAACTTTATTTTCCTTAAAGACCCCTCGAGGGGGTATTACATAAGGGGTGGGTTAACATATAAATTTTTTTTTTTGTTGCCACAAATTTTTATCACGAAAAGTGGACACATAATCGATCAAAAAATGATGATGAGCATTCAGTGGTGACGACATCATGGGGAAGGTCATTCCAGTCTTTTGCTGTCCGAACAAAGAAGGACATAGAAAAGGTGGTCGTCTTAATCCTCGGCCGGGCAACTTGAAGCGAATGACACGTGCGGTGAGATATGCGGGCCGGTGGGGCGATGTAGGGATGACGAAGGGTGCTGTAAAAAAACTTATGAAAAAGGCTGAGACTATAGATGCGGCGGCGAATGTCAAGGTTTAAAATAGCCGATTCTTTTTTGAGTGATGTTACACTTGTATTGTAGGAATATGAAGAATGAATGAACCTGATGGCACGGTTTTGAACTGCCTCGAGTGAGTCGATCAGATAGGCTTGGTGTGGGCTCCAGACTGCGGATGCGTATTCTAATTTGGATCTGATGAGGGACTTGTAGGCCTGTAGCTTGACAGTTTTAGGTGCGTGCCGGAGGTGACGTTTCAGGAAACCCAGAGATTTGTTCGCTGATGATATAATGTTAGTAATATGCGTGCACCAGTTTAGATCATTACATATGGTGACACCGAGATACTTGTATGACTGCACGTGTTCGAGGGTAACGCTAGCAATTACATAAGGGAACAGAAGGGGGTTGTGGCGGCGGTGAAATGAAACGATCTTGCATTTGTTGGGATTAAGTTTCATGAGCCACAGGTCACACCATTCTTGCACGTGGTTTAGGTCATCTTGGACAGCGGCTTGATCAGTGGGGTTGGTAATTGGTCGATATATTACGCAGTCGTCGGCGAACAAACGGATACAAGAGGAGACACATGAAGCTAGGTCGTTTATGTAAATCAGGAAGAGAAGGGGCCCGAGTACGGAGCCTTGGGGGACACCTGACGCTACTGGAACGGGACTAGAGTGTACTTCATCGATGGAGACAAACTGCGAGCGGTTAGTTAGAAATTCCTCAATCCAATTTACTATGTCATGATGTATATTTAAGGATCTAAGTTTCATTAAGAGCCGCTTATGGGGTACAGTATCGAATGCTTTCGAGAAATCTAAAAAGATGGCGTCCGTCTGCAGATTAATGTCAAGATTGGCATGCAAATCCTGAACAAAAAGGGCTAATTGGGTTTCGCAAGAATAACCTTTGCGAAAACCATGCTGTGCGGGGTGGAAGAAGTTATTGCCGTCAAGAAAATGAATGATTTGGGAAAAGATGACGTGCTCCATGATTTTACAGGGTACGCTTGTTAAAGAAATGGGGCGATAGTTTAGAGGGCTGTCTTTGTTACCTGATTTGAAAACCGGAGTGACCTTCCCCGTCCTCCAGTCGGCTGGTAAGTGGCCGGTGTGAAGTGACTGTGAGAATATTAGCGACATAATCACTGAAGAAATACATTTAGTGTTTTTAAGAATTTTCGAATTGATTCCATCCACACCTGCTGAAGAGGACAGTTTCAATTTTTCAATGACAGACATTATACCGTCTGGCATAAATGTTATACGCGACATAGAAGACGGTACACAAATTGGTAACACAGGGAATGGTATAGGGGTTTCGTGGGTAAACACAGATGAAAAAGCAGTATTGAATAGCTCAGCGCTCTCAAAATTACCGATAACGTCGCCCACTTCACTTTTCAGTGTAATGCTGCGCGTTTCCTGTGGATTAATTATTTTCCAAAACTTTCTGGGGTCATTAGTAAGTATCTTGGGTAAATCTGTGTGAAAAAACGAGCGCCTGGCGCTGCGTAAGGCGAGCAAGTATGTTTTTTCAGCCGCATAGTATTTTTCCCAGTTGTGAGCACTCTGTTTTAACTTGGCAGCGCGAAATAACCGTTTTTTCTTATTTTCTAGTCTTTTCAAGGTTTTTGAGAACCATGGTTTCTGGGAAGACGTACGAAATGTAGTTGTAGGTATGAACTTTCTTGCTAGCTCCCCTATTTGTTTTTGAAGATTGTCCAGTTGTCTTCGACTGTTCTGCTTGAATGGCGAGCTTCAAAGTCTGGTAAAAAACGTTGAAGTTCGTTGTTGATTGCCTCGTAATTCCCTTTATCATATAGATTGATAGTCTTGGATTGAATCAGGCTGGGCGAGTGACTGAAATTGAAGACTGAGTGTATAACCTTATGGTCGCTGATTTCGCGCAAATATGTAAGCGAAGATAGCGTTTCGGGATGTGTTGTTAATATCAAGTCCAATATGTTCGCTGAACTATTTGTCACGCGGGTTGGCTCCAACACCAGCTGTGTGAGGTTAAAGTTTAGGCAGACATTGACGAATTCTTTTGATTCCGCGCTTGTTCCTGACAAAGCTGCCAGATTTTGCCAATCGATGTCAGGATAGTTAAAGTCGCCGAAAATTAGGACGCGCGCGTTGGGGTGTTTCAACATGAGATGATTCAATATGTGGTTAAATTTCTGTGGAAAGTCTGGGTTGCTTTGCGGGGGCCGATAGCACACTCCAAGTAGCAAAGTTAGTGGTGTAGAACGAATGAGAAGCCATAGTATTTCTAAGTCAGTCGCAATGTCGATGACTGAGCACGAAAATAGCCTACTAGTGGCGATCAGAACACCTCCCCCACGGGCGCCCTTACGATCGTTACGAAAAACGTTGAAGTTCGGAAGATCGGTCAGGATTTCGTCGTCTGTGACGTCATCAGAAAGCCACGTTTCGGAGAGCACGACTATATTGCTGCTAGATGACGAGGCAAGACTACATATTTCCTCGCGTTTTGAAAGGAAGCTGCGCACGTTAGTGTAGACCACAGAAGTTGTAACATTTGCTCGGGCGTTATTACGGGGGCGGTGTGGCAGTTCGCGATGCTGCCTGGTTTGCTATGGGATTTCTTTGACTTTTTGCGATACTTCATCGAAGGCATACTTCTTTGAACCAAGAAACAACGTTTTGTAAGGGCATGAAAAAGCGGTTGACTTGTTTCTAGCGAAGGCTATTAGGTGTTTTCGTGCATTTTGAACCGAGCGTGAGAAGTCCTGCCTGATTGCGTAAGTTGTACCTTTCAGTTTTTTGCCGTTAGACAAGATCGCTTCTTTAGTTTTAGAAGATGTAAATCTTACTATGATAGGACGCTGCAGGCCAGCCTTGTAGCGGCCGAGCCGATGTGCCCTTTCAATTTCCTTCGGATCAATTTTTATGTTTAAGTGCTCACTGCAGAGGTTCATAATTAATCCTTCCGATTCCAAGAAAGTTTCAGAGTGGTTAGTATCTGGAAGTCCGTGGAATAGCAGGTTGTTGCGTCGCGAGCGATTTTCAGCGTCCTCAAGTCGAGCCTCTAAGGTTTCAATGTGACGGCTGGTTGCAGCCGTACTGGCCTGCAATGTCACTAGTTCTGATCGCACAGATGAAAGGGTTTTGTAGTGCTCCTCCAACTGTGCTATTCTATCACTTAGGTCACGAATAGTTTTTCCCGTAGTATGCAGCTGTACTTTTAAGTCTTGCACTTCGGAAAGGAGTGCTGACTGCCCGGTAGATATTTTTTTCAGCTCAGCCAGAATTACAGGGTCAGTAGGCCCTGGATTGGTTTCTATGTCCCCTGACAGTAGCAGTAATAAACAGTGAATGGCATCGATACATTCAAAAGCAAGGCATACACAGTACTGCGGGCTCGGCAGCTGGACGAGACAGTAATTACTTGATTTGGGTAGGCGTATCCGCGCTGATATCGAGCCACAAAGGCTCGCAGGCTGCTTGTCTGTGGGGCACTGTGTCCAGTGAGGCGGAGGCAAGTGCGTGAATGGCAAGCATCACGCACACCTGCATAGCAAACAGGAGCGGGTTAGATGACTGTTCCGTGGCGTAGCCACCGAGCCCACAGCATGCCGCGCGGGGATGCTCCAGTTTTATAGCTGTTGGTGATGCTGATGGCGATAGGGCTACTAGTGGCTGCCGTATCCATAGTTCCTCGCGTGGGGGCGCCGCTTGACAGGCCAGCGCATCGATGTTGAAACCGCATTGGGTAGGCGTATCCGCGCTGATATCGAGCCACAAAGGCTCGCAGGCTGCTTGTCTGTGGGGCACTGTGTCCAGTGAGGCGGAGGCAAGTGCGTGAATGGCAAGCATCACGCACACCTGCATAGCAAACAGGAGCGGGTTAGATGACTGTTCCGTGGCGTAGCCACCGAGCCCACCGTAGTGGCTGTAACAAACCGTAGTGGCTGTAAGGCTGACCTGGAGTCGCAAAAGATGGCCCATTGGTTAGGTTGCTGGCGAAGAATGTACTTTACTGGCGGTGGTATGTCCTGGTGTTTTGTCACGATACCGCAAAACGAAGAATGGGGCCTCCGAGCTGTCAAACACGCTAAATGATGTGACGGTAGCCGTGATAAATGCCGAATGTGCGCTCTCAGCGTCTCGACAATATGTGTGTTGTGACCGGTTGTTCTTGAGCAATAACAATAGTTGATACTGTCGATGAGCATATTGGAAGGCCAAGGCACCCGAAGTGCTTGGGCTTGTACGCTTTGCAGGGCACGGATGTTAGTCTTGCACGTGTTGGACAGGACAGGAAGGCTGTACCGGAGAGTTCCGAGAAAGAGGGCTGTGTAAAGCTGCAACATGGAGTCACGGATGGGCCATGTGACATGCGGGCTCCAGGTTAGGTCACGATCTACGATGACACCTAAAAATCTATGAGCGCTCTTATATGGGATTGTTATTCCATCGATGCACAATGAGTAGAAAGACATCGGTTTGCGTGTAAACGCCACAGCTGCGCATTTTTCTGTGGCGATAGTCAAACCTTGCTGGCGAAGGTATGTCGATGTCATTGTTGCCGCTTTCTGTATTCTTGCGCCCACTTGAGGCCGTGTCACGCCAGATGCCCAAATGCAGATATCGTAAGCGTAGAAAGCTATATAAGTCGTCTGTGGCAGCATTTCGGTGAGCCCCACGAGAACCAGGTTGAAAAGAGTTGGACTCGAAACACCACCTTGTGGCACCCCACGACTTGTGAAATACTTATTCGTAGACCCATCTTCAGTTAAAACAAACATGGATCTCTTTGTGAGGTAGCCTCTTACCCATCGAAGGACACGACTTCCAAGTTCAGCTGCTTCAAGAGCATTGAGAACAGCCTCGTGGGTCACGTTTTCATAGGCGCCCTTCACGTCTAAGAACAGAGCTACCGACAGCCGCTTCTGAGCTTTCTGATGCTGAACAGAGGTCACTAAGTCAATAACGCTATCAACTGAGGACCGACCTCGTCGAAAACCAGCCATAGCATCAGGATAGATAATATAATGTTCCAGGTACCATTCCATGCGTGTAAGCAGCATCCTCTCCATGACCTTGCCAACGCAGCTTGTTAGTGCTATAGGCCGGTATGATGCCAAATCGAATAGAGACTTTCCGGGCTTCAGCAAAGGCACCAGGCGACTACAATTCCACTCATCAGGCACCATTTCATCATGCCAAGACTTATTGAAAATGTCCAGGAAACAGCGCTGTGCCTTCGGGCCTAGGTGACGTAAGGCAGTATAGGTTACTCCATCCGGACCTGGGGACGATGAGCGTCTGCTTGTGTTCAATGCCGCATGAAGTTCTTCCATGGTGAATGCAACCTCCATTTGCTGATCTCGTGCGACTGGAACATTGTGTGGCAATAGATCGATCGGTATAGAGATGTCGCCGGCGATCTTTGCACAAAATTCCCCAGAAACATCAAGCTGTGAGCGACATTGATTTAGCGCCAGAGCGGCGAAGGGATGACGCTGTTGCGGATGCGAGTGAATACCTCGAATCCTTCATAAGGGAGACAAGGGCTTTCGAGGGTCTCGCGAGTCACAAAAATTCTTCCACCGTTGTTCATGAAGTTTGTGCATTCGACGCTGGATTTTTTTCTGAATGCGTCTGGATTTTCTGAGGTCAGAGATAGATTTCGTGCGTCTGTATCGTCTTTCGGCACGTCGGCGGACCGCTCGAAGTTGTTCCAACTCTTGGTCGAGTGCCGTGCGTCGCAATTCTTTTGAACATATCTTCGTGGAAGTCTCCATTGCACATCTAATCACTTCTACTCTTCCTAAGTGCAGCTGTCATCTGTTATCTGTTTTATTTTACTACCCAATCAATTGTGCCATGCATGACATGCCCAACAGCAACCCTGTGCACAGCCGGGAGGCCCCCACTACACGCGTAATCCACAAGCGGGCGAGGAATTCACATTGCGCCCGCTTACCAGCCTCTACCGCAATACGGGGCACCCCTCTTTTTACGACGAAATGTTGACAAGGCGCCTAGTAGTTGAAGGCTTAGAACTACCTAAAATGCCCGCTTACCAGCCTCTGCCACAATACGCGGCACCCCTCCTTCTACGACGAATTGTTTACGGGACTCCGAGTAGTTAAAGGCTTAGAACTTCCTAAAAAAGCTCTTTTTTGCCCCACACCGAACCGCCAGTGCCAAGAAGCGCCGTCTGGCCGGGAGGAATGCGTTAGTGAAAGGAAACATACACAGACCGCTGACATCAGAAAGGTGAAGGGGAGAAGGGAGAGAGAGATGAGGGGGGAAGTGGAGGGAAGAGTGGAGGGGGGAAGTGTAGGGAAGAGTGGAAGGGGGGCGCCCGAGGGGAGTCCACCGTATAATATTTTTCTCTTCTTCTTCTCTTTTTTCTTCTTTTCCTTTTCTTTTTCTTTTTTTTCCTTTTTTCTTGTTTTCTTTTCTGTCTTTTTTCCTCTTTCCTTGCCCTCTGATTTGAGATTGTATAAAGCTGAGCACCAACAAACTGTATCTTTAATCCTGATGAAGGCCAGAACGTCGAAATAAACCACGTTGTGACTGCTCACGGAGGATCTACTGGACTATATATATATATATATATATTATATATATATCTATATATATATATATATATATATAATATATATATATATATATATATATATATATATATATTTATATATATATATATATATATATATATATATATATATATATGTGTGTGTGTGTGGTGTGTGGGTGTGTGTATGATAAGTTCATTGATTCGTTGTTGTTACTAGAAACAACTTTCACAAATCTCAATGCGGCAATGAATTGTTGGCATGAAGTACTTCGATTTTTCATTTTGACTTTACCTTGTTTCACTAGCTAAAAATTACTATTCATTTTTCCTAATTACTGTTCCCACTGATGCTTTAATCGGTTAAGATTATGGCTGCCAATACAAAAAAGAAAAAACGACTCTGAAGAAGGCGAGCACATACGGCCTTTTTTATTTTTAAATCATATTGGACCCTGTTTTTGAGACACCCTGTAAATAAAGCCTAAAAAAGCTATAAGTATCAAATCTTTCCACTCTTACTTTCCTGTTTAAGAAGTTTCTTTTTCTCCTACTTATAGACCAAAGTTTGTTTTGTCTCTAACACTACTTGTCTTGGTCAAACAGTGAAGTTCCTCACATCCCAGTTTGCACCTGGAAATTTCGTTTCTGAAAGATCCGATAGTGTAGCCCCCTATTGTGTACCCGGCCAGATACATCTGTACAGCGAGACGCCATCTCGTGTCCATCGCAAGTAAAACACCATAAACACTTACTGTATACCAAGCTTTTCGCGTTATTTTACGGTCAAGAGGCGTGCCATTCGTATCATGTAAACGCGTATGCCTCAAAAGGATGCAAACTCAAAAAGACAGCATTGGGAAAACGGGAAAATATAAAAGTGGAATGATCTGCAGAATGAGTGTTCACCGTGGACGCTTAGGCTAGTGCTTTCATGTTACACTGTTTCTTGCATCGTACTGAAAAACAAGCAAAGAATCTCAGTGCCGCGCGATCACGGCCTTCTGTAACCCAAGCCGTTGCGTCACTTGAAGAAGGAAGTCTTCTGGTGCGTTTGTTTTTTTAATGTGCTTGCGTGTTTTTATTTTGAATCATCGATAGCGCGCCGGATCTAGATTTTCGATATTACGACCGGTCCGCGTCTTCAACGTTTTCGGATCACGTATAACACCACAAAGGTGGCCATAAAACTGGCGTGCGGATGGAGCGCGTGTGTGCATGCGTGTATTTGTGTGTGTGTTTCTGCAGAGGAGTTATAATTCTACCGAGGAGTCATGTTTTCTGAAACAGCTCGTCAACTTCGAACTCTGAAGAAAACACGACCTCACCTGGACACTCCCGAAGGCTTTCCATCTGTGCAATTGATGCAAGCATAGGAATTACACGCTGGAGCACAGTTTTAGTCTCACAGCAAGAACATTTTTTTTTTCACCTTTGTAATCTCTAGTTTCTGCGAAACATAATTCAGCACTAAATCTTGATTGTTTCTTTTCGCCATTGCCCATGCCAAGCACAAGGTACCAAACAGGAATTGTCATACGTAATGCGGATGGTTTTGGGTTCGATTCCCAATGCAATAGGGCACCCGCATTTTCAAATGGTACAGATATGCTCCTACCTAGCACTCGGAAATGCATAGAAACACCTGCTCAAAACCAGAAGGTAGCATTTCCTTTACGTTTCCTTCCACTTAGGCAAATCTTTGTAGTAGTCAGTTGATTTAAGTCCACAGGTACAAATCTTAAGTAGTGTATTTTGCATTAATTTTGTATCTATCAGTCATATTATCGAAGAAAATGCACACAGCACAACAAGAAGATGGTACTAAATACAAAAATTTCTAAATAAAAAAGAGTGAAGTGTGAAACGTTGCGGAATAATTTTGACCACAGGTATTTCTTGAATCAATGGTGTTTTGTAGCGTGAAATTCCCTTGCTTAGGTTTAGCAGTTTCGCGTGGCTTATTGAGAGCCGTGTTGCGCATTCCCTAGAAATAGTGACGTCACACGGCAAACGGTGCTCTGGGGAAGGCCTGAAAGCTCCTGGAGAAACATAGCGGGCTAGCGCTTGACTCGCGTGAGCTTGTCCACTCATCTGTCCATCTGTCCATCTGTCCATACGTCCACCCGTCCATCCATCTGTTCATCCGTCCACCTATCCGTCCATTCATTTGTCGGTCTGTCCAACAGTCCATCCGTCGCTACATATATTCTGGCTTAGCTGAGCAAAGCTACTGAACCTTTCTTTCTTTTTTTTATACTTCGTTAACTTTGTTCTAGAGAATGTGTATTTTATTGCTATGGGTAGATTGGCCGCTGATGTAGCCCGTTTACTCGAGCATGCAAACAAGACATTGTCAACAACAACAACAAAAAAGAAAAGCACGAAACCTAGCTAAATGGTCTTTTTGCGATGTTTAAAACAAATGTTCCGTGTTACTTTCTTTTGAGTTTTTGGGCTATGTATCACGCCTCGACTAAGCAAATTGTGGTATCATGTACATTTTCTTGCCTAACGTTAATTGTATCATCTACAATAGCAATGCTATATATAAGATAATTTAGCCACGTATTTATCATATCTCCTTATACTGAATAATTGTAGCCATCACCTAAGAGCACTAATACTTATTAATCCCCAGCCTTCTTTTCTGCTAGGCAGACCCTCAAGGGTGGCCCGAAATACCAGATAAGTTTCCCATAAAGTTGATAAAGTTCAAGGCTTTCACACAGACTAGTTCCCACAATCCCGATCCTTTAATGACTAAACTCATTAGTCTGTTTAACCGCGCCACATTATTCATTGCAACCGCTGAACTTTTTGGGCCCATCAAAAGCACACGTGGCGTAGATTAGAGACTAGTAACGATCGGCAAACGCTTTCTAGCTCTCATTCTCCTTATGATTGTTTCATGTAAGCAATGTAGACTAAAGACGACTTCGTTAACGGCGTTCTCTTTGTTAAATGCGTTTAGTTGAAGGCGTTTCACGCGAGTTAAATGTTAAACACGCGTAAACCGTAGCTGTTAGTGACAATTTACTTAACTCATAGAATTCCACAAATGAGTTCAATTTATGACCTGATTGTTTATTGGTTCAGAACGACTGTCTTCATCCAAAAACACATGAGGCGTATTTGAGAGACTAGAACCAATCCACAAACACTTCCTGCATCCCATTCTCTCCACGTACGCAATATACGTACGCAATTCACGTACGCAATATACAAGAAGACTTTGTTGACGAAGTTCTCATTGTGAAGGCCGTTTTGTTAAAGGCGCCTCACCTGAGCTGTAGCTTAACGCGTGTAAACTTTAGTTGTTAGCTACGATGTACTTCACTAAAAGTACTGCACAAAGCAGGTCAATTTCTAGTGAAACATTGCTAGGTTCGAAATGGCTGATTTAGCCCAAAATCATCCAATTACGGTAGTTGCCCGGCCGGTTTTTTTCCAAGAAGAAATATCGCAAGAAACTTCTTGTGGTCTCACACGCAACCAAACATTTCAGTCTTCTGCCTCATCAGTGGTGCTGTACCAATCCCATGAAAGTGGTTCCTAAAGGTGCCACTTTCTAGCTTTGTTCACTGGTAGACGTAAGACTGTAGTGTTTGATGGGAAACGCATATTTATATCATACGTAAACAAGTAACGAAATTGATGCGCAGAAGTGAATTCAATCTTTTGGAAAACATTTCAAAGTAATACAGTTCCAAGTTCGAATATACAACGCCAAACGTGGGGGCTGAGATCTCACCAACAATACTGCTGAGCTCTCGTCTGATTTGATTCCTCGCAGTTTAGGGGAGAATTGTTAAACTACAGTTAACAAACCATGAATAGCATGGGGGGGGGGGGGCAGCATTTTCCCCATGCTGTCCTTGGCTTGACTCACCTTGGGCTTCGTTAGTTTGTTTCAAGCATAAAACGAGCGTCTTAGATTTTTTTTCGTACACAAAGTTATCAACACATACGTATGAGATACATGTAGTATTCACAATAGATACGTCAAGCCCCACTGCCATATAACATGCTGCTAATAAGCAAGGACACAATTGATTTGTAGGACACCAGGAAATGTTGTTGGTGTCCTCCACTTGTCCATGTTCTCACTGTACTGCATCACATCGCACAACTATAACCAAAAAACCGAAATAGTCCACCTATATCTACGCTTATCACCAGTATGACCGTCACAAGTCTCGCATAAATGATCCCGCCGAAGTTCACCATATAGATCATTCGATGGAACCACACGCATAGCTGCGCACACATATCCGGGTTTGACTGTATACTTCCGAGGTTAGAACAAAATGAACGTTCTATGTGGCCTCCTTGAGTAGCACGCAGTGACAGCGATGATTTAACACGTTGGGTAGGAGGTAGACCTCGAATTTTAATACGCAAAGCATTGTTCACTTGCGGGTACAAGTAACACAGTAGGTAGACAATGTTAAATGAGAGGCTGCAGGGGTACTGGAGCTATCGCGCCTCTTACTTTGGCGTTCAGTGAATGCTTGTGCTGTTTAAGCTGGCTGTAAAACCTCTGGTGACCACAAGGTTATCCTTGTACAAGATGACTACAATGACTGAAAAAGGCTACCCTCATAGTACACGGGTATGTTCCACAAACTATAGGCAAATTACACTACTCACCAATGGTCTACTAAAAATGAGAAACACAATGACAGACGTGTGGCTAACACCAATTATGCGATATCGGACAGACGTAACCAGTACTGAAAAAAAGAACACGCTTAAGTAAATGGTCTTTATTACCCAGTGATAAACACTGCTGCCGCACGTTTCAGCTTCGCTGGGGCATCTGTATGAAGTGCCTCAGCAGTACGTACAACACAATAATAATATATTACGGAACGGCTAAAGGCAACGACGGCTGTAACATGATGTCAAAGAAATAAAAGCTTTACGCGAACGTCGACTGTGCCTATATAGATCTGAGGTGTAAACGCTCAGTTTGAGTGGAAGTTTCTGGCTCTGGAGTCTGAACAGTTGCGTAGGTTATGTTACTGTCTACGGTTCAACTAGAACCTATTTTTGCGCTGGAGAACAACCTAGAAACAGCCTAGGTATACGTAGCCAAATTCTAGCAAGAGCCCGAAAGCCTCGTAAAGACAGGGTGACCGTTGTGGCTACTTGCGTCAAATCAATCACTTTTAGATACGTTATGCCACGAAAACTTCTTCCTGGCGCCATGGTTGTTTACTGACTACCTTTCAAATTCTGGTTTTACCTATTGAAAATGTTTTTCTTTATTCATCATTATTAAAAATGCCGTTTATGATACCACTTCTGTTCCATTTGGCTAACACTTTGCCATGACTACTTTGACTATATTTGGCTTGAGTTCTGGTGCCTTCTCAATTCGGCCCAGCGGAAACCCTGCATAAAGATTGCCTGGAATTTGCTAGCTTAAGCCTAGTAGAAAACAGAGAGTATCCAAGAAAAAACCTAGCATCGCCTGGAAAAGCGATGCCAGAACCTAAAAGCAAGCAGATTAGAATTGTAATAATAGTGAAAGTTGGGCTAGTTGGTGTTTCATACTTGGGATGTAAAAACAGCGCAAAAAATGTAGACAAGGACAGAGGAAGAGCGGTGTCATATCTCTTCCTTTGTCTTTGTCTATATTTTTTGCGCTGATTATAGATCCCTTGCAGATTAGAGCTGAGAATCGTCAGGCTTTGCTATTTCAGTCTTCCAGCACCTAAATGCAAGCTTCACGTTTTTTTTTTTCTACACCAACGTTTTACGTGTCTAAGTTCTTGCACGTCACGTCCGTGGACAAAGTGCACGTAAACACAATTTTTGACTGCTTTCGTCCTCCGATCATTGATTTCTCGCACCTCACCACCACCGATGCCTGCGGCCATAGCAATACCACTTATCGATGTCAGTCTCTCCAACTTCCGGGACTCACATCGTATTTTGGCCGTAGCACAACCCTTGAAATACTTACACACAAAATCGTATCCTTGTGCCCCAGTTTTTCCAACTATACTGTAGGCACGTATACTGACCTTCCCACATCCTCTGCGCGAGAATGCCCGACAATCTTCAAAAGAACGCGAACGGTGTCGACGGATGTCGCCGGAATGTTCGATCCGCAAGTTTTAAGCCGCTGGTCAGGTGAAAGGAACGACCTCGACAAAACGTCATCTATACAAAAGGTTTCACCCTCTTTTTTTATTGACCTAATCTACTCAATGGTGTACCAAGGTTTCTTTTGACTTCTGTGCCTTCTGTTTGGACACGCAACTCACGTCCGACACCTCACTCGAGTAGTACCCTTTCACAAAGTATAAACAAACGAACCACAAACACACCACACGTCATCTTTGCTATTGTACTCGGAAGGGTTCTTTCCGATTCTGCCACCGCCGACAATGTAAACCACCTCGGGTGGAGAAAGAAACAGGAAAATAAACTGCCGAATTTCGTTCAATCTAAGTATTACGTTCAACCCTCACACTGCAGTTTCATTTTCATTTCAACTTTTGCTCGGCCCCACAGAAGCAACGACGTCTCTCGGTTCACCTCGGGCACAAAAGAAGCTGTGGAGGGCTATGCAATCAGAGAGCTACGTTGGACCCTACTCCGAAGTTTTCACGTTATTTTTTTGTTTGTTATTTTCAAAGTCTAGCAATATCAACAGCGTATCTTGGGGTGATAAGACGTCTCTGAGAGTGCCCAACAAATATCCCATGTAGTGCAGATGTGACAAATGTACAGCGCGAGTGCAATATATAATGAAACAGCTGCCAACTGATTAGATTGCGGTGTTCACCCGGGCGAGACGGCAAACATATATGGCAGTAAACGTTATAAACAAGGATTGGGGGGGGGGGGGGTCAAACGTCTTTTCTCTCCTACTGGTTGAATATACTGGATGGTTAGACAGAACCTCTCAAATGCTGGTGTTACAGTGGTACACGTCTATTTAAGCGTATACATGTGTCATGACGTGAGTTTCTGTAAATCGACCAATATTTTCCCAGGGTACGACACGAGTTGCGAGATGGTGTTGCAATGTATATCGTAGTTCGTGGTTCAGGGAAAACTCTTCAGCCCGTGGAGTTCGTTCAAGAAATAAAACGACACTTGCATTATCCGAAGAAAAACACACCTATCTTCTTCGGTCAAGGTGAGCGCCTGTTTTATTTCTTCAATGCATACTGTCCCCTCAGCACCGAAGTTGCAATATAGCTAAGACGTAGTTATATTTGCCGCTTGGTTCATTTCCACTGATTTGACGAAATATACGTAGTTTAATGTGGAACGTTCGACTTGTTCGTAATGTACTTTTATGATAAAGAAGAGGGTGAAATGATTGACTGAAAAGAAGGTAATAAGACACAGCCTTGTGTTCCTGTAGCTCGAACGTGAGCCTTAACATTACGTCATGACATGACTGAAACTACTCCTATAATCAATTTTTCATGCTAACTCGTAATGTGGATATAAATATGAGGCATACCAAAACACCACAATAACTAACCTCAGTGAGGCAAATTTTAAAGTAATCTGGTACTGCAGTTTAAAGGGACACTAAAGATAAAAATGTTTCGCGTATTAAAAAACCCAATTTTAAAATACCGAAAACACTACCCTTACAGCGGCACGACAATTACAGTAAACTTTTTGGCCATTTGATTACTGTAAGTTTTTACTGTTCATGAGTTCTCATTTGTTTTGGTTCATTGCACAGGCCAAAGCTTTTTATATGTGTCCTGAAAAAATAAAAGCCTTTTAACAAGCGGAACTTGAGTTAGGAGAGTTCGTGCAGTACATACTTTTAATGAAAGTTTTAATTATGAAAAGGTACCATAATATATGACTTGCTTTAGAGCGCTCAAAGGTGCCTAAAAATGTACTTTTTTATTGCAGACTCATAAATTGTCAGTCATTATTGCTTTTTCAAAAACTTTCCGGTACTTGGCCTCATACTTCAAGTGTTCCTAGAGAGATGAGAATATGATCCTGCGTGATTAGGCTCGACCAATACGACGCTAAATTACACGTGTTACTGACCCTTTAGAGGTCTGGCCATTCACTCCTCTGCTGCCATTTCCAAATATGTTTAAAAGTAAGAGACCAAGAAGCGTGTTTATTCAAGGGTTGACGCTTAACTTATCATGCTGGACAGTTGAAGGATATACCATGTTCGGCAAACCAGTGCGGGAAAAGGAACAGTTGCATGGCTATGTAGAACCATTGATGCGCTTTCGCCATCATAAACCACACAATATTTTTTTTTGCTTTCCTTGTCGTAGACACAAGTAGCACACGTCTTTCTTGAAATTTGAAATTCGTTCAGCGTCTATTGTGTCTATAATTACGATTATGGTGGCCTATGACTGTGTTTTGCCTGCCACTTTTCGGCGCATAAGGACGCACGTTTTAGTGCCTAAAAATACAGCCTCTAGTGATCAACCTACATGAGATGTATGGACAGACAACAAGTCGAGTCACCAAGGTACTCAACCTAATAAACTGGTAACTATGAAGGAGTGCATGTACAGAACAATCGCGAGTTGAAAACGAAAACCCAGAACTAATCTTTCTAAAAGTACATAAGGTAAAGCAATATTTACACGTATGTTTACTTAGGATGAGGGCCCATAAACTTTCAAAATAGTGAATGCAGTATAACTGAATGAATTAATTCACAGAAAGAAAACAGACGGCTTGTTGTGAGCTATAGGGTGTTTGACGGCACCTGGTGTAGCAGACTTCAACCACGGCCTTCTTTACATGATGCCTCTGTGATCCGCCCCCCCCCCAACCCCCATATAAAATTGTGTGAGACAAGTGGCTTACGAAAGTCAGATGTACAGCAGCCGCTCTTAATAAAATTTGCAAAGAATTTTAAATGTATACATAAGATTCACGTTTTATTGAAACTCAAGTTTTGTGTTGTTTTATTTATGGTTATTCATTTATGTTTTGGGTGTTTTCTAAATATGATCTTTTTGCAAAGGATCTGTTATATGCAAAAAATTTAATTAAAAAAGTAGCTGCTAACGCTTCATAAAGCTTGAGCTAAAATTATGAACATATGGCACTAATGCAGATTTGCTATGTTTCTTTTGAACTTTGTGAATGTGTAAGAGTTGTACACCTATGAATTGCCTTTTTTCAATAGAAAGACATGCGCACTTAAGGTAGTGATTATAAAGAAAAGTATAAACATGTCAATAAGTATTAGGTTTGAAAACTTGTGTTTGCTTAAGCCTTATATGCGCCGAGAACACCGGTCATTAAGACACTTGAGAAAAACAAAGAAATTGTGTTAAATTACATTCACATTTCCTGTCAACATTTCAAAGAAAAAGCACTGAAATATTTTCTAATTGAGACAACACAATGTGATAAACTTTCCGAAAGATCAAAAAGTTACAATCATCGCAAGACCCTCGAATCATTTTTTTTTTTCAATCAAATGGTAGCTCACGGAAGCTTGCCCTACCAAGGAGTATACCAACACACTGGAGCTCCAAGCTGCGAGCGCCACTGCTAGATACCTAAGCAAAGAATTAGGATCACCTCACGTTTTTTATTTACCACACACTCATTGGAGAGCTAGGAGAGACTCGACCTCCGTAAAATGTAAGCTAATATCTATTCAGATTAATATAAATCGCACGAAATTCTTTCTACCCAGTTTTTGGAAGCCTGTGCTTGGTTCAGTGACGGACGTGCTTGAGGGTTTTTACGTCGTAGGGTTTTACTAAATATCCCAAGGACCTAGAAATCTCCCCGAGTAAAAGAAAAAGCTTGCAGGAGAGTTCCTTTCACATTTACTCAAAGTGACTTGAAGGCAAAAGTAATCTTTTTCTTCTCAATCAATGTATTGTGCTCCACCAAGCTGCAGATAATTTGTGCACCAAGCGTAGTTTTTCGGAGTTTTGCCCCACCTCCAGGATCGAAGGCACTTCACCTGGTTTTGCATTGCCCCCGTGATGAGCCCACCAAGCCCACCAGGCTACGAATTCATGTGATGAGGGCATCACGTGACATCAAGCCAGAGTTTGTTGCGTCATAAGCAAGATGCAACATTAGCGATCTGTGGGATGAGGGTGTCATAATATGATGGCGTCATCACGTGACCATGATGATTTTAGTATCACTGGTGATTTTTGCTCTGCCCAACGCTTCCGACGACGCTGGTCAGTCTTAGGGCTTCATGAGAAATTTGAGGTTTTCGCCTTTAAAAATTGAAATCAGTGTGGAGCTGTGGGAGGCACATCTGAGTGCTCAGGCGTGGAGTTACAGTCGGTAATTTCGGATCACGTCCGCCGAAGCAGCCGTAGGCAGTGGGGCCCTGTACTTGTGTGCTCCACGCACGACATCTGACGTCCACTTTTGCCTTTTACCTACCAATGAAGTTTCTTATTATTCTTGTTCTATTCCCACTACTCACTACTGAACCCCTCATGAACGCAAAAAATAAATGTATAGCTTTGTCACAATAATACCCAGTGCAAGCACACAGACTAGCAAGATAACAAAGCTAAACTTATTGCATCCGTTGTTGGAATATGTAAATTTTGTACGCGCCGAAAGGCACGTATGTAAGGACGATCGAAGGACACAGGACAAGCGCTCCGGGAATCTTGACCATCTGGTGTTCTTTAACGAGCACTGACACCGCACAGTACACGGGCATCTACCATTTCGCAAGCAGCGCTTGTCCCTTGTCCTTCTCTCGTCTTACGTACGTGCCCTTCGCGCTGACAAAGTTTATAGATCAGTACCAACTACCCCGAACCTTCTACCCCGAGCCTTTTAGGTGGAATATGCTCCCAAGGAATACCTCTGTGGAGGTGGTATGTAAAGTTGCGCATACTAACGGACAAACACAGGAAGCGTAAACGGAAAGAGCGTAAACTGTGTAATAGTTTGCGCTCTTTCTGTTTACACTTCTTTACTTTCTGTGTTCGTCCGATTGTATGGGCAACGTTACATACCACAGATATGCCACCAACTCGCCCAGCAACAAGTTCTTCTTAAATGCCTCTGTGAATGATGGTAAACACCCGACCCCCTTAAACCCGTAGACAGGCATATGAACGTCGTTCGCGTACGTCATACCCGAGATGCGGAAAAACCCAAACCGCCCTACCGTTGTTCACGGTTTTTGCCATTGTCTTGATGCTTCCGGCAACTTCCTGAGCACCCCTCTGGTGGCTGGAGTGCAGTGTATAACCATATTAAGCGGTCCCGCACAGATATGCGGCTAATGTGATAAGCCTCGACAACGACGTTCAGTCACCACGACCCCAGTTAAAGCAAAGCGAAACCACCCGCTAAACTTCTTTCTTCCCTTTGAGCACAAGCAACAAAAAAAAAAAGGAAATCGGCAAGCGTCACCAAGTACAATCCACGAAAGTTCGCAAGACCCTTCTGTTCGGAGCCTGAGCTTGCGTCTCTTCCTTTCTTTTCCGACGCACAGTCAAGGAAAATCCTCTACTTTCGCTATTTTTTTCTAGAAGTTTGCAGGTGCTAGACGTCTCTCTCCTCAATTAACTTCGCTTGTTATAGACTCAGCCGCGAGCTCGCTCACGTTGCAACACTTTTTTTGTTTCTTCCTTTTTGCACTTTTTACCCCCCTTTTTAATTCTTTCTTTCCCTTTACTTATTTTTTCCTTTCTGTCTTCATTTATTCTGTTTCCTTCATCTTTTTGTTCTTTCTCTCCTAATATGATTTTATTAAGGTTCCATCACGTATAAGATCTCGATTCGTTGCCGGTACCGTTTCCTTTTGGTTTCATTTGTCTTTTAACACTTTATTCATTTCGCTCGTTTGCTACGATGCATTGATACATCACGGGCTGAGCTGGCAAGTCTGCGTGAACTCAACGGTCCTACGCTTCTCCTTATTAAGAGTAAAATTACCTATACCGATGAAGTCGGGATTCTTCTACGTCTGTTATTTCGTAACGCTTTCTGTCAGACGCACCTATTCATTATCTATCATCGGCAAGCACCTGTAGTGCGGACTTGCTGACCTCAGCCCCTTGCCGATGTCTAATTAGGGACCAAAAAAAACACTGACGCGAAAAAATGCTTAATGATGGGAAAATACTCTAACATGCCATGTCGATGAAACCAAGGTTTACACTAATTAACTTATCTTCGTCAGGGCCTCCTAGTGAATGTGTACACTAATCATTTATGACTAGTAGATTTTTGAAACGAGCTAGTGGACAGGTTCACTAAGATGGGTTACTACGTAAGCATTAGCCTAAGCTCCACCCACACAGAATTAGCATACATGTACAACCCAATTTTTTTTAACCTTAAAGGTGCAAAAAATGTCATGGAATTCTGTGACGTCAAGCACCTGCTGGGCAATTGGTGTTGTTCGAAGACTTGAACTTCCTGGAAAATATAAGTGCATAATGCGATGTGGTTGATGTTCGAACGCTTGTTCTATAGTTTCTATTCTTTTGTCCCATACTTTACGTCGGGGACGTTAAGCTTACCTTTATGCCTCGTGGCGTGACCTGAAAGCTGCCATCATCTCGGACCCACGGGCACACTCTTCTTCCTGTCCTTCATCGTCTGCTTTGGTCCAAGAAAAGGTGTGCCGAGTAGTTGGACGTGGATTGAAATAACTGCGTTAGACGAGAGAAAGACATACAAAGGAAGAGAAGAAGAAAAATTGAGAGAAACAATATGAACTAAGCAGGTAGTGTCTTCGTGTAGAATGTCGCGTGGTTGATACTTCATTCTGCAACACCAACTAGCCTGAATTTTCTGTCTACCAAGAAACACAGAGACATAGGAGGTAAAAAATGAGATCGAGGACAACCATGCATATATAGCATGTATACTGCATCAAGGTGATGCAAAGGGCAGTGAGTGTGGAAAGGATGGAAAGAAGGAGGTGAGAGGGTAAAACATGTATAGCACAGTATATATATATATGTTTTATAGTACAGTACTATATGTCTAGGTAAGGAAAAGGAACAGTCCTGAGTGTGAGAAGGAGATTAGAGCATTTAGCACAGTATAGTCTGATGTATGGTATAACAAGGGGCGGCAAGGAGAAGCGAGGCAGAAGAGGACGGAAATAGTTAGACTGTGAAGCATAGCAGTATTGTATGGCACAGTATAGCAAGCATGAAGTTTCTCTCAAAATTACCTAGAGGGAAATCTGGTGCTCGTGAGCTGCTAAATGCAGATATGTGAGCATCTAACTTGACTTGGATTTGTATACCTTGAAGACGCGTCTAGCTTCACGTTAAAATGGTTGATATCTCACTGAAGGAGCAAGTAATAAGCTATTTATTTTGGGGGGATTTCATCTCACATGTTTCTTTTAACAATGGAGCCTTCAGCATCTACGTAAAATTTTACTAAGCGTAAGCAATAATTAATGGCTACTAAATTTGGCAGGCAGACGACAAAGCAAGCATTCCCTCAGCCAATTTCCGTCGTCTGTTTCTTTCGATGTTTGGTTGTGCCGTCAAGGTCAGTGGACTTATATTTTGGAATATAATACGCATGAATGAGATACACTTATAGACATTTTGTTTCAGGAAGCTTAATTTGTGCAGTCCTATTCACTTTTGAGCTGAAGCAGCCAACACAAGCCTTTAAGAAGCATATACCTTCATTCTCAGCACTCCAATGGGGGACCCTTAAGGAATTCGCATAGACCATGCTGCCACATTTCATACTAGATATTTTTAAGATGATAGTCTTCCTTGGGAACCTTCAACGGAAAAAATTTGGCCTGCCTGCCTGCCTGCCTGCCTGCCTGCCTGCCTGCCTGCCTGCCTGCCTGCCTGCCTGCCTGCCTGCCTGCCTGCCTATCTGCCTATCTGCCTGCCTGCCTGTCTATCTGCCTGTCTGTCTGTCTGTCTGTCTGTCTGTCTGTCTGTCTGTCTGTCTGTCCGTCTGTCTGTCTGTACATTTGCCTGTTTGTCAGCTTTTAACCATGCCTCAAACGACTGACCCCATCCGCAGCCCCCACCAATATTGCTTCAGATTCAGCATTAATATTTTTGCGATTGCCAATTGAAAAGCAATTATTGAGCATATCTGAGGTACCATAACAACACGATGATGTTTTGTATGTGTGCCTTTATACTAGAGAAGGCACACACGAGTAATTCTAAGGACCTTAGCATTTATCACGCTGCGCTGACAGTGAAACGCGATGCTCAAAAAGGCAAGCGTTACCAACGCTTCGCAAAGACGACAAGGTGGTGGCACCTGCCCATCGCTTTGCGTTCTACACCTTATCGCCTCCGAGAATGGCGCGCATCTTTCTCCGTGGGCACGCATGCCTTCCTTCGTTTTCGAAGATAACTGCCAGATGGCGCTCGTGTCTAACGTGCCTTTCAGTTTGGACTGGCACGGTGGGATGGACGTGTTTTTTGAGCGCTCACTAATTGTTAGTGTTCCTAGTATTTATATTAGTATACAAACAAACAACTAATGCTCCTGATGACATAATAAAATCACTTCTGATTGATTTCTGAGAAGCGAAAAAAAAACACGCTTAGAATGGAAACCACTTAGCAGGACGTTCTGGGGTGAGAAAAATTTCATTGGCTGTTAGGTTGTGACAGACTGGAGTTTGTTTCAACTATATATGTATATTATAGTGTACAAGTACACTATAACCGGTTACCCAATAAAAACATTCAGAAGCCTTGATCCTATCGGGAAAATTTGGGCAAAAGAAGCTTTGCAATGGCTGTGCCTTACTTTCTGTTTTGATTATTTATTTTTCATTATTTATTTATTTATTTAGAATTGCGATACGCTCCTTCCTAACATAGGCGTTTACTTTGATTACACGTACATGCCATACCCACAACCCAGTTTTCCTGCTAATTCCACGTGGCACATTTCTTGTTGATTCCACGTTCGCAAGCTTCCAGAACGGCGCAACGAAAGTATTACTGCACGATTATGCAAACGCGAGTTAAAAATTCAATTTTCTCGAAGCCGCAGTTTTCCTGAAACCGCCGAGCAAGAGAACTCGCGTGCCGCATCGGCGGCAAGGCTACAATGCACTCGAAGGAGTTCGGGCACGGATACCTCTTATTACCCTTCCACGAGACACGAGATTGTGTGCCACTATCAAGAGGAACGCAGGCCCTGTCCACCTCCACGACCAAAACTAACTGTGTATATCGCAAGCGATGGCGCTTGGAATTCTTCAGAGGGGGCCGTACCTCCCGAGTAGTTTCCTAAGCAAGGTTAAGCGAGAGGCTGACCCACGGTGCCCGTGTTGCGGAGAGGCGTTTATAACTTTGTCCCATATGACATGGCAGTGTCCTGCACTACGGGCTATGTCACACACCAGCGAACAAGACTGAGAAGAGGCCATCGCAAGTACCGCACCCAAGATACATTCTGACCGTCTAGAGGGCCCGTGATAAAGATACACGCCGTCCAAGATTTAGGCACGCAAAATCCCGGCCGTCCAGAGAGCTCGTGAGTGAGTTGAGAGGCGCAGCCTTTCGATCGCGACATGGGACCAATCAGCGACGAGCCGAAGGCCGCAGCGGTCTCTTTCCAGCTAGTCCCGCAGGACTATATTAAAGTTCTCTGTCTGTCTGGCTGTGAAAATGATGTCGAACTATTGCACGTAATCCAGAAGACCTTTATTAGACCTGCAACACAAAATACTTCAATGAAGCGCTAATAGCAACGGTATTCGGCTGCATTGTCGGTAGAACGAATTCGCACGGTTCAGTTCAGTCTGAATTGGGCAGGCATTTTGACGTGGCCTAGTGGTCAAGGCGGTATCTTTGCAACCTGGGCGCTCTGGTTCGAACACCAACCCCGGAAAAATTGACGTTTTAGAGTCGAAGCTCCTTAGGCCTTGGGTCGCGCGTACGCGATGTACGTAGTAGTAGTAGTAGTAGTAGTCGTCATAGTAGTAGTAGGTAGCCACCTCTTGTTTGGTCCTTGAAGTGTCCACTGGATGGCGGTACTTATATTGCCACGTTCCATTCCCCAAGCTTTTGTTATCGACCCCAAAACACCACACGATTCTCAGCGCAAACCGCGCCTGCAGTTTTCGAGAGGGTTCCGGACTGTAGTAGATCATTTCGATAAGATCACGCCCACTGTGCGAATGGTACAGATTCTTCTGGAACGTACGCCGCCGCCAGCGGTAGCGCTAGAACATTCGACGGCGGGAGTATAAATGCCGACGCGCTTCGCCGCTTGTCAGTTGTTGATCGAAAGCCGACGCTCCGTTCGCCGCTATCAGTCCGAGACTGCTATCTGTGCGAGACTGCTGCTGTAAGTGGACTTTCCGTTTACCGGGCACAGGTTCGCCCAAATAAACAGGTAAATCCCAACACAAAGTCTCCTGTCTTCGGCCACGTCACGACCCCGTGACATCTGGTGGAGGTGCTGCTTCTTTCATGTACCGCACGCCCCCGTCAAGCCGTGAACCCAGCCCACGTCGCGGAGAAGACACCGACGCCAACCAGGAGCAGCGAACAAGCCGCCGACAGCAAGGGCTACCACTGGAGTACGGGATTCTAGAAGACAAGGCGCGGAAGACCAAGGCCATGACCGCGACTGCAGCGACAATGACAACCGCCGCATTTCTGCCCACGATGGTCATGCATCAACCCAGGGAACCACCAATTTTCCATGGGTCATCGTTCGAAGACCCGGAGTCCTGGTTAGAAACATACGACCGTGTGGGCGCCCTCAACGACTGGGACAACGAAGAAAAGCTCCGGCGTGTGTACTTCTACCTGGAAGACACCGCAAGGACCTGGCTAGAGAATCGTGAGTCCACGCTCCGAACGTGGGATGTCTTCTGCGGCGCATTTCTGCAAACGTTCGCGAGCGTCGCTCGCAAAGAAAGGGCCGCTGCTCAACTAGAGACCCGGGTTCAGCTACCGAATGAGAAGGTTGGAATTTTCACAGAGGAGATGACCCGCCTATTTCGTCACGCTGACCCAGACATGCCTGAGGAGAAGAAAGTTCGTTTCCTCATGCGAGGGGTCAAAGGAGCTCTTCGCGGGACTAATGAGGAATCCACCGAACACCATCCAAGAATTTGTATCTGAGGCGACCACCATCGAAAAAACCCTTGACATGCGCACCAGACAGTATAATCGTCGCCTGACTCCAGAATGCGCTGCTGCTCAAACCAGTGACTCCGAAAACCTGCGTGAAACGATCCGAGCGATCGTGCGGGAAGAGCTGCGCAAACTGTTGCCTTCGGCGCAACCTCAAGTGGATTCGATCGCCGACATTGTGCGAGAAGAAGTTCGGCAATCACTTCGAATTCCCCATACACCGCTGCCCGAGCCAGAAACTATGAGCTACGCCGCTGCAGTGCGCCACAACACTCCTCCCCGTCCACGCCAAAACGCCGCCCCATCGCACTTCCGTCGCCAGACACCACCGCCGCCACCACCCCCACCGACGACCTACCGTTCACCAGCGGGCCAGCGCAGTGCGCCGAGGAAAACCGACGTTTGGCGCACCCCTGACCACCGCCCACTGTGCTACCACTGCGGCGAGGCCGGGCACACTTACCGCCGTTGCCAGTACCGACAGATGGGACTGCGTGGCTTCGCCGTCGATGCACCACGTCCGCAGCCAGGAGAACGACCACGTGACATCGCCGACTACCTGACAGGATTTCGGTGGACACCACGAAGCCCTTCGCGTTCGCCGTCGCCCAGCCGCCGCACGTCACCGCACCACCGACAGTGCTCTGGCCCAACGCGGGGCCGGTCTCCTAGCCCGTATCCGGGAAACTAAGGGCAGCAACCGGTGGAGGTGCGGTTGCTGTGCGACGAACTACTGAAGATCCTCCGACGACGACGACGCCGCGACGGAGCTTTCCGAACGCAACGCCAACCAGGCAAAGACCTGACGGTGAAAGCTCACTTACTGAAGGTGGCCTGACGACGCAACATGGAAGCAGCGGAACAAGCCGACGCAGCCGTGACCCGACGCCACGCCCTAACTGTAATGCGAGACGGCGAATTAGCGACCTCGACGTTCTTATCGACGGCCACAGTGTGACTGCTCTCGTCGATACTGGAGCCGACTATTCCGTCATCAGTGGGTCGTTCGCCGCGAAGTTAAAGAAAGTTAGGACAGCTTGGAAAGGCCCTGAAATCCGCACAGCCGAAGGTCATCTCGTAACGCCTGCAGGAATCTGCACAGCGAGAGTCACCATTAACGGCCGTATTTATCCTACAGACTTCATAGTCCTACAGCGTTGCTCGAGAGATGTCATCCTTGGCATGGACTTCTTATGCCTCCATGGTGCTGTCATCAACCTAAAAACAAAGTCGATAACGTTATCCACAGAAGAAGCACTACCGCCGCGCACGCCGTCTGGACACCATGCCTTGAATGTGCTGGAAGAACAAGTCACCATTCCGCCTCGCTCAAGCGTCATTATTTCAGTCGGCGCTCCTAAATCGCCTGACTTCAAAGGCGTCGTTGAAGGCAGTCAGCATCTATTGGTCACCCGAAATATTTGCGTCGCAAGAGGAATTGCAGAGCTGCGGGGAGGCAAAGCAACGGTTATGCTCACGAATTTCAGCAATGAGTACAAACATGTGAACAAAGGAACAACAGTCGCATACATCGAAGAAATTGTCGAAGCCACCAGTGCTTTCGCCCTCGCCGATTCTGCGGAACCTGCTCAGAGGAACCAAGCCCCTCCCATAGCTTTCGACGTCAATCCCAGACTTCCGGACGATAAGCAAGAACAGCTCAAGGCCCTGCTCCTGCAATACGAAGATTGCTTTTCGTCGTCATCGAAAATTCGGCAGACCCCAATCACGAAACATCGCATAATAACCGAAGAAAATGCCAGACCACTCCGTCAGAGTCCGTACAGGGTTTCGACGCGAGAACGTGAGGCCATGAAGAGAGAAGTTGATGAAATGCTGCGGGATGACATTATCCAGCCGTCCAAGAGCCCATGGGCATCCCCCGTGGTGTTAGTGAAGAAAAAGGATGGGACCCTACGTTTCTGCGTCGATTATCGCCGCCTGAACAAAATCACAAGAAAGGACGTGTATCCTCTCCGACGAATAGACGACGCACTTGATCGGCTCCATAACGCCAAGTACTTTTCGTCAATGGACCTCAAGACTGGCTATTGGCAAATCGAAGTCGACGAAAGAGACCGAGAGAAGACGGCGTTTATAACACCGGACGGCCTCTTCGAGTTTAAGGTGATGCCCTTCGGCCTTTGCTCAGCGCCTGCAACTTTTCAACGCGTTATGGATACAGTACTGGCAGGATTGAAGTGGCAGACTTGCCTTGTGTACTTGGACGACGTCGTCGTGTTTTCCTCGAATTTCGACGAGCATCTTCGGCGCCTTGAAGCTGTACTTCAAGCCATCAAGACTTCCGGACTCGTACTGAAGCCAGAAAAGTGCAGATTTGCGTATGAAGAGCTCTTGTTTCTGGGGCACGTTATCAGCAAGTCTGGAGTTCGTCCTGATCCACGGAAAACAGACGCCATCGCCGACTTCCCGCCGCCCACTGACAAGAAAGCCGTGCGCCGATTTCTGGGCCTGTGCGCCTATTAAAGGCGGTTCGTGAAAAACTTCGCCCGCATCGCCGATCCTCTCACTAACCTTACCAAGGCCGACGTGGAGTTCAAGTGGGAAACGCCACAGGAACACGCTTTCCAGGAGCTTAAACATCGCCTCCAGACGCCTCCGTTACTTGCCCATTTCGACGAATTCGCCGAGACAGAAATACATACTGACGCAAGCAGCGTAGGTCTTGGCGCCGTTCTTGTGCAGAGGGCTGACGGACTTGAAAGGGTTATTAGTTACGCCAGCCGATCGCTATCCAAAGCAGAAGCAAATTATTCCACAACAGAAAAGGAGTGCCTCGCCATCATCTGGGCTACGTCGAAATTTCGCCCATACCTCTACGGCAGGCCCTTCAAAGTTGTGAGCGACCACCACGCCTTATGTTGGCTAGCCACTTTGAAGGACCCTTCAGGTCGCCTCGCACGATGGAGCCTGAGACTTCAAGAATATGACATTACTGTCATTTACAAGTCCGGCAAAAAACACTCCGACGCCGACTGTCTCTCTCGTGCGCCTGTCGACCAACCGCTACCCGACCACCCGGATGACGACTACTTCTTGGGAACGATCACTACCGACGACTTCGCTGAACGACAGCGGGCCGACCCGGAACTTAAGGCCCTAATAGAATACCTCGAAGGCAGGACCGCCGAAGTCCCGAAGGTATTCAAGCGCGCACTTGCGTCGTTTTTTCTACGAAACGGTCTTCTACAAAAGAAAAAACTTTTCACCGCTTCGGGCTAAGTACCTCCTTGTGGTGCCTTCAGCTCTGCGACCAGAACTCCTGCATGCCCTGCACGACGATCCGACGGCAGGGCACCTCGGTGTTTCTCGCACGCTCGCGAGGATACAAGAAAGGTACTACTGGCCGCGTCTTACCACCGACGTCACTCGTTATGTGAGGACATGCCGGGACTGTCAGCGACGCAAGACACCGCCGACAAGGCCAGCGGGACTTCTGCAGCCAATAGATCCACCTTGCCGACCTTTCCAGCAGATTGGTATGGACCTACTGGGGCCGTTCCCGACGTCGGCTTTCGGAAACAAGTGGATCGTGGTAGCTACCGACTACCTCACCCGCTACGCCGAGACAAAAGCCCTGCCAAAAGGCAGTGCATCCGAGGTAGCTAAGTTCTTCGTCGAAAATATCGTCCTACGTCACGGCGCCCCGGAGGTCCTTATCACCGACAGAGGAACGGCATTCACTGCCGACTTAACTCAAGCGATCTTGGCATACAGCCAAACAAACCACCGCCGGACGACAGCATACCACCCACAGACCAACGGCCTCACCGAGCGGCTTAACAAGACGATCGCCGACATGCTGTCAATGTACGTCGATGTCGAACACAAGACGTGGGACGCCATTCTTCCGTATGTGACCTTCGCATACAACACGGCGGTGCAGGAGACGACGCAGATATCTCCATACAAATTGGTCTACGGAAGGAGCCCGACAACGACGCTCGATGCCATGTTACCAAACGTCACCGACGAAGAAAACCTCGATGTGAGCGAGTACCTTCATCGCGCCGAAGAAGCCCGACAACTTGCGCGGCTCCGTATCAAGAATCAACAGACGACCGACAGCCACCGTTACAACCTTCGACGACGCTTCGTGGAATACCAGCCCGGTGAACGTGTTTGGGTGTGGACGCCGATACGCCGACGTGGACTAAGTGGAAAGCTTCTGCGACGGTACTTCGGACCGTACAGGGTGGTTCGACGTCTCGGCCCACTTGATTACGAGGTTGTCCCCGACGGCATCACGAACTCTCAACGACGCCGATCGCGACCTGAAGTCGTCCATGTCGCACGCCTAAAGCCGTTTCATGCGCGTTAACAAACTGAAACAGTGCTTTTTTAGTATTATTGTTGTATTGTAATTTATTCATTGTACTTTCTTGCATTATTATTGTACCTTCATCTTTAGTTAAAGCATCGAGACGATGCCTTTTTCAGAGGGGGGCAATGCCACGTTCCATTCCCCAAGCTTTTGTTATCGTCCCCAAAACACCACACGATTCTCAGCGGAAACCGCGCCTGCAGTTTTCGAGAGGGTTCCGGACTGTAGTAGATCATTTCGATAAGATCACGCCCACTGTGCGAATGGTACAGATTGTTCTGGAACGTACGCCGCCGCCAGCGGTAGCGCTAGAACATTCGACGGCGGGAGTATAAATGCCGACGCGCTTCGCCGCTTGTCAGTTGTTGATCGAAGGCCGACGCTCCGTTCGCCGCTATCAGTCCGAGACTGCTATCTGTGCGAGACTGCTGCTGTAAGTGGACTTTCCGTTTACCGGGCACAGGTTCGCCAAAATAAACAGTTAAATCCCAACACGAAGTCTCCTGTCTTCGGCCACGTCACGACCCCGTGACAATATGTAATGAATGTTGAAAAGATTCGAGTTGGTGGTACTTAGAGTGTTCACTAGATATACACACGGGTGGACGCACAGACAGACAGACAGACAGACAAATGGAAGGACGGGTGGACGTACGGATGCACGGATGCATGGGCAGACGCACAGGTGAACGCACGGATGGACAGACTTACGGATACACGGATGCATGAACGGATGCATGGATAGATGGCCACGCGGATGGCTGAAGGGACGCATGGACGTACGCACGAACGGATGGACGCATGGACGGATGGGTGGATGGATGCACAGCCGGACGAACGGATGAATGGATGCACGAACGGAAGAACGAACGCCAGGATGGTCGCACGGATGGAAGTAAGAATGAACGGACGGACGGACGGACATTTCGCCCCACTCATCATTCAGTTCGTTCCTATGCTGCTATTTTTTAATTATTATCAAATGATTTCATAGTTGCGCTTACTCTCAAAATTGGTGTCCGCGGTGTCATCTACACGACTACTGCACAAGCTCACGTCTCGTGCCAACTGGTACTCCCCTCCTCCCCCCCTCCCGCCATAACCTCGCAAGGCCGACGCATTCTGCGTCAGCTAGTAAAAAACCGACTGTTCGCGCTGCACAACCGTTCATTGGCCACCCCGTTTATGTAGGCACTGGACAGCGCGTTTGTAATTTGGTCAGGGGCGTCTGCTTAGCTTTCGCTTTACTTGACGCTTTGCTTGACTTGAGTAGATGCGATGGAAGCAACAGTGCATTCAATCAGTAGTGGGGCACAACCCAACATCAGCGTCCCACCACTCATTGAAGACAATACTTCTCCTTCATTCAATAAACAGCAATAATAAACGCCAAATAACAAGCATCCTAATACCATACCCAATTACGCAACATTAACCCGATACCCGCACCACTCTGCAATGCATTTGCTCGAGTTCCCTCCTTGGGAAAATGCGGGCGGCCTTTTTTCTTTGGTGCACACCTGCTATAAGAAAGAAGGGTTTTAGGAAAAGGCACCATCACTGGCTTCACAAGTCAGTCCTCCGCCCAGAGCCATTGCCATGTTTTTTTAACGTAATTCTACTTCAAATAGTGAATGACTTGCAGACTTGGAGTAGCACTTGTACTCGACTTCGGGAAAGCAGCCTGTTTTGAAAAAGTGTTTAAAGATTTACAGCACTTGTCACTCTACTATGGGAAAGCAGAAAGCCGCTATCTTACGAATAACCATGAGTAACAAAAAGTTGTTTTCTGTTTTAAAAAAAAATTTTTAATGATTTAGAGTACTAGGTACTCTACTAAGGGATAGCATAAAACCATCCCATAATCGCTAATGAAAGAGTAGTGAAGGAGTGTGTTTAGAAAAAGTATCTAACGATTCAGAGTACTTGGTACTCCACTATGGGAGAGCAAAAGCCATTCCGTTGTGTTTATAAGAGGTGGTTAACGATTTACAGTACTTGGTACTGTACTATGGGAGAGCTTAAAGCCGTCCCCACATCATCTGGCTGGTGGGGGGGGGGGGGTTAGAAAAAGGGGGTAACGATTTAGAGCACAGAGTACTCTACTATGGGAGAGCTTAAAGCCGTCCCGACGATATCCGACCCAATCGACGATCGTGAAAGAGAGCAACGCACGGTGGTTTCTTAGCACCCTCGCGTGGAGTTTAATACTGTCATACTCAGTGTGTAGATATACCTTTGTGTCGTTGGTTTCAGGCTGGAAACTTGTTCATCCTAGTAGATGCCATCACAAACCTGACATCCCTGCTAATCGAAACCTAATGTTTTCGGTAGCAGTCACGAACCTTTTATTATGTTCGCTTCGCACAATCTAAATTTTCCAAGAAAAAGCACTTATCAAACTAGCGGAAGTCAGCTATCCCAACTTTTTCGCACACGTGAATGGCAGGCATGCCGCGGTTATATTGACATGTTTCGTAATGAACAAAATTCATTTGCCAGAGTGATTTCCTTCCCCTTGCAGTGGAGAGGGGACCCTACATGGGCTTCGGCCATGATCCCGGAGGCCATGTCATCGTCGTCGTCGTCGGCCTGCCGTATTTAGCGGGGTTGCATTTGTAGGTTGGAGGTGCAGAGCGAGGCCTCCCAACCATGCCCGTCTGGCAACTAGCCTCTCGTACGTGGCCCCTAGCATGTGGCTTCCCACAGCGTAAAATTTACGTTTTTGCAATCTGGCAGATCAATTCCCGGTGAGCAGTGGTTATCGTTACCGGACTTGAAAACGACTGTGTCTTAAGGAGGTGCCATGCCATCGCCTGTCCACTCTTTAGCAACGAGCGTACTGGAGGACCGATTCTCCTGCTTAGCCTGCGATGCTGCGCGCTATCTCTGTAACTGGTCAACGTTGGGCGGAGCCGTTTAACACTGGTGTCGTAGACCAGAAGTTTGACGGGTACGCACGACAGAAAGCGGCTATGCGACACGCACAGCATAGCCATGTATATTAGAGTGTAGAAAGGGCGCGCGAAAGGGAATGTAGCAGCGAGTGAATGGAGGGTGCATGATGAAAAGACGGAAGAGAGAGCACAAACCAATAGCCCGCTTAATATACGCTAGCAAGGTAATGGGAAACGGACGTGAAGAAGCGGAGGACTAATCGTGGGGTATGGAGAAGGAAGAGGAGAAGGTGAGAGGGCAGACCGCACAATAATCACTGGTAGTATAGCATAGCAACGACTGAAAAATAGAACTGAGGATAAAAAAAGGAGGGAGGGTTAGAAGGAAACAAAACAACAAAGGTCTATATTGAAAATAAAAAAAGAAGATAAACGCAAAATTGTAAAACAAAAGAAAAAAAAAAACATGCAGAAATATGAAATTAAGCAGATGATCAAGGACGAACTCCGTCTGCACTCGGCAAGTGGAGCCATTTTCTTGGCATCTCCACTGTTTATTCCGATTTCACAGGCAAAATACAGGCTGTAATTTATTTTTCAAGCATAAGCTTTTGAACAAATAACGCGCCGGGTACTTTTTAGCTATTGAATGAATCAAGCATATAACACAACAAATGAATATATAAGAACATATGAACACCCATATGTAATGAAATGAACTTAAACTCCACTATCAAAAAACACCATCACACAATGCAATAAATTCCTGAAACGTATTTAACAATGTCTCTAGCAACGCCTGGTGTCATCGTGGGGACGAGTTCAGACGTATGGGTGACATACCAGTCATATAATGAGGCGTTTTAGAGTGGCACTCTTTTATAAAACACGAGAGCGGTCACGACACGTCAAGTGGTAATGGCAGAACTAGCCTGAGTCCCCAGCCAACCAAACGTCGTCTTCTTCACCGACTGAGTCATACCCCCTGCCCTTCTGAGTAGCATTCATCTTCTTCACTACATTTTCCTCCCCTCCGGAAAAGAGCCATCCTGGCGACTCATGGGGAGGAGACAATAGAGGGATCGTAATACGGTTTTAGGTGGTCTATGTGGACGGTCTCACGTCCACGGCGTCGTTGATCATGGGGCTGCTCAAGCGGCTCCACGATGTAATTGACGGGTGAAGTTTGTTTAACCACACGGTAAGGTCCGTCATACTTGTACATCAGTTTCGCTGAGAGACCAGGGCTGGTTGAAGGGATGCGAAGCCAGACAAGGTCATCCGATGCATAAGAAGCCGGAGGCGTCGGGCTATCGCGGTGGTGTTTCTGGCGTTGCTGTTCAGCACTTGTGAAGGAGCGGGCAAGCTGACGACACTCTTCCGCGTATTTAGCAGCTTGTGACATCGTCATCGACTCAGCAACATCCGGGTCGTAAGGAAGGATGTTGTCTAGCGTGCAAGAGGGCTCGCGACTATAAAGGAGAAAATATGGCGAGAAACCAGTGATTGTCTGGACAGCAGTATTATGCGCGTAGGTTACAAAAGAGAGAATACTGTCCCAATTGGTGTGATCTGTTGCGACGTACATAGACAGCATATCTCCTAATGTACGGTTGAATCTTTCTGTAATGCCATTTGTTTGAGGATGATACGCGGTGGTGGTGCGATGAATGACTTGGCATTCTTTGAGAAGCGATTCGACAGCGTCCGACAAAAACACACGCCCTCGGTCACTCAGGAGTTCACGTGGTGCACCGTGACGTAAAATTATCTGATGCTGTATGAAACGACCGACGTCGCTGGCTGACGCAAAAGAGAGTGGTGAAGTTTCTGCGTAGCGCGTAAGGTGATCGATAGCGACAATTACCCAGCGATTTCCAGCCGGTGTAATCGGAAGAGGTCCATACAGATCAATACCAACACGGTCAAACGGTCGGGCAGGACACGGTAAGGGTTGTAGTGGAGCTGGAGAACTTGGAGTGGGATTCTTCCGGCGTTGACAAGCGAGACAGGAACGTACGTAGCGACGGACGAAGCGATACATTCCACGCCAGTAGCAGCGGTGGGACAGGCGGGTGTAGGTTTTTAACACTCCAGCATGGGCGCATTGTGGGTCAGCGTGAAAGGAGGCGCATATGTCTGAGCGGAGACGTCTTGGAATGACTAGAAGCCATTGGCGTCCTTCGGAGAGATAATTACATCTGTGTAGCAAACCATCTCTGATAACGAAGTGCTGTATTTGACGGCGCATACCTTTAGGGATATTTTGCGAGGGAGTTCGATTCAACAAGTTGATAAGTGAAGCGATTCAAGGATCTTTTCGTTGCTCCTGTCGCATGTCACTGACACTAAGTGCAGATACGTAGGGGGCAGGCGAAGACGGCGGCTTGTCACTACATCGTAGAGGTGATCGGGACAAAGCGTCTGCGTCGGAATGTTTTCGGCCAGATCGGTAAACGACGTGGATGTCGTACTCTTGTAGCCGAAGCGCCCATGCATGCATGTTGATCTGTAACCAGGCTGAATGGGCGCCCGTAAAGATATGGTCGAAACTTGCCTATGGCCCATATGATGGCTAGACACTCTTTTTCTGTGACTGAATAGTTGGCTTCTGCTTTTGTGAGTGCACGGCTGGCGTAAGAGACGACGTACTCATCAAATCCAGGTTTACGCTGGGCGAGCACAGCACCGAGGCCTACTCCACTAGCATCCGTGTGTATTTCTGTCGGCGCAAGAGGATCAAAATGTCGCAGTATAGGAGGTGACGTAAGAAGGTGGCGGAGTGTGGCAAATGCATCATCACAAGCTGAAGACCAACTAGAAAGGTCGTTGTTGCCGGCAAGAAGGTCAGTCAAGGGCGATATGATGGAGGCAAAGTTGCGAATAAAACGACGAAAATATGAACATAAACCGAGGAAGCTGCGAAGTTCTTTTAAGGTCTTCGGCTTGGGAAATTCGGCAACGGCACGGAGTTTCGTCGGATCCGGAAGAATGCCATCTTTAGATACAACATGGCCCAAGATTAGGAGTTGTCGAGCGCCGAAGCAGCACTTCTTCAAGTTGAGCTGTAGACCGGCGGCGGTGAGGCAAGTAAGCACTGTCTCGAGCCGCTGGAGATGCGTTGAAAAGTCGCTTGAAAATATTACGACATCGTCTAAATAGCACAGACATGTCTGCCATTTCAGGCCACGGAGGATGTTGTCGATCATGCGCTCGAAAGTGGCAGGCGCATTGCAGAGCCCAAATGGCATGACGTTAAATTCATATAAGCCATCAGGGGTAACAAAAGCCGTGTTGGGGCGATCAGCCTCAGCCATGGGAACCTGCCAATAACCTGAACGCAGATCTAGTGACGAGAAGAACTCCGCGCCTTGTAAGCAGTCAAGGGCATCGTCTATGCGAGGTAGCGGGTAAACATCTTTGCGCGTGATCTTATTCAACCGGCGGTAGTCGACGCAGAATCTTATTGAGCCATCCTTTTTCTTGACTAGAACAACTGGGGAGGCCCACGGGCTGTTAGAGAGCTCAATAACACCTCGCTTCAACATCTCGTCAACTTGTTCCGCGATTATGCGACGCTCAGATGCCGATACCCGATACGGACGCTGACGTAAAGGAGCGTGAAGGCTGGTGTCGATTTCGTGAGATACTGCGAAAGCACGGCCCAAAGTCAGTTGCTGGTGGTCGAAGCTGGCGCGGAAGCGCTCGAGGAGGGCGATAATGTCGGTGCGCTGCTGGGCCGTAAGGTTGGTGTCGATGCAGCGCGAAATTGCGTCGGTGAATGATGGCGAAGAGGATGACGCGCAGCAATCAACAGCATCAATAGGTAGCGTAGTCGAGTGGTCAGGAACTACACGTGCACTCGAGGGATCAATGTCATCGGCAAAGCCCAGGCACTCTCCGCATAGTAACTTGGAAGGCGAGGGAAACGGATTTGATACATAAATTGCACTTGATCCATCGTGAATATTCAGCACGGCGAAAGGAATCAGGAAGCACTTGCGGCGAACAGCGGTTTCAGAAGGCGTAAAAAGAACAGTTGAGCCACTATAGACGTCACAGGAAAGCGGAACTAGGGCGGACGAGAACGGGGGTATCGAAGTGTCGGCGGCAACGAAAACTTTTGCAGGTGAAACGGACGAGTCGAGTGAAGCAGCGTCGCATAACGGCGCGAACTCCACTTCCGCGCGAGCACAGTCGATGACGGCATGATGAGTGCAGAGAAAGTCCCAGCCTAATATAATGTCATGGGAACACTGCGGGAGCACTACAAACTCGACGACATAAATATTGTCAGCAATAACGACACGTGCTGTGCATGCAGCAAAAGGGCGAATTCGTTGGTCGCTCGCAGTGCTTAAACGAAGTCGTGTAGAGGCATTGTGACTTTTTTTAGTCGACGGCAAAGTTCTTCAGTCATTACAGACACTGCGGCGCCAGTATCGACCAATGCAAAAACAGGTATACCTTCAACGGAGACAGCAACGACGTTGGACGGCGAAAAACAAGGTCTTGTGGAGTTCGAAAGATCCGCAGTTCTTGCCCCCGGAACTGCGGCTCCTAGTTTTCCTCAGGGACAGGGCGAGGTCGACGTAGCATAGGGGAAAGGGAACGGCGTTGAGGTGAAGGCGACCGGTGTCTGTTGAAGTTCCGGCGAGGTGAAAATGTGTCCATGGTGGTAGTCTCGCCATATACAGCCGGCTCCGGACGTGGGGGTAAATCACATTTGTTGGGCCTGACGTCGTCACGCAGAAAAAACTCACGCCGTCGACAAAATCGTGCCACGTGACCCGCAATTCCACAGGCGAAGCATATGGGGCGGTTGTCTTGAGTGCGCCAAGGGTTCTGAAAGCGTGGAGGTGGTGGTCGGGAGAACGGACGGGCAGCCTGGTACATAGCCTCAGTCGTTACGACAAAGGGACGCGTGGACGTAGGCGTTCGCGACAAGCATCTGAAATGCGTCGTCAGTCACGCCTTTCAAGATGTGTTTGATCTTCTCGGCTTCTGTCATGGCCGAGTTGACGCGCCGGCAAAGGTCGATCACATCTTCGATATAACTGGTGTAATTCTCACCATTCTGCTGAGCCCTGGTACGCAAGCGCTGTTCGGCCCGTAGTTTGCGAAGCGCTGGAAGGCCAAACAAGTCCGCAAACGCCGTTCGGAAGGCCGATCAGGTGGGGAGGTCTCTCTCGTGATTACGGTACCACAGACTGGCGACGTCGGTCAAATAAAATTGGACGACAGTAAGCTTGTGCGCATCGTCCCACTTGTTGTGCTTGCTCACCCGGTCGTATTCGTCGAGCCAGTCTTCCACGTCTTTGTCATCGGTTCCACTGAAGGTAGGTGGATCGCGTTGCCGAAAGGAGCCAAGACAGACAGGAGCTGCAGTAGTTGGAGCCGAGGCGGCCGCCTGCTGATCTTCGTCCATGGACATCGTAGCAACTGGAGGCAACGTGCGGTTTCGCAGTTCCAGGATTAGGCGTTACCCAGCACTCTCCACCAATTATAAGGAGGCGTTTTAGAGTGGCACTCTTTGATAAAACAGGAGAGCGGTCACGACACGTCAAGTGGTAATGGCGGGACTAGCCTGAGTCCTCATTTTGTTGTTTTGTTTTGTTTCCCTGGGAGGTTGGCTCATACCCACTCAGGGGGATTGGCCAAGAAAGTGTAGTGCAGTTTTTCTGTGATCATTTTAACTATGTGCAATGAATTGGTATTATAATAAGACTAATGTAAAAATAAAAACAACATAAAAAGAGCAAACGAAAAAAAAAATCAAGTTGAGCATTTTTGAGATTTGAGGTGTTATGTTTACCACTCAGCTGCGTTTACTTCACTCTGCCCTTGAGAGTAATAATTTTTTTTTTATTGAAGATCACAAAGGTATACGCTTGGTTGCCTGAATATAATCGCAAACGGCATTGAAAGCATCCCTGTGGCAATGTCCCAAAGCTGAGGCGCCAAAGCTTAGCGCCGTTTCCGCCGTCAATCTAAGGCCTATTTTCCGAAATGGCAAAACTAGTAACCTTTTTCTAAGTATCTCGTAGCGGCGACAATACAAAAAATAATGATCTAGTGATTCCATTTCTCCGCAGAATGCGCAGAGGGGTGATGTTGTCTGACCAGCTCTGTGTAGATACAGGTTTAGGGGGGGGGGGGACACGACATCGAAATTTAGTAATTAAGACTTCGAACTTTCTGGACTGACTCCAGTGGGGTTGCCATGGAAACATGAGGTGGTTATAGTCTGTCCATGTAATTACTTTTTCTATCGTATCAGTGGAGATTGCTGATTTTCGATATCTTATAGCCGTGATATATTCTACATCTGGCAGTATGGACAAAACTGGCCCATCAAGTGCGGCTCGTGCTAAGGAATCGGCCAATTCATTTAATCTTAATCCACAGTGACCCGGAACCCATAGTAATCTCAGGAGTCTCAACTGCGGCGGTACTATTGTTTTGAATGTGCTTAGAATTCGAGAGTTCTCTGAAGCTGTCAGAGATGCACAAACTGAAAGAGAATCCGTCATTATTATTGCATTGTTTTGATTCGATGGAAGTTTTCGAAGAGATAAAATAATCGCCAAGAGCTCCGCTTCAAAAACTGGAGTAAAATCAGGCAGTCTCACTGAAAAGAACCAGTCAAGCAAATCAGAGGCAATGCCTACACCTGCCTTTTGAATATTTACGGAAGCATCTGTGGCTATTATATTTTTAGTTTTTGCATGCTCCAAGTAATCTAATATTATGTTATTTAAAAATTTGAGGGATTGTAATTTGGCGTTTTGGGGGAATATATCATCATACTCAATAATAACATGACAATTCGAGTCATTAGTCTCAATTACATTTCCAATGTTCACATTTATACTTTGTAGATTTTTTTGTACAAACATTATCTGAGGTGTGTGAAACAGTGGCCAATGAGCAAGAAAGAAGGCGTCTGGGTTTGCGATAAAAGCATATTGAGATCTTCTTGCCGGTAAGCTATAAAATTTTAAAAATGCTTGTACGGTCAAAATTCGAAATCGACAAAGTAGTGTAGGCAGGCGCGCTTCCTGGTACAGTACGTTGATAGCCACAAATCTAGGGAGTCCCAGACACATTCGCAGTGCTTCTCGCTCCAAGAGAACTAGAGGTTTCGTTTTATAAGCAGGGCCACCCGAGAATAATATGCAGCCGAATTCCATGATGGGGCGCATGTACATCTTGTACAACGTTATCAAAGTGTGCCTCCGTAACCCATATTTCCGGTTACTTAGCTTGTGTAGTAAGCCTGAAGCCCGCTGTGCTTTGGTAGTTATATACTCTATGTGTGGACTCCAGTTAAGTTTGTCATTATAAATGATTCCCAAATATTTTATAGAGTCTACTTGCTGGATGGGTTCCTGTTTATATAGAATTGAAATTGAAATTGGTTCTGCAAGCGGAAACGCCATGAGCGCGCTTTTGTTGACATTTAACGATAACGAAATCGACTGCAACCAAATTTCTAACATGTTAATATATCTTTGTAATTTAAGTTGTAATGAGTAAATACCACAGTCAGCAGCAAAGAGCGTGATGTCATCAGCATAAATGTAGACAGTAACTTCTTGATCTGTTGGAATTGTGCTCATTAAAGCATTAAATAATATTGGAGATAAGACTGCTCTTTGGGGAGCTCCGCGCGTTTGTTTAAATCTAGATGAGGAACATCCATCCTTGACGCAGTAGAATTCTCTTGATTTTAAGAATTCTGCCACCCACTCAATAAAATATTGTGGGAAGTTCAATCTCTCTAGCGTATTTAACAATACTAAGTGCTCCACATTGTCATACGCCTTGGCTATGTCAAGCGTTACTAAAGCAGCGTATTGCCTTCTTTTACGCGCGAGCTGTATTCGGCTCTCTAAATCAGCATGGGCACACCAAATTGAGAAATCACTACGAAAGCCGATTTGGTTCGGTTTTATTACTAAATTGTCTGCCATCCAGATACTTACTCGGCTATGTAGGACCCTCTCTACTAGTTTGACCATGTTAGATGTTAGAGAGATTGGTCTGATATTATCGACTGTTAATCCTCCACCCGGATTTTTTAGTATAGGAATCACTTTTGCTATCCTCCAATCCTGCGGTACCCATGAGTTTTTTAAGGAGTAGTGAATAACATTGGCGACGTCTCGAGGCGATAAATTGAACAGAATTTTAATCATGGGTACTGTGATTCCATCTGGGCCAGGAGATGCACAGGGTAAATGTTTAATCAGGTTGGATACTTCAGTCTGTGTCACTTCTTCAAAGTCAGACTTTGTCGTAGACTTGTGCCAGTTGTTTGGCACTACTGAAGTGAATCTGCTTTCCAGACCTTCACCGATTGCCTCTAAGGTAGTGGTCATTTCTTGTGCCGACAGATTATCACAAGCTACATTAACTGGTGATGGCAAGATTTTCCGAGCTCTCATATATCGGAACAGTGCTTTCGTATGTTTAGGCTTCGACAGGTATTCATAATGTCTTCTGTCATAATCTTGTTTAGCCTGAGCTACCGTTCTTTTAAAGCCCGCAGCAATGAATTTATAATCGGCTCAGTTTTGTGGGGATTGATTATGTAAGAGCTGCTTCCAAGCTGCCTGACGTCGTCGGTGCTCTCTTGTACATTCATCATTCCACCAACGGCTATATACTCTTTTTGTGGATTCAACAGTAAATTCGGCTCTTTTGTAGGATCGTTTAATGACTGCGTTTATTTTCAGTGCTTTTTTATCATCGCTCTCTTCCGAGTGAAAAGCCAGTGCTGACTTCAGGTCATTCCTAAATTTAGTGTTATACACAAATACTCTTACATTTGAACAAGATGGAATTATCGGACAAGAAATTTCAAAACTTATCGGTAAGTGGTCACTGTTGGTGCCACAGTCCAGCGCTTTCCAAGAAGAAGTAGTAATGGCTGAACTGACAAAACTTAAATCTAAGGCCGACCTGGAGCGATTACGAATAAATGTGGGGGTTCTGACGTTGAGGCACGTCAGGTCATTGGCCATTGTCCACTCCCACAAGCGTTTCCCACTAAGATCAGTTCTAAAACCCCAACTCGCGTGGTGGGAATTAAAGTCTCCAACTAAAACTTTGTTTTTGCACCACGATTTTGTAGCTAGATCCAAACTTCGTGTGTCTTGAACTCCATCCGGAAAATACATATTAACTAAAGTGAAAGGAGTGCAGTTGGGCAGTGTAATGTCTACTGCCAAAATTTCGCATTCTGGCGACATATGTTTGTATGAGCATTTGACTTTCATACTAATTCTATTACTAATAAAGAGAGCTAGACCCCCATCTCTCGATGGACGGTCTAATCGAAAAGATTGGAAGTTATTTAAATGGAACAAATTATGTACAGATAGCCATGTCTCTTGTAATGCTATAATATCAGGAGCGAATTTAGAAGTCAAGTATACCAAATCCGTAGATGCAGAATGGATTGATCGGCAATTCCAATGGAGAATCTTAAGCGACCCTATGGTTTCGAAAGAGCTGCTTCCGCTATAGCGTTCTCTAGAATGCTTTCTTTCAAGAAATCCCTCTTTGAAAGGCTCTCCTTTTCTTTCAGATACTTTTTGTTCTTTGTTTGTTTCGGTGAGTTAGTTTTCTTTGACACAGGGGATCTAGATCTCTTCAGGGACCTAGGGTCCAAATCCATGTCATCGGAATCTATTGTATATGCAGCTTTGTCCTCACTTACACTCTGTATACCTACTGCAGAGGGTGCTGTAGACGGAGAATACGATGGTGCGGTTTCAAATTCCTCATTTTGGCTGTGGACGCCTATTGCAGAGGCTCCTGCGGGCTGATAATACGATGGCGCAGTTTCAGATTCACCGTCAGCAATTGGTCGTGAACTCTCAACATGTTGGGATACTAGGCCTGACTCTCCCGCTGTACCAAATATGCGAGTCATCTGGTTAGCCAAAATTTGAGATAGAGAATCGCAAAGGTTAGAAGTCAGTCGTTCCATGGCTTTTTCTAGAGCCTTTTCTATGGCCTCCGCTATATTCAGGGAAATCGACCCATTTATTTCCGAGAGACGTCGTGCTGCAACACTGGCATACCCCTGAGTTCTAGTCTGTATTTCCGCTAGGGCTTCTCGTCGAGAACAGCGCCTACGCCCTATAATTTCAAGAATTTGCATTTCTCGAGCCTTTGCAGAACAATCAGGATTATCTGCACAGTGTTGTTCGTTGCAGAGACAACATTTCTCTTCTTTAGCTTTGCAGTAATTTGTTTCGTGGTTGTCACCACACACTCGGCATCTGAGTTCTGACCTGCATCCTTTAATAGTGTGACCGTATCGCCAGCGCTTCGTACACTGGAGTGGTCGCGGTGATAGCGGTTCCACTCTGTATATTAGTGGCCATGCCTTGATTTCGCTTGGGAGATTCGCTCCAGCAAAGGTTACAATTACCGACTCAGTCGGCGTCTTCTGCTTCTCTACTAGTCGTGCACACCTATAAACGGAAATAGCACCAGTCACGGCAAACATCTCTAATACCTCAGACGGGGTCAAGTTAACATCGACACCGCGAACAATACCTTTCACACATGCCAGATGCGGGAGAATAAAGGCGCTCACCGCATTGGTCGCGAAACTCGAGCACTTCAATAGGTCTTGGACACAGAGCTGATCAGATGAAAAACATAGAATACCACCTCTGCCGAACTGGCGGACCTCTGTGATGCTGTGAAAGTGAGACGTCCCAGCTCTAAGCTCCGCCTGGATCACTTTCGGATTCTTCATCCAAATGAAGCCGTCATTGCTAGGGACGAGGGCCACAGGAACTGCGGGAATGCCGTTGCGTAGAAACTGATCCACTGGTATTTCCTGTGGCGGAAGTGAAGCAGACCAGGGGCAAGCCCCTGGTCCAGGTGAAGGAAACTGCATCTAAGTGAACTTTCTAGCGCTAAAAGCGCTTACTTAGCTGTAAAAGCACTATAGGAACACCTAATAAAGACAAAGAAACCACAGCCACTACACAAACTTAGGCCAAAACCCTAGAGCAAGCACGACCAGCTACTTGCGTGTTCGAGCATTCAGCCACGACACGAAGTTCTACTATGGAACAAGCTCGTCCAGCAGTGCGACGAGCCTTGTTCTTCTTCTTCTTCTCCTTGACCCAGCCAACCAAACGTCGTCTTCTTCACCGACTGAGTCATACCCCCTGCCCTTCTGAGTAGCAATCATCTTCTTCACTACAGTCAATATGTTTTAAACATCACGAGGTTTATATAAGTAGTGGCGTAGTCTAATGCGCTTAATATTCATAATCAAGATGATTATCATCATCAGCATCATCATCAGCTTGACTATGCCCACTGCAGAGCAAAAGCGTCTCCCATGATTCGTCAATCAACGTCAAAATATAAACGCCCTAATAATAGCTACAGTTCCAGTGCTTTCAGAAAAGTATGTTAATGCTCTAAAGCGCGCTTCTGTTCGGTTCTGTTTTTTCACAGGCAAGAATTTCTTCTCTCTAGGAGGTCTAATGTCATTAGCTTCAGGTGTGCCAATTCAATGCAAAAAGAGTTTGGTAGGGAGCGCCAAGCTCTAACCGGTGAATATGCATTTCCACAGTTCTGTCTTAAGTTAGCGTTCTATTGAATTGCATCTGGGGATCGAGATGGTATAAAACACTTTAGTCAAACTAATTCTTCTTGCCTTAATTAGCGTAAAGTTGCATTGGGTGGGCGGATCAATATGACAAAAGTCACAGCTCTTTGAATTTTCGTGAAACCGGTTGTTCTTATTCATTTGGAAAGATGTGGGCTTTGTAAAGCTGAGGAATTCTCTTTTTTATGGGCAGAAAATCTATCTTTACCATATCCTTGTCATGCCACTTCATCGGCAGATGCGTTACCAGGATTGCTGCAATCATCAGATATTCACTGCAATTTTCGGCACCTTTTACTTGCTAATCTTTGTGGGCTCTATATGTGCACAGTATGTTGTGAACTATCCATTATTACCACCGTGCTCTCGCAGGAGCGTAATGTTAACACCACCTTTGAATCACCGAAGACTACCCCTTATCTCGCACCTGCTGTAAATACAACTTATCAGTTTTATGGCGTACAGCATGCCGCATAACTCGGTTGTGGATGACGTCATACCCTGTTCAACTATACTCTTTTTGATTATTAAGGCGACAGACTTAGATGTCTCCTAAAAAAATCGAAAATTGACCGTCGGCTTTTTGTGCCCGCGGCGTGAAACCGAGTGTTTGAAAAAAAAACATCACTCGATGACGTCACCGTATGACATCTTCATGACATCATACAAGATACAAATTTTTTACGTCACTAGGAGTGGCTGGGACGCATGGGGTCATCGCGTGTGTCAAAAATTGCTCATCACGGAGGCTATGCAAAACCAGGTGAGGGGCTGAAAGCAGGACTGGGAGGTGGCCTAGCTCGGCTGCAAGAGCCTTATTTTTTTGTATAACGTTGCTACGGTTCATATACATCTTTCTTTTTCAGTATACATCGTTCTATATACTGATTGGGCTTTTTATTTGTTCACAATTTTTTTCTGCTGCTGTTACTTTTATATACAGCAGTACTGATAGGACATCTCCCCGACAGTTCCTTACTTTGGGACCTCATGATTCGGTATGTAGTATGTCACCCGCTATTGTTCATGCCTTAACAATGAATAAACTTGAACTTCCAGCCCAACAAGCTAAGATCCGGCGTGCTAGGAGAGCGGCCACGACCACTAGAGTTTTCAGTGTGAAGCATTTCTTAGAGAATTTCGCCGACTTTGAATCTATCTATCTATCTATCTATCTATCTATCTATCTATCTATCTATCTATCTATCTATCTATCTATCTATCTATCTATCTGTCTGTCTGTCTGTCTGTCGTCTGTCTGTCTGTCTGTCTGTCTGTCTGTCTGTCTGTCTGTCTGTCTGTCTGTCTGTCTGTCTGTCTGTCTGTCTGTCTGTCTGTCTGTCTGTCGGTCCGTCCGTCCGTCCGTCCGTCCGTCCGTCCGTCCGTCTATCTATCTATCTATCTATCTATCTATCTATCTATCTATCTATCTATCTATCTATCTATCTATCTATCTATCTATCTATCTATCTATCTATCTATCTATCTATCTATCTATCTATCTATCTATCTATCTATCTATCTAGCCGACTAAGACTTTTAGCTCTCCCGGCCGTTTTGATAAGGTTATCGATACCAAACCTGGTATGGCATAACATGACTGTATGAAAAAAATAACTGACTAATCACAAAAAGAAAATCATGACATGGATGTCATGAATGTGATGATTTACATTTCATGGTTCTGCAGCTCTTGCAGTTGTTTCGTTCACATGGCATGTTGCAAAACTGGTATTGTATGACATGATTGCATAGAGAAAACAAGCGACAGACCCTAACATGAAAATCATGACATGCGTATCATGTTACAACATGACTACATGCCACGCTTATGATGCGCACGCGGCCGTTTAGCTAGAGTCACATATACCAAATTTGGTATTATGATGCGTGAATAGATGACAAAGGTATGTTACTGGTGCAAACATCATAATCATGAGATGCGTGTCATGTGAGAACAGGACTACATGCCACAGTCAAGGCGCCAATACTTTCGGCATAACGCGGTGCGCGTCCTCGCCGGCGTTCATTTCGTCGCGTCACGGCGGCGTTTCCCCGCCAGGCAGCGGTCCTGCCATATACTCGCAGGCGCGCGCCGCGCTGCGTTGCTTCGACGCATGCGCGTTCCAGCGCGTCTGGCGTCCCTTCATCACAAAAAAATTGCCTGCAGCTTCCCTCGGGGGAACACTGAGGAGGATGCGAACCATATAATTGGTTAACGGGGTGTTAAAGTGCGACTTACTTGGGTCGATGGCTAAATTGGTTAACGTGGTTGTGAAATGGGGTGTTAAATTGCGACTTACTTTGGTCGATGGCTAAATTGGTTAACGTGGTTGTAGGAGGGGGTGTTAAATGAGTGAACACGTACACACGTATGCGAAAGGGCGGCGCTGGTCGAAGGGACGTCGATCATTGTGTTTGTGGATTCGTTGGAATTCATTTCACCGCGACCTTGGACGTCGACGCGCCGTACAAACCAACCGACGAGCGGCAACTGAGCGAGCGAGCGCCGACCTTGAGTATATATACAGCACGACGGCGCATGCACTGTCCGCTGTTGAATGTTCTCGAAGCGCGACGCCACATGCGCGTCCACTGGAGAATCAGGAGAATTGTAGATGTCGAACGCGGTGTGTAGAGGAGGAAGGGTGCACAGATGGTGGAGGAGTGAAGCGCGCGCGGTGTGTAGAGGAGGAAGGGATGCACAGATGGTGGAAGAGTGGGCGACGGCGCGACGGCGCATGCGCGCGCGTCAGCTGTCGAATGTTCGAGAAGCGGAGCGGACGGCGCGGACGGCGCACTACAAGGCGCGAGTATAAGATGCTCCGCATCTAAAAGAGGGAGAGCCAGTGTTGTCTGACAACACATCGGCGCGAAATGCAGCATGTCGCATTTCGTGCCGGTTGCCGTCGGACCGCGCCGATGGACGCTGGTCGCGCTTGGCGTCAGACTATAGAATGTTCGCGTTCTGCTAACGTAGCGTCGCTGTGCCCACCGTGCACGCGTCAACGCTACGCTGGAGTATATTGGGCCCTTCATAATGAGCGCGCGGCCGTTTTGCTAGGTCCACACATACCGAATTTGGTGTTACGTGACGTCAATGGATGACGAAATATGACTGATGCAAACATGATAATTCTGACACGCGTGTCATGTAAGATCATGACAACACCATGCTCATAGCATGCTCGCGGCCGTTTCGCTAGCTCCACATATACTAAATTTGGTATTACCTGACGTGGATAAATGACGAAGGTAAACGACACATTCAAGCATCATAATCATGACACGGAAGTCATGTACGGCATTATTTACGTCCACCTCGTAATCTTGTGCTGATTTTGAATCAACCTATCAACATTTCTCATTTTTGCTTCACATATCATTCATTCACACTGTACGTGGGATCTGGCTTTTTTTTTTTTGACTACAGACTCCACTTGGTACTGTAAGAAAGCAGACCGATAGGGGTCGCTTTCCCGAACAACACCTATAGCTACAGCTATACCTACATCTATAACTACAGCTCAAGGTGCTAGGCTAGATGGGGACGAAGCTATTGAATATATAAGAACAAGGGTGACAGAAAAATTTCAGCAAAGAAGTGCTTTATGCACCACAATAGACAAGGATGAATCAAGTGGTGCAATGGCTCCATTTTCACAACGAGAGTGGGAAAGGGCTGAGAAAAGGGTTCTTGATACTACATCAACAGGCCAAGATGGCATTCGAACTATCCTGATAAGGACATTAGGTCCGAAGTCTAAGCAGGCTTTGAGAGAGACAGTGAGCAAAATAATAATCGATGGTGAAGTCCCCAATAGATGGAAACTTAGCAGAATGAGCATGATCTATAAAAAAGGGGGACAAAGCTGACATAAACAACTACCGTCCTATAACAGTGACATCAGTGGTCTACAGGCTGGCGATGCAGATTATAAAAGAAATACTGCAGGCATGTATAGAGGATGAGGGGGTGCTGGGGGAACTGCAGAATGGGTTTCGGAGACACGGAAGGTTGGAAGACAATCTGTTCTCATTGACGCAGTGCATCAAAATAGCAGAAAAGGAATACAGGCCCCTATGGCTAGCATTTTTGGATATCAAGGGAGCATACGATAGCGTTGTTCAAGAAGAATTGTGGGGAATACTAGACACACTAGGCGTGGAAGAAGTAGTTGCTAATCTTTTAAAGGATATCTGTAAAGGTAACGAGCTCAAGTGGCAAAAACAGGTATCCAAGCCTGCAGCAGTAAAACGGGGGCTTAGGCAGGAGTGTCCCCTGTCACCCTTATTATTGATGATGTGCCTACAAGGACTAGAGGCCAAATTAGAGGGACCTGGACTGGGCTTCAACTCCTCTTTGGTCGAATAAGAAAAACTCATTGAACGGGCACTACCAGCATTGATGTACGCAGACGATATAGTGCCAATGGCCGACAACAAGGAAGATTTGCCGAGATTGGTGGACATCTGTGGTAATGAGGGAGATAGGTTAGATTTCAGATTCAGTAAGAAAAAATCGGCAGTCATAATTTTCAATGACAATAAAGGTAGTGAGCTTAGCATACAGGAGGTCACACTAAAGATAACAGATAAATACAAATATTTGGGCGTATGGATAAGCAATGGGGCTGAGTACCTAAGGGAACACGAAATATACGTGATGACTAAAGGTAACAGGGATGCAGCGGTAATGAAAAACAGGGCAATGTGGGATTACAATAGGTATGATGTTGTGAGAGGAATATGGAAAGGGGTCCTGGTTCCTGGTCTGACGTTCGGCAATGCGCTCTTGTGCATGTGATCAGAAGTTCAAGCAAGATTAGAAATTAAGCAACGTGGAATAGGTAGCCTTTCTTTCTTTCTTTCTTTCTTTCTTTATTTTACCCTCAGGGCTTTACAGCATTGTAGAGGGGAGGGGCAAAAAGCAAAACATACACTTAATAAGTCAGCCAACGCACAAAAAGTACAAAAGATTCAATAAGAAAACGAGCAAAAGCGAAACGGGCAAAATCACAACAAAAAAAAGAGGCAAAAGCGAAACGGGCAAAAAGCAAAACATACACGTAAGAAGCCAGCCAACGCACAAAAGGTGCAAAAGATTCAATAATAAGAAAACGACAAAAAAATGCGGTGTGAAATACAAGTTACGAATACAATGAGGTACTATCGCGTGCGCGACATGTAATGCATTTTACATGGAAGATGTCAAGGCCTGACGGAACGCGTCAGGTTCAGTAATACTGGCGGTTGATGTTGACAGAAGATTCCAGTCGCGACATGTGTTAGGAAGGAAAGACTGGGAAAAGGTGACGGTGTTACTTCGAGGGATATGCACTTTGTGGAGGTGATCTATGCGGGATGATATGAAAGATGCAGGCTGCAATAAGCGCGATTTTAGAACGTGATTGTGATAGTATATTTTTTGGAACGCGCAAAGGCGAGCGATTTTTCTGCGCATGACAAGTGGAGGGAGATTAAGCCTGACCTTCATGGCAGTTACACTAGATGTTCGATTATAGCTGCAAAGAATGAAACGTGACGACCGGTTTTGGATTGCCTCTAATTTGTTAACGAGTGTTATATGGCCGGGATCCCATACACATGCGGCGTACTCCAGTAGAGGACGGATGTAGGTGATGTACAGCTGTTTCTTTAAAAAAGTCGGCGCAACAGGAAAGTTTCGTTTTAAGTAACCGAGCATGCGATTAGACTTGGATGTGACGTGATTAATGTGGTCGGACCATGATAGCGAGTTAGTAATGTGAACACCAAGATACTTATAAGATCGGACATATTCAAGAGGGGTTGCGTTCAGGCTGTATGAATAGTTATCGATAGATGTGTGGTTACGTGAAACTCTCATTGCTTTACATTTAGAAATGTTAAGTTCCATTTTCCAAAGGTTACACCAATGTAAAATGTTGTTTAGGTCTGATTGTAAGGTTTCGTTGTCGTTATGATCAGTAATTTTACGGTAAATGACACAATCGTCAGCGAAGAGGCAAATAGGGGAGGATATGTTAGTAGGCAAGTCAATAATATAAATTAAAAATAGTAGTGGGCCTAAAACAGAACCTTGAGGTATGCCTGAACGCACGGGCACTTCAGAGGAATTAATATCGTTAGTACAAACAAACTGTGTGCGGTTAGAAAGAAATTCTTTTATCCAGTCAAGTAATAACGGGTCTATGCTCAAGCAATGTAATTTTAGTAGGAGCAGTTCATGGTTAACCTTGTCAAAAGCTTTGGCGAAATCTAGGAAAATACAATTAATAGTCGTACCTGAGTCAAGTGCAGCGTGGAGATCATTAGTAAATAGTATTAGTTGTGTTTCGCAAGAAGAAAATTTGCGGAAACCATGCTGAGAGTTATGAAAGAAGTTATTTGATTCCAAATGTTTAACGAGGTTTGAGTAAATTATATGCTCCATTAGTTTGCAAGGGACCGATGTGAGAGAAATAGGACGATAATTACGGGGGTTATGTCTTTCACCAGATTTATGGAGTGGGATCACCTTAGCGGTTTTCCAGTCTTTAGGTAGACAGTTATCTTGGAGCGATTTAGTAAAGAGGCAGCCTAAAATAATGGAACTGTATTCCTTAGTATTCTGAAGAAATTTAGAGTTAATTGAGTCAACTCCACATGACGATGATCGCTTTAGCTTATCAATTAGTGTCGCAATGCCGGTTGTATTAAAGGTAATGGGATCCATAGGAAGACAGTCAAGATTCTGTAAGCATGGACGATTGTTAATGATGAAGTCGGAGAAAGAAGAAGCGAACGTTTCATTCAGTAACGAAGCACAGTGATCTTTTGGGACTGGATTACCAAGTTCATCAACAAGGCAAATAGTTGAGTCCTCTTTCGGCTTAAATGTGTTCCAAAACTGTTTTGGATTAGCTTGCAACAGTGCTGGTAGTGTGAAGTGAAAGAAATGGTGTTTGGCACTATTGAGAGCGTCATTGTAGGACTTAGCTGCCGTTTTATAGACAGACCAGCGTTCGGCGCTTTGTAATCGTTTCGCGGCACGAAACAGCCGTGATTTTTTATTCGACAACCTTTTAAGGTGCCTAGAATACCAAGGTGCGTTAGAATTGCTGTATATAGTTCTTAGAGGGACATGTTGGGCTGTTAGTTCAGCAACCTTTACTTTGAATGACTGCCATAGTATTTCAACGGGTTTGTGAGAATAATCTAAAAGAAATTCATCGAGAAAAGAGCAGAGACTGGAGTTTATAGCTTCAAAGTCTGCTTTGCTGTAGTCTCTTATCTGTTTCAACTGTCTACGTGGGTTTGGTGCAGGAAGGCTAATGGTAAAGTGAAGTATGTCATGATCGCTTAAGCCAGGGGTGTGTGTTACAGAAGAAGCGATATCAGGAACTGATGTTAGTATCAGGTCAAGTAATGACGCTGTGGTGGGCGTTACACGTGTTGGCCGAGTTACCAACTGAGACAGATTAAAGTCCAGGCATGCATGAATAAAAGCGATAGCTTCCGCGGATGATGAAATGGGCCTTAGGAGCTCACGGGAATACACCAAATCAGGGAGTACAAGGTGATATGGGTTGGACATCATTTGAGGGCAGGGAAGCTAGCAGCAAGATAAAATTTGAGAAGCGATTGAGAGAAATAGGGGAGAAGCGTAGGGCTAGGAAGGTATTCAGCTACTTGTACATGAAGAATGTCGATACAAAATGGAGGAAGCGAACCAAAAAAATTGACTGGTAAATACTTAGAAAACATCGGGGGGCCAAACCAAAAAAAAAAATCTTATCGGTTAAGAAGAAGGTGAAGGAACCTGAGACCGATATGTGGAGAATTGGCATGATTACGAAGTCCGCACTAGAGATGTATTGAACTTTTAAGCAGGAAATTGCCAAGGAAGAGAGAGAGAGATAAAGATGCAAAGAAAGGCAGGGAGGTTAACCAGACGCACATCCGGTTTGCTACCCTGCACTGGGGAAGGGATGAAGGGCAGAAAAGAGGTTGCAGAGAGATGAGAAGGTACACACAATCACGAGCACACTCGGGGAGCACACACAGCCTACAAACGGTCGCTCAGGTTTGTTGACTTTAAGTAAAGTAGCAGAGCTTTAGTCGCTTTCTGCGCAACGGAGGCAGATGCCCGAAGTCCAAGTATCTCCTGCACACAAAATGGTCCGGGGTCAAGTTGATTCAAAACCATCCGGAGCTGGCATCGCTGCGTGTCGTAGCAAGCGCAGCTGCACAGGACGTGTTCGATGGTCTCTTCAAGGAAAGGATCTATGATAATACTCGGGGTAGTTCTCTATAGCTTGAGGCCAGGACGGGAGTATTGCGAACCAAGACATATCGGGCCATATACGAAGGGGTAGACACGGTATGCAGTGCGTGTTGAGAGGAAGAAAAAACTGCCGAACACTTGATAATGTTTTGTAAAGGGCTTCACCTCATAGTTCAGGATGATGGCGCAGAGTTTTTCAAAGCACTGAGGTTTAGGGACAGGGAGGGCAAAATAGACTTTAAGCGGGTAGAATTAACTAGAAGGAGGTTATCTGATTGGTGGCTAAAGTCAAGGGCCGAGTGAAAATTAAACCCTTACTGCAAAGTACGAATCCTCAACCTCACTATTTAAAGGGAAAAAAGTAAATATAGTTTTTGTTTCATTAAGAATTACGGCTTGGGGGCGCTAGCCACCGTTCAATCTAAAGGGTACAGCCATATCCATCCATCCATCCATCCATCCATTCATCCATCCATCCATCCATCCATCCATCCATCCATCCATCCATCCATCCATCCATCCATCCATCCACCCGCCCACCCACCAACCCACCCATCAATCCATCCATCCATCCATCCATCCATCCATCCATCCATCCATCCATCCGTCCATCCATCCGTCCATCCATCCGTCCATCCATCCTTCCATCCATCCATCCATCCATCCATCCATCCATCCATCCATCTCCGTAAATATCAGATTAATAAATGTTTGTCACTACTACCCCCACTTTCGATTAAAGATGCAGTGGAAGAATTTGTATGGTAGAAAAGGCTCTTGCAGAGGGTCAGAGGGGAGGAGATGAATAGATCGACTGGGGAAAAAAACATGAAAATAGCCTTCGCGTTCAAGTCATTTTAAGCGAATACAAAACGCCTACGCGAGTTTTTGTTTTATTGACGAGTTTTATGAAACCCTGAGCCAGCGTGGAAGTTACAAACAAAAAATAAAAAGAAAAGTGGCTACATAGAAGTTCGTCATTTCTTTGCGTTTATTTCAGGATCAGTTTAGGAGTTGGTTTTCAATTTATTATTCGAAGCACGTCACACGGAACTTGTTTAGCAATCAACGGCAGTCCCGGATGATCAGTGTACGGTGCGTAAGACTCACTTGAAATTTGCGAAAGGAGCTAGAAGCTCCAAATAAAAAGCTTACTAGAAAACTACGCGATCAATTGAAATGAGCACGAGGCGATGCCAAGCACGAAACGGTGGAACCCATGTTTAAATGGCATGCTTGCCTTTTGCGCAAGAACGAACTTTGCGTGGGATCATATACTTATCCCATGTGGTTACGAAACCATTGTAGTTTCAGAGGTACCTTCTTTTTCTCTTTTCTTTCTCACGTTACTCAGACTTTGCAAAGAGTTTATTCGTTGTGGAGGTATTTATTTTAAGGATAGTATCGTCGCGTTTTTCGTATCCTTTACAAACTGCAACTTCAATTGCGAAAAGGCAGACCTGAGATAGGCCAGTTACGTCTCAAAGCAGCCTGCCAGTTCATGTAGGACTTCACAAGGGGCACTGCAAAATACAGTAGAGTTGAAAGGGCTTGCACAGGATTCTCCTTGGGGAGGGGGGGAAGCAGCGTTTTAGGGCTTGCACAGGATTCCCTTTTTGGGGGGGGGGGGAGGGGGAAGCAGCGTTTTACCTACGCGTCATTTCGAGCCCTCCAACCCACCACATGTCAATGGGCTAGAACAAAAAAGAAACGTCACAAAGGATGCAAAAAAACCAAAAAAAAAACCGCTGTGACGTGCTGCTTTCAACAACCTTTTTTTGGTCCCCGGCTATGTGGGGCAAACTTGGAAGGCAAACCATTCTTGCAATGCAAGGTGAAGTTCCCCAGCCACGGTTAAAGTAAAAAAATTGCAGCATATCCACGGGGTGAATGATGGAGAGTGGGGCGAAGCATCCGTCCGTTCATGCGTCTGTCTGCTTGACCATCCGTGCGTCCATCCGACTGTCCATGCATCTGCCCCTGCGTCCATCCATGCGTTCATTCGTCCGTGCAGGCATCCGTGCGTCCGTCCATGAATCTGTCTGTGTGTCCGTTCGTACATCAAGTCAACACTCCAAGTACCATCATTTCGCATCTTTTCATCATATATTCCGCATATAGAAGCTCCGCCATCCAGCGAACATTCCAAGAACTAAACGAGAGGTGGCACACGCACACTTTCTTACGGCTTGTGCTTCGTGTCTACTTCCCACCTTTAACCCCCTCGAGTTCATGGCATATAGTTCACTGCATTCATGGCACTGTTGCCCAACGCTCGCTAAACCTTTCTAAAACCAAGGAGGTTACGCCCAGTGAGTATAACGTAGTAACCCTTTCTTGTTAGATAGTGATCAATGTACATGCCAATGGCTGCTAAGGGGGAATGAGAGACATGAGAATTCGGCTTTTAGTTAATGCGCATGCTGCGAATTTTTATTGGTAAACTACGCACAGGAGAAGTCTCCCACAGGCACCACCTTGCAGGTCAAAGCATAAGACATGTTACGTACTACGATGAGGGCGAACGGGTGCTATTTTAAGGAGCTTCGCCCCTAAAACCTGCCTGCTCATAAGCTTGAAATTTCGCATTTACGAAGAAGATGCAACTTAGTACTCGGTTCACCCTTTAAGTAATAAGGGGGGGGGATGAAGGGTGGAGGATTTGATACTTTTTATACAAATGAAGTGTAATCAACACAATGTATCCATAGTTCGATGTAAGCAGAAATTCTCTCCATCGCGCTTTTACGTACTAGTTACGGTACTAAATATGTTTGCAGAGAGCTATACATTACCTAGAATTTAAAGAACTACAGTTTTGCTTTAATGGCGAAGTAATAAATGCGATAGAATCAAATTGAGATCTGACACCAAGTAGATCAAACCGCGAACCAGCGCAGAACCCAACCTCCCGGAACTTAACGGAAAACACCAACGTGAAAGAGACATCCATGTTGCAGTGAGCGCAAGCAACCTTCGTCGTGTCTACCATAGTCTTGCGGAAATTTGATCCTCAATGAAGGGGGGAGGGGTCACTTCAATGTTCTACCCCAATCAATAATTCTATGTTTGAGAAAAGATCTTGCGTCCCCCTCGCAGGAGACTAAGGAGAGGAGGCCGCCACCCCGGCTCTCCCCTCGCACATGCCAATGCTGTGTACCGCTCCATCACACAATGAGTTGTGAGGCCAGCAGGTGCAAAGGTATGTAAGTCACCTGCTGATGCCTACAAAGGTAAGCACTCACCCGCCGCTGTGGTCTGGCGGGTACCAACTCGCCCAAGCAACCACGTTAGCTAGTGGATAAGGCACTCTATGGCTGACCCGCTGGTCGCTGCATGGAATCCCAGCCGCGCGGGCCGCATTTGCGATGGAGGCGAGAATGGTTGAGGCCCGTGTGCTTCGATTGAGGTACACGTTAAAGAACCCCAGGTGGTCGAAATTTCCGGAGCCCTCCACTATGACGTTTCTTATATTCATATTGTGGTTTTGGGATATTAAACCCCAATTATTAATTTTATTATAAAGGAAAGCGCTGGCGACCACTGGGCCCAGCTGAACTATTCCACAGCATGAAACTACTTTTACGGCGTAAGGTCCTTTCGGGTGACGAGAAACGCCTGGCGTGGTTCCTCCTCTCTGTTCGATAAGTGTCGGTCGCCTCCACTTTCACGCTTTCACTCACACATGTAACATTTGACACGCGGGGTGATTTTATAAATCACAGTTTCACCAACTATGACCAGAAAAACACCCCGATTGGATTGGATAAACCTTTAATTGGTCCTCCAAAACACAGATCACTGTGTTGCGGGCAGCTTCCACGAACACCCCGATGTGTGTCCATATAATCAAAATAAAAGGCGTTGTCTTGTACAGCCGCAAGATTGAAGTATTGCAGTTACATAACTGAGCAGAGTGAAATAGTGGAAGACCTCTTCTACTCATTGCCACAGGACAGACTTCTGGTGTCCGTCAGTAATTGCATTCAAGATGATAATGACGTACTAAGGTTTCAGGACAGGTGCGGCGCATCTACAAGTTTCTTCCTTGAGCTACTGTCAGTGTACCTGGGGTCTACTGCTATTGTTTGGAACGGGTGCTTTTACACTCAGAGGTCGGGGATCTGAATTGGGTCAAGGGTCGCGCCAGTTTTGAGTGAAATCTTTTTGAGTGTTGTTTACCCTGGCCTAGAGACTGCATCGGACTCGGCGATTGTGAAGGCCTTCAGATACGTGGACGATTACATGTTTTTTTGTTGTTGTTGTTGAGGACTGTCGGTGTGTATGTACTAGGACCGATGTTTTGAAGGTTTACATAACTTAGCCTTTATAGATTATTCTCACCAAAGTACAAGACGCTTCCTGGCGTGTCATTTTCGAATTCCGTTTGATACCACTCACCTTAACGGTAATAATTTTAAGCGCAAAAGCACCGTTAGCGTTAAGTTTGCGCTTGCGTAAGTTCTAGCGCTACGCAGGCGCCCCTACCCCTAAGCTTGTTGCTCCTCTTTTTTTTTTTTGCAAAGATCGAGTGATCTTTGCGAAGTGCTCACTCGCAATATTCTAAACAAAACATAAACTCGCCTCTATTTCTTTGCTCTTTTTTTTGTATGCTCAAGTTTTCGGTGACAGGCTGAAGAGAGATGGAAAGAACGAAAAGATAAGGCTAACGTTTGCATGCAAGCACCCGAGAACCGACCTAGAAGAGCCGAGCAGCGCTGGTTTGAACCCACTGGGATGATTCGAGCAGACGAAAAAAAAAAAAAAACCCTGCTTGCACGTGCTTGGAGATGGTACGCGATCCTTCATGAATAATTCAAGTTGGCAAAGCCAACGACGTCTCCGTGTGCTGCTCAATCTTGTTCCATGTGTGTCTTTTTTGTTTTGTTTCCCGGTCGAAACACCTCTTTGTGGATGGTTGGCAGACCCACACTGCCACCACCGCAACCGCGGGCTACCGTATGGGTAACCTAGAATGCATTGTGTCACTGTGCAGGTCAACTTCTACGCTCCATGGAGACCGATTCCGGCAGCTATACTGGTATTCTGCGTGTTTCGAGAGGTTTCGCGGTGTGCAGGCAGGTTGCCGTTGTTCATAACGACGCAATAGACAAATCCGACCGACCACATGAATGTTTTTTTTTATAGCGTTGATTGCGTTGTATAGGCTGCATGCGCTCGGACCGCCCACAATGGGTGATTCCGCCAACGCTCGGTGTCAACACTCTCGTAGATGAGGTAGGAGGAGCCTCATACATACATACATACATACATACATACATACACACACACACACACATACATACATACATACATACATACATACATACATACATACATACATACATACATACATACATACATACATACATACATACATACATACATACATACATACATACATACATACATACATACATACATACATACATACATACATACATACATACATAAACTGCATGAAAACAAATCAAAAACAAAACACGAGATTCGCGCGCAAATCGAGCAGCGCTTTGTTTACTCGGCGTGAAGCTTGGAACGCCTGATGCAAATACCGGGGATTACATTAGCCTTTCGGAAGGCTCGACAGCGGATCATTGTTTGCCTCGAAGTTGGGTATTCGAGGTGTACTTATTTTCGTATTTGTGCTTCTTGAAACGTAGCATGAAAAGAAGATGCGAGGAAAATATATTGAACGTGTGGGGCGAGCGCCAACATATATAAATGTTTCCATCTCGGGAGAACCTCGAAGATTAGCCTACTGTATACTGTGCCGCGGGGCATCAAATCGCTTTAACGGCGAAGAAAATTCAACCCCGGTTCTCGTCTTTTTTTTTCTCCTACATACAGATGGAGGCGTACAGGCGGCGAAGCGGAACCAATCCTTTCGGGGAATATCCAGTAGCGTAGGTGTATCAAAAAAGTTTCCTGAACTTCTAAAAGCTTCTCCTTTCCTTTTATTTATTTTCCTTGCCACGTGTGACAGCCGCTGGGAAAAGTTGTCGTACGCTTGAAAACATTACCGGAGAACCTGTGAAAATTTCAGTGGGGGCTTAACATTAGAGTGACATTGTTCATCCAACTTCGTTGCAAACAACTCTACAAGTAACACCTGTGTTCTCCTGCCAACAACGGCAACAAGAACAAAAAAAGAAGCACTTCCCAGACTGTGACGCAAGTTCTCACGTCTTGAACATGGATTCACCCATAGCAATAGCAGCAGCGAATCGTTAGGCGGAATAATGTCTATGCAACGAGAAAAATCAGTTGCGTGGGGATGACGGACAACTAAGGCAACAGAAATGGCAGAGATAAATCAATGCAGCAATAAATCAATCACTCACTCAACCGATCAGTCAACTAACCAATCAGTCAATGAATAAACCTTTTGTTCAATCAATCAATAAACTAATGAACTAATCGATCTATTGATTGGTCAGTGATCCAATTAATTAGTACAACAGTTAATTCACCATTAGGTATTGAATCAATATGAGAAAATTCGCTGTACAGATGTGTTACAAACAGCAAGCTTCCACTCTACGCCCCCCTCCCTTCCACCCTTCCTGTTTTCTGTCTTGGCTGAAGCGATAGCCGTTCCCACCCATTTTCGCCCCCCCCCCCCTTTTTGGTGAAGCTACAAAAAAGCTTGCGTGATGCAATAAACGTTCATATTTTGCCCATATTTTGCGCTATGGCGTCTCTCACAATCGTACGGTTGTTGGGGTACGCAAAACTCCAGTTATTGTTATTAACATTTGTGTATCTGTGCTTGGTCTCTGTGTTCTTAGCGCTTCTTAAGCATAAAATTGCCTTGTCGACCATAGTAATTCACCACTCGCAGCAGGCTGTTCAATTAAAATGCGTGAAGTAATATGGCTGGCAGGCACACGGTGCACTTGCTATCGCAATCGAGCTCTATCGGGACTGTATTTCTCGACCGAGATTGGCGCGTTTGTTCAAGCTGCAGAACGGAGTAAATATTCGCAGATTTTCATTCTGATGTGGTTCGAGGGCGATGGAAAATTCTCCATGTGACAATCGTAGAAAATTCGCGCCATGAAGAGCTGCAGATAATTATAGCACTTGTGCCACGGGCAAAGTTGGCCTCCCGTAAGTGGTTATAAAGCCATAACTCTGAATGAGGCTCGCACGTGCGTATAGCTCTTCTGACTTTCTCTCTGATAAATCAAGAAAAGTAGCTGCTGCATCCAGCTTTATATATAAGCATACTGGGCTGCTTCCCACGAAGAGAAGAAACAGCCTGCATCGTGTTTTATCAGGCTGCTTCACCCCATGCGTTCTGAAGATGAATGCAAGCTTCCTCATGCCATTTTTTTTTTCTTATGTCAACTGCAACCTGTCTTTATAGATGTGAGCCATCCAAATGCTCTAAGTTTATTCGATGGTCCCGTTGGCTCGCATTCGTTGCAGCAACAATATTTATAAATATTATTAGTTTCATGTTTGCATGAAGCCGAGTGAATTATAGATGCTCAGTTTAAGTTCGACCTGAAATGGTTTTTACCTTTTTACAAAAGTAGTGCACTTGGCTTCGTGGCCTTCATATCCGAAGCTAATGACTTCTCTAAAAAAAGTGTGTGTGTGTATGTGGCGGGGGAGGGGGGGAGCCTCAAGCTTCGCCTTTAAGAGTTGAACGCGGTACCCATATCCTGTTCCTAGTGTGAACCAAGTTCAATGTGACTTGGGTCGGTGAAACTTTAGTATACGGTTGCATTCTGTGTAATGGGTAGCATGCTTTGAACCACGCCGAATTGTGCGGGTAGAAGTTGAACGAATATAGAAGTACGGGTCTTCATTATTAACATGCTCGCCGCATACCATGTGGTGACAAGGATGATGTTGCAGCTGGCGGACCTAGCGCTGCATGCGCAGCAGAATAGACAACTTGCAAAACAATGATTTCTTGATTCCCCCAGTATAGGGTAGCACTCTGAACATGCGCTTAGTTAACCTCCCTGTCTTTTTTTGCATTTTTATCTCTCTCTCTCTTTCTCTCTCGTGATATAGAATGAAGCTGTATAAGAAGTTAAAATGCCACAGTGTAGTGCATTGAGTCAATGCGGTATTGACTGATTGAATCATGGCATCACAAGCAGCTATGTCAGTGTGGTTTCACTCGATGGTACAAATTAAAGTAATTATTCGTTTGTATTTAACCTATCAATGAAGGGGAAAGAAAGGCGTCAGACCACTAAATTTGCTTTCTCTGATGTAAAGTTTCAATGATAAACAAGGTAACAGCTTTCGTACAAGAATGCTCGGCAGCATCGTGTCATTCATCAGTAACGTATTGAGTCGACGTTCATCTTTCCAATTAACGCAGCGAAAAACAGCGTACAGCTTTGAAGGCAAAGGGTAAAGTTCAGCAAACTGCTCTGAATACAGGAGTAAGACCATGACCCCCTTTATCCGCGGACTGTACGTGGAAGGCGTACACAGGTACATGTGGGAGGTGCCTAGTGAGGGCGCATTTGCATTCGCAGTACACGGTTGGCTCCGTACATGCTTGGCACATCAGGCTAATGATGCCCCTACATGCGCTCATAACAGTGGCTATATGTTGTGTTTTGTGTGTGTGTTCTATAGCCTCTAATGCAAATTATTTTGCGCAAGAGCAACACGCTTTTTTCATTGTTGTTGAAAAAGACGGAATTGAGACGAAAGTCTTTTTGTTTTGTTGAGTTTTGTATTGCTACGTGGTTTTATTCTTCACTTTCCAGACTAGACATCCATATTGTATGCCCTTCCTTGTTCAGACCATATCAATTTGAACGAATGCGTCGGTCTAAGGGCGGAAGTTTGTGCCGTAATCCTCAAAATACATTGGACCATTTGGCCTTTACCCTACCTCATGACAACAAATGGCAGTGTAGCTAGACGAAATACACGTATGAAATAAAAAAATAAAAAATAAACGATTAATGCAAAGTTTGTACTGGGGCTAATGTTTCGACGCCAGGACTTGTCTCAAATCTGATAGCACCAGTGTATCTTGGCTGCGTTTACGTATAGCAGCTGCTTCCTCTTCCCAGTTATTAGTCGGGAGTAGAGGAGCAGCGTAAGTTTAGAAACGTTCGAAGCAATAGAGAAAAGAAGCAAACGAAATATGTCGAGTATGGCGCTTCTGATAGCCAGGAAACGGAGTGCCCCACTGTTGTTTGTTGTTCCAAAAAGTGCGATTGGCGAAAGCGGAAAAGAATCTATGCATTTTCGCCAGGTGATGTTAGTCAAGTCAGGCCCAGTGAAAATTTCGCTTAAGTGCGGATCACTCGAGAGACCCAGGCTATTGTAAGCCTTCGTACGCTGCGTGGCTCAGCCTTACACCGGCAAAGCATCCTATCGAAATTGAAAAAGGAAGAATCGAGCGAAAAACAGGAGCAGAAACAGAGACATAAATAATATAGTGAGACAAATAGATATGAAAAGATGTAACGAGAGAGGGAGAAAAAGAACGACAAATAATTAGAGGCGGAAAGAAATACACAACCAGACACGAACAAGGAGCACTGGCCCGCTCCGAAATACCCTCAGACTTGGCTGGGCGAAGCTACTTCAGTATTTTGCCACCCTCTTTTTGTTGAAGTAAACAGACGAATGGTTCACTAAATTCGTTGGTAGTCAAGTTTTTTTCCTGCATCGGACAGAGCAAAATAAACTGTACAAAGAACGAAAGCTAATGAAGTAGAGGAGCACTTTTCTTTTCACTTTGGTAATTGAGCGTATCGACCTATCACGTTGTCCAGAAGGCCTTAGTGGTGGCACACACGATAGCGCTTCGTGTTAGGCAGTTCTCAGCCCCTTCTCGCGTTTACATGAAAATGTGAAAGCAGTGATTCAGAGTTTAATTGACTGGTATATGCACACTCTGTATTCATCACTTTGTCTAACGAGAACCAGCGGATAATCATGTCAAGGGAAGTAAATGGAATGTTGTTATTAACAACTGTAATGTAAATGCCAAGAAAGAAAAATGGGCGAAAAGATAAATTGCCCCTGGCTGGGACCGAACCGGCGACTTTGGAATAACTCGGCTTATGCTCTTTCTCCGATTTCATCACAAACTCCGCTAATGAAGTTTTGAAGGGCAGTGCTTGTTGCAGCCTAATAATAAACCAATCTATGAATGGATATTATCATTCAACAGTACACGTTTTAAATGATATCACAATGCGGCATCAAGAGTACACGGCTGGTGAACGATCTCTAGGATGTCAAGCCTGATATTTATTACACAAGCTTTCCAAACAGTAATTCATTATAACACTTAATTCATACCTGCGAACAAGCATCATTCCTCTAACGTGGGATGCCTGCATTCATGAGATTATTCCCGCAGGTTAATTACTATCTATCTATCTATCTATCTATCTATCTATCTATCTATCTATCTATCTATCTATCTATCTATCTCTCTATCTATCTATCTATCTATCTATCTATTTATCTATCTATCTATCTATCTATCTATCTATCTATCTATCTATCTATCTATCTATCTGTCTCTGTCTGTCTGTCTGTCTGTCTGTCTGTCTGTCTGTCTATCTATCTATCTATCTATCTATCTATCTATCTATCTATCTATCTATCTATCTATCTATCTATCTATCTATATATATATCTATCTATCTATCTATCTATCTATCTATCTATCTATCTATCTATCAAGTCGGACAGTCAGATAGTCAGTGTACAAGTCAGGCAAGAAGCACGAAGATGCCGACACGCTATCACGAGCACCTCTTGAATCCGCCAGTACTAGCGCAGAAGAGGACGGCGCCTTCGTGGCAACTGTCAGCGGGCCGGATCTGATGTCTCATCAACGAAATGACGCTGATCTAAGAATGATTATAGATCATTTAGAAGGTGGCACCGCGCCCATTCCTCGTCCAATGTCGCGAACGTTGCCATCAATTTTCTTACGAAACGGCGTCTTATACAATAGGAACGCCGGTGCTGGTGACAGATCTCATCTTCTCGTCGTGCCTGAAGCCCTCCGCGATGACGTCTTATTAGCTTGCCACAACGAGCCCACATCTGCCGATCTGGGCTACTCGAGAACTATGGATCGGGTGCGACAACTCTACTACTGGGCTAAAATGTCTGCCTGTTTCAAACGCTACGTGAAGGGATGCCGTGAATTCCAGCGTCGCAAGACACCACAATTAAAGCCTGCAGGTCATCTACAACCGATCGATCCACCACGTACCCCGTTTGAAGAAGTGGGGATAGAGCTCCTAGGCTCATTTCCTTTGTCTTCTTCTGGCAACAAATGAATTATCGTCGCAACCGATTATTTGACGCGTTACGCTGAGACGAAGGCGTTGCCACGAGGGACCGCATCTGAAGTTGCCAGTTTTATTATGCATCAAATTGTGCTACGGCATGGCTCCCCGTCATATGTCATCAGTGATCGAGGGACATCAATCACAGCGAAACTCTTGGATGATATCTTCAGGTTGAGTTTCACAACCCATGGAAAGACCACTGCGTATCACCCTCACAGTAATGGTTTAACAGAAAGGCTAAACAAAACGCTAGCCGACATGATCTCTATGTACGCGGATGTGCAGCACAAAACGTGGGACGACATCCTCCCGTACGTAACATTTGCTTATAACACTGCAACGCAGGAAACTACACGCTTCACGCCATTCCAACTCGTTTATGGTCGAGATATTAGAGCTATGCTGGACGCCATGATTCCATATGAGGACATCGACAAGCTCGACTAATTAGCCCCCGACATCAATTCGGCGCGCTGACGAAGCACGTCAACTGGCCCGTGTGCACATCCGAACTCAACAGTGCGCAGATGCACGGCGGTACAACATCCACCATCGAGAAGTTAATTATGAACCTGGTGACCAAGTTTGGGTTTGGACACCCATTAGGCGGCGAGGTCTCAGTGAGAAACTCTTGAGGAAGTACTTTGGACCTTACAAAGTACTCAGACATGTGAGCGACGTGAACTACGAAGTGGTTCCAGACGGAGGCTCACCATCATTCCAGCGCAGGTTACCACGCCCAGAGACTGTACCCGTAGTCCGCCTAAAACCATACTTTCGCGGTGATGCGAATTTTCTTCTTGTGCCAGTGAACTCTTCATGTGAACAGTGAATGCCGTTTATTTCCGATTGCCTGGCCCAGGACGCATTTTCTCTCGTGCACTAATTTGTTTAATGTTTCTTTATGTTACCTACTTCGACCCACTGCTGTGCACACTTTTGTTTGAGCATCGGGTCGATGCTCTCTTGGGAGGAGGAATAATGGCACCTGGTGTTCTGTGCCAGTGAACAGTGGGTCAGTTCTGTGCCGGTGAACGAGGAAGACGAAGACAAGCAACCCGTGCCAGTGGAGACGTCCTTCTTTGTATCTGAGATTTTGACAGTCGCGTCCCTTTGTACGTTGCTTCGAGCTTTTAGCGCGTGACTATAGATAGATAGATAGATAGATAGATAGATAGATAGATAGATAGATAGATAGATAGATAGATAGATAGATAGATAGATAGATAGATAGACAGATAGATATATAGATAGATAGATAGATAGATAGATAGATAGATAGATAGATAGATAGATAGATCTTAACCATTTCTTTCAGAACTATGCTCACTCTGCGAACTTTCATGGAGAGGTAATATAATATACATAATACCTAAAATATCCAAGCGAGCCGTCGTTTATACACGGCGCTATACTGCGAACGTTTTCTTGGGGCATAAAATTAAAGAAGTGTGTTCTGGTTTCTGTAAGACCTCAGTTATGGCATAGAAAACACCGTAACTGTACAAAACATGTACATGGAGTGTGCAGAAAGAATTTTTCGTAAAGAACACTGCATTTACTCCGTCGAGCCACACAGTAAAAAGTTTTATTTTTGCCACTTCTGTAGCTTCTTACAGTTAACGCTAAATATTTCTCGCGGTGAACTTACAACAGCGCGTACAAAACTAACTCAGCATGCGCCCGGCTCACGATTTTCACTTTGCGTTTTTCCTCTGCGTTTCGTATATTGCGTGCACAGCAAAGCACTTCAACTAGAATCTCGAAGTTTTCGCTTAAACTTCGACATAAGGACGACGACAAAAAATAACAAAAACAAAACGTTACTAGTAGAACGAAACAGACGTAGCAACTTAAGCTTAGGTGCTGCTGCCCGTCTAGTTTTGTTGTACGTGCACAAAGAATGATACACTCAGCGGCAACTTCAGCTATAGGCGCAAAACTGAGTTGAAGGGCGAAAACAGGCCGAGAGTTACGAAAATTACAAGTGGTCCAGGGCTTTCCAAATTACTTTTTATCCCGGTGGTGCTGCGTTTGGTAAGCTCGTAAGCAGTTGAATGGAGTTCTCCGACTTTCAGTTGCGATAGGAAAAGAAAGACTTGCGCAAAGCCAGACCCCGTGCAAACAAGCTTCAGAAACCGCTTTAGCAACTTCTGGTCGTGTTTTGTAGAGGAGCTCTTGCGCTTGTAAAGCCAGCGTATCGTACACGCTGCTAGCGATATCTTCGTGAAAGAGGCCGAACGTGATAGCGAAGCCGCGCTGGCGTTAAGCGAGCGTAAACTTGAGAATGTTGTAGTGAGTCGCTTTGGAGGATTCATGCTTTTTTTTTGCGACTCACAGGGCCATGTTTTTAAACGCTTCTTTTTTCTTTTTGTTATGTGTGTGTGTGTTCCTGTCTGAGTGGATGTTCTGCAGAACCGATAAAGCCGCAGTTAGGAAACCGCGACCTCTTAGCGGCACTGAGTGTCGCGACCGCTAGCGTTAGCTTATAAGAGGGGCGAGGGAGATGAGTAGTGGAGGAGGGAGACAAGAGGCCACTTATAGGTCGAAGGCATGAGAAGGTGGAGAGGATGGGTTTAAACGTCACGTGGATCTCATTAGCGAAGCGTATCTGATAGCAACGACGTGTATTTGAACATAAAGAAGTGCGCGTACACGCCTGCATTGTGCACCGCACGACGGCTTTCGCCAAAACAACCTTTTTTCAATGCGTCAATTTGTTAAACAAACTTCTATACACTTGATTTCTAAACACATTGATTTCTTTTTAGAAAGCTTGCGATTGAAGCGTAATTACAGGGCTTTTGCACATATTTACGATATTTCCTGACGGCTTGACTAAAAAATCAGCCCCGTATCTGCGTGTTTCACATATCACTTGAACGGGTACAGCATTACGAATACCTTGACGTTTATTTTTCAGAAAATTTGCCATGGAATACGCATATCCAAAATGTTACTATAAAATATTCGCGAATGCTTTACCTCATTAGACGCATTTTTCACACAGCCCCCAAAAGCATTATAGAATACCTTTATAATACGAATGTTCGCCCCTTACTCGAGTACGCTTGCGCAGCATAGAACGCAGACACCCTATGTCTTGTAAATAAACTTGAACATATCCAGAATCGTGCCACCAGGTTTGTTTCTCGTAATAAGAACTATAAAAGCAGCATTTCACTGAATAAAGACAACCTTGGCTGGAAAACGGTAGCCCAAGGCCTCTTAGCAACGAAATTTGAACTCTTTTTTCCGTATTTACTCTCATCTCACACGTATTAACAAAAACTTGTACGTCCCCTCCCCTCACTTCATCTCTACGCGTTGTGATCATGACATTAAAGAACTTGAAACACGATGCCGCACAAATGTGTTTCATTATTCATTCTTTCCTCACACCTCCACGCTTCAGACCTCCTAAAGTAACAGCACATTGTAAAACACTCTCCCAGTTCCAGCCGTTTTTAGATTCAAATTTCCCCTGAGTTATAAGCTAGCTGTCCCTTGGCTTTTGCTTGTACTGTCGTTTATTTATTTTTTCTTTCCTTTTTTTGATGACATCGTGATTGAATTATATGTCGTCACTTTTTATTGTTGTATACACCGCTTTTTAATTAGCTCTTTATTATCTTTGTCTGTGTAAACATATACCGTTTTACGTGATTATTTTTGCTCGTGCTAACCTCCCCCCCCCCCCCCCCCCCCTCGCAATGATGCCTTCATGGCGCTGCACGTACTTGTATAAAAAAATGGCAGCATATCCACGGAGTGAATGATGGAGAGTGGGACGAAGCATTAGTCCGTTCATTCGTTCTAGCTTCCATCCGTCAATGCGTCCATCCGCCCATCCATGCGTGCGTCTGTTCGTGCGTCCGTCCCTGCGTTCGTCCATGCATCCGCCCCTGCGTTCGTTCATGCGTCCATCCATGCATCTGTCTATGTGTCCGTTCGAGCATCTATTCAATACTCCAAGTACCACCATCTCGCATCTTTTCATCATATATTCCCCATATAGAAGCACCGCCATCCAGCGGACATTCCAAGGACAAAACGAGAGGTGGCGCAAGCACACTTTCTTATGGCGTGCGCTTCGGGTCTACTTCCCACCTTTAGCCACCTCGAGTTCATGGCACATACTAGTTCACTGTATTCATGGCACAGCGGCCCAACGCTCACTAAACCTTTCTAAAACCAAGGAGGTTACGCCCAGCGAGTATAACGTAGCAGCTTTTTCCTGTGGAATAGTGATCAATGTACATGCCAATGGCTGCTAATGGGAAATGAGAGACAGGAGAATTCGGTTTTTACTTTCTTACGGCTTGCGCTTCGTATCTACTTCCCACCTTTAACCACCTAAAGTTCATTCATGGTATATACTAGTTCGTTGTATTCATGGCACTGCTGCTCAACGCTCGCTAAACTTTTCGAAAACTAAGGAGGTTACACCCAGCGAGCATAACGTAGCAACCCTTTCTTGTCAGATAGTGCTCAATGTACATGCCAATGGCTGCTAATGGGGATCGCACCGTGTGCGTTAACTAAAAGCCGAATGCTCCTGTCTCTCATTCCCCATTAGCAGCCATTGGCATGTACATTGAGCACAATTTTTTATTGTTCAACATCGCAAAGAAGAAATGTCTCACCTACACCATCTTCGAGGTCAAAATGTTATACTTGTTACGTATGCAATGGCTACGAGGGACGAACGGGTGCCGCTATAAAGAGCTTCGCCCCTAGAAATTGATATCTTCGGTGCGTACCCGCTTTGAGGAGGCAGGGTCACTAAGCAAAGGGAATGCTTTATGCATGCTATTTGTATGTTGTTCAGCAGCGTTGGCGGCCACCCACCACGGAGCCCAACGAGGGGACGCTGCAAGTTTGCGGATGCTGAAAGCTTGCAGACTTCAGCCGTACAACACTACTCTAACGTAATGCGCATAGGCCAAGGTAGGCTATTTGCACAGTGTTAACCCTTGCCGCCGAGAAAATTGGAAGTAAGCAGAATGGAGAAGTAGACAGGAAAGATAAAAAATGTGAGAAAGACGAAGATGTAGGGAGAGAGAGATAGGAAAAGGCGACTGCCGATTTACCCTGGGTGGGTCAGCCCAGGGGTGCCCCCTACGTGAAGCCGGGGCCAAAAAGGTGTGTTGCCTCTGTAGGGGGTCTTTAAAAGTCCGATCACCCAGCGTCAGCTCAACCTCCAGGATCCCCTTTTCCCCGGAAGCGGCAAAGCCACGCACGGCTAGGCGTGAAAGAAAGTCGAAACCCTCCCCCCCCCCCCCCTTTGGCTCGGGTACGTGGTGTCGCTACACACCAAGCGCCTGCTTGCACAGACGCTGCGGGGGATGGGCCCTTTATACTCCAATGTAGCGTAGACACGCGCCCAGGGCACAGCGACGCTACGTTAGCGAAACGCGAGCACTTATAGTCTGACGCCAGGCGCGACCCGCGTCCACACTCTAAGGCAAAGGGTGTTAAAAGGGTGTGTGGTTCATGCTTTTGGGGACTAATGGGGCTGCCACAACCATTAATCTCTTTAAGGACTGATGGCACCGAGTCTGACAGTTAGTCCCCTCAAGGGACTAACTTTTGGTCCTCACATTTACACCTTAGTGAGTAACCATAGTCCCACAGTTCACCCCAAAGAACTAACATTTATATAGTCCTCACATTTGCACCTTTTAAAGCAACTGTTAATCCCCACATTTACACTATACCGGGCAACCGTTAGTCCTCACAGTTGCACCTTGCTGGATGAATGGTTGATCCACTCATACTCTAATCGGATGAAGTTTTTGTCCCCAGTTCAAACATTGTTTTTTGTTTATTTTCCACCAGGCCTAATACTTTTTTCGCCTGTTTTTCTGCGCAGTGAGATACAAATTCCGCACAAAAAACACGCGAAAAAGTAGTTAGCTACTTATGTGTAACTGCTTTCGCAGTCACGGCAACAACGAAAGACAAAAGTGAGACATCGAAATCTTTTATTTTTTACATACACATGAAGTATCTCCATTTTTTTAAGTGAATTCATTGTGAAGTGTACAAGTCCAGTCTCGTTGTCAAATCTTGTTCACACCTTGGGTGGCTCGTCCGACGGAAACGATAGATGACAGGCATTGCAGACGCCAGCGCACGCAGCCTTCTGCCTGTTGTGTTCCCACGGCTGCACGTACAATAATACAGTAAAAATAGTTAGGCACACGTCACAGAAGATGAAGATGCACGCATATGACAAGTACGTGCACGTTAATATAAAAACAAGCGTTAAAATATGACACACAAATAACTTTACCTTCACATCTCGCACAGTCCTTCTGGAGCTGCTCTGACGAAAGAGATAGATGACGGGCATCGCAGACGCCAGCGCACTGTCTTCAGCACGGTGTGTGCCCACGGCTGCACAATGAGTATGTAAAATAGTGAGTCACACGTGACAGAGGATGAACACAAATGCATATGAGAAATACGTGGAGGGTGAAATGAAAACATATGTGCGATACGACATGCTAATAATTTCAACGTGATGTCACACATCGTCCAAGACTCATTTCGATTCCCGTAGCGAAACAGCTTAGGAGCGGCGGCCGCAGTCACAACTCCGCAAACCACCGTGCCGCTAACAAGTCAGCGAGTCCTAAGCGAGCGACGTCGTTCAGCTCGAGCAAGCGAAGGCGAGACCAAACACGGCGCTGCACGCGGAGGGTCTGCCGCCAGCGAACTTCGAACGGAAGAGCGAGCGTACGCTTGGCCACCGCCGCGAACAGCGCCGAGCTAGTTTAGAGCTAGCGCCAAAGACATTGACGGTGATGCGGCTCTTTTCAACAAACTCGAGCGAGTGCAGCGCGCAAACGCGAGTCCGCCGCCGCGGCCAGTGGACGGTGCCGAGCTTCTTGCGACCGACTGGCGGGAAAGCCAACTGTAATGGCGACAAATTTTCAGTGAGTTCTGACGCTAGCGAAAGCCCCGCAAGCCCGTGCTGGTGCACTTACAGCACGTGACATACTACAACGAAGCTCTTTAGGAAAACCGGTAACGTGTTTTCGACGACTCCCAACGCAGCGACGAGGTATCAGCCCAATATTGTCAGCCCGAAGCTCATCGTGGGGGCGAAGACAGGCGAGAACTCGATGAGCGAGTGTACGGGAGGCCAACGGCAATGGCGGCCAATTTCTAGGTGGTCGAAAAATACAGGCGAACTGCAGAAGCCGAAGCTGACTTTCGCGATGCATTTCATGCGTGCGATATACAACACGACCGAGCCCGTTGCCGGCAAGCGCGATCCGCATCGCACACGCGACAGGTAGAGTAGAATAAAGAATGATAACCTACTTGCCTTAGAATCCTGCGCTGTTTTCTGCCCTGGGTTGGACTGAAGTTTATATCCGATAGGCCTGTTCTTCTCGGCCGCCATATAGGCCTTCCCAACTATTGCTGTCGTGTATTGGTCGTGACTATCTTGAAGCCAGAGATATACAGCGCGGCGTGGTGACGTGTCGAGACCTGTTCTAGACTTCATGGGTGCAGCGAAACGCAAAAGCAGCAGCCCACGCTCATCCAAGCATACACACAAGCACCATGTCGTAATTCTTAGATCGTCGAACCCAGGCGGCCGTGGTCGAGCACTCCGAGCGGGACACAACGCAAACCGTCTCCGGCAAAATACGGGGAAAGACGGAGCCAGCAGAGGAGAAGAGGGAGGCCTGGTCACCTTGGCAACGCTTTTCGCGCTGCCTGCAATGCCCGGGTGGTTCATCCCTTGGTTTCGCGTTCCACGCTTTCCTCTGTGGTTGCTCCTCAACGGTCTATCTGTTGATCGCGCGTGCCGATGGGGCTCCGTTACTCCTTTTTCGGGTAATTTGCCTTAGAACGCATCGGCACGGCCTGGCGGTAACTGGCGCGAAGTGCGGTATGCTGCATTTCGCGCCATTGCGTTACCCAGACAACACTGCATCTCCCCCTTTTCGTGACGGAGGGACTCCGGAAGCGCTGAAACGCGCATGCGTCAAAGCAATGCAGCGCGGCGCGCCCTTGTGAGTATATCGCAGGACCGGCGCCTGGCATTGCAACGCTGGCGTGACGCGACGAAATGAACGCCGGTGAGCACGCGCACCGCGTCACGTCGAAATGAACTGGAGTCTTGACTGTGGCACGTAGTCATGTTCTCACGTGACACGCATCTCATGATTATCATATTTGCACCAGTCACATACCTTCGTCATCCAATGGCATCACCTGATATTGAGTTTGGTCCATGTGAAACTAGTTAAACAGAGCGAGCACATCTTGAGCGTAGCTTGTAGTCATGTTGTTACATGACACGCATCTCATGTTTATCATGTTTTCACCAGTATCATACCTTCGTCATTCGTTCACGTCCCGTAATACCGAGTTTGGTACATGTAAAGCTAGCGAAACGGCCGCGAGCGCATCATGAGCGTAGCATGTAGTCACGTTGTTACATGACACGCATCTCACGATTGTGATGTTTGCACCATTAACATACCTTCGGGATCGATTCACGTGCCGTAATACCAAATTGGATATATGTGATGCTAGTGAAACGGCAGTGAGTGCATCATGAGCTTGGCATGTAGTCATGTTGTTATATGACACACATGTCTTGATTTCCATGTTAGGGTCTGTCGCTTGCGTTTGCCATGCAATCATGTCATACCATACCAGTTTTGCAAGGTGCCATGTGAACGAAACCACCGCAAGAGCTGCAGGATGATGAAATGTATATCATGACATAGATGTCATGATTTTCATGTTATGACTAGTCAAAGATGCTCTTCATACAGTCATGTTATGCCATACCAAGTTTTGTTTCGATACCATTATTGAAACGGCCAGGAGAGCAAAACGTCGTAGACGGCTAGGTAGATGGATACGCTCAAAGTCGCCGAAGTTCGCTAAGAAATGCTTCGCATTTAAAACGTGCGTAACGAATTTGAGTACTCAGTACTGTACTATGATAGAACATAAAGCCGTCCCTTGGGCCTCTCTTGAATAGTAGTTGGTGCACGCGCGCAGAACTGCTGGAGCCGCGACACAATTTTTCTACGGCAGATCTCTTCCATTGCAGCAACAATTGATCCACAACTTCTTTCAAAAATTTTGTCACGCTACAAGCTTGTAAATCGAAATCATTGTTTGCTCTAAATACTTGCCAGACTGGATTACTCAAGGCGTATGAAAGCTTATGTTAAGCTATTCATAATTTACAAACGATATTTGCTGAGAGCTCAATTGGGATGAAAAATTTAAGAGTGTCAACAAGCTCATCGTAGGTGCATGCCTATGAAATGAGCATTGATATATATGTATATATATATATACATGCTCATTTCTTAGGCATATATATATATATATATATATATATATATATATATATATATATATATATATCAAGCAAAACAAATTTTCTTTGGAAGTCTAAGACTTCAACCCTTGTTCTTACAGTTCTAAACCGAGTGCCTTGAATGAACATCTGTTGTTTTTTCTTTTTGCTGCTTGATTGTAAGGCTATGAGCCCATTTTTTCCCTCTGTAAATTTCCCTCTGGCTATTTCGTTATCTATAGCTGTTTATCTCTGTTCCCTATTTCCTTTGTCTGTCTTGCGCTTCTCCTTCAGTTTTTTCAGAAGGCACACATCACTACGATACACGCCCATGCCTCTACAACGTGATCTATTCTGAAGCATATGAATTCGTTCTATCCGCGAGCCCTTGGTGTAGCCGCATCATTGCAGCACTTGATGCTGGCGCTCTAAAACGATTGCTCGAAGAGGCGTGAAGTGAAACATCAGGATCTGTCAATATTAGGAACATTCCGGCTTTGAGAAAATAGAATTCCCAAACCGCGATTTCATGATCACGGGTCGGTACTTTCGTTCGACCATTCTACAAGCTGGCGAACGCGGACAAGAACGTGAAAGACGCTCCCCCCCTTACCGTTTCCGCCAAAGAACAACGATCGAACGACAGCCGAAACCTATTAAGCAAGGAAGAAAGAAAGCGAGAAAGAAAAAAAAGAATGAAAGAAAGAAATAAAGAATGAAAAAAAAAGAATCAATGATAGACAGAGTCAAGCAATGAAAGAAAGGAAGAATGAGAAAAAGAACGAGAGACAAAAATCACGAAAAAGAGTAAGAAAGAAGCCATGAATGAAATAATGATTGACTGATATGTGGGGTTTAACGTCCCAAAACCACCATATGATTATGAGAGACGCCGTCGTGGAGGCCTCCGGAAATTTCGACAACCTGGGGTTATTTAACGTGCACCCAAATTCGAGCACACGGGCGTACAGCATTTCCGCCTCCATCGAAAACGCCGCCGCCGCAGCCGGGATTTGATCCCGCAACCTGCGAGACAGCAGCCGAGTACCTTAGCCACTAGACCACTGCGGCGGGGCATGAATGAAAGAAGTAAAAACCAAGGCGACAGAGAGAGAGGGAGAGAAAAAGAATTAAAGAAAGGAAAAATAAAAAAATAAAATAAAGGTAGAAGGAATTAAAAAAAAGATAATGAATAAGGAAAATGGAGAAAAAGGCGAAATAAAAAAAAAGTGACAAAAAGAATGAAATAACGAATGAAAGTAAGAAAGAGCGCAAGAATCACAGGGCTAATTAATTATTTAAATATTATAATTGTTAATAATTTATTAAGGGAAGAAGCAAGGAATGCACGCTTTCACCAAACTTCACTTGTCCCCCTTTCCCCAATCTGGGAACAGCTCTTAAGTTTTCATTTTCTTGGTGACCTTGGAATATGTTTCAAACCAAGCTTGCCTGTGATTCCTTTTACTTGGAAAAAGGGCAGTGAACACAGGGTGGTGTGGCCGACCCTGATTATCACCAGTCTGTCTACGCTTTGCTGTGGACGACGCACACGAATCGCAAACACCAATTTCTTTACAAACCCAAACGAAAAGTTCGTTCAGTCCGTCTGTGCTCCATATCACTAAAACGTTAGCACAAACCAAGCAAATACTTCGATGTTATAAATACTGTGGCGATGTCAGCGACTTCAGGTGAGTTTGGAGGTGCATCCGATGGAGGCGGAAATGTTGTAGGCCCGTGTGCTCAGATTTGGGCGCACGTTAAAGAACCCCAGGTGGTCGAAATTTCCGGAGCCCTCCACTACGGCGTTTCTCATATTCATATGGTGGTTTTGGGACGTTAAACCCCACAAATCAATCAATCATGAGTTTGAAGGTGCAAGGTGTGCTCGCTAAGCGCTGGCATGCTGTGGACAGGGGAGTCTTGGACTACGAGAGTAAAGCGCGACTTTAATCAACGCAATGAGCGTGTCAGAGGCTCTGTTTGCCGAGACCCGAGTAAAAATCGATGATAGCCCCCCTCCCCTTCCATCCGTGCCTCCATCGCAAACGTGAGTACCGCCCTGAGATGGCTCGATAACTTAACGCCTTAAATGTGGCCTTCAGTTTCATTCCAATTATGCCAATCTTGCACGGGTGGCATACAAGAACACGTCCGATGCATTGATCCATCCATCCACTAACCCACCTACCCATTTACCTCACAAATCAATCGTACATAAGCACCTATATCGAACACACGTGTACTATACGAAATTAGCTGTTGTATACACGCAAGTCACGTGCTTCTAGCGCAGCTACTACATATGCACCGTTTGCATTTCAACACATCATCAATGTAGTACAGGGTAGAATTTAGAAAAAGCGACGGTAATGTAAAAAAAACAGAACTGCAATAAATGAGCCAAGCAATTTTTTGCGCAATTTTCAGCGCAGTTTAAAGCACTTATAACCACTGCGGCAAGAGCCGTGCTCGTCTGGCTTTTTTTTCCCCTCGGGGTAGTACACCAATTCATAGTGTGCGCCTTGTCCGCTGTGAAGTACGATGCTGACTGCATCAACAACGCTGCACTCTGAACTGTGAAATTCACGAACAGCTGACGTTTCTGCAAGCTGCCCGCGCGTAGCGCGGATCGTGCCAATAGGCTCAAAGCGAGTGCCAATGCTGCTGTTTCTTATCGCATTTGATATCCACTGATAAGCGTATCATTTGTAACAGTACATTACAGTGAAATTTGGCACTGTCATGCCTCTTATACGTGCCAGTCTATGTTTCCGACGCGGGGGAAGGTGGTTGGGACTCTATTTTCTGTTCTACTACAGTCGTCGCTCTTAAAGTGGCGGCCTGCTCAAACATGTACGGATGCACAGCAGACACTGTCCGACTGTCACAGTTTGCTACACTTACAACAACTGCCCGATTTCAACAGATAGTGGTGGTAGTGGTGGTGGTAGTGGTAGTGGTTACAACAGGAAAATGCACCTAATTTCTGCAGCCCCGTAAGGAGCACGGCGCAGCGCCTCAACAGATGAACACGGCATTGACTGCCGGCTAGCGCAGTCAGCTGTCCTCACCTTCCTGACAGTGACGTCATGAAGCTTCCACTAATTGCAGTGGCGGCGAGACTCGCGATGGTGGCCGCGGTGCCTGCTGCTTGTTTTCGGAAAAAAAAGTTATTTCCACTAGATTATGTAAATTTTTTACTTAATTTTCGAGTTCGCAGTGTGAAAAACGTAACATAACACCAGAATCTCGTTTTTTTAAAGTGTTTTAGTGTTCCTATAACGCCTCGCATTGACAACGCGGAGATCCCACGTTCCATTTCGCGTGCCGAAATCTTTTTCCTAGATTTTTCGTTCTTGAGTTTTCATATATATATATATATATATATATATATATATATATATATATATATATATATATATATATATATATATATATATATATATATATATACGGTGCATAACATCGACGCCGACGCCGGCTGCGAAATCCAGCCGAGAGTGCCTATATATTTGCTATCGCAATAAAAACAACCTAACACTCGTAAAACCCAAATCTACAATGATTGCCTAACACGTCCGATGCAATAGGCTATACTTAAAAGTGTTTCTAAAGAGAAAGATATGTGCTCTCTTTGTTCGTGCCGTTAATAAATAAACAAATAAATTATGTCAAATCATCTAGCAGAATCTAGAAGTATTGTTTGCGTTTACGCTGCGAAATGCTTGGGTACATAGAAGTCTTTGTAACACTCAATGCGCCAAACAATGTAAGAGCATGCAGTGCAATTTAAGCATTGCACGCCTCGTCACAGTTAAAAGGATGTTCTGTGGAGAATGCAGATCATGCTTCTAGGGTATAACTCGGCTAAACTTACTTGGTGCCGGCGTTATATGCTTAACGCTTACTGATTTCGAAAATTACATTTTCGAGTCATTTTTCAATCGGGCTTACGTGAACGACAATAACCGCATACAAGCGTAACAAAGTGGCGGGGAAGGCAGTAAATGACACTCAGCCCAAGGTCTTACCCCAGGGAGCCATTCGATCACTTGTGCAACGACGGCCACTACAAAGTTTTCACTGAAGCCCAAACGGCCTTTTCTAAGTGCTGAAAAAAAAAAATGCCACTCTTGGCGAGAATGCTGCACAACGCTCGCTTACTACTTGCAATGAAAGAGCCTGTACATGTGTGCATCACGTACACTCTGCGGATATTAGCTTCCACTGTGAAATTCCCCTCTTTTTTAATAACTTGTTAAACATTTTGTCTAACATACTTCTGTTGCGTGGAAGGACCGAGTAACCGTAATCGAAAACAGCGTACAGAACGACCATGTGAAAAGAAAACAGACCGTGAGTGCTGACTCACAAATAAGTTTAATCACGAGATAACGAAGTAATCTGGTGGTTTTGGGACGTTAAACCCAACATATCAATCAATCAATCAATCAATCAATCAATCATAACGAAGTAATGTGCAGTGACACAAAAACCATGCAAGAAAGGCGTTGTTATTCTTTATATACGCTCTTTTCAGGATAAATCCGAAACAACTCGGGAACATTTTTACTTTATTACAGATTATATGAATACGATCCGCCTTGAATGATAAAAAAGTACCGAGCCATTGCAAGCACACCAATAAGGAAGTGAAGAAAAGCATATAAAGCGCGTTAATTGTAACTTTCCATGAATAGGTAGCAGTGATAGCTATTACATAATAGGGAGAATTCGAATGAGCAAAATAGGATCTAGTTTCACCAGAAGATTGAAGCAACGACATGCTAGCAGCGAAGCGAAAAGCTATACGCAGTAGGAATAGCAAACCAGTCCTTTGTTACCCGACAGGGCGTAACTCCCGAAAGCAGTGTCGTAATGGCACGTTACCACTCCTTCTAACAGAGGAGAAACGAAGAAAAACTCACTGATGTCACTTCCAAGCACTTTTACTTTGAACAGGAATATTCACTCGCCTCCTATATGCTTCACCAGATACTCAATGACCGACTTAAAAAGATCATAAAGGGTATCTTAAGCTTAAGGAAGCTATGTATTCATGTAAAAAAAGTTTGAAACAAGACATACGGGATAGTTCATTGGCGCGTGTAAAACATGTTCGTCTTCCTTTCCCGGGCAAAAGCATCAAGAGCTTAAATTTCCGAGCACTCGGAAAGCGTTCTTCTATAGGACCCAGCGGGACGCTCAATTTCCTGATCCTCTGACGTTCGTGACGGCATCTTGCAGCTTTCGTGTAGACATGGAAAGAGAATCATGAATGAAGCTGGAAAACTGAAGGCACTTCGGCAGAAAACGAGGCAGTATTTCTATTTCCCTTCGAAACCCTGGAAAAAAGTAGCCCAGCCCTCTAGATTTCAGCAACCTCGATTATTCGTTTTACGACGCCTTTATTCTCACTTTTTTCCCTTAATTTTGTTTTTTAAATGAACTACTGATCTCGGCCAATCAGTTTCCAGATCTTTTTGTTTTTCTTTGTAGCTGAGTGAATCTTATTGTTCGTCCTTTTGTAGGGCCCTAGAGACAGTGAGAATGGCATCCGTTTTTCTCATAGAGACGTGGGCCACTACTTGCAGCCCGAAGGAAAAAGATGATATCCGTTTTATGCTTTTTATTTTCTATCTTCCATTCTACTCCTGGGACTGCTACCCTATATATCCTTGCGATGTAGTTCTAATGATGATATTGCAGTTACAGACATTGCATTGCATTACATTGTAGGTATTGCAGTTACAGAGCCTATACACGTGGTCATCAATTTCACGCTCTGTCTTCTCGCCGTCAGTGTGCAATACAATGCAACATCTGTCGCTGTGGAATCGCTAAGCTTCGAGCAGTAATAAGTGCCCCACGTCGTCAGGCAGGTGGTTTGAAACTGTACATTCTGTGCACGTCAACCTGACCTGACCACGCCTTACCGACGTGGCAAAACTATAGTACGGGAGTTATCAAAGTTATTTCACTACCAGCTGGGAATGGTCAAAAACACTGTCAGAATTCTTTGGCCGTGCTGCTGTGCGCCGGTTTCGTACTGATAGGTGCTTGCGTGGCAAGGTACAGAGCCAAAATCGGCCCGAGATCGATCGGTGCGGAGAGGGCCTCGCCGCCACCGAATCGGATTCGGCGCACTTTCCGAGGCTGGAATGCTCAGTGTGAACGTGCCCTAACGCTGTCAATGACCGTCGCTTGATGTCAGTGACCGCTGCCAGTGATCAACGTTCCCGGTGACCAATCATGACTATAGCACTGCTAAACAGCTGGTCCCTGAACTCGCGCGCCTGAGAGATTGATCGTGATCTCGTGCAAACGAAAGCATAAGCGCTCTGTCTCACGAAAATGTGGAACGTCGCATGGCCCATGATCAACGGCTACCAATAGATCACGTGTACACTGAAGCGTCTCGTTGCCTTCGCCGCCGACCGGGCAGAGTGAGGGGGGAGCGTAGGAGAGGATATGGGGAGAGGGATGCGCTTGCGCAGTGTAGAGCAGACGTGTGAGCGAAGGACGGACACAGTCCAGAGCAAAAGCTGCCTCGCATCTAATAACGTAATGCAAAGCGCATGCACGAAAACGCACATATGTTTTCACGAAAAAAAAAAGGGCGCAGCAGTCAAAAGACTAAAGTAGAACCTTGGCCGTTGTCGACAAGCACCGCTCGTCTTTGCCACAGTATGCCCAAATTAGTTTACACTAGTGTGGTCTGTCCGCTCGAGATATCTCCCAATGAACGTTTCCAACATGAGTCAGCAGTTTTGAGTCTAGCTCTTGTATCGCTTGAGAGATGGCCGCACTTGTTCGAAAAATATCTTTCGTTTTAGCCAAAATTTAATTTTTTTTGCGAATTTTGTTAAGAAAATGTTGTCCAATAAAAGTTAAGTGTGGCTTACTCGTGCGACGTCGTGGAAAAAGCAGCCTTTTGTCATCGGAAAACGTTTTAGGCTCTAATTATTCAAATTTTGAAGTTTTCTTTCTGACCTGACGTGCTATCATTTATCAGATTGTTGGCGATAAGCGGATTTTGCGAATCGTGAAAGAGACTAACAATCTAAGGGACACTAAACTTCGTTATGCTAATTGGGCTTTACATTCACTTCATCTTTTGAATGAATACATGCTCTTTAGAAGCAAATAATTAAGTCTCAATTCGAAGTAAAGAATATTTTATATCCAAAAAAATTGATAAAATACTATGGTTGAAGTGTATGAGAAATACGAACAATGCCTTCACCCCACAGTGGCTACAAACAGGCCGATACTGATGATGATGACCAGTGCCAAAAGCGACAAGCCCCTCTACCAGTAACATCATACGTGATGTCTCAATTCGTGATGTCTTTATGGACTTTTCAAAGGCTTTCGACCGGGTTTCCCACCTGAAGCTTAACTATAAACTAAGATGTCTATTAGGCGAAGGACCACTCACACGTTGGATTGAAGATTATCTTTCAGACCGTTATCAGTACGTACAGTACAATGCCCATGTATCTGATACTGTTCCCGTTCTATCTGGTGTACCGCAGGGTTCTGTATTAGCCCCGATGCTATTCTTACTATATATAAACGATATTACTAAGCACGTCGACGTAAACATTAGATTATTTGCAGATGACTGTGTACTGTACCACACAATCAAAACTGAAGATGACCAAACAAAACTTAGTAATTCTCTGTACAAAGTGTCTCAATGGTGCTCAGACTGGCAAATGGTGTTAAATGCAGAAAAGACAGTCTACATGAACATTACTAACAAAAAATCAACACTTACCTTTCCTTACAGTATCAACGGCACCCCACTACGAAATGTTTCACAGTACAAATATCTGGGTGTAACGATAAGCAGTGACCTAAGCTGGAATGCGCATGTGCAGCAAATTTCTAAAAAAGCAATGAATAAATTGTTCTTTCTCAAACGATCGCTTGCCGGATCTACCTTTGAAACACGTTCTCTTGCCTACACCAGTCTTATCCGACCGACATTGGAATACGCCAGTATTACGTGGTTTCCACACACTAAATACAACATCGCTGCGCTTGAGCGCGTACAAAGGAAAGCTGTCCGTTTTATTTTCAATCGCTACAGGCGTAGCGATTCCCCAACAGAACTTCTTCGGCAGGCTGGTCTCACTACCTTGTCTAACCGAGCGAGAGTGCACAGATTGAAATTCCTATATTTGTTGTTAAAAAATAAATTTAAGATCAACCCCAGGTCATTTGTTACATACAGCTCTGCCAGAGAAACGCGACACAAACACAAATTCACGTTAGAAGAATTTCGTCCTACTAATAATGTATTTCGCTTCTCTTTTTTTCCACGAGTTGTAAGAGACTGGAATGCCTTAGATGAAATTACTGTTACTCAGCCTACGCTAGAATTATTCTCTGAACTCGTGGAGAGAGCTGTGTGACACAGACACATGTCACTCTGGTTATTGTTATTGTGATATGGATGTAGTATGCTTGTTTTAATCTCTTGCTGTGTGTAAATTTAGAGTGTGCCTTTTCGTTTATACGTGTACATGTCTATTTATTACAGAGCGCATAATATGCTCTCCGCATTACTTCTGTACATTCATGTATAAATCAACTCCCACCCCTGTAATAATCCCTTTGAGGGATTGGCAGTATTTTGAAATAAAATAAAAATAAATAAAATAATTCGGGTCACGTGACTGTACTGCATGTGACGACTGTCGGAAGTCCCGGTACAACGCTAATCAGGGTACCGAAGCACGCTTACTGGTAGCCAAATGCAGTTGATAGAGATCCCGGTTTCCTTCCTATGAATGCACTCGCACTCACACATCGCCTTCGAGTTCATCGTCGTTTCCTTAGTTCATCTCTGGTGCCTAAATGCTCCATGCATGATGGTATATGAGAATATATGGCGCCAGAAGACATGGCTAGACGGTTTAGCTTCTTTTTGGGGCTCAAGAAAGAAAAAAGAAAAAGAAGAAAGGGGTGGTGCCGTTTTAATGTCGTCGTCGACTTCTATTCAAAAGAAAGTGGGCAAAGAGCCAACGCACAATGCCAAACGAATGATCTCGGGCATAAACTCAATGCGAAAATAATCAACAAAACAATCAAAGAGCTCTTTATAGTGGTCGCGAAGGGCACTCAAAAATTGAAAAGGTGCTGATTTTTTTTGTGTGTGTATGGGGGCGTTATTGTGCGGGCGTTTGAACAAAGTTGTACTCGGGAAGAGCGAAAAGGAACACAGAAAAAAAAAGATCTACATTGCCACGGTAAAAATCAAGTGGTCAATACAGGCATAAAGAAGGCTAGCAATGCCTTTTTTTACCGAACGAGAGGTGTGCGTGTGCCACCTCTCGTTTAGTCCTTGGAATGTCAGCTGGATGGCGGTGCATATGCGGAATATTTGATGAAAAGATGCGAGATGGTGGAACTTGGAGTATTGAAATGATGAACGAACGGACACACAGACAGATGCATGGACGGACTCACGGATGGCTGCACCGACGGATGGACGCACGGATGGACGCAAGGGCGGATGCATGGACGAACACAGGGACGGACGCACAGATGGATGGTGGACGCACGAACAGACGCACGCACGGACGGGTGAATGGACACACAGACGGTCACACAGACGGACGCATGGACGGACCGAAGCAAGAACGAATGGACGGACGGATGCTTCGCCCCACTCTCCATCATTCACTCCGTGGATATGCTGCCATTTTTATTTACTACATGACACACAGGCCTCGCAATGCATTAGGATCTGACTGCGGAGCTTGCCGAAATTTATCGGAGAGGGGGTTATGAACAACAAGAGAGAAGGCAGGGAGGTTAACCATGCACATGCCCGGTTTGCTACCCTACGCTGGGGGAATGGGAAGGGGCCATAAAATGAGAGAGAGAGGAAAGAGAAGAGAAAGAGAGAAAAAAAAGAGCATTGTAAGTCAATCGGCTGGCACGTATGCAGCGGTGGCACTACACAAACGTTAAAGCTGGTCACGTAGACCTGTAGCGCTCAACAAGCACAAGACAGCTTTGACTGCTTTTTGAGCCGACAAAATGCGAGGACAGTGTTCCAGTAGCATCTGCATAGTGAGTGGTCGATCGTCCAATTGTCGCAGTGTGTCCGAAATTTATGAGCCGGTGATAGATATAGTTGCCTGCTGTCTGACCCATTGCAGCACTTTGATAAGAGCCACTCAGAAAGGTCGAAACATCTGAAATACTACAAGAAAAAATGAAGCCGAGCATCACTTAAACGCCAAATGTCAATTAAATGACAGGAGGTTGCTATCAAATTTCTAGGGAGTGCTTACAGTGACATTTGAAGAAGTGCAGCTACTCTACGACACGAGGAAATTGAAAAAACGTTTAGTACGTGACTGCTTGTTGATCGTCACGGGAAATGGACGGAAATCTGCTTCCCGTAGCAGGGTGCCAACTACCCTGAATCGTTAAATACTTCTGTACAATCAATGCTCACTCATAGTCGCATTCGCATTGCGGGTGTGGGTGTTCTTTCTTTCACCAGCTTTATAGGCAATCGTATGGGTAGGCATATTTACGCAGCGCTTGAAATCATGTTAATTTTAAATGCGAATGCTTTTATTCAGGATATGTCCGGCGTATCTCTTCGCTCTCACTCCTTCTCCCATAGCAACAGCTGCTGGCGGGCGCACTTATCCTCGCCCCTAACAATCAGACCATGTCTTGCGAGAGGGGGTAGCAAAGGGTAGGTGCACTGTTCCACCGCTTCTCTCGCCGTTTGTTCTCTCTCCTCTCTACGCACCACTCTGCCGTTCTTCCGCGCCTGACTCTCGAGCAGCTGAGCTAAAGATCTAAGTTGACGGCATGTATGAGCTCGGTGTCGTGGAGCTCGGACATAGGTGACGTGGAAGCTAGCTTGATGCGTTTTCACAATCAGCTATAGAATGCTAGTTGACAGCTGCCTAGCTACCGAATGAATTCTGCAGACATCTGATTTGCCTTTGAAGAGATTTTTTGTTTTACTGGTACGAACATCTATATATCTCTTCGTACGCACGGCTCTGCCCTGATCCTGAGTGTAACCTCTTGAACTTTGTGTTGTGTTGGGTGAGGCTTGTGGAAGCCGTGAAACTTTTTGAGAATATGAGTTCTGAAATTTTGAGTTGTGTTTCTTGTCTAATTCTGTCATGAGTACCACGCTGTGTGTGGTGCACTGCTATTGTATCAAGAGTTTGGTGCGTGGTTTTTCACCTATGTGAGTTGTTGTGCGAATGAAGCATTTCGTTCTGTGACGGCTTGTAGTGTGTATCCTTTTTATGTGGCATTTGCATTGTCAGACTCTTGTGAATACTCTGTCATTGTAAATCCCCTCCTACATGGGCCAACATATTGGCGTGAAGTATCAATAAACAAACAAACAAAATAACTAAATAGATAAATAACTAAGTAAATACATAAATAAAAATTCGGCAGATCCCACGTACCTGGGAATCGACGCTATGCGAAGCATGCGAAGGGAGGTGACCATGTTGCAATCTTTTGATTGAGTGACACGTCATAAAATGACGCTAAATATATGTACAAATGTTGCACGCACAGGCATACGTTGAAGAGTTTCAGATGTTTATATAACCAGTTGTTTGCACTTGCGCAACGATGCCAATTGGTACATGCGCATTAGCAACACCAGAAGCTAATATGAAGAGCTGGTAATGATGGAAGAAATGTACTCGCATTTCCTTTCAACTCTCTTTGGGGAGCTGGGGCATTTTTTCCTAAACGCTCTCCCATAGTAGAGTACATCTTATTTCGAATGGCCGAGCATTTCGATCTAAACACGTGGTTGTAAATGCTATTGTCATTAATATGTTTCCCAACATACTGTGCGGCACTTGTCAACATGTAAAACATTCACTGTCTTCAGCTGTGACTCAGTTGTGAACAATGGTATGTAACCACGTACCCCCCTCCCCCCTGAAATGAAAATTCTAATTTCGCACCTATAATGTAATAAAGCGTTTCATAATAACTGGGGCAGCATGTCACTGACTCGTAAGAGGTTTCATACAGTGCCCTCAATCGTTATCTATTTGTTCTTAACACATAGCAGGCTTAGTACGAACTAACAACTGATTTATAGGAGGAACAGTGCATGCGAGGTAAATTCAGGTGCATGCGCGAATCCCATTCGTAAGCATCGTAGAGGAATAGCCGGGGCCTTTTAGTTATCAAACGTTGACTAAAAAGTGCAACTTGTTGCGATAGAAATTGAAAGACAACACTAACACACTGGACACAATTTTGTTTATGCATAAAGCTTACAGCTATCTGGTCACCTGGTTCTGACACTCTTCATTCAATCATCATTCATATGTGGAGTTTAACGTCCCCAAACCACCATATGATTATGAGAGACGCCGTAGTGGACGGCTCCGGAAATTTCGACCACGTGGGATTGCTCAACTTGGACCGAAATCTGAGCACACGGGCCTACAGCATTTTCACCTCCATCGAAAATGCAGCCGCCGCAGCTGGGATTCGATCCCGTGACCTGTGGGTCAGCAGCCGGGAACCTTAGCAACTAGAGTACTGGGGCAAGGCTCTGACTCTTTCCAAGCCCACTGGTTCCGAAAGAACAGAGTGAACATAAGAAGGACTTATACTGCGAAAGCAATGTAATGTAGTAACAACGTTTGGGAAGGCTAGGTGTCCCATTTATAACCACAGCTGATGGTTATTTCATAAAACACCTTAACTACGCGTGGGTATTACGTTTTTTGCATGCTGTACCTTACAAGCGGCCTTCGTTGAGGCCGGGTATGACTCGGGTTGTGCAATGCCAAGATGACATTTATGACGTCGGTATGACGTCAAACGATGAAGTTTTTACGGGAGGATTTTTAGCATTTCACGTGTCCACGCAGCCGACGGTGGACGTCGATGCGCAACACTGGTCAATTTTCGCGTTTGATGAGACAGTTAGGGCGTTCGCATTCATACGACCCACTGAGAAGAGAAGAAGATGACTTTCACTTACGCGAACGCATGATTGTCCGCGTGGCTTTTAATGCGTATGACAAGAGAGCTTGCTTTAAGGGTTGCGGAATGCGAAATATCTGTGTTAAAAGCATGACGAAGAAATATGAAGCCTGAAGAAGTATGCCATGCTCCTTTCAATTAACAAAAATCAAAGAAAACTCGCACGAAGTCGGAAAAAGCTTGAAACAGTGAAAGTAGAAAATTATGAATTTCATTAAGACTTGACGTGGAGATACCAATTATTTCCATACGCTGCTTCAAGGTCGTTGCTAGCCATTGGCTTGATGATGCAAGGTAGATACGACTTTGGTTCTCAGCACAGAGACGTTTGAATGAAACCACACTCAGTCACAGACGCGACACGGATGTCTGAATTCCAGACACAGAAACTCACGCCGAAAGTAAGTGTTCGCACCTCTTAACAATCTATGGGCACGTTCACATCTCTTATATATCTACGGGCTTTCCATCGCTTCTAGCTTTTCTCGAGCCACTGTTGCCTTCCTTGTTCCTCAGTACACTTAATTTACGTACTCGGGGTCCTCGCTTACTGCCACCGCTTCGCAGCAATTTGGTATTTGGCTAACTGTTACTGTCACCTTTAGTGGTCAAAAGGTGGGTGAATAGTGAACTTTCTGCAAATTATGTGACACATACCGCTCCCTCTTAGACCATCCGTCTGTCCGTCCATTCAGTTCATCTGTCGGTCTGTCTATCCATTTGTCTATACGTCTGTGTATGCGTCCATCTATCCATCCGTGTATCTGTCCGTCTATCCATCCGTGTATCTGTCCGTCTGTCCATCCGTGTATCTGTCCGTCTATCCGTCCGTCTTGACATCCGTGTATCCGTCCGTCTATCCATCCGTGTATCTGTCCGTCTATCCGTCCGTCTTGACATCCGTGTATCCGTCCGTCTATCCATCCGTGTATCCGTCCAACTGTACATTCGTTTGTACATCTATCCGTGTATCTGTCCGTTTGAACATCAATCCGTGCATCCGTCCGTCTGTACGTCCGTCTGTACATCCGTCCGTCTGTACATCCGTGTGTCCGTCCGTCTGTACATCCGTGTATCCGTCCGTCTGTACATCCGTGTATCCGTCCGTCTGTACATCCGTGTATCCATCCGTCTGTACATCCGTGTGTCCGTCCGTCTGTACATCCGTGTATCCGTTCGTCTGTACATCCGTGTATCCGTCCGTCTGTACATCCGTGTATCCGTCCGTCTGTACATCCGTGTATCCGTACGTCTGTACATCCATGTATCCGTCCGTCTGTACATCCGTGTATCCGTCCGTCTGTACACCCGTGTGTCCGTCCGTCTGTACATCCGTCTGTACATGTGTCCGTGCTTCCGTTCGTCTGTACATCCGTCTGTCTGTACATCCGTGCATCCGTCCGTCTGTACATCCGTCTGTACACCCGTCCGTGCATCCGTCCGTCTGTACACCCAGCCGTCTATCCGTCCGTCTGTACATCCGTCCATCTGTACATCCGTGTATCCGTCCGTCTGTACATCCGTGTATCCGCCCGTCTGTACATCCGTGTATCCGTCCGTCTGTACATCCGTGTATCCGTCCGTCTGTACATCCGTGTATCCGTCCGTCTGTACATCCGAGTATCCGAACGTCTGTACATCCGAGTATCCGAACGTCTGTACATCCGTGTATCCGTACGTCTGTACATCCATGTATCCGTCCGTCTGTACATCCGTGTATCCGTCCGTCTGTACACCCGTGTGTCCGTCCGTCTGTACATCCGTCTGTACATGTGTCCGTGCTTCCGTTCGTCTGTACATCCGTCTGTCTGTACATCCGTGTATCCGTCCGTCTGTACATCCGTGTATCCGTCCGTCTGTACATCCATCCGTCTACCCATCTGTCTGTACATCTGTTCGTCTGTACATCCGTGTATCCGTCCGTCTGTACATCCGTGTATCCGTCCGTCTGTACATCCGTGTATCCGTCCGTCTGTACATCCATCCGTCTACCCATCCGTCTGTACATCCGTCCGTCTACCCATCCATCTGTACATCCGTTCGTCTGTACATCCGTGTATCCGTCCGTCTGTACATCCGTGTATCCGTCCGTCTGTACATCCATCCGTCTACCCATCCGTCTGTACATCCGTTCGTCTGTACATCCGTGTATCCGTCCGTCTGTACATTCATCCGTGTATACGTCCGTCTGTCCATACGTCTGTCCGTCCGTCTGTACGTCCGTCTGTACGTCCGTCTGTCCGTCCGTCTGTCCGTCCGTCTGTACATCCGTATGTCCTTCTGTGTGTACATCCGTCAGTTAGTCGGTCCGTCCGTCAGTTCGTCAGTCCGTCAGTTCGTCAGTCCGTCCGTCAGTCCGTCAGTCAATTCGTCAGTCCGTCCGTCCGTCCGTCCGTTTGTCTGTCAAATCGTCCGTCCGTCCGTCCGTCAGTCCGTCAGTCCGTCCGTCCGTCTGTCTGTCCGTCTGTCCGTCTGTCCGTCTGTCCGTCTGTCCGTCTGTTCGTTCGTTCGTATGTCTGTCTATCTGTCCGTCTGTCTGTCTGTCTGTGTCCATGAATGTGGGTGGATTAGCTTTGAATGTTCCCGACAATCACGTCACGTAGAAAGCGCTGTTCGTCGCGTCAGCTTTCACGCTCGCATGCGGCACGAGTTTCAGCCTTCGCACCACTCTAAGTTGACGTTTCACTAGCACAGAGTGCTACTAGACTAGACATAAAGTTATGCGCGCACTAAGTGCGTCTTTAAACATTTCAATGAGTGCGTCTGTACACTGCATTGACTGATGTTGAAAGCACGGCCACCATTACGAATATTGTTTTAAACTGATGGTAATCCATCGCTGAAAACACCTTCCCTTTCCACTTCTCCCTTGAGTCATCGAAGAGTCTGATAAAGCGTGTTCATTTCCGTAATTAGCACTGCGAACTCTTGCTTTACATCTGGCATATTCGGAGCTCCGGACCGTAGCTTGGAAAGAATTTTTTAAAGTTGAAGACATCTCTGATTTCGCGTTCCTCTGGTAAGGCGTTTACAACACAGACGTTCTGTTCCATAAAACCTTCACAGGCAACATTTCGCAATCGTACCTGAAGAATATTACCAATCCAGCTCGAGAGAGAGTGGCGTTTGCTTTATCTTGAAGTCGTCTGCTCAACATTGATAGTGTTTTCTAGATAATCAAAAACTACCTGATAATGCCCGATCATTCCCACGTGTAATATTCACGATGAAAGTGCTTAAACATTTGTAACACGTGCCTTTCTGATTTCCTCGTCTTCCCATAGTCGCTTTCCTATGTATTCCAATCGTTTTATTATCGCTTTACATCGTTTTCCTATCTCGGAACCAAAACATCAAAGGTGATATCGTGAGAAAATATAGTTGTCCACATGAATTCGATATTCTACCAGTAACAACTAGGGAAGTAGGAAAAACTTAAGAAAATATACAAAGAGGCAAAGCCGCAAGTGAAAATAAGGTAACAATGAACTTCCTGAAAGATGACGGAGAAAATGTGTTGGGAAAATTGGCCACCTTATATAAGAAGTGTCTCTTGACGGGAAGGGCACCAGAATCTTGTTAGAATGCCAATACCATCTTAATTTATAAGAAAGCACACGTGAAGGACTTGAAAAGATATAGGCCAGTCAGTTTACTGTCCGTTTTCTAGAAACTATTGAAAAATAATAGCTAATAGAATTATTGCGACATTAAAGTTCAATCGCAGAGGACCAGGCAAGATTTCGTTCAGGTTACTCCTCAATCGACCATATTCATACAACCAATCAGGGACTAGAGAAATGCGCGAAATACAAATAATCCCTACTCAATGCCTTCGTAGATTACGAGAAGGCGTTTGAATCAGTCGAAAACATCTGCAGTAATGCAAGCACTATGAAATCAGGAATCAGGGCATCGATGAACCCTACATAAAAACATACTGGAAGCACCTACACAGGCTGCACAGCCTGTGTAGGTTTCTTCCAGTATGTTTTTGTTTGTTTGGAGAACTATGGTGCACAGCCACCATAGTTCTCAAAAAAGAAAGCGACAGAATTCCAACAAAGAAGGGCGTAAGGCCAGGAAAAATGACCTCTGCAATGCTATTCACCACGTTTTAACAGAGTGTTTTCAGAGCCCTAGATTGGGAAGAGTTAGGTATAAGAGCTAATACAGAGTATCTTAGTAACCTGCGATTCGCTGATGACATTGCTCGGGATTACTAAACTTCACACAAAAGGCACACCCCGATGTGGTGCTAAATCATGACGTCATCACAAGAAATCGTCATTTCGTCATACCATGAGTGGAACCCGAAAGCACATGATGTGCAGACAGCCTGCAATGTACCCGTACACTGAGGCCATACAAAACAACGCTGGGGGCGGAATTCTTTCGAGGGTGAATGCATCAATAAAATCGAATGAGAAATAGAGAAAAAATGGCTTTCGTCTGCCATTCACCGAGCGGGTACCAATGAATCGATGAAAGAACGTCCCTTTTGTTACGGGGCGGTCAGTGGTGCTTTAGCAAGCAGAAGGTTCTTGGCATTACTATCATTACATAACGGCCTAATCTTGTCCTGCCTAGGTAAGTTTATCTCATAAAACAACTCATACATGTGCAGTTTAGATTTGTGCACACTATCGCAGACTAAGCTTGATTTCTGTTTCTTTTTTGACTACTTCACCTCGTATGCCTAAGCAGTGCATTCGAGGTGAACATATCTATTTATCCCCGACCTGTCTACCTTTCCTGTGTTGGCCCTAAAATTTCCGGCTCGACATAGACTAGTGCACTAGCCCACGCGCGGTGCTTACACTGCCGCTTTTCTTTCCATCACTGCTACAAAATACGTATTTTTAATGTAATGGTTTGTCGCTCAACGCTCTTTGTTACATTTCCGACTTCCAGCTACATACTTTCAGATGGCACACTTCGTTCGGTTTCCCGGATATGTGTAAATGATTTTACCATTTAAATGCCGGGTCGCTCTTTATATTTATCGGCTGTCCTTCAGCTTTGTTAGCGTCTATTCAAAACAAATTTTGAGATCGCTGAAGTTGCTACCGAAATCAGTACCACCATGCGTCAGCACATCGTAATGTGAAGTACAGTCTGAGTTCATTATTTTTACATAGTGCTATTTTTAGCCGTAAGGTAAAACATAGGGTAACCAAACCATTGTTTAAACTAGGGTAGTTTTGACCATGACATAGCGTAATTTGCGAAAGTAATTGACAACACTGCCGTGAGCTTGCCATGCAAATCATGTTGCATATGAAATGCTCTAATTTCCATATTACCACTTGTCATGAATGTTGGTGATGCATAAATTTGCCATCATACGAAGTTTTTGAAACTGTGTGCTGACCAAATGGACGCAGGAGCACCATGGCCCTGGCGTGCAAATGATGCCATTCATAATAAGATAGTCATGATCTTTATGATATGACTAATCATTATTATTCATTGTACATCCATGTTATGCCATACCAGTTTTGATAAAAATACCATCAATGATGCGCTATAGAGAGCGAAGTCGTAATCGGCAAGACCATACCCTACCATAACAGACAGACAGACAGACAGACAGACAGACAGACAGATATGTTATGTCATACCAGTTTTGGTATAAATACCTATATTGATAGGCTCTGGAGAGCAAACTCGTAATCGGCAAGACCATACCATACCATACCATACCAGACAGGCAGACAGACAGACAGACAGACAGACAGACAGACGGATAGATATATGAATAGATATATGAATAGATATATGGAAAGATAGATAAATATATGATTAGATATATGAATAGATATATGGAAAGATAGATAGATAGATAGATAGATAGATAGATAGATAGATAGATAGATAGATAGATAGATAGATAGATAGATAGATAGATAGATAGATAGATAGATAGATAGATACGCTATCAGTCGCCGAAGTTTGCTATAAAATGCTTCGCATTTAAAAGTTGTAAACTCGGTACTCTATGCGTTGAGAAAGTGGTTAACGGCTTAGAGTACTTGGTGCTCTACTACTTGAGAGCATAAAGCCATCCTGTGAGCCTCGCACAAAAAATGCATCACGACGACCCTCCAGTAAACGTGTGTTTAGAAAAAAAAATGACCGCAGTTTCCCGAGTGGGAACACTGGTTAGCATGTGGAGCATATATGTTGAACTGCGATAAATGTGGTTTGTAATTTGCGACATGCGTGTGTGTTATGAGTGAACACGAGTGAACACGCACGCACGTATGCTGCGAAATACGATGTTTATTGATGAGAATCTTTGGTTATTTTGAGCAAGATGGCTTTTTGGTTCGTAAAGTGAAGGGCGAGTGGGTCTGATTGCAGCGGTCGAAGGTCAAAATTTGCAAAGACGTGGTCGATGCATGTCCCGCGAACCGTGGTCGGATGATGTTTGCCGTCGTGCGTTGCTCGTTTCAGCGAGTGCCGCGACTCCATGTAGTCGACCACCCAATCGTCCCTGATGACGTCGACGTTGAAGTCGCCAACTATCACGAAGGGTCGGCGTTGTGGTCGTTGTTTCAGGTATTCTTCCACGGCTTCGTCGACGTACTTCTCCACGAAGGCGCGCGATAGGTTGGACGCGAGATACATCGTCATGACGTCGACTCCGCAGATGCTAGCGACGCAGTGCTCGCCGTTGGCGCGTTGTTGAGCGCCGGGCTTGACGTTGACGACTCCCGTTTATGAGTATTCAAGTATGAGTACGTGGCCTTGCTAACGGAACGCAAACGCCGACGTTTGCGCACCGCGAGCTCTTCTCAGCGCGGCCTTGTCCACGGACGAAGTGTCTTCGGAATTGCTTGCGGTTCCGCCAACACATTGGCTGATGCTGTTGGAAGGAATGTCAGTAAGTAACGAATCGGCAAACATGCCGATTCGTTAGCATACATTTTTACCAGCGACATCGGACGTCAAGCGACCGCACAAACCAACCGATGAAGGGCGGCGTGCCCCGACACTCGTTTATTCATAGCAAGCACCGGCCCCAACCTGCGCATGCGCGCGTTAGCATACAGCTGGCGCACGTAAATCTAAAGGTCGCGTGGAGCGTGGAGGGGAGAAGCGAGCGCAGTGCGCGTTGAGTTGAGAGGAGGAAGGGATGCACAGATGGCTGGCGGAGGAGGAGGGAACGCTGCGGACGGCGACGGCGCATGGCTAGCCCCTATAGTATCACATGCTCCGCATGTAAAAGTAGTCAACGATTTATAGGATTTTGTTCTGTATTATAGGACAGTTGAAAGCCGTTCCTTGGGACTCCCACTTTATGAGACAGTGGGCTTGGAAAAAAACTGGTGAACGATTTAGAGTCCTTGGTACTCTACTATGGGAGAGCACTAGGCCATCCCGTGGGCCTCTGATACACAAAGGACGATTACCAATTAAAGAAAGTTGATGAAGAGCTTGTTTAAGAGAATTTTATTTCCGGAACATCTTAAATAGCTTATGTGCACACAGAAAAATGGACAGTGGTGATCTATGCGTATGTACAATGTAAGCTGTTATATACTGCGAAAAGAACCTATTTGCGTATGCAGTGATGTCAATGCAAAATTGTACAACAAAGACGGGGCATTCATGAAGATCGAGATGATTAAACTTAAATAAAAGTAAGGCTATATGAAGAACAAGGGAGGTCATTCACAGTGTAGGGTGATGTTTTTGCATTCACCTGTTGGGAAAGTTTGCTCTCGTGCTCAAGAACAATACCACACCAAAAAAGATATGCTTCTAATGAAGAAAAGAAAAATACACAATGCAATTTCACAGTGGTAGAACCTCTAGGCCACCTCCTCAATAGGGGAGGAGAGGCAAGGACACTGTTTTTTTTTCACAATAATGTATCACGTAGACCAGCGCCGGAGGAAAGCCTCCTCTCCCAGCATAACTAATTCTTCGTTGAGATGCATAAGCATTACGTTTCTTAAGCGATGTAGCAGAGAAAACATGGCTCTTTGAGGGCGTCCCCTCAGGCGGGCCAGTCCCGTACGCTTCCATAGGATGAAGGTTTCGATAGCCATTAAATGTTCGACAAAGTTGTCCCTGTGGCGAGACTTCCATTGCATGCTTATATGAACATGCTGGTAACCATGCGCCAAAAGGTGCGCGCTATTGTACATTCATGAAAGACATGGTTCAGCGTTTCGACGCGGCCGCATTGCGGGCATGTGGCGGAGGGTGCCATGCCCCACGTCGCAAGGCGGTCGGCCGTTGGTAAAGCCTCCCATTCCGTAAGCCAGTTTCGATCCCCGGACTTCGGAGGGGAGGGACGGATTTGTAAGCGTCCAACGTCTTTTCGCGCGGCATTTCCGGCGCTGTTCCTCAGTTAGACTTTAAAATGCTGTTTGTTCACTCATGTCGGTGGGAGACATTTCCATCAGTTCTTGGACGGGAAAATCACTTCGCCATTGTTGCAAAGATTTTATAACATGCGTGTAATACGCTGGTGGCTGTTCAGCAGCTGGTCCCTTTTCGTTTGTTAAGCCAAAAAACCTTCTAGAGGTACCTAACACTACGAGTTGCCTGCCTCGATACGATGAGTTTTTCAAGAGTGCCCAAGTGTTTTTGAGAGCCAACATGTGGCACATTACATCAAGGTTTGGCATACTGAGCCCTCCCTATTATACTGGTAGGCGGACCAAGGCTCTAGCAACAACTTCGGCGTGGCCATCCCCCAAAAATAGTAGTACGCAATGGCCACTCTCAGCAAGACTCGACTAGGCGGTCGAGCAATTCCGGCTACATAAAACAGGGGCGATGTTATGCTTGATTTGATAAGTTCTTTCAGTGAAAGGTAAGTGGAAATTTCAGGTGGTTTGTATGCGTCTGTCCACTTTATTTTGGATCTCTTTCCATGTGGTCGGGGACATTACATGGAGTCGGAAGGAAAGTTACAGAGCTCGTGGTTGGCAGCAATTTCGAAGAGGTACGAACATTTCATCGCAAATGGACGCGCGTCTCCGTTTATGAATGCGTGAGACTCTCTTTGATATCCAAGTTCTGCTGTGGATTAAAAATGTTTCTGAAGCGCATTTTTTGTTAATTCTCGCTAACGAGCACTGCGGAGTATATTGCAAGTGCTTCAAACTGCCATTCTTATATTTGAACGCCACTGAATGTTCTGTATATTGTGAAACACGCAAAATGATGTTTTTTTTTTTGGCTAACTTGGCTGAGTGCAAGGAGTCGCCGGTAGTTCGTTAGCCCATGTGAAAAAAAAATGGCAGCATATCCACGGAGTGAATGACGGAGAGTGGGGCGAAGCATTCATCCATCCATGCGTCCGTCAGTGTGACCATCCATGCGTCTGTTCGTGCGCCCGTCCCTATGTTCGTTCATGAATCCACCCCTGCGTCCGTTCATGCGTCCATCCATGCATCTGTCTGTGTGTCCGTTCGTCCATCTATTCAACACTCCAAGTCCCACCATCTCGCATCTTTTTATCATATATTCTCCATATAGAAGCACCGCCGTTCAGTGGACAGCCCAAGGACTAAACGAGAGGTGGCACACGCACACTTTCTTACGGCTTGCGCTTCGGGTCTTCTTCCCCCCTTTAACCACCTCGAATTCATTCATGGTATATACTAGTTCATTGTATGCATGGCCCTGCGGCTCAACGCTCACTAAACCTTTCTAAAACTAAGGAGGTTACACCCAGCGAGTGTAATTTAGCAACCCTTTCTTGTTCGATAGTGCTCAATGTACATGCCAATGGCTGTTAATGGGGATTGCAGCGTGCGCGTTAACTAAAAGCCTAATGCTCCTGTCTCTCATTCTCAATTAGCAGCCATTGGCATGTACATTGAGCACTATTTTTTATTGTTAAACAACGCACAGAAGAAATCTCTCACCGGCACCACCTTGGAGGTCAAATGTTATACCTATTTCGGGTATGTGCCACTGGTGGTTACCTGCTACGAGGGACGCACAAGCCACGCCATAAAAAACTTGCCCCAACTGCGTCATGGTAGAGACCAATCGACATGCGACGTTTGAATGTGTGGTTTCCCGCCTTTTTTAGATGTGGAGCATCTAATACTCGAGGCTTGTAGTGCGGCGCCGTCCGCAAGCTTCCTACTCCTTCTTCCACCATCTGTGCATCCCTTCCTCCTCTACACACCGCGCGCGCTTCACTCCTCCACCATCTGTGCATCCTTCCTCCTCTACACACCGCGTGCGCTTCTCCTCTTCACGAACATTCGCTAGCTGTATAATGTAGCGCGCATGCGCCGTCACGCTTCGAGAACATCGGCAGCTGACGCGCGCGCATGCGCCGTCGCGCTTCGAGAACATCGGCAGCTGACGCGCGTGCATGCGCCGTTGCGGTTCTCCCCCTTCTCGAACATTCGACAGCTGACAGTGCATGCGCCGTCGCGCTGTATATATACTCAAGGTCGGCGCTCGCTCGCTCAGTTGCCGCTCGTCGGTTGGTTTGTACGGCGCGTCGACGTCCAAGGTCGCGGTAAAATGAATTCCAACGAATCCACAAACACAATGATCGACGTCCCTTCGACCAGTGCCGCCCTTTCGCATACGTGTGTACGTGTTCACTCATTTAACACCCCCTCCTACAACCACGTTAACCAATTTAGCCATCGACCCAAGTAAGTGGCACTTTAACACCCCGTTAACCAATTATATGCTCCGCATCCTCCTCAGTGTTCCCCCGAGGGAAGCTGCGGGCAATTTTTAGGCGTGTGGTTAATGCTGGTTTTCGGGGACAAGGTGTGCGAACTTTCGTGTCCAACGGCCGATTTCCGCGTAGCTGCTTCTCCGCTCTCTTAATAGTTGCGGGGCTGTTCAGCGTTTGGAGAAACCGATGTGAGGCCGTAGCTGCCAATTGCCGCCGGCGTGCTTTGTGGCCGATACTGGGGAGAATGAGACGAGAGATCTTCGCGTTCCTCTCCGAAGAGCTTTTCTTCCTCGGGGAGCAAGAGTTTCTGCGGCATTGGTCGTGCCCTTTCGTCAAGGTGGAACACGAAAGGATACAACTCATTTTCGACCGACTTGGTGCTAAGCAGCGCCCGTTGAGTTGTTATATATGATTTCATTTGTTACAAATTGTGTTTCATTTGATCTATTGTATCGTTATACCCCTGTATCGTGATATCACATTGAATTTTTGTGTACATGTATGCCAACATAATCATGTATATTAGAGCAAATGTCTTCACTGTAACGTAGTGATGTTAGTCGTGAAATATAGATGTGCCGAAGTGTATGTGCCCTGTTACTGGAATGGTATGAAGCCTTTGTGTTCTGTACATGCTGTAAATAAACTTTCTAAACAAGGAGCTTCGCTTCTAAAAAATCTCAAACGAGGAACGAAGGGTCGTATTTGTTGACGCAGCTTCTTGCGCCAATGGGAAAGTTTTTGTCGCAGTGGTGGTCGATGGGGCTGGCCATGTCGTCAACTTAGCGATGGTCAGGACGAAAGACCCAATAATTGCGGAACAGGTGGCCATCGCCTTAGCACTCAAGATGGATAACATTGAAGCCGTCTACAGTGATTCCACGGAAGCACTACGGGGCTTCGCAAAGGGGACGGCCTCAGAACAAACGTTGAGAATACTACAGGGCAAGGACATAACGCATCATCTACTGAGTTGGTTCCCCGCTCATATATGACAAATCAACGACTCCCCTCTCAATCTCAATGAAGCAGCACATGAGGCGGTACGAGGCCTCTCCAACCGCGCCTCCCCGGCCATGCGTCCTACCGATGAAGGGGATAGCGGGGAAATTCTTACAACCTATAATTCTCACAACTAAACATTTGTACCTGTCTAAAAGGATTTTCCCTCAACCTCACAAACGTCTAACTCAGCCCCAAGCGCTTACATTAAGGCTTTCGCAAACGTGGATGTACCCTATAGATACTTTGAAAATGTTACACATCATGTACCCTGACCTATACCCAACTAATCTTTGCCCACATTGTGGGGAAATAGCTTCTTTAAAACATAGGCTCTGGCAGGCAGTGTACCCAATTCGCTCATTTATCGAACACGACCTGTGCCAGATGGGAGGCGGCAATACGCAGCTCGTATTTGGCAGATCAGCTCCGGGCTGTCCACCAAGCCCGCGAGGCGACTGAGGAGCTCGGCATCTCAGTCCCCACGTAGGAGCGGCCCGCAACACAGTGATCTGTGTTTTGGAAGACCAAATACAAGTTTATCCAATTCAATGGAGAGAGAGAAAGAGAGAGAAGTAGAGAGGAAAGACAGGGACGTTAATGATTCATAGAGAGTTTGCAGGCCCCAAAGCACCCTTTACCGAGGGGCCCATGCAGTCTTTATTCCAAGACCCCACTGGACAAGCCCGCTACCTGCGCTCGTTAAAATAGAAGTCCTTGCGCCTTCAACGCTCAGCAATCGAGTAGGGCTGTATCCTATGCCTGCCTAGTAGGTGAAGGGTTAGGGAGAAGGGACGGATTCATCTGACATGGTCACACCATGTGAAAGTTATCGGTTGCTTCTCCACGGTGAGGGCACCATTCATCAATTTTCGGGTCGAAATATCTTTACTACTTCAGCACACAACGAGGTGTTGGTCGGCAGGTGCCTTCGGGTTCATTAATCGGCCTTACTCAGGCCCTTAGATGGTAGCGAGAAAAGCCGACGTCGTTCGCAATAGTACACCAGAATTCCTCTGATTGGCAGAAGCGCTTAGCTAGTATCCGTACCGTGAAAGCCTGAGTGAGGTGCTGGGTGGTTTAGCACGCACGGCGCCGCATCCACAGCCTGGTTACTCCAAACGATGCGTTTGGGTGAGGGGTCTGAATACCTGATGAGAAGCTTTAGAAGCCGCAATGGCAACGGTTAACTACACCGTATACTTAAGTGTACTAGGCCACTTTGCTTGGTAATGAAGGAATGGCTACGAAGCCAAGGTGAGCATGTGCCGCCGTTGAAGAACACAGTTCACTCCATGTTTTTCGCGGGAAAATCACCAAAAAACAAGATCAATTTATTTTCTACGGAGTGCTATTTATAAAGTCTCACAGCACGCGCTTAGTAGAGATCTTTATTTGTCTTTCTTTATATGCAACGTCATTTCGCGTTTTTGCGCATGTGAAAACGTCGCGTGAACATAACAGTCAAAATGGCGTCCTCGTCTTTAGGTGAGTGCTCCCTGTTTACCAGGTATTCGTATGACTCGCCGATGTAGCTCGTGGTGAAACTCGCTCACAAATGGCTGTCTAAGTGGAAGAAGCAAATGAAACAAATGGTACGCAATGTTATTATTCAAGTGCAGTCGTCATTCGAAACGCGAGTGAAAGCGGACTACTTCGCAGAAGACTAAATGTGATGTAGCTCCGCCCCCATTAGCATTCTTTTCATTTCCAAAAAAAAAAAGCTGTTCGCGAATATGGTACACTGTAATCGTACCCAAGCCCCTCAAAGAAAAAATGTCCTCGATGAAAGAAAGGTGCCATCATTCCTTCAGTTCATTTACATACAGCGCTTGACTATGCTATAGTGACCAATGTGATATCAAGGGGCTACTGACTACGTTGTTGTGTAAATGGCCGTGTCAAGATAGAACACTTTCGGTGCGTCAAGCGGAAAAGCACATCGTTGATTTTTTATGTTCGCAAAAAGATTTGAATTTTCTTCATGCATTAGCTTTCCGAGTGCTTTTCTCTAAAGTTAAAGCACGGGATAACAATTTAACACCTAACGGGTGGGAACGTATACCGCAAGGAATTACAGCAGCACGTTTTTTTTACTTTTTTTAAACTTGATTTGTGCTCATTTGTTTCACCGAGTACCAAAGAAGACTGCGAATGACTACACACGCTAGGACAAAAACTAAAACTGTTGCAGTGGGCAGCCATAGACGTCGCTCCTGAAAAGTACTGCTAAACGATGATCGATTGTTTCGCTGGGTCGTATATGGGGCTGGCAAAAAGACTTGTCTTGGTGGAGCTTCGGAAGTCATGAATAATTCAGCAGTAGGGGTGGAAGCGGAGGTGAATGGGAAGGAAGCGAAATGGATGAAGTCGGGAGGGAGCTGAGTGTACTTCCGAAATACGAAATGCAACGTTTTACACTCTCAATTTGGCATCAGGACTCACGTGGAGAGATGTCGTCATCCTCCTACCCGCACTTTTTTCTTGGCCAGCTGCCCCCCGTCCCTCCGGTCCTATATTTTCTGTGCACGTATCTACAGAAAGCGTTTCACTAAAAACGCTCACGATTCTGCATGTCGCTCTAGGGAGCAAGCCTCCGCTATCCAGCTGTATTGCTTATTTGTATCCGTATTTACAAATAAACCACCATTTCTTTTTTCGTGGCGACTGTTGCTCAGTGATGGCAAAGATCCTTTTAGAAGATGCACTTGCAGTTGCGAAGAAATGAAGTTACAAAGTCCTTCATTTCTTTGATGTACGTGCGGAAAATTCCAACGCTAGGGAGCAATTATTGCAGCAGTGATTACTCTAGTGAACAATCATTGAGCAAATGCAGCAATTATTGCTAGTGATTGAAAAATGTTTAGTTAGAAACGGAAAAAAAATATGGGTTAATCAAGCACGTCGTGCACCAACGCAACTTCTCATCTACTAAATCAGAAACATGAACATTTTTTTTTCTACCACCTGAAGGATTCTTTCGTCAAAGTATACACCGTTTTTATTGAAGTGTTGAATTATAGCATTTGACACCAATACATTACCATTTCAAATCTGTTCCAAGAGAACAGACTTTTGGGCTAGTTTATTCGTTACGTTCAATGAAGCCTCGGCGCTTAAAAAGCATTCAGTTCACTCGTGTTCTCTTCCTTGGGTTCCTGTATTTTAAGCGCTGTGGCTGCATTACACTACAAGGAAATAACTTCAATTTGTCGAACATCTACGATATGGCTTTGCATTAGTTTCTCGTGCTTACAATATATATTTAGCCACTATACTCAGCGCGAGATATAGGAAACTTGGCATCACAGGGCCATCGATTGAATATTTATTTATTTACTTATTTATTCATGAATTTATTTATTTATTTATTTACTTATTTTGTCATTTATTTATTTCTTTATTTATTCATTTATTTATTTATTTTTATGAACGGCTCGAAGTAGCCTCGACTCGTTCAACGCAACCTGCCTCGCATTTTTCACCCGTGTTTATTACCGCGGATTCAACAAACGCAAGTGCTTTGATGGGTGTCGCCCAAGCGCAAAACAAGCAAACCAGGCAAGAATAAGAAAAAAAACAAGGCGAACCTTTGTTTGTACGCACGATGTTCAACCATGAACCTACTATAAAATGGTGGCAATATGGGTGGTTGCACTTTTTTTCGGTGCCATACAGTTGACAGCACTTCTGACTAACAAATGAGCTATCACGGCAATGGAGATTAGGAAGGATGGAAACTGCAAGACAGGCACATCAGTGGCGCCATGCATTCTCAGATGTGGCCGATTTCAAACTGTCTATAGCTGTCACCCGTGTTGTTCGTGCAGAGTGCGATTCGCCGTTGTTCAAGACGTGTGTTGACCGCTGCGCAGTCGAACACTAACAAAACGAAGTGAAATTAGTCGATCACGCGTGATAGCCATGCGGGACATGGTAGAATTGGTGTTCGAATGGATGGCGGAGTATCGTAGGAGACAATCCGCAAATGGCATTCTTCTGGCATGGTAAAGTCAGGAGCTAATTTTTTCCGGACATACGTCGCCTGAACAGAATGCTAGCATAGCGAAATTCGTAGAAATTACGGGAAATGCGGAGAAATAACCCGCCTGTACGTTCAGAGGTTGTGACCATCAACGGGATACTGACACAAAATTTCACGGCCGAGATAGCCTACGCGATCGATTATCGGGAACATGCGGTATCATCTGCATAAGATCCACCGCGAACATATAGTTTGGGATGCATTTTACATGAATCTTGAATTTGCGTGCATGTTCGCCACCCTCGTGCTATGGACACCCTATAACATAGAGTTTCTTAAAATTACCTAGAGGGGACTCTGTAGCTGCGATCATTCAGCGTCCATGGGAATGGTGGGTAGTACGCCCATTTGCCTAGTCTTCGTACTTGCGGGCGGCGTATCGTACTTGCGGCTTCGTTTATTGCTGCCTTTTGGTTTCGTTTTGAAAGAAAGATTCAACCCTTTTGAACTTCGGGACCAGATTTGGAAAGGTAAGCCTTAAAGAATAAGGTGGCGAAGCGGAACCGCTGGACATTTGCTGATTTTTGTTTCGTGAGAAAACAGCTCCAAGCCACACGAACACACACGGAGCCAAAAGCAGGCAGAAGTACGAAGATTAGACAAATGTGTGCACTAGCCATTATTCCCCTGCACGCTAAAGCACCGTGCGTTGCAGCTCCCATAGACAGTAGCGCCAGAGTTCCCTCTTTTGTACATTAGGAAACTTTATGCCCTATAATCTGACCACACGTTGCCCCCCCCCCCCCTACCTCCGTTACGTCACCACGCTGGAGTCAGCGCAAGTTGTCATGACGTCATAGCCGCCATATTTTTTTTGGCATGTTTGCTCAAGCAGACTGCTGCTTGGTAGCTGCACGTGATGTTGTGGCACATGCGTTGAAAGTTTTCAGTTTGGAGACACTGCTGTCTCCTTTCCTCTTGATAAATACTTCTTGATGCGGACTATGCGGAAGTACGTCACAGTTCTGTGTGCAGGCATGGTCGAGCGTTGCGTTGTGCACGCTATCCGTGGCGATAGTCATGTATGGTGGCTTGTCGTTCCTGGAGCTCTCTCAAACTGAAACTGAGTCTGCTCGGTAATGAGGATAGGAAATCTTTGAGCGAGCTGGCGGTTTAATATACTTACAACAGCGCAACAAGAGACAATAGATAGGAAAGAATAAAGGCGAGCACTGTTTGTTTTTTCAGCCCTCGTCTATGTATCTTCCTATCTATCGTCTCTTGGTGTGCTGTTGTCAGTATAACATTAATGAGTAGCCTGTAATTACTTATCTGTCACGCACTGCAGCAAACAATTTGCCGTGTTATGACTGACAGGCAACCACCAATACACTGCACAAAACGAGAAATCGTCAGGCTCCGAAGTTTATGCGTCAGTCAGAACCCTTGTAAGCGAGGACGCGTCTGGCTGAAAATATTTCTTATTGGGATTTTTTTTGTAGATAGCAGAATACATTTTTCAAGCTACCAAAAGTGGTGAAATTGCCGCGGCTGAAATGAGATATTTATAGCGTCCCCTATCATGTTTCGCACACCTTCGTCGAACGCGCGCACACACACACACACACACACACACACAACACACACACGGACACACACGGACACACACACAGACAGGCACACTTTAATTATATAACGTGGGAATGAGCGGCCTTGCTTGCTTGACTTTTTACAAAGTGGCTCATACCCGCTACGGTGGATAGGCCACCTAAAGCAGCGGTCAATAAAAGAGAAAAATAATGTTGAGATGTAGCAATATGACTATCAATTATCTGAGGATTATTAAGTATAGAATTAGAATATTCAATACAATAACATAGTGTACCGAAGCCTAACTATTTTTCGATTGCCGATAACTTGACCTATTTTTTCTAGTGTCTCTGAGATAATGCGCACGTGACAACAAAGACGTTCCTATTGCTGTGGTCGAGAGAAGAAGCCCGAAGGGAAATAAGAGTTTAAGAATTCAAAGTAATTCTCGATTTTCGGAATGAAATTTAAGAACGTTTTTTTTTCTAAGGCATTAGGGAAACCATTGAAATTGCGATATTTCTTTCTTCCTCTGGTCACCTCGCGCAAACTCGTTATGAATTCCATTCTGACGTAGATCGAAGAATAACAATGTTTTCAGCATCAGAAGTTTTTCATTACGCTATTGGCAACTCGTCCTCGCGTCTGCAACGAAGAGAGCGTCAATTCGTTCCGAAATATACCCTTCTTGGCAAGAGACTGACTTTCTACAAAAAAGAAGTACTCACAGAGAATCTCATGAATTCGCCGAGGACGAGTCGAAGGCGGCAACCAACGCCTTGTTTTTCTTCGTAGCCGATGTATTGGTGTGGCATTGAAAGTAGGGATAGTCGAGGCGGTATAGCATTTCTGCCAGCACACGGACGACGAAGATAGAGTAGAGCCTAACGTAGACGCACAAGCGATGACGAGTAAATGAAAAGATTTAGTTGGGAAAAACATGAACTCAAAAACTAAAAAAATAAAGGATCGGCATCGCGCAGAAGTGCTCAAATTAATGAAGGAGAAAGACGGCTTATCACCTAACCACAAAACGTGCTGAATTCAATTCCGTGCGCACAAGAGACAGTGATGCAGGTTGCCCCTACCACTTTTCTGGTTGTCTGAGAACTATGTTTTGATAATATCTCTGCGTCAGCACCGTCATATGCTCGGCGAATCAATATTTTCAAAAACGTGTCAGCGCTAGTCCGCGCAACTTCCATTCTAGTCGCTCTTCATCGTTCCCGCGCCTTACCCCAACGCGCCAATGTGTTCACCCACCCCCGCGCCCCTCTCCAAAAGCTTTCTGTGAATAACACTTTGTAATGTTTCCAGGGTGGTCTGCCTCGGTGTAACAGTGGTTATACGGTGCTCGGCTGCTGATTCGATAGCCGCGTGTTTGATCCCGGCCCCTAAACGTCATCTCTCAAAATCATATCTTGGTTTTGAGACGTTCATTTAGGCAGATGGGAGCCAAGAAGTGATTCCTAAAAGAGAAAAGAAGAGAAAAGTGAGCCCCGTTATTGTCTGCTTCAATGAGTGACACCGCCACAGTAGCTCACGAAGGATGGGGGTGAGGAGGGATAAAAAGGATAGGAGTAAAGATGTGGGAAAGCGTAAGAAGGAGGAGAGTGGAAGAGACGTGAGGGGTAAGCCAGAACGAGCGACGACAAAGTGAGGGGATACAAGAGATAGGAAAGAGGGGAGCACGCTCACTGGAGTCCGAGGACGGGGCACACCTGCGAGAGCTCCTTTCGGAGCCACTGCAAGCTTTCTGTAACGGCCCTGGTTTTGAACTGCCTGCGTGAATGAAGGACTTTTCCCAAGCGATGATGTTATGCAACGACGTCCTCATCACGTCAGAATATTTCGTGGTCTGTGCGTAATCCTTGTCTCTCAAGCGGGAGCAGCGACAACATTGAAATTTGTTTTCCCTTGAAGAACAAAGTATCACACTTTAGTGTGGCAGCCTTCGGTATGAGACGTCACTTCCGTTCCTCTGCAATGAAGTTCAAGAATTGTCTATTTATTTTAGGTTACATCATCTCTAAACGATTCTCTGTCAGGCGTTGGTTTCGTCTCTCTTGCAGAGGTTCGTTGGACACAGTCGTAACTACCCACTGAGGCTATTCAAGAATTTCGATGTCCCTTAACACATTACAGCACGTATGAAGGAGAACATGCTGTATTCTTTATCAATTCTCGACACTGGAGTCGGGCTGTGGATCTATTGCCGCGTATTGTTGCGATGCAGTCGATAAGGCACTTGACTCGAGAACTCCGACAGCGTGCTCTGAATTTCGTACCTGGTTCTCGTATTGTGCTAATCGAAAACAAGTCTGTCAATTATGTTAGCCAGTTTTTTTTTTCGGAGCAACATCATATAAGTTCTAAGAACCATTCAGTTCAAACGTTCCATAATTCGTATCATAACCGTGGAACGTACTCTCAGGTTGCACTTATCAGACGTTTTACGTAGATATAAATACTGACGCAACATCTGACGTGTTATTACATGCTTAGTATTTTTGATCTCAATATAATCGGCAATTCACCCGAAAAGAGTGCAACGCTCAGCGCAGACTACACTAGGGTGTTTCATAAGCTTTGCAGTCGTAGGCATTTTTCTTAAGGTCACGCGCTACACGTGACTAAACAAATACATTGTAGAGCTTACGCGAGTACCACAAATTCGCTGGAAGGTTCAGCAGCTATTGTAAAAAACACGACGCTTCTCCGCCGACGATGATATTACCGACGCTCGACGCTCCGTTCGCAGCTATCAGGGTGCAAAGCAAATAATTAGTACCTTGCCTTTCCATTTTTAAAGACGATAGTCTTTCTTGGGGACCTTCGACGGAAGAATTTTGTCTGTCTCTCTGTCTGTACAATTGTATGTTTGTCTGCCCTAACAATACCTCAAATGGCACTAAACGGCCAACCCCATTTGCAGCGCCACCAGTATTGCTCAAGGTTTAGCGTTCATAGTTTTGCGATCGTCGAATAAAAAAGCAATGATTGCGCATGTCTGAGGCGCCATAAGAACACTTCGAAGTTTTGTATGTCTGCCTCTATACTAGAAGAGGCACACACAAGTTACTTTAAGGAATGTAGCGTTTAATCGCGCTGCGCTGACAGTGCAACGCCATGCTCTGAAAGGTGTTTCCAAACTTTGCTACAACGTCACGGTGGTGGCACCTGCCAGTCGCTTTGAGTTCTACACATTATCACCTCCGAGACTGGCACGCATCTTTCTCCGCAGGCTGCACGCCTTCGTTTTCGAAGATAACTGCCAGATGGCACTTATGTCTAACGTGCCTCGATGCGGTCATTCGCCTCTGCTACAAGCTCGAGGCACTCTAACGCAGCGCCTGCAGAATACCATTCCCCGATTTTCTTGCATCAAATAAACGTTTTGTTCACTCTGTCCAGACGCAACCTACAGGAGAAAGTTGCCGATTGTACACCCATAGCCACCGAAAAGCGGCAATTTAGAACAGGCAGCGCTCAACCGTGCGAACGTGGCAGCGGGAGCACCGACGACTGTGTACGGTCGACATCATCAGAGCAGATCGGCTGAGTGAAAGCGATCGATGTTCAGATGTGTCAGAGACACACGCTTCCTGTCCAGACGCAAGACTATCGTCTTTCGACTACATTTGCGGTGTAACTTGAAGATTTGGAACCATTTCTTAGGAGCAAAACTTTTAGAGCGGCGCCCGTTCGTCCCCCGTAGTATGTAACAAGTATAACATTTTGACCTCCGAGGTGGTGCTGGTGAGAGACTTCTTCTGTGCGTTGTCGAACAATAAAAAATAGTGCTCAATGTACGTGCCAATGGCTGCTAATGGAGAATGAGAGACGGGAGCATGCGGCTTTTAGTTAACGCGCAGGCTGCGATCACCATTAGCAGCCATTGGCATGTACATTGAGCACTATCTGACAAGAAAGGGTTGCTACGTTATACTCACTGGGTGTAACCTCCTTAGCTTTAGAAAGGTTTAGCGAGCGTCGAGCCACAGTGCCATCAATACAATGAACTTGTGTATACCATCAATGAACTCGAGGTGGTTAAAAATGGGAAGTTTATACGAAGCGCAAGCCGTAAGAAAGTGAAAGCCGAATTCTCCGCCTCTCACTTCCCATTAGCAGCCATTGGCATGTACATTGAGCACTATCTGACTGAAAAAGTTTGCTACGTCATACTCGCTGGGCGTAACCTCCTTGCTTTTCGAAAGGTTTAGCGAGCGTTTGGCCGCAGTGCCATGAATACAGTGAACTAGTATATACCATGAACTCGAGGTGGTTAAAGGTGGGAAGTGGACCCGAAGCGCAAGCCGTAAGAAAGTGTGCGTGTGCCACCTCTCGTTTAGTCCTTGGAATGTCCGCTGGGTGGCGGTGCTTCTATATGGGGAATATATGATGAAAAGATGCGAGATGGTGGTACTTGAAGTGTTGAATAGACGAACGGACACAGACAGATGCATGTATGGGCGCATGAACGGACGCAGGGGTGGTTGCATGGACGAACGCAGGGACGGACGCACGAACAGACGCACGCGCGGACGGGCTGATGGACGCATGAACGGACGGAAGCAAGAACGAATGGACGGACGAATTCTTCGCCCCACTCTCCATCATTCACTCCGTGGATATGCTGCCATTTTTTTTCTGAAACCAGCTTCAATAAAATAAGATGTTTAGTCTTGAGCAAGCTGGCTACCGCCTTCGCCCTCATCACGGCCTCAGGACAATATGATCCCTTGCACTATTTAGATGTGGCCATGGCACTGCGTCAACGTGCACGACGGCACTACAGGACCACTGCGTCGGGAGCAATTTTTGCAATTACACCCTCCAATGACGCTCTCGGCTGCTTTTTTTTTTTTCAAACTGAAAGCCTTAGATACCTCATTCAACGCGATAAGTGGCCGTCGGTTTTAATGGCGTCACCACGAGTGATGTGAGAAATCATCATCCTGTGATGACGTCACCGTATGCCATAGCAGATCACCATCAGTGGCGGTGTCATAGCATCACTATGAAGAGGTACAATGTGGCGCCACGGGATGCCGCCATCTTAGTTGCTTGGTTATAGGCTGGCCGATCCTGGAGGCCATGTTAAACTGTGTTGGTCCCACAAATCTTCGAGAGGAGGGGAGCGGCGATCAATAAGTAGACATGGAAGAAAAACATTATGCGTTTTAGGGAAAATGGAAAGGATTACTTTTTGTAGGTGACAAATTTTTCCTTCCTTTATTCTGCGTGCCAGCGTGCGCCTGGGAATTCAAACCTACTTTTCATCTCGAATCGCGCAAACGCATCCTCCTCTAGCGGAGCTGCCTTGTGCCTATACCTTGTGCCTTATGCAGAAACAGGCCTAGCTCATTCAAGCAAAAACAGCACCGAAGCAGGTAACTTGTGTTTGCGAGACAACGCGAACGTCCTCGGGGAAGTGACACGCAACCATGCCGTAAGGTAAGCTTCTGTCAGAAAGAAAAGGTAATATCTAAAGCTACGACGTACGAAGATCACAGAAGGCACTGGCAGACTAGGAGGTATGAAATGGAGATAGGGCAAGTGCGACAAACGAAAAACCTTCGATATCGAACAAGTGCGCTGGAACGCATCGCTACCTCGCGTACGACCAAGAGAACAACAAAAGAATGCTGTCGCTATTTCACCGATGAAATAAAGCTTTAGAAAGCCTATGTCGCAACTCTGGTCCCGGATGCCTGTCTCAGTTCCGACTCCGCTATTGTTTGATTTCACCATTCTTTCGCTTTATCGATAAGCTCTTTGCCCTTTCGGGTTTTTAACTAAAATATTGTGTCTGGAAAAATTTTCTATGCGCAGAAGCAACCATTGACTCAGCGATTTCGATTGACGAAGATGATTTTGTGCAGAATGGATTTATTCTAAAAATAAAATACATCTTTTTTCTAGTGTACGTGTTCGGCTCGCTGTCTTAAAATACGCTGATGCATGTACAGTTTTGACAGCGGCTTCATTTTTACTGATTTTTTCCCCTTGAAGTGTGGCCATTTTGCAGGAGACAACTGTGAGCCAAAGAGAAGGCGTGGTGCGGTGCCACATGCAGAGGTGCACATGACAATGCGTAAACAGAGAGTGATCGAAAGTAAAAAAGTCTTAGAGAGGAGACTGGGTCAAGCCGCTAAGAACCACAACGAACCACGAAAAATCGTGCACCCAAGTATGAGCACAGGGGCCTCCCGGCTGCGGTGGCATGCAGCCACCGCAGCCAGGATTCGATCTCGCGACATGCTGGTCAGCAGCCGAGTACCTTAGCCACTAGACCACCACGGCGGGGCACCTTTGTTTTATTCTTGTATTTTCCCATAAAGGTGAAGCGGTTATTGATGTGGTTAGTTCCCGCCATGAAAACAAATCTTTTAAATCTATCGTTCGCATACTCCAATATGTAGGGCGCTGGTTGATGAAGTTTTCTCCATGCAGCTTTTGTCCGCCAGTACTCTAGGCAGAATGGTGACGATGATGATGATGCCTATAAAAGGCTCATACCCACTCCGGATAAATGTATTTTAACGCGACAGCGTTAAAGAGCTCATTTCGCAGAAATTCCAGCGTTGCAGTGGTATCGGCGTCTTGAGTTGTGAGCGAAAAATCATCATCTTCCGCGTGACCGAAAAATAGAGAACGATGCAAATAAAACAAAAACGATGAGAAATTCTGGGGCAGAGTGGGGACGGAACAAGGGTTGTTTGGTTTTAAGCGGGGATCGAACCGGGTCGTTCGCATGGCAACCGGATGTTCTACCATACGGCCATGCCTCTGCTTTTGTTTCTTTAATGACGGCCACGCCTCTGCTTTGAAAAATAGTGAAAAGAACTTTCTATGCTTGGATATGCGGTCATTGTAGCTTTCATGCTTCACAAACACACACGTACTGTATGCATGCTTCAGAATGCAACATGAAATATTGCAGTAATAACGCGTGGCACAAGCGTTGATTGCCAACGGGCGTCAAAATATTGTGGGCATTTAAAGCACGCTTCTTCATCACCTGTACAAAACCATCATCACCAAGTGTTGTTCATCTTCATCGTTAGTAGATATGGCTCTTCAGTCGGTTCTGTGCCTCGGAGGTGACTGTTTGAAGAGGAAGATGAAGAACGCTAGGTGATGATGGTTTTGTACAGGTGATGAAGAAGCGTGCTTTAAATGCCCACAATATGTAATTGTCACGATGGTTCTATGGTTCAAAGCCGGTACCCCACTACGAAAGGCACACACGCTTACTCAACCTACTCCCTGAAGGCCACGTAATGGGTGCATAGCAAATTTTAAAAGGTTTCAGGTACTAACCTCCGTATTCACAAACGCTCCTCGACTCGACCTTCACTCTACATAGTTGAGCACTGCGCCGCTGCTCGGCTGAAAATTGCGCTGCTCTACTCAAGAATAGCAGCAAATTATCAGCTGATATGCAGTGACTCTCCCTGCCTCGAGATGGCGTTCCCATCGGCTTTCTCAAGAGAAGGTGGAGCGTTGAGTGAAGGGGCGTTCTAGAATACGGGGGTTAGTGTTTGAAGTAAGCGCTAGGAACAGGATGTCGCTATCGCGTTCAACTCCTAAAGGCGAAGCTTCAGGGTCCCCGAATCTTTTAAATGCGAAGCCTTTCTTAGATAACTGCGGCGACTTTTAGCGTATCTATCTATCTATCTATCTATCTATCTATCTATCTATCTATCTATCTATCTATCTATCTATCTATCTATCTATCTATCTATCTATCTATCTATCTATCTATCTATCTATCTATCTATCTATCTATCTATCTATCTATCTATCTATCTATCTATCCAGCCGCTTACGTTTGGGTGCTCTCGTGGTCACCCCATTTACTTGGCATGAACCAAAATTAGCATGAGAGGGTAAGATGATTTGACAAATAGGACGCGCTTTTCATGACATGAATACTGCCACAATCCCATCGCGTACGACGTCAAACACTTCCCGCCAGACAGTGGCACACACCCACGGGCGGGAATGTGCCGCTGGTATGCGGGTATGTACCACGGATGATTGACACTTGCTATCTTCCCAGGAACGACGAGAAGACACATGGGCAATTTTAACGCGCGAGTGTCAAGAAACAGCCGACGTCGGTGGCGTCGACCCGACGAGTGCCAGCTGAATTTGAACCTGAGCATTCCGGATGCCAATGAAGCATTTTATCACAGAGCTACGCGAGGTCTCAGAACTACTTCTCAAATAGTCGCTAAATTTCGTGAAACATCAGTAGTGGTTCCAGGGCTGCCTACCCAATTTTATAAACATTACATATGTACTATTTACTGCCGTCACGTCGAGTTAACGTCAGATGTGGTTAGTTGCCTTGATCTGAAGCTCATTTATGTAGCGGTGTCCAGGGCCAGCATCTTCGTGAGCATTTGCGCTTCATATCAGCTTCTGGTGTTGCTAATACGCATGTTCCAGTAGACATCGTTGCACAAGTGCAAACAACTGGTTATATAAACATCTGCAACTCTTCGAGATATGTTTGTGCGTGCGATATTTGTACATTTATGTAGCGTAATTTCATGACGTGTCGCTCAATGAAAAAATTGCAACGCGGTCACCTTTCCTCCGCATGCTTCGCCTAACGTGGATTTCCAGGTACATGGAATCTGCTGATTTTTGCTTTTTAACGCGGAATTGTTATATGCAAGTATCAAGCAAGACTTTAGTAACATATTTCCGTCTTGAATATGGCGCTGATAAAATGAACTCCACCTAACGAGAAAGAAAAAAAATGTTAAAAATCTTTTACCGCCCGGAATGCATTCAGGAGCTAAACACAAGCCCTGATGGCAAACTCCCTGCATACACTCTTCATTTAAGGTGCTCAGCAACAACAAAAACAAACAAACAAGGGGCAATCAACGATTACACCATATGTCAGACAAAGCGTAATTTTTTTGGTTTACATTGCCGCATATAAAATTGCGAGTACTCGAAAACATATTGTCTTAAGTATTTGATTTTCTTCATTTGTCCCTACATTAACTGTTTATATTCATCAGTGTAACCACGCCCATTGCACCACAAATCCTTCTCCCATGCTTCGCCAAGCAACTTTGTCTTGTGCTTTCTGCGGCTACTACTATACCCCTGCAATGTTTTGATCTCACCGGCACACCCAACTTTTTTTCCCACCTTTATGTGATTGCCTTCGGAGTCCAGTTTCTTTCTGATAATGATCAGAGGTTATTTTGCCTTCGCTCTGCATGATCCGACATTAACCATTTCTTCTTGTTGATTTTGACTATGATATCCATAACCCCCGTTTGTTTCATGACTCCCTCTGGTCTTTTGTTGTCCCTTACGGTTACACCTATCATTTTTCATTCTATGGTTAAGCACTGGAAAAGGCAAAACAAGATGCGAAGCGGACGTCTTTCTACGTAGAGCTGTTTTTGTACCATGCAGGATTTGAACCATCTTCGCGTGTGCGCCATGTTCAGCTTGGGTGACTCCTTCTGATAACGGCGATGAATGACGGGGATGAAGAACCTGGCTCCCGTCGTCCCACAGGCAACCTCTTTGATTCGAAGCGGTTGAGCGTAAAATCCATCCGTTAATGTCCAACCGCTTGTGTTGCAATAGAGCCGAAGTGCAGCCTACGTGCACCCGATCCATAAATCATGGCTTTCACGATATGAGCATGTCGGTGAAGACGCACGTATGTCACATTTTCGCAGAAACGTGTTCCATCTGATACTTATCTGCAGAGTGCCGAAATGCCATGAAACGCCACGTGATACAGGCTCTTCGGAGCCATGCAGTCTACATACGTCGGGCTGATCGTAAACTAGGAAGAGACAATTTCGTCAACTGAATGAGCCTGCTACAGGAAAAAAAAAAACTGCGTTGTGAAACTTTGAAAAGCTTGAAAATGTTGCCCACGAGGAAGAAATGTAAGCTTTCTCGTGTTTCATGCCTGTAAGCGTCATCATATTTTGTTTTAAGCTGCTGGAAACGAGGAGAAAGTTTTCGAAACATATTCCTGTCTGACGCACTCCTCGTTGCCAAATCGTCACCGACACCAACCCCCTTTTGCTTATATGGTTATCGGACGGAGTTGGTTAGTGTGGCCTAATGACTGCAAAACAGTCAAACGAAGACACATGTGATAGCATACAGGACCAAACACTGCCTCCCCCATCTCTATAAATTCATGCATAGACAGGGTATATGTCCAGGATTAGCCATTAGGGGGATGAGTTTCCCGTCTCGACGCCGGAGCTGCTGCGAGCAGCACCCCTGTCGGGGCGGGCAACTCGGCGATAAAAAGACTGGCTTTCAATTTAGCTTGTGTCATCAAATATGTAGTGGGTTGTAGTTTTCTTGTTTCGAAGCGAAGCTTTCTTATCAAGGTGCCTCAGTAGATAACAAGGTATAAACTCCCAAGTCGGCAAAGCGTAAGAGAAAACATTTATAGTGTGTTCGGCTTCGTCGTATGAAGGGCGCTAAGCTTCGATGAGGCACAAGTGTAATATAATGCCAGTAGACAAGTCTGATTCAGATTGTCGCTTCCCAGAGAAAAGCGAAATTGCCGAGTCTCGTAATTTCCCGACATTCATTTCAATCATGCTTCCGCGACAGTTCGAGAACCAGGAACTATAGAAAGCCCTGAAGCTACAGCAGTGGACCTACCGATTGTCTCAGCGGATTAAGAAAAAAAAAGACAAATGGTAAGGCACTTGACAGAAATTATGCGGAGGCGTGTCGCTTTAGTTGTTCGCAAAGCGACTGCGAAGCGCGCTTGACATAAAAAAAAAAGAAGAATGAAGCGACTGAAGAATAGGGGGGTTGTCGGGTCGATTGTTGACATTACAGGACGTAAAAGGAAGCGAGAACAAGAATCGCACGCTGGGAGGACACCATTCATGCACACGTCAGCTTGTCGACGTCTCTTGCTTCGAACGTGGAAGGGCCTCGGAACACGCGAGAGGTACTGAACGGGGTTGCTGGTGAAGCGTTTGTTGTTAGCGGCAACAACGTCGGTCGATGTTTGCGCACGCCTTCACCACTCCGTGACTGTCTGTCGTTTCCCCACGCTAACAAGGGCATGGAATGCGGCAGCTGGTAGTGAAAGAAGCGTAGATTAGAAAACAGAATGAAGAAATTTACGTGAGAAAAACAAAAACAAAACCGAAACGTCATTGTGTTTCGAAGGTTCGATGGCGGTCATATCTGTTTACCTCCTTTTCATGTATAGAAACACGTCACGCACAAATATTGGCCCTTTCTCTATCTCTCTCTTTTTCTATATCTACAGGTCCGAGAGAGCAAGTAGTTCGTTTCTGTTCGTAATTGTGATTCATTTTGTTTCTTTGCTGATTAACGTCCCAATCTTTACACTTGATAGGTACGTCATTATTGCACAATATGCGGAGGAGAAATTTTGGTAAGTCGCGACGGGTTCATTGTGGATAGCTATGTTTACCCGAAAAAGGAAAGAAGAAAAATTCGCATGGGACTGACGGAGAGGGCGTTATATTTATCATTTATGTCCCCTCTTCATTTGTCGAGCGTTGGTCAAGTGCGACGTCGATGTTCACGAAGTGCCACAAAGTCGAAATTATTGAAACTGTGTTTGCAAACCCTGTTGCAGGGCCATGCAGTTGAAGTTCGAAATTATCCCAATCTTTTGTGTATGTACGCCGATGACCCTCTCACAAAAGAACGAAGGCAAAATAACAAATCAATAACCTGCATTTATCGTAAGACGGGCGGCACGGAAAGACCGCTAGCGTATTGTAAACTGTTAGTCTAGCGTAACACTACGTTTATTAAGGTATTAAACGTCACGGTCAGGGGCTCAGCGTCCACGTGATGTGATGTAAGATGTGATCATCATGTGATGCATGCCGCTTTATATGACGTCCTTAGACGACACAGGCTGCCGAAATGTGTGACGTCATTTTGACGTCACAAAAGTTCACGTTTGAAGATGACGTCACAACATGAAAGTCACTCGCACAAATTGTGGCCTTACCTCAGAAGCAGTCCTGCAGGAGCACGTGACGTGCAGACTGATGTGACGCCTCCGAGTGAGTGCCAAACCTCGTGGGGGCAGAAATTTTATGGGGGAGAGGGCATGGGTAAACACAATTCAACTCAGAAAAAAGAATCGCCATCTAAGCACTCTGTACAGATGGTTAACCAGCGAAGCTAAACAAAAAAAAAATGCGGCTGATCCCCTTATCTAGAAATCGGTATAACACGAAAGCGAAACATGTCTTCACAGGGGTTGTTGAGCGTTTATTGTACATTCTTTCAGCAAAAGCAACAAATGGCAAAGTCACACGAAGAACACCAAGCAGCTCGAAACTTGTAGCGCACACCTCATGCAGAAAGCACGCACGAAATTAGCATACGCAGGACCTACGCCGACTAACAGCTGTCAAAGCTCGACACTTGACGTGCGCTGTTCAAGCAGAAAGAAAGACGCACGGAATGTGTGCACAAGTATACACAGGACAAGCGCGAACAGATGTCATAATTCTTACTTTGTCGTCTGTAAGAAGCGTGCTCCTTTCGTAAATGCGGCAGCGAGCGGGGACCTTCGTCCTCTCCCAAAGCAAGTCGGACAAGCGCGCGCGCAGGGAGACCATGCTCTGTGGATTCGACGACCTTTACGGCACGCCCAACGCGACCCGTAGCGCTATCTCGCTGCTGATAACATAAACACGCCAAAGTTTCGGAGCTCTGAAGACAGCCAAACGGTGTATGGTCTATACAAATGGCTTTTTGTTAGCATCCTTGACAACGTACGTTCCGAGGCATAGTGGCCAGCGCCACTCTCTGAGGATTGAGAGGTTGTTAGTTCGACACCGCGCGGGCGAATTTTTTAGGCGCGAAGCGCCCTATGGTCTAGGGCAGTCCATTCCTCCGGTGTAGCCAGCACACAACATCCACAGATGGACGGACGCTTCATCATACCCATCGTCATTCCGTTATTGTGCTGCAGTTTTTATTCTCGTTTTTGCTTTGCAACATGTTAGCATATACTTTGCAACGTCATATCCGTGAAGGAAATACGTATGTAAAAAGTGTCGCCAAAGGCGGTAGCAGGCGTCGCAGCTGAGGCTAATATGTCGCTCGAGAAACCCCCACCGGAAACGGGCGTCAACCCCGGTGAACGCGCTTGCACTATTGCAACGTTAACGCTCCTCTGCCTACAACGCTGCTGCCTCGGCTCGCCGTTGCCGCTTGAATTTGGCTGGGAAGTCTGTCGAATTTTCGGGGCGTATAGTTAATGCTTGCGCTTCGCCACCAGGGCCTGTTCTTACATCCGTACTGGTGCATCGGCCTGGTCAGTACGAATTCTCTCATGGATCAGTGCTTTTCTTGAAAAGTTGTGTGCTACTTTGGCCTCCGTACGATCCTTTCACTCCCTGCGTAGAAGTTTTAATGTGGCGATGCTGCACGCGGGCTCAGCGGCATGGCTGTGAAAAAATGAGCGACGTCACTGACGGCACTCACAATGACGCGTGCTCTTGTGTGCGACGTAGACAATGACGTAACTGACGGAGCCAAGGAATACCGTTATCTGTTTTTCAGAGTGAATGGTTTTTTTGTTTGAACAAGGCCTTATACAGCTTTCACTGAAAAGGAGTGAAATGATTGATTGAAATGTGGGGTTTAACGTCCCAAAACCACCATATGACTATGAGAGACGCCGTAGTGGAGGGCTCCGGAAATTTCGACCCCCTGGGGTTCTTTAACGTGCACCCAAATATGAGCCCACGGGCCTACAACGTTTCTGCCTCCATCGGAAATGCAGCCGCCGCAGCCGGGACCTGAACCCGCGATCTGCGGGTCAGCAGCCGAGTACCTTAGTCACTAGACCACCACAGCGGGGCGAAGAGGAGTGAAAGAGAAATTGGCTTTCGCGTTCGTGTTACTTTGGGTGAAGGCATAACAGATCCAGTAACTTTAAGTTACATCAATGTAATTTGTTTGACTTCCTGTATTCCAACGCTGGACCACATCATGCGTGTACGCGTCGTCTACAATATCCATCACGTTCTGAAGGTTTCCATGCTTATAACAATACCGTTGAATACTTACGCGCGCAATCACGAAGCTTCTTGACTGTGGTACAGCTGGCGTTGAGGTTGCGCAATCAAAGGTTGTTGACTGTCCGCCACAGCAGTTACACTGGTTACAGTAATCTGCTACTGGCCCTTAGGACACGGGTTAGGACCCTTCGGTGGTGGTCACATTTCGGTGTAGGTGAAATGGTAGATATGCATGTGCTGTGCGATGACAGTGCACGCTGAACACTGAAGAACCCCAGATGGTGAAAATTTCCGGAGCAGTTCACTATGGCATCCTTCGTAATCATATCGTGAATTAGAGATGCGAAACACGAAAATTTATTATGATGCGGCCCCACGCCGCGCCTCGTCATTATTCGCCGTTTCCGACAAATAATATCTCATAAATTGTTATTATATTTAATAAATTGATTTGTGGAGTTTAACATCCCAAAACCACCATATGATTATGGGAGAGGTCGTGATGCAGGGCTCCGGAAATTTCGATCACCTGAGGTTCTTTAACGTGCACGCAAATCTGAGCACACGGGCCTACAACATTTCCGCCTCCATCGGAAATGCAGCCGCCACAGCCAGGATTCGAACCCGCGACTTGCGGGACAGCAGCCGAGTACCTTAGCCGCTAGACCACCGCAGCGGGGCTGTTATTATATGGGCATAAGATGCCTCATGAAACATGAAAACTGATTCTCAGTGGCATCGGCAGTAACACGAGTCACGCAGAAAAACGTCACGTGGTGCCATCGCCTTATGACGTTATTGTCAACTCAAAGATCGCGAAAGATTATGACGTCACTATAACTATAGGTATAGCGCGAGAACAAAACGACGACGCAGAGACAAGAAGGACACGAAATACACTGTGTCATCGTTTTGTTCTCGTGCTCTAACTATCATCATGCCACACCAACTAGCCCAAGCTGCCACACTTCTAAGTCCCTATAACATCTCATATCATAGCGTGAAATGCTTACGTTCCACATGACATCATCACAGTGTCAGGGTGGGTGTGGAGTGGCGATTCCAGAGGTACACTGACAAACCGCATGACACGCAGAAAGCTTCGAACGCCTCTGATCACAGAAGCAATATAAGATGACGACGGGTGCAGAAAGCTTTCGGCGGTGGTGGGGCGTATTAGCCTAACTGGGTGAGCAGAAAGATCACCGCCTATCCACGAAGTGAATTGTGATGAGCGGGCGAAAGCGCGGTGGTCACTAATTCGTTTTGAACCACGTAGGAAAAACGTTGGGTGAGTGACAGTAGACGCACGTGATGCTCATCGCCTGTCACCAAGGAATATTTACAAGTAAAGCAAACCATTTACTCACTGTGAACTGATGCGGTGATTCGGGTGAGGTGGTATGTTGCCCTCTTCGAGTAAACGAGCAGCGCGGCACAAATAAAAGCACGAAAAACTGACGACGTGAGCTCTGGCCCTCAACTGAACAATTTATTTCATGCACAAACAAAAATGCGTTGAAGTCACGTGGTGAGTGCCAGATGATCTATAAAAGTTGATTGATTGATATGTGGGGTTTAACGTCCCAAAACCACTATATGATTATGAGAGACGCCGTAGTGGAGGGCTCCGGAAATTTAGACCACCTGGGGCTCTTTAACGTGCACCCAAATCTGAGCACACGGGCCTACAACATTTCCGCCTCCATCGGAAATGCAGCCGCCGCAGCCGGGATTTGAACCCGCGCCCTGCGGGTCAGCAGCCGAGTACCTTAGCCACTAGACCACCGCGGCGGGGCGATCTATAAAAGTGCGGCAACGAGCCAGTCGAAAATTCTATTTCTTTTTGCTTTTTATTCTGTTACTTTTTTCAGAGTCCGTGTAGTCTGTTTCTGGTTCTTTCGTCACTGCCGCGCTGCACGTTTACCTGAAGATCACTTACTGTGACCTCAATCATCACCGGCAAACTCTCGCTGCAACTGAATTGGCGGTGGACTATTTATACTGGATTGTATTAATCTTTGTCAGATTGCTGTCGAACCACAAGCGGCTGCCAACTTCACAGCTGTTCACGAAACTTCTTTTGATAAAATCGTGCTTTAGCGATGCGTCGGCCCCCACAACCTCAGGTGGCGACCGCTTCACAGGCTCTGGCCTCCTTCGGGTTCACTTGCTGACGCCGATGTGGCGCTGCAGCCTCGCGAGCCCGCAACTTCGGATCCGCTTTTTTGCGTTGCCGTTCAGCATTTCCATATGCGAGCTTTCAGCTATGCGTGTAATTTTGCTGCCTTGAATTCATTGCCTTCGCTGTCGAACCCAAAGATATTGCGCTGGGAGCGAGCACGTGCTTCAGCGCCTCCAGCGGGTGCTCTATGCACTACCTTATGTCATGGCGACCGTGGGAGGGGGGGAGGACGTAGTGGGGTGGGACAATTCTTCACCCTAAGGAGTATCGCCCCTAGAAGATGGCTTTCAACATGCAGTCGTCTTCAGCAGATGCATAACGGACTAAATGGCTTTTTGTTAAGGGCTGGTCCGGTGTCCGTTGTCATGGTTTCATTATACACGGCAACGCTCTCTACGCGTACGGTATAGTCGAAATGTATGTAAAACACAACAGAAGGTTGAGCAATACACTAATACCAACCATAATTGTGAGGGGACATTTTCAAACACCTACAAGCATAAAACGTTCGTACTAGTTGGCGACTTCAACGTATGCATATGGATCTTGAACCAACCTTCGCTCACTCGTCATGATTCGCATCGTAGAAATACGTGAATTTATTATCCATTCCACCAGTAATAGTCCACTAAAACTGGAACGAAGCAGCCAATTCTGCAGTTTCCACTGGCAAAGCTGAAAGGTTGACAGACGTCGGTGGCAAGACCCTTAGGCGACGCTCTAGAGTCCCAGCATTTCTACCTGGATCACCGGCGTTATTCTCCTCTCGGGCCTGAGCGTCACTTTAAGCTTGAAAGCCGTATTGGGGCTCCAGGGAAAGAAAAATGAAATGCCAGTAGAAACAGCACATGAGTATAAACATCCATGCTCCTCTCTCTGTCTCTCTCGTATACACTGTTACAAATAAAGAGAGCCACCCCTTCTTGCTCCTTTATTTGTAACATATACAAACAAACACGTGCGCTAATGCATGCATGCGCACAAACACGCACATGCACAGGCATTTGCGCTCGGGATGCATACTTTTTTTGTCAACCTGCATGCAGCCTCTAAACAACGCTTTATACTTTAGGTGAGACGATAATAGCGTAACAACACGACAGCGATAACGTAAGCCATGAAATGTTTCAATGACAGCTGACGCCGACGTCCTTGGGATGTTGTCTTTTCATGGATGGTTGCTGTACCGCGTGCACAAAGTTGGAACTGCAAGAATTAATTTCCTTCCGATTCACTGGGATGGATGCTTAAGTCAGCTGCGTCCTGACGGTTCACACCAGAATCTCTTCTCGGTTCTTAGAACTCAGCCTTCGGGCGTTCCCTACAAAAACACGCGTTCTAATTTACCCATAAAGAGCGCTTTCTTGGCATTCTTGGCGTTTTATAGAGCGTCTCTCGCTTCACGTGCCTGATGTCAAAAAACAAAGCGGGAACTTTCCAGTGGGCGCCTGATTGCGACACTGAAAACAAAGCGATCAACCCGTAAGCAACGTTGTCTGCTTCTGACAAGAAGGCTTTATATGCGAGATTTGTTTGTAACGTCGAGGGGACGTATTATAATCGCCCCAGTTTCTACTCAGCGAGCCCCAAAACAACCTCTTAAAATATAAATAACGAGTGCGTTATGCTTTACTAGTGCTTTCCTCTAATTACATCGTGATTCGAGACTTAAGAAAAAACAATTTACCTTCTTCACGACAGGTACAGCGCCCCTAGCGGCAAGAGCCAAAAGCGAATTTGGTAGCTTCCTGGTGAACGCAACAGCGTGGGCATAGCGTGGGAGCTTGAGTTTTCTTTCGCAACCATTGCCTCCGAGATGGTGCGCTGACAGGTTTCGGGGGCCACGACCCACTAAATATGTTTCGGGGTGGCGCCATTGAAGTGTTTCCGGTGCGCATGCTCAGATGGCGCTCGTGCAAAAGGTGCATTAATGACATATCCTAAAGGGAACCTTTCTGGAATGCGAAGCAGCAGCGTTACCCATGGTGATTCGGGGGCGATTTGGCGGGGCGCGCGGCAAAATCGAGACGTTCCCGGTGGCGTTGCCGACGATGAAAACGATTTGAAGGGCGTTTGCTTTCCGCTGGAAGGTTGCGAGTGGTAGAGAGGACGAAGTGAAAGAGAGGTGAGTCATGGTGAGTGCGCGAAAGGCAAGAAACAGAGTGACCTCAGCGTGCAATGCGAGGGAAGGCGTGACCTACTTGGTACCACCCCAACACATGCGGCGAGGAGAGTGCGGTGCGGCCCGTTGGTACGGAGACACGGACGCACAGCGTTACACAGTCTAGTCAAAGAGCTGCTTCGCATCTGAAACCTTTAATGTGCAAAGACGACGGGGACAAAGCAAGGGAATGATCTGATGGACAAGGGTGCCAACTTCTCGCTGTTTTTTTTTTTTTTGAGAAGCCAGCTAATTATATAGTCTGTCAAACGAGGTAATCTCACAGCAGCAAGAGACACATGGCAAAGCAAGTATATCGACTTGAGGCACTCAGATGGAGTCGGCACATGCATCGGAATGTGCTTTGAACCAAGTTGTAAAAGCATGCCAGCGCACTTGTACACGTACCAGCCCCATGTACGAATGGGCAGCGCATAGTCTAAACTAAACGTCAGCCGGCTATCTTTCGATAATACCATTTACCTCTCGCTCATACCTACTAAAGGGGTACTAACGCATAGGCTACCTGCCCTTTCTGTCAGGCACTGCGCCGTGCTCCCGACCGGGTTGCAGAAATTGGGTGCCTTTTCTCATCTTCTAACAACTACTACCACCACCACCCTTTTCGCCGCGAAGTATATGTTTTTTTTATTAAAGGCGAAGCATTTCTTAGCAAACTTTGGCGACTCTCACAATATATATCTGTCTAACTACCTACGATATTTATCTCTTCGGGCCATTTGTATGTTGGTATCTATGCCAAAATTGGTATGACATAACTTTTTTTCCTTCACAGATAAATTTTCCATCGCAGACATAACTTGAGTCTATGACGAGCATAATTGACAAGTCATAACATGAAAATTCTGATATGTATGTCATGAACGTCATGATCTTGATATGTGTGTCATGAATGTCAGGAGAGGGGTTGGTTGCTTGAAGTAACACCAGAGGGGGGTCCTGACTTTTTTGTTCAAAGGAGCACGTAAACACTGTTATAGCGTATAACTGTCTTACCCAAATTGCTCTAATTGGTTGTAGGAGGTGGATGACAAGCAATAGGGGCGAGGGTGCTGACAGAAGCTTTGAGCAGGAGGCAGTAGGGGCGCTTCCCCCTCTCCGCCTCAACAAAGGCGTTGAGGGGAGAAAGCACCTCTACCACTCCCCCCCCCCCCCCCCCCACTCCTTCCTCTGGAGCCACCACTGTACCCAATCCTTATTCCCAGCCACTTAACCCACGCTCTTGTAACCGATCGTTTGATTAAAGGGCACTTCTTCGGAACAACGACGTTGGCATGTGTGCATTCTTTTATTGCGCAAGCGCTTGAATACGTGAGAGCAATAGCGCCATTAGTGGCATCTCTTTGAGAATTGTTCAACGATATAGTGGCATGTTGGAGCTGGCAGTGCAGGGCATATCAACCAAATGCGTAGAACAAAAAAAAAAACAGTTGTAGTTGAACACGCTGAAACTGCGTTGGTAAAGCGTTAGCCCAATTTCAGCTCCTTTGGTTAGGGGCGAGAAAGCTGGTTTTCAACGGTTTTACATTAAAGCGCATGTCTTGCTTCACTCGAAGACAACAAAGAGTTCACAAATTGTGTTGACGTGCCCCAACAAAACATTCAATCATTTGCGATATCATTATTTTACTGCAATAGATCGATAAACGAGGACAAAACAAAAATAAAGGTTTCTGTGCGTGCAGTATTGCGCTACAAGACAGCACACAGCCGCTGCTCGGGGCCCATTCGCAGTAAACTTGGATGCTGGTGAGGACGACACGACAGACTTACTTTCAGCCACTGTTAGTTTTTGAGAACGGACCACACCATTGCTTCAGTGAGGCTTGTTTGCCAGCCTTGATCTCGTTTGGGCTTAAAACAAAGATTTCCGCAATCACGCATTTGCCACGTTTTTACCTGCTGGAATAGGGCTCTCACTTTAAATGTCACTATAAAGAGGGCTTCTACTGGCAGACGCCTACAACTCATGCAGCTACAATTCGGGCTTGTTTTGCCAGCTTTGGCCTTGTATGAGCTGAAAGGTGTACTGACACAAAATTTCGCGGCCGAGATAACATGCGGAATCAATTCCCGCGAACATTCGTATATCATCTGCAAAATATTAACAGTGAATGTAGCTTAGAAAGTCTTTTAATTTTGAATTTCGCGTGAGCGATTGACTCCATCGCGCTATTGTCATACTCGGAGGGGACCCTCGGGGACCCGCTACATCTTTCACGTGACCACGCTGCAGCAAGTTATGATGACGTCCAAGCCACCATTTTCTGTAGTGGCATTTGCTCCGGCAGGCTATTACTTGGTAGCTGCTCGCGAATACGGCGCCGCGAAGCACGAGCTGAAGGTTTTGTGTTTGATGACAATGCTGTCCCGTTTACTGTTAAAAAAAACTTCTTCGTGTGATCTAAGTGGAAGTGTGTCGCAGTTCCTTGTTCTCATACGGTAGAGCATTGGACCCGTTAGATTGTGATAGTCGCATCTGGTTTCTTAAAGTTTTTGAAACTTAAACTGACACTGGATGGTAATAACGACATAAAAATAAGTGTTTGCCGCACGTTGCAGCAAACGATGTGTCGTATATATGACTAACAGGCTTCCAGGAACACGTTGCAGCACAGAAAAAAAAGCGATGTCAAAACTTTTGTGGCAGTACCCATTTAAAGGCAAATTTACGGAATGAGACATTTTTCAGTAGCATAGCTACCACGCTAAATGTCACTATAAGCTTATGACTTCCATTGGCAGATGCCTACAAGTCATGCTCCTGCCATGTGAAATACGTTCACTGTAATTTCTATTTTGTGCATCACGGCAATACTGCTTCAGTGTGTCGCATTTCCCGTGTTCCAAGAAAAGTCATGGTCAACAAACAAGCAACACCTTTCCAACACCGTGCATATAAAAAACGTTTGAAAACAGAAAATGCTTTATTCAGAAAATGCGCGCTTGATATGCTCACACCCATTTCACCGAATCATATTGCACGGCACCTTGGAACAAAATATGTGCCGGAGGCAATGACGTTCAGAAGCTACAGAAATAATGCTCATTATAGAAAAACAACCAGCACAAATATTATCATAGACACTGTGCATTTGAACACATAGTTTTGGTAAACACTTTGTGTCACCACCTTATACGCAGATGGTGGTTTCAAAGAGCGCTCACAAGAAACAAATAAAAGTAATTATGAAATATTAAAATAGTAACTAATATAAAAAAGGTTGCTACGATCATCATCACGGTTCTGCAACGTAGCGCATCAAGCTTGAGATGTTTATTTCCAGAAGATGCATGAAGAAGAAGGCTCACAGTTAAGAACTTTTAACACGCTTATTCTACTACACGACAGGTTTTCTTACCTACGGTTAACAATTTTATACCAAGCAGTCAACCATTTCTTTGAGAGTGTCTCTGTGGTGTCGGTCGTGCTGTATCACTATGAAACTTCGATGTGCTCAAGCATCACAGCGTCGCAACGTCAAGCCACTTTGCTTTTCCGGTCACGCAATGCTCCCATATTGAGAAACATACAGCAATCACACTTTCATAATGAAATAGTACTAAAACACAACGCAAAGACATTCCGGAGGTATCACATCTCCTTAAGCTTATTTCAGTGCTCTGGTAAGGTAATCAGCATCCTTGCGCAAGACATCGCTCTTGCTTTCCACACGTTTGCATTCGAAGTGTCCCACGTTTTCTACGCTAGATAACTGTCAACTGGAACCAAAATATTGTGCATACACTTCACGTTGTTTACTTAGGACGACCCTGTTTTCATGAAGAATCCATTTTCCATTAGGCGGAGCTTATCTGCGATCAACTTGCAGCGTGTTGTTCTGCATTGAATAACAGCGTGGCGAGTTGCGATGTATAAATGAAGAAGTTAATGGACTTAAAATACACCTACCCTCAAGAGCACCAAAACAGTAACCGCAGTATCAAATTTCATTCAGGCATGTAAATTTTTGCTTCAGTTGTACTGCTAAGCATTCCAATTCAAATAGCTAGAAAAAGTTTAGTTTCAAAAGCACAGTCGGTTATTTCATTTTTGTACCACATCATCAAAGAAGAGTTTGCTTCGTAGCTGGTCTTTCATTGCAGAAGTCGCGTTCACGAATTACTTTCACTTGAGGGAATGCACGCGTTGCTAATACACACCAAACAGACAGTTCTGCTTAATATTTTGAGAACATAGTGTGAAAGTAATGTTCCTGTAAGTTTTGTTCCGTATCATTCCTTCTCGCCTCTGCTATCCGTTACCAAGCGTCCTTAGCTTGCCCACTGAGGCCAACAATGACAGAGCCCCTTGTTTTTCTTTTCACTCATTTTGTAAAGTTGAGTCTGTGAAACACAGCTGCACGGCTATTGGGAAAGCTGACGATCACGGTGTTATACTCGGTCTCATTCTAAACGAGCAGTTGTCAATGTGAAACATTGCTTACGTCACTCAGGATTCTGTCTCCGTGCGGTTTGTTTTCGAATAAAAAAAAAAGATTTCTTCAGGGCTTGCATTGACGGCAATAGTTGGTGCCCAAAACATAATTTATACATGTGATGCAAAAAGTAGGTGCTTGCCATGCACAAGTTAAACAGCTTATGCTGCTGCTTTTATGTGAGCTAAAGAAAATTTATCTCAAACGCGAACACAAAATAAATGCATGGAAGAACATGCGCGAACTACTGATACAGCTGAGTTTGTCGGCATGTCATCTGTACAGGTTTACCTGCTGCAAAAAGCATAAACTTCTGCCGTGTGCACCCAAAGCGACAATATTTACTGAGCGTAGGCGTGCAATATAACAAATTTAATTCCCTTGACTCTTTCAGTCCCCATTGAACCGAAATCATGCAATACGCCTAACAAAAGTTTATTCGGATAAACACTACTTTCATTTACACCATTCTTTGTCCATTCACTTATTGGCGCTCACAAAATATCACTCACACGATTCCTTTCGCCTCAGACATCATACAGACAAGCGAGCTACAACAGGTTACCTCGTAACGAATAACAAACAGCTCAACACTCACACTCGAAACACTAGCTCAACTTCTAGTATGAATACACGTGTTGCGCGACAGCAGGACATCGACGTACTGTCGAATAATTATCGGGTGTTTAGACGTCCAGAAGCCCCTTTCTTTCCGGTTAGCACTAGTACTTCATGATGAGGCTTCTCTTTCATCTCGACGTTAGCTTCTGAAGCATTTCAGCATCGCCCACTGCTGTGTTGGCTGGTCAAGTCGTTATCCCTACTTCGGCTGCGTTGAAAAACAAAAACAAATCGAAAGGTGAATGTAAAGCCATGGAACTCAATTCTAATTACATTCAGAACTACATGGGCCGTCGTATACGCTACAGTGTTTTGCCAGCTGCTCCCTAGAACTGCTGCCGAACTAGGCCGAAGCTAATTTAGGAATGGGAGACCACACATACTGCCGCTTTTGCGCTTTCGTTAGATGCTTGTAGTGTTTCCGCGGGTAAGCCTACGTACCTTAATGGTCCATCACTGAACGAATGAAACAGGTTAGCAATTGCAACGCCTGCACGAGGTTGTATTCTGTGACTTGGTAGCGAAGAAGTCGTGCAAGCCTTAGAATAGTGCAGTAGGTTTTGCTCAGTCGAGTGTTTTCATACAAGAACAACAAAACCAAACACATAGGTGTTGTTGTTCAGATTTCCTAAGCGTTAACTTCTGATACACGTGCACTTAACGTAAAGAAAACATCAACGTAGTAGTTCTAATATATGCACGTAGGTTTAAGTTGTGGACTGTAACGTTTAGTCCATCATATTTACACTGAAATATTTCTCACTCCAAGGATTGTTGTGCTCGGCACAAATATTGACATTTACGCTAACGACGCTTGACGGGCAATGGTGCATTCAATTCGCAGTTTTGGTATTTCGTTTTTTTTAATCTCACACTCAATGTAAAGTGTGAGATCTGCAAGTCTTAGAGAAAGCCTGTGATTAGCCTTAGGTTGCATAAAGCATTCCTGTATATTTGCCAGACGTCAGTCCGAGTGCGATCACCTTGCCTGTAAGAATTACAATTTCGTGCGTATAGGGTTGCATGCCGTACAATTTGGCAATCATTGGTCACATTCTTCTGGCAAAAGTGAATGAGTATCTGTCTTGTGTACTACCTCAATAATCGCACCATGGTTATTCGTAAGCGTGCTCTCAGTAAAAATGCACTGCGCTTTAATTTCAAATAAACCGTTGAACGAAGCGGGAGATACCCACAAGCGTTTGGAACAAATATGAAAGCACGAATTTGGGGGATAAAAGTAGAAGTACTATTGGCGTCAAATGAAACCTGAACAGCGGTAAGCCTTCGAAATAGAATACAGTGCATGCCCTCCACTTATCACCGTACACAGGCACACAGTTATGCGCTGAGATGCCGAACAGGATGCGCGTGGCTGTCAACAGTGATAACTGGACGGCACGCGCACTTTACTATCGCGTAGGCTTGGCGCTGTTCGGGTTTCTTTTGACGCCAATATATTACTTCATTGAGACGACGCAATTAGGTCGATTACCTGAATTTTATAAGAAGTACACAGTAACCTGTAACTACCAAGGTTCTTGCTTACAGGTTTGCAAGAATTGTTTTCTCACCTTACTTTAGGTCTTACTTTAGGTTTAGTATATTGGCCAAACGTGTTAAGTTAAACAGGCGTTCTAACGTGACCGTTGGGACGACAAATGTGACTCTTAGTAAGCGATTCAATTTATTACTGGAGTTACAAGGACCACTTCAAGGGTTATTACAGTATACCGCCTTCAATTCTGTTATCAATGCCTGAGCAGACAACGATTATTGAGTCTTTTGTCCTGATCTCTTTAACTTTCTCCTCAATGAGTAATGTGGCTGATGTAAAAAAGAAAGACACATGAGTGCACATTATTCAATGCCTAATATTTTAGCGATGACCACGTAGCAGCTTCAGTTTACCCAAGTTCTGAGTAAAGCAACTGTGGGATTATTTTTTTCAAAAGATTCCCCAAGGCGTAATGCGAAAGTGTATTGTGACAGCTGTCGTTGTCAAAATGCTATGTATCTCAGCTCGACAGAGGGTGAGCTTTGCGAGATGAAAGAACGGGATCTGGCGTTCGAAACGTGTCGCGGATTAGGCAAGGAACGACTCAACGAAAGCGAGTTGTTTCCACAACGTTAGCTGGTTTCGAAAGAGAACGATGCAGTTGCATTCAAAACAGTGCTACACTTGTCATTTTGTTTTTAACGAGTCTAGAAGTCGCTTCGTTCATGCTACAGATGAGTACAAAGATGACTAACTGTTCAGTTGTTCAGGTGCCAGAAATCGTAAGTGATAGAAAACAATATAGCTGTAGCTCGACAACGCCATGTTACAGGCTTGCTTGTTGCGAAATGTTTTATTACCTTGCAGTAACTTCCGTGCATTTCAGTGCCAGTGTAAAAGGCCTGTGTTCCACACGTTTCGCGGACAAAAATAAATGATGTGCTGTTATACCGAGCATATGGCTTGGAAGTTGCAGGCTCACTTCTCAGCAGAAATCATCGTTATTTTGATACGCCCACTGCTGGCCTAAGTCCTCTTCAATTGTTGTTCGACGTGGTCGAATGGTTGCTACGGCCGAGTTATGCGTAAAACATTCTTACTCTCATCTATCCACCCTACTTTCTGTCACCATTTAGAACGTTTGCCTTCTTTTAGAATGCAATATAATAACTGAAAAAAAATGATGCATGATATTAAAGCAATGCTTGCTTCAATCCCCTGTGTCACTCCCTCAACCAACGTTAATAAAAAATCAGCGTGAATTTGTCTGTTTTTTTTTGCGAGAAGAGCTTGTTAAAATCCATCAGTTCAGTGGTACTGAAGTTAAAGCAATGCGCCGAAATTGGTTCCTCGAACTGAAATTGCGGGCATGTGTTGTACGCACAGAGCAGCTGCTCGAATCTCCAGCACACTTTCACGGGAGGCGCATTTACGGTGTATGTGTAAGGATATTTTTGGTCTAGAAGAATATGTACTCTCTTAACAAACGTTTTGTACGTAGCACTTCATTTTCAATACGCTTTGACATAGTGAAACAGGTTCCGGGTAAATCACCATCTGTAGCCATAAAAATAGGCAGGAACGTTTTGGTTCCCGGTTATATCTAACACTTCACCTGCATGGTACCTGATTGATAGTGCTGTCGCATGGCCTAGTTTTACAGACGGTTATATTAGTAGTAGCTCTCCTACCCAGTTCAGACGCCATGCTCAGTTCAAACGACGTTGCACCGTATTCTCGAAGGAGGAGAGATAAAAGTGCTTAACAGAGGGCGCCGGCGGTCGTGAAAAACCCATTAGACCTGCGTCTTGGTCGCTTGTAGACACAAGAGAGTGCAATAGCGGTGAGTTAAATGCACTCCTGAACACTCTTCAAGATGCGCTGTGCGGGAGAGAGCCGTTGTTTTTTTTCTGTTTTTTCCTTTCGCAGGGAACTAATCACCATTTCCCGCATCAGAGAGTTCGCTCGCAGTGTGCTGGTAGTATCCTGTCGACCGTGGGATGGTGGTTTGGCGGCGAGCTTTTCTAACTCGATGACCCATGCACGAGATTAGGAAGAGCGTCATGCGAGTAACGTTGTTAAGGCTCAATGACAATTCTGAAGAGGTGATAAAGATAGTTGTCTTCACTACGTTAAAAATATATAAAGATCGCATTTATTTGTGTGCCAAGTTTTCTGCAAAACTTTTGTAAGAGGAGCTGGCGTCACTTTTAAAGGGATGTTATTTCGACGACCTTCATACAGAAGACGTTGGTTTGCTTTTATATCCCGCATTTCCTGAGCACTGCTTCCTACTTCAGTTAAAGGCAGACCGCTAAAGACGGTTCTTTTTAGAAATTAAATATCAGTTGTTAGCTGCCTCCCCTGTGTTGATATATCATCTTCTGCCTCCCAATTTTTCCCCCTTTTTCGTCGTTTTAACGTCTTCGAGGTTACAGGGCTGTTGCATATCAGCTGTTGCATATCATTACGCCATAAGCACTACTTTTGCGAAGACAAGTTTCACTTTCGTGTTATGCCGATTGCTATGACAGAGTCATAAGGCTTTTTCTTCTAAATAACGACAAAAAGTAATACTTCAGAGCATTGTGAGGCTTATTTCGTTCAGCTAGAACAACCTGACGCGACTATAACGAAGGTCGTCGAGAGTTTGATGGCGACTCTTCTAAATCTAATTCTTGCCAAGACGGTTTTTCTAAGTCGAAGTTTTCCTTCTTGAGCTCAGACACCATTCAGCACAAAGGAACGTAATGTGACAAGGCATCTAAGACAACCTGCAGTCTCGAGGGGACGTTCAACACCAAAGAAAACATATATTCTTCAAGACCCTGGAGAAGACATATATTTCTGTCTATCCTACAATGAGGGCTATTCCCGTTGTTTGGCCATTTAAGTCACCACTCAGTCACTACAGAGTGATGACGCCCATACGGAATGTTAAGAAGCAAGATATGCCACCATTTATGGTGATGAAGTCTCTGACAAAAGAAATACCCTCGTACAAAAGCCTAGGATGTTATTTCCATGCGTCACCTTGATTCTGCAGCCGTGACAGAGATAAGTCAGCTCGTCGAAACGTTGGTTCAAGATCATTCCCTGCTCAACTGTTTCACACCACTCCATGCCTGCGTCTACACCCGCACTCATCCGCATGCCTTCATTGACAACTGACCTTCTATAGACTTTCGGCTCAGGATTGATGTTTGCCAGCCTCAGCCAGTATTAACTAAATTGAGATTTTGCAAATTACTTACTGCGCGTCCCCTAGCAAGTTTGTTTTGCCCATGAAGAGTTTCATCCACTTATTAGACGGCAAGCCACGTTTTTGATTCAGCGCTCGACCCTGTCTATCCATCATTTCGTTTTCTCTTTTTTAGCTTACCCCATAGAGCGTATACTATGAAGCATGGCCTTAACACGGTCTTTTTTGAAAAGCCTCTATAGCACGCATTCATGATTCAGTGCAATTCCATTGGACTAAAAGCGCGTATTTTCGGACTTTCCTCAGTTAGTGCCTGTAAACATGTTCATTGTCATCAGCATTTGTGAGCCCAACGCGTGTGCGAGCTCTCCTCCTTTTTCCCATCTTTCGAACTCTCTAATCCCTATTCCCAGTGTAGGGTAGCACACCGGTCGCTCCATACTGGTTAACATACCTGTCTTTCACTTCCCTGCTGTTCCCCTCCTCTCGCGCTCGCGTAAATTCGATCAATTGTGGAGGAGATCATACTTAGAAGAATAAAATTGGTCTGCTAAAAATGGTTTTGTACGAGAAAAGTTCTTGCAGGAAAGCCAACTTGTGGATGTTTGCAGATTGTACGGTAAAAGAGCGCTTACTATATTCCGAAATTGGCTATCGGCGACAAACCAAACGTGAACAGTGCCAAGAATCAACAATGAATGAAATTGTGCATGTAATCCAGTCATCATCATTTCCATGCACAGTGTTGCCAAACTGGAATGCCACGGGCGTGCAAGTAACAATGACTTGACGGCACGCACCGTTCCATTTCTCTAATGCTTCCCACTGTTCGCGTTTCAATTGACGCCGATAGTACATGCTCTGGGTTAGCTAAGGAAGTTACAGAGCTTGTTTTATTTGAATGTAGAGTTATCCACCCGGGCGTACGTCTGCGCACTAGCTTAAATCAAACCTCGTTTTAGGGAAACGAGTTGAAAGGTAAACACATTTCCGATACAAATAAGTACCAGACGGTTGGAGAACTATTGGCGGAAAAGTAGGAATGAAAGACAAAAATACGGTGTAACAAATAACATCAATCTTTCGTAAAACGCAAAGAGTTGTGCAATTCTTTCGTGCTTTATTTACTTTAAAAAATCGTGTAGTTAAGGTACACAGGAGTTAGGCCAAGTTATAATAAAAAATGTACTATATTTCGTTTTTGAGCTGGGAGACTCGAAAGTAATTGCCCGATTATGAAGAGGACGCTCATAGCATCCATCCAGTTCCCCTTGAGGGGCCACAAATAGTTCAAACACCTACCACGACAATTTGTGTGCTCTTCATCCTCCCCGGCATCCCTCCCTCTCAGACGACGTCATGAGGCAGCATCTCGGTGCAGACGCGCGCCTTGCTCTCCTTGAAGCGTACTATCGTCTGCTGCACCTTGGCGGGACTCTGCGTCGGCTCCGGTGTCGCTGTAGCCTGCAGCCGGCGGCAGTTCGTGCTAACCAGCAGTAAGATGATGGCGGCGAACAGCACAAACACCACCTGAAAGAGTGGTTGCTCACATTAAAGGCACACCAAAGGAAAATACCATCTATGTCAGAGTAAAATGTCAGTGCTTCAAAACGTTTGTCTGCATGGAACATCAGCGCGACACACAGCAGTGCCTTAGCGAACAAGAACTTAAGGTAGTGTGGGACGTCCTGGTCTTCATGCTGATGATGATGGTGATGATGATGTGAGATCGTCATGTCAATAAAAGGACGAAATCCAGCATAAAAAACATAAGAACGGTTTATTTTACTACCAGAAGCACTGGGGAGCGTTCTAACGTTGCGCTGCTCTGGGTAGCTGATCAATTGGAATCTTGAAAACTTGGCAGCCTGGTTTTATAGGCACATCTGGTGACGTGTGTCTCTAGCGATGCTTCGATGGCACTGTAGCTTCGATGGCACTGTAGTTCAATGCAGCGCGCAGCCTCATGATGCCGAGCTAAATGATAGCGAAGTGGAGGATGCGCAGGATGCATGGTCGAGGTCCGCTCCGATAGGTGCCCCCACGACACCAGCTGCATTGTTTAAAGCTTCGTAGGTAAAAAAAAACGCTTTTTCTGACACCTGTGTTGCTCGAGCGAGTGCGATGCTCACCGCTATGCGCACATTGTCTTCGTAACTACACAATCCAAGTAACCACATAACTCACGTGAGACCAACTCTGCAACGTCAACGCACCATACTGTCGCAAGATATGTTCGAAGTACTCGTTTCAGCCATTTTCTACGCCCTCCACATTTTCTACGGCGTACGTGCGAAAAATAGGAAGCAAATCACTGGCAGGTTACTCCAGGATTATCGCTGACAGCTCAGCTCCACGCGAACGCGACGGAACAAGGGTAGAACAGGTGCTGAATGTTAGCCATAAATTTAGGGAATCATACTCATAATTTCCCCACAAATTACTTATTGCCTTATTGCCTCACTAATTGCTTATTGCCTCACAAATTCAACGCCCCAAAAATTTTAAGAATCCGTCCAGTGCGAGTGTAGATACGAATGTTTGTAGCATGCTGCAATTGCATTATCTCATCTCTCGTCTCGAACAAAGCGCTGGAAGCTAAGCAGGGAGAGGCGGCAGTGCAAAGAGACTACCGCGCCTCACGATCTTGAATCGCTTTTAGGGGTGAAGCTCCTTATAACGGCACCCGTTCGTCCCCCGTAGTATGTAACAAGTATAACATTTTGACCCCCAAAGGTGGTGCCGGTGAGAGACTTCTTCTGTGCGTTGTTGAACAATAAAAAATAGGGCTCAATGTACATGTCAATGGCTCCTAATGGGGAATAAGAGACAGGAGCATTCGGCTTTTAGTTAACGCGCAGGCTGCGATCACCATTAGCAGCCATTGGCATGCAGATTGAGCACTATCTGACAAGAAATGGTTGCTACGTTATACTCACTGGGAGTAACCTCCTTAGCTTTAGAGAGGTTTAGCGAGCGTTGAGCCGCAGTGCCATGAATACAATGAACTTGTATATATCATGAATGAACTCAAGGTGGTTAAAAATGGAAAGTAGATACGAAGCGCAAGCCGTAAGAAAGTAAAAGCCGAATTCTCCGCCTCTCATTTCCCATTAGCAGCCATTGGCATGTACATTGAGCACTATCTGACAGAAAAAGTTTGCTACGTCATACTCGCTGGGCTCAACCTCCTTGGTTTTCGAAAGGTTTCGTGAGCGTTCGGCCGCAGTGTCATGAATACAGTGAACTAGTATATACCATGGACTCGAGGTGGTTAAAGGTGGGAAGTGGACCCGAAGCTCAAGCCGTAAGAAAGTGTGCGTGTGCCACCTCTCGTTTAGTCCTTGGAATGTCCGCTGGATGGCGGTGCTTCTATAAGTGGAATATATGATGAAAAGATGCGAGATGGTGGTACTCGGAGTGTTTAATAGATGGACGAACGGACACATAGACAGATGCATGGATGGACGCATGAACGGGCGCAGGGGCGGCTGCATGGACGAACGCAGGGACAGACGCACGAACAGACGCACGCACGGACGGGCTGATGGACGCATGGACGGTCACACTGACGGACGCATGGACGGACGGAAGCAAGAACGAATGGACGGACGAATTCTTGATTGATATGTGGGGTTTAACGTCCCAAAACCACCATATGATTATGAGAGACGCCGTAGTGGAGGGCTCCGGAAATTTCGACCACCTGGGGTTCTTTAACGTGCACCCAAATCTGAGCACACGGGCCTACAACATTTCCGCCTCCATCGGAAATGCAGCCGCCGCAGCCGGGATTCGAACGCGCGACCTGCGGGTCAGCAGCCGAGTGCCTTAGCCACTAGACCACCGCGGCGGGGCGACGGACGAATTCTTCGCCCCACTCTCCATCATTCACTCCGTGGATATGCTGCCATTTTTTTTGTCTTAGAACGCGCGGCTTTCTCAGTGTGATCGCGCACGCACGCATGGACAAGTAGCGGTCTACCGCGACTATCTCGCTAACTTCACTTTTCGGTCACAGATGCACAGACGATTTTGCGCTCACAACCGACAGGGCTGACGCCAGCGGCGGGCTTTTCGCGACATTAACTCTCTAAAGCTATTGCGTTAAAATATACAAATACATATGCGGCCATCGCAGCTTCGAAGGCCGCATTTCTGTGCGCTCGACGCCGGCGGTTTTTTCGCATACTACACCAGCACAGATATCTGCAATCTGTAGAGCATTGCTTAAAAAAACTTTCTAGCGAAAACAGTAACCTTACGATTACTCATAATTTGGAAAACTCGCAAAGGTGATTCTTCACGGGTCCATTCATTCATTCATTCATTCATTCATCCTGTGACCTCCGCGATTTGCCCTGGCAAAGGAGCGACACCAAAAAATGTGACAATGCTACCAGAAGCCAATAGCCGGATTTTTAGTAGCATCGCCCCCCAGGTTTGCGCCTGATGCAAAACCGTGTTGAAAAAGTTTTTCGAACCCAACAGAACCCATCGGGACCAAACGAATGTTATGGAGCTTCTACTAGCGTTTCCTTTATGCCAACGTCAGCATCAGCACGGGGTTCACCCTATTTAGTCGGCATGTTTAGAGAAATAACTATTTGACAGGGCGCATAGGCCTCGGGGGAACCCCAGGTCTGATGTAGGCTGTAGACACCGCATAAGTAGGGTAAGACTCGCAAGCACCCATAGGTGACACTAATCACATTTTCCGGCCTCATACAAAGTGCAATGCAGCCGAGCATACAAAGTGCTCGTCCTGTGTTCTTTCTGAGTGTTTGCACTTTTTGGCACTTGTTTCATCATGAACTTATACCAACCTGCCCAACTGTCAGTCATATAAATCTGTTCAACTGCTCTACTGAGCGGCGCAACAAGACTAGTTCTGGTTAAGCTTGGACCGAACCTGCGTCATCATTCGCAGCACGATAGTCGAACCAGGTAGAGTTCCTTCCCCACTCACACGAGAGACCTTGGTCCAAATTGACCCTATAGCGCATCTCTTACACGGGCAGCGTAGGCGAGGCTAGACACCCCTGCTCTCTTATCTGGGTGCCACCGGACCATACAAGTAGACTCTTTGTTTCCTCCACCTACTTCACCGCAGACTTTTCAACTGCAGGTGGTACAGCGGAAACACTCTCTCTTAGTCGTGAGGGCGTCCGAAGCCACCCACACGTTTCCCATGACACACCGCATGGACGAGGAGGGAACCCTAAGATTTTAAGACCACAGCTCCAGCCAATCTAGATTACATGAGCATTACCTAAATTCAAGGAAGTTTACTAGTTTTCTTTAGTAAGCCGAAAATTCAAGGCAAATGCTGTAGGACATTATCCTATACTTAACTCTGTAGATTGATTCATCAGAAACAACTACCTATTAATGAATAATAACGTAACTTTTCGGCCAACACATCAAAGCCACTTAATGCTTATATGGGCACCACCAGAAAGTGGCATGTTTCTGAAATCTTTGGAGGGCAAACGCTTGATTCACGATTGCGGGCAAAGAATTGTGAGAGCTACCCCACTCCAGGTATTTTTTAAAGCCTCCTTGCGAAAATCCAAACAGTGAACACACAATGCCAATGAGGCACTTCCAGGGCTAATCGTGGAAGAGACGTTAGCTCATTTACTCGGGCATCATCATCGTTATAAGTGCTTCTTTTGGTGGCACATACCCCTTGATTGAAGAAAAAGTAGTAGCAGGCTACTAAACTGCATCATTGCAAGAATTTCCTTGGCTAGTGGTTTTTTGCCTAAAACATTCATTTGAAATTCATTGCCGATTTCCTCGTGAATTTTATTTAGTTAGTCTCATGTCACAGTATTTTGATAGGCTGTTGAAATGCACTGTATAACCAGTTCGAACACGGAGGCTGTTCAGGATGAATTAAGTTGGATGTGATGTTAACAAACTCGTACCGTGGACAACGAATTCGAGGTTAATCGTGGACTGTGACGACGGTTGGAGCAACGATTTGGCGATGGAAGAATTTTAGCGGGACGGCTTAGTGCTCTCCCATAGTTGAGTACGAAGTGCTCGAAATCGTTGAACATTTTAGGGGCGAAGCTCTTTATAGCAGCACCCGTTCGTTCCTCGTAGCCGTTGGAGTAGTGTGTAACAAGTATAACATTTTGACCTCCAAGGAGGTGTCGGTGAAAGATTTCTTCTGTGCGTTGTTAAACAATGAAAGATAGTGCTCAATGTACATGAAAATGGCTGCTAAGAGGGAATGAGAGACAGGAGAGTTTGGCTTTTAGTTAACGCGCACGCTGCGAATTTTTTATTGTTCAACGCGTAGAAGACAAGAAAGGGTTGCTACGTTGTACTCGCTGGGCATAACCTCCTAGGTTTTTGAAAGGTTTAGCGAGCGTTGGGCCGCAGTGCCATGAATACAGTGAACTAGTATATACCATGAACTCGAGGTGGTGAATGATGGGAAGTAGACACGAAGCGCAAGCCGTAAGAAAGTGTGCGTGTGCCTCTTCTCGTTCAGTCCTTAGAATGTCCACTGGATGTCGGTGCTTCTATATGATGATTATATGAAGAAAAGATGCGAGGTGGTGGTACTGGAAGTGTTGAATAGGGGGACGAACGGACACACAGACAAATGCATGGACGGACGCATGGATGGCTGCACGGACGGATGGACGCATGGACGGTGTAAGGTCTGGCGTCGCAGGCCACGGGAGCGAATCTTCTTGGTCTTAAAGGGGCGCGCTTCCCAAAAAGCCTATTCTCGGGAGACGATAATCTCGGCGTGAGCGCGCCCCTTCTGGCAAGAATACCGCGGTCAATCGCCGCTTCTAGCAACCAGCTAAATGGTCCCCGGACTGCCGATTGCCGGCGGTTGACGGGAGGACAGTGCATAGCCACCCATCCGTCAGGAGTAGAGTCTGCGGGACGGCTGTCATGCTGGTCAGCGTAGTCATCTCGCGGTAATGCAGGAGGCCCGCAGCCGAACGGTGCCGCCACTGTGTGCGTTCGCACAGTTCGCGGAACGTTGGGGGCAGGCCGGTCCTTTCGTCTCCCTCTCTCCGACCGAGCAGTCGAATGCGTGAAGAAGAGAGCGAGAGGAGGGGACGGCAACAAGTGTGTTTTCTGTCCAATAAACGGACTAAATTGCTTTGGTTGGCCGTGAGGAGAATTGGGAGGGGCAATCGAGGTATGAAAACCTGGCTTCCGAGTCCTCGCGGGGGAGTCTGGTCGCAACAAAGAGTGCTCTGCACTATCGGTTCTGCCGAGGCAACATGCGACGGTTCCGACGGTCAAGTCTTGTGAATATGTACATAAGTTTCTGTATATAAAGTCGAGTTGTTGTAACGTTTGAAATGTGCTGGCCTCCATCCCCGAACAAGCAGCAGCAGCCATGACAAAACAGGACGGACACCGAGAAGCAACCAACCTTCCACTCCCTTCTGTAGCAACAGCCGCTACGCAGCTGGGAGAGCTCTGCTCAAGGGAACAGAGGGAGTGGGTAGAAGGTTGAGTTTTACTGACGGACGCAGGAGCGGATGCATAAATGAAAGCAGGGATGGGCGCACAGAAGAACGTGCGGACGCACGAACAGATGCACGCACGGACGGGCGTATGGACGCACGGGCGGCCACACAGATGCACGCATGGATAGACGGAAGCAAGAACGAATGGACGGACGGATGCTTCGCCCCACTATCCATCATTCACTCCGTGGATATGCTGCCATTTTTTTTCTTACCCCCGCCCCTCCTCCTATATGGTGTCATTGTCTTTAATGCCTGCTGAAGGGACGGCTTTAAGCTCTTCCATAGTACAGTACCAAGTACTCTAAATTGTTAACCACTGTAAATTGCTAACCACACTATTGCAACCATGGGACGGTTTTGTGCTCTCGCATATTCGAGTATCAAATATTCTAAATCATTAACCATTTTTTCTAAACATGTATCATGAAGTGTGAGGCCCATGGGACGGCCTTCTGCTCTCCCATGATAGACTACCTAGGATTATAAATGACTGATCTCTACTAAAAGGAGCTGGATGGCACATTGAGAGTGCGGTTGAAGCCACCGGAAGCCGCCACTGGTGTCCCGGAAGTCACCGCCATGAACAGTCATCTAATGCTGACGCGAGGGTTTTTCTCTCTTTTTTATTGAAATGCAGGCCTGTAGTGCAGTTAACTGCACGAATCGACGAGAAATGTCGTCGTGAAGACATTGCACACATAAGTACCTGAAAATTTTATTACTTTTTACACAATCTGCGTGGGACTTGTGGAAGTTGAGCGCCTTTTTTTTTTTAACGAGGCTTATTGAAGTTGTTTGTTTGGTTTAGATGCAGTTTCCCACGTTCGAGACCTAAAATAAACGAGGAGTTGGTCAGTAAGTCAACGAGAGACAACTGTACGTTCTCCTTAAATCAAACTTTGCAGTGACCGTTTTGCAAAGTCACATATTGACCGCTCGGTTCCAAAAACTCATCTTTAAAACGATGCCATCTAAGCACTGTTTTCTTTACCAATCACTTATAAAACACGAACTTTTGGATTACTGGCTACTATTGTAATTGATCTTTTTTGTGGGAAAAGAATTAGGGCTGCACCATTGCGGAGCAACCACCAGGCGTCTGTTACCTGACTGGTGACGGACGAAAACCGGCGCATTCAGCATGGTATGGCTAATGACACCTGACTGGTGAGTAATAATTGTAAGGTTGTAGATTACAGCACTCCACCATATTTGGACGGCGTCACTGCGGCGTCTTTCGTTTTTCATGTAGCGTAAGTCGCCGTTCTAAGTTACACCTCATCATAGGGTCTGCTGTATGCACTAGTTGCAGACTACAGCACTGCACCGTGTTCAGACGGCTTCGCTATGGCGTCTGTCATCTTTAGCGCAGCGTTGAGTCACCACGGGAATAGGATATTACAAAATGCACTGAAAATACAATCACAACAGCAACGGGCAGGAGATATTTCAATTATGCAGCTAGAACGCCCAGCAGACGCCCGCTTTCGGGACATCAAAGGGACCTTTCGGCGGCTTCACAACCGCCTGCATGGGAGAGCGGCGATGCCTCGTCCAGCCTTTTTAATGGAAGGTCAGTGCTATAAATAGTTTACCACTTTTTCTAAGCACATCTAAATTGTTAACCACTTTTTAGGGGTTAAGCTCCTTAAGCTGTGGTTCAGCCGTCCACCATGTATGTAGTAGTAGTAGTAGTAGTTACTGTCGTAGTAATAGGTACCCGCCTCCACGGCCGGCCTAGAGGTGTGGCATGCGCGCACTTTTTTGAATTTAGGAGGAAACCAGCGCATGTCAATCATGAATAAAAAGGTGTTTCTCATGAAATATCTACAGAGACGAGCATCGGTGACTTAATCATCAATAAAATTTGCCTTGGGTTTGACGCGCACCAAATAAAATGGCCCTGAATCTGCATGTTACACTGAAAATGTCGTCGAAATACAATAGTATTGCGTATGGAGAGAGTGAATAAAAAGTTTATTTGTCATTCTGCGCAAGAAAATCGGTGATTGGTTCTCTGGGGGCGCTCCGTTAGAGTGCCTCGAGCGTGTAGCGGAGGCGAACGAGCACATCGAGGCAACTCAGACACGAGCGCCATCTCCCATCTTTGCAAACGAAGGCGTGCGCGCGCCCGCGGATAAAGATGCGCGCCTGTCTAGGAGGTGATAAAGTGTACAACGCAAAGCGACGGGCAGGTGCCAACACCGTGTCGTCTTAGAGAAGCGTTGGAAACGCCTACCTTTTTGAGCATCGCGTTGCACTGTCAGTGGAGCGCGATAAACGCTACACTCCTTAGAGTTACTTGTGTGTGCGTCTTCTAGTATAAAGGCACACATACAAAACACCAACGTGCTGTTATGGCGCCTCATGTATGCGCAATAAACGCTTTTCAATTGACAATCGCACAACAATGAACGCTGAACCTTGAGCAATATTGGTGGGCGCTGCGGATGGGGTCGGCCGTTCGGTGCCGTTTGAGGTATCGTTAAGGGCGTACATAGAGACAACTCTGCAGACAGACAGACAAACCATTTTTTTTTTCATTGAAGGTCCCCAAGAAAGACTATCGTCTTTAAAAAAACTAATAACCGAAGGACGCACCTTAAGCGCTATCTGACCAGAAAACGTGGCTACACTGAACTCACAGGGCGTAACCTCCTTAATTTTAGCAAAGTTTAAAAGTTGGGCAGCTGAGCCATGAATTAGCAGTGGCGAAAGGTGGGAACTAGACACGAAACTTAGACCACTGCTCTAGTCCGGCAGTGCCACGTTTAGTCCTTGGAATGTTCGCTGGATGGCGGTACTTGTATGTGATAAATATACGATAAAAAGATGTGAGATGGCAGTACTCAGAGCGTTCATGGACAGACGCACGGACGGGCAGATAGACAGATCTACGGACGCACGGACGAATGCACGGATGGACGGATGGACGGACAGATGGACGGACGTATAAATTGTTGCACAGACGAACGCACAGACGAATGGAATCAAGAGCAAATGAACGGATGGAAGCGCCGACGGACTGACGGAGGCTTCGCCCCACTTATCATTATGCACTCCGTGAATATACCGTGAGTTTTCTACGAAAAGCTATATCAGAGCGTAAGCTTGCCAAAGGGACAGTTTTGCACTCTCCCATAGTAGAGTACCAACTACTCTAAATTGTTAACAACTTCTTCTAAACACACGAGTAGTACCAGTTGCGATGCAACAATCAACCCCTTAGAGAGGCCCGAAGCAAAAGTAACGCATAAATGACGCTTTGTTCGAGGGTGAGTACGTGAAAACCGAACGTTCCAAAATCGACCACTCGAGTACCGAACAAGGGCAGGCCTGCGCCAAACGTAGAGCGTTTGGCCTCGGAGTGATCATGGCGATTGACAAGGAGCAAACGATGTAGGATGTAAGTGCACGGTTAGCTTTTATTGTGATAACATTTATATGGACACTCTCGGTCGGTTTTTGCCGCCAGCATCGGCGTTGACCATCATTCCCCGTATATGTATGCGTATCCATGTACACATGAAAACGCAAGAAACAAAAAAAATCACAGCATATCCATGGTGCCAATGATGACGAGTGGGCGAAGCTCCGGTGGGAATCATCGGTAAATCGTGAATCTTCTGTACATTGTTCGCCTAGTTGATTATCGTGTAAAGACATGAGAAACACTGTGCGTATATATACAAATCAACTTTTATTTGTTCTTAGAGACAATGAATGGCTCGTGATGTCCATTCATTATGACGGCTCTATGGTCCGTGAAATGAAGGTTGAGCGGTTTTTCTATAGGTTGCAGTGAAAAATTTGCAAATACTAGGTCAATGCATGTGCCTCGGATCTTGGCTGGTTTCACATGGTCATAACGATATACATCTGAGTGCATGTCTAGAAGCCACATGTTGGACAAGCCAATTATCGTTCGTGTCAGCATCATCAACTACAAGTCGTTCGTCAGCCCGTCCATGCTTCCGTCCGTCCATTCGTTCTTGCTTACGTCCGTCCGCGCGACCATCCTTGCGTCCATTCATGCACCCGTCCGTGAGTCTGTCCATCCATCTCTCTGTCTGTCTGCTCATGCGTCCATCTGTCCGTACGTCCACGCGTCTATTCACCCGTTCGTCCGTCGGCTAGTCTGTCTGACCGTCCCTCCGTGCTACAATCTAATTAACACTACACGGACTGCCATCTCCCATCTCGCATCCCTTGTGGCACATACCCGCTCTAGAGTGGGTATGCGCCACTGGTGGCTACGTATTACAACATACATACAAGGGATGGACATACCCACGCATTAAGGATCTTCGCCTCTAAATATAATCTAGCAAAAAATTTCAGAGCATCTGTACCTTTGATTACGCTTATTGCATCGTTTTCGTTTGAACAGTGCGTCAAGTATCGAACTGTAAACGCGGTTAGTGGGTTCTCCTGCCGCGTGTGTTGTTTTCATGCGTCATTTGTGACAAGTGTGCTGCACGATTCGATCTGCTTGCCTTTCTCAGCGTTAAAATCTGAGTTGTTGCTATCGCATTCATTGCTTTGCCCTTGCGGCGAAACTGTGACAATTTTATATGCATGTTCCACCTTTCCATCAGCGTCCGCAGTAGTATTGCGTGTGTGCAGCTCCCCTCCTTTCCTCTCTCTAACAGCTGCGCGTTGCTCTCTCTGCTTTTCTCCACCACCTGCTTTCGCTCGCTGCCCGCCCTCTCTCCTCTAGGAATCCCTCCCAGCGGCGTTAGCACCTCCATTCCGCATGCACGTCACTTCCCATATCCTCTCCTACACTTTCCCCTCTTTCGCCTCAACGCCCACGTAGGGCACGTCTCATAGCAAGTTTCTTGATTCATAAAAAAAAACGATTGCTCACACTGCACAACTGTTCACGGGGCACCCAGTATATATAAGCACCGGATCTTAACCTACAAGGTAGAGCCGCAGGGATATTTCTCATGTGCCTTGTCGAACAATAAAAGTTCGCATCATGCGCATTAACTAAAAGCGGACTACGGGTCTGTGTGTTCAGTCGGAGTCTTCTGTCTCTCAATGCCCACAGTGATGGAAGCTACATTTTGCTTCCTGGAGCAGATTCTGGAGTAGGAAAACTGGTGCTTTCGAGCAGCGTTAGGTGTCTCCGGAGCAGAAAAAAAGGCTAGTTGAGGGTTGCTATTGGTGTTTTCGGAGCCGACGTGTGTTCCTAACGACTCTAGAAGTCTAATCAAACATTACTTAAGCGTCTAATAAATATTTATATTTATTAATAAACATGCCGTATAATAGTATGCAGCTAGTATACAAGCAGTGCCGTAGGCGTAAACCATGGGCGGAGGAGTCAAGAAAGTTTAGACTTTTTTTGATGTTCGGACTGTGGAAGACACCCCTTGAAAGTGTCCTACTGAAGTTTTAGCTTTAGCACGTTATATAATTGACATAACAGTTAATTATAGTGCTATAAAATTTTTAAAGGTTTTTCATCTCTTACTGCGTACCTGTGGTAAATGCCCCTCAGATGTGTGAACTATGGAAATCGAAGAAATGTGAGAAAAAGAGACTGAATAGAACGATGCAACTGCACAAGCTCGGACCCCATGCTCACTTTTTAAAATTTCATTTGAAAGCAAGATTTCATTCCTAAATAAATAAAAACAACAACCCATATTAAAAATATGAACTGGACACCATGTCCGGATATGTTTCACCCCTTGATATTTTTCTGGATTTACGCCAGCGAGTAGCATACTAGGATGACAGTGTACACAGCTTACTTTTGGTTTCAATTAGGCTCACGGTATGGTCCCGTGGTTCAACTTCATTCTTTTCAGTTTGACATCTTTTCGGGGCAGGTTTGGATCAGTTACTAGCAAATATCGCACTTTGGAGCAACATGAAGCAGTAATTTATCTTTTGGATAAGTTTGGAGCTATCGGAGCGGCACTTCCATCACTTCCATTAGCAGTGATCGGCCTGTTCTAGTAGAAAACACCGGTCCACCACTGCGTGATTTGCGCCGCCCAAAGTTTCTCTCCGGCGCAGTGCCGCGATGAGCGCCGGTGTCAGCGTCGCCGCCAGTGTAAGCGTTAGCACCCGCTGCTTCACATCTAGACATGGTTCTCTTTAAATAGAGATGGCGCAATTTCTTGGTCGATGAATCAATAACAATTCATCATCTTCGCCATAACTTCTATCGTTGCAGGTGTTCTTGTCGATCAATATGCATTTGCAGCGGAACAGATATATTGTACTGAGGCAAGACCTTATTTTGTCGCATTGTGACACAAACATAAAAAAAACTTAAACGTGCGACAGTTAGATAAATGAGATTGTCTAACTTGTCAACTGCTGAATGTAGTTGGCGTTCATGAAGAGCGAACTGATTAACAACTCAGTTCATTTAGGTACACAGCCTGCTTATGCGGTTGTTTTTGTTTGTATTAAGTTCTTTGGGTGAGTAACCAAGACACAGCAAGATAGATAGCTCATATCATGGATTGAACCATCTGCATGTCAGTTAATAAATTTTGAAGTTGTGGTTTGCTTCACTAAACAACGGTCAACATTGGTCTTACCGTGACGTAGATGATGGCGTCGATAGACTGGTCCAGCCTTGGATGATGCAGGCGCCGTAGTCCATGGCGGAACGGGAAGTTGCTGATGGGCATCGGGCCTGGCTCACGAAAGGTAGCATGTGTGCAGCGAGGAAGGACGTGATAGAGAAAAGAAAGTAAGAAAAACGTTCAAGGCCCATGGTAGCCGAACCTAATACGAAAATTTTAAGCGCGTTCATTGAAGCTCGTGGTCGTTGAAGAAGACAGCATTATCCCCAAACATCTTTACGTGTAGCACCACAATGGCAATCACTTCAGACTGTTTTATGCATGCCGTTATTCAAGGGCTGTTGACGAAATTTCATGTTGTGCTTTCATGTTAACAGCCTCGTTAGAGCTGAATCACAGATGGTGTCTGAGGGTCGCAATGAACTGAAACCTGCTTTAACTCGTTCATTCAACCCTCGTTAGTTCGAAAACCAGATGATTCGTACGGCTCTTTCACTCTCAGCTGGCATATCTACTTTTTCAAGGCGCCAAACTCTCGCTCATTCGGTCATGCTTGCCCGAAACCCCGTTTGAGCTGATGATCACTGAAACACAGCAAGCTCGAAGCATCCCAATCTTGCGGTGCAAAAGAGCTAAAAAACGTTCGAAATGGGGCGGCGCAGTCCACATTGCCATTGTCAACAGCACAAATTAGACAGAAAAGCCGAAACGCATCACGCCTATTTGCGTTTATAACTGCATGTGATAACCCGTTAATGAAGCAAATTAAGTCTTTGGGCTCAAATATCTTTCGTAATTAGATAATTCCTCATTTGTCGGTAGAGGAATGTAGCGGGGTTCTTATCCTTAACGTAACAAAACCAATGAAAGAAAATTATGACATATCTACGAAGTGGGGAATGACGATGAGTGGGCGAATTAGTGGGATCGTTCGGGGTCACCTTAAAGTTCCCTTGACGTTGGCCACTGTCGCGTGTAAAGGAGTGAAAAAGCTGTGTACAGCTATATACAACGTTTCTTGGTGGTAACTGGTACGTTGTATTGAGACGCGAATTTCGTTTTGCCTTCATAATTACTACTTTGTAGTATCTTATCTAGCCCGAAGTGGGCAAAGACGAGGCCTGCGCACGTTCCCATGGTGGTTGTTGGTTGTTCCCAGTCACACAAAATGCATCGTAGGGCACATATATATAGACTTGATATACTGGAGAAGCCAGTCTTTTTCCGTGATCATCATCGTTATCATCTTCATCATCAACACGGCTACAATGCACGCTAACGCCACTGACGGACAAGCGTCGACCTTGAGGGGAGCCTCGCCCCTATAATAAAAATAAGGAAGTGCAGATAACACGATATTGCCTAGTTCAGGCATACTTTCTTTTTCGCGTTTGACGGTGCCCGTTGACAAGAAGCCGGAAGGGATGGTAAGAGGAACTGACACGCCAACCCCAACGGCTTATTTTCGCAACGCGACCAGAAAAGAATTCTCGTGGTCTGTTGTGCGCACGTTCGCGCTCCGACAATGTCGATTGAGGAACGAAAGTAAACCTACAAGGAACATCACATGAGTGCCTGAAACCAGAAAATAAAATTCATCTTCACGAGTAATCGTGACCTATTTTAGGGGCGAAGGTCCTTATAACGTGGCTTGTGCGTTCTCCGTTGTCGTTGTTCGTAACCACGGATGTACGGACGAATGCAGGGATGGACTCATGGACGGACGAAAGTTTCCCACCACTCATCATTATTCACTCCGTGATTATTTTTTCTCGCAATTTAGAGCCTCTAAAAGGGATACATAAATTACTATAAGCAAATTTTACACGAATATTTCGAGTAAAGGTATTAATGTCATGGTACACAAAATATTGCTCTTACTTGACTAACTGAAAAGTCAGTCAACTGTATTTTCTCCACTGCAAGAAGGCTTTCTGTTTTTAATTTCTCGTTTTCTTCAATTCAAGGATGCCAGCTGTGAAGATTGGGCGCTGCGAACCTGCCTTGCACATCAATAAGACATTTGACTATTTTTCATGCACAGGTGACACACAGCAGTCTGAACGAAAACGCTGAAGTCAAAAATTGTATGTGAGAGTGAGGAGAAGGAAGAATAGAGAAGCGCCAGCAGCTCTCCCATTTCCTATGCCTTCACGCAACCCATGAGTGGCTGCTGTAGTTGTTGTTATTATTATTATTATTTATTATTATTAATATTTAATTATTATTATTATTATTATTATTATTATTATTATTATTATTATCGTTGTTCTTGTTATGTTTGTCCCTATTATCATTGAACTAGCCGTTACAGCTCCGCTTTTGAAAACTCGGGCACATATATAAAAACGTGAACAACACACTGACGCAAATAATGCCATCTCCTTGATTACGCATATGGTAGGGCATATCATTATAGTACGGAACGCAACTTAAAAAAGCAGGTAATCAAGGTAAACAATTGCATAGAAACGCCCCAATGTAGCAGGGTGAGCCTGCTAATATTACTTTACTTTTCTGAGAACGTATTACTGGGTTGTTTGCCGAAGCAGTTTCTTAGATTCGCTTCACGGTATTCGATTCAGTCATTGAGCATCATCGTGTGCTCTTCGAGGGTTCTGGGACCACGTTCATTATGGAACTGTAAATAGGGGACTTGTGTAGTGTTTGCTAAGAAATTAACGTAATTAACGTTTCTTGTTATCTCCGATAACCTCGTTTTTACCTCCGCTACTACTTTATATATATATATATATATATATATATATATATATATATGAAAGCGCATCTACTTTCATATATATATATATATATATATATATATATATATATATATATATATATATATATATATATATATATATTTCTTCGCTTGAGCGCAAATGCGGGTTTTCCAGGAGTCATTCTATAGCGCTACACTAAAGGAACGTCACTTGATACAACAAAAAATTGCTTTGTTAGGGTCTATAAATAGCGTTTACTCAAACATATTTGAAACATTGTTTTGAATTATGGACGATTAACTAAACAGACTGATGCACAACACGAAATAAATAAATGTAAGCGAAAACTCGCTTGTCACTTGCCTTTCGCTTCATCGAGTTTTACATTCTCATTTTTTGTTTGAAAGATGCATGCATAGTTTTTTCCCTGTGTGTAATGAAACAGACCAAACGATTCTTCGGGCGCCGCTGGCAGATTACTTCAATATCAAGACATTTTCACCGTTGCTATAGTCATATTTCAAGTGGGTCTTTTTATTCAGTGAACAAGACTTCTCTTTAGTGACCGTGCACTGCCGATAATAAAATAATAATAATAATAATAATAATAATAATAATAATAATAATAATAATAATAATAATAATATATTAATAATAATAATAATAATAATAATAATATATTATTATTATTATTATTATTATTATTATTATTATTATTATTATTATTATTATTATATTATTATTATTATTATTATTATTATTATTATTATTATTATTATTATTATTATTATTATTATTATTATTATTTCAACTTTGTTGCAAAAATGCTTTTTTGTTATTTTACTGGCGACGTGTTTTTATTAGTTACATGAGCATCAAGCACCTAACAGTCGTATAAAGACGAGGGCCCCATAGTATAAATACTGAAAACAGAACCCTCAGTTGAAAACTACAACAAAAGTGAATGGATTAGCAGGCAGCCAAAATAAACTTATACAAGGCAGAATAACGTGTTTATACAGGCCTTTTTATTTTTCATTTTTATTTTTTCTTTTTATTTTTCTTTTTTTTTTGCACACAGGCACAATATACAAGTAACCGCTCTTGTGCGACACTCTTTCTCCAAACAGTTTTTTATGGTATCTGGCTCTGTAAAAAAACGCGCTACGCCGTCAGAACATAAAGTGGCAGAATGTTCAGGTCCACGGTACGCACCCCAGAAACGAGGCACACATAAAGGTAATTTGCCTGCGAGTCTCTACACACGAGCGTTGTCACCTTCAGATGTTAGGCAAATGTTTTCCTATTCGTCATGTATCTCAACGTGAATTCCTATGGCCATGAAATATCTAGTGCACCAATAAGACACCCGCTATATACGTCTCTGCATATACCCCCCCCCCCCCCCCCCTTTGTTCGCATATTTTTGAAGCATGCGAAACGGTAAAGTTACAGGCCCATATTGTGTCGCCTAAGAACATTTCAAAATGGTCTAAACAATATCATAAATAGAAAGAAAAAAATGTATAACCATAACCGTATCCGTTTCACGTTGCCAACACCCTAAATCGACCTGCCAATTTTGTACTTTACCGCCACACAAATACACGCGGCCGAGCTACGTTTTTCGTTGTCAGAGTGTGCGCTTACTCGCCGGGGGCGATCTTTGTTTGCCGACGACAAAACCAGTCTACGGCACCATGCCGATAGCACGCGAAGTAGCGTGACTGCAAATGCCAGGAAGGAAAAAATACAAAAACAAAATGGCGACCCAACCGTATGAGTCGCGTCCACGGTGCATTGACATTTGCAAGCAACGCACGAGTCTGACCCGTGGCGTGAGGCAAGTATCGTATTTCCTCTTTGTTTTATTGCCATTCGTACAAGCAGATGAAGCGAAAGAAAGTCCGCATACGGTTATTGGTTAAATCAATCGCGAGAAGAAGTCGAGGTTTCACCCGGCAACGCGGTGAAACCATGGCAACAGACGTTGTTGTGTTCAGTCGTGTCTGTTGCTCGCCGACTTTAAAAAATTAAACTTGAGGTTCCTGCGAAGAGTGGGTGGAGTTGCCACATGGCCTAACCGCGACGCTCCGCGAGAACTAATTTAACGCGCCCACGCACTTCGTAAAAGAGAAGAACACTACAAAATAGTGGGAGACGTTATTCTTCATTCGGGACTTTGTTTCGAAATGGTTAGTCACCCTTTTGCTCTTTATTCTATTCGAATAGACTTATCCAATTCGAATACGCCGTAAACTCTAGGTCGTCGTCCACGCGCAGGAACACTCGTTATCGCAAAATCAACGCACCAATACAGCGGCGCTTAGAATTCGAGTTAGGCAGTATCATACTAATTAGTGATTTGCTGTTTGATGTATTATTTTATTGTGGGCACTATAGCTGTAGGGGAGGAAGGACTTTGGAACATCAGCTCACATGTCACTGAATACAAGCTTTGCTTGAATACTACTTGGACCTACGAGGACCTCACAAGATGGTGGCTATCTATCTATCTATCTATCTATCTATCTATCTATCTATCTATCTATCTATCTATCTATCTATCTATCTATCTATCTATCTATCTATCTATCTATCTATCTATCTATCTATCTATCTATCTATCTATCTATCTATCTATCTATCTATCTATCTATCTATCTATCTATCTATCTATCTATCTATCTATCTATCTATCTATCTACGCTCAGCCAAAGATATGCATAGGCTGATCATGGAGATGGGGCAAAAGCAGTTGATGAGCAGAATTAATGCCTGCGACATTGAATGCAATGAAGAACCACGATAGCTGAAGAAAGCCTTCGTATATAAGTGTCGGGGTGGGAAGGAGGATTAATACGCTGACTGGGGAGCAGAAAAACATGAAGGAGATGGCTCATGCATTCGCGTTGTCTTGGGCGAATGCATACGGTGCGCTTTGAGTTTCTTCGTTAAACCGAGAAATTCGCAAAATAAAAAAAGCGTTTCTTGGTCATTACAAATATCACACGGTAGCGAAGCGACACTCGAAAGCTACCGGTGCCTTGCATTGGCTCCAAACCCGCTTTTATCACAGGTTCGCTATAGGGCGGCCCATACATGGAACCTCTCCTGTCGGGGAGATGCAGAGCAGGTTGGGGAGATGCAGAGCAGGTCACATCATGCTGTGACGGCAACCGTCGCAAGACGACAAGCAGAACGACAGCAGCAGTTGTGCGATCAGGTTCACAAAAAAGAAAGCTGAGAGAAAGATCTGTCAAGTCGTTCACATAAACCGCGAAATTGGCGAGCACTTCACAAGGACAATAAAACGCCGCTGGCAAGAGCTCAAATCAGGTGCGTTAAAACGCTACGGTGTGTTGATCTGGTTGTTTTGTGCACAGTCACGGCGTGCAGCCTTATTAAAGTACGAGCAGCAGCGTGGCTATAGGGCGAGTAGACGTTTTAGTTCAACGGAGTTAAGCACACCCTCTAAGAATTTGTCGCCTCGAGAAAGCTCCAGCTTCGCGCGTTCCAGAGCTTATAGAACGCGATTGCGTAATAGGGCCCCGTTCGCACCGCCTTCAATCGTGCTACAAACAATGGCACGTCTGTGCCTGTACCGCTGAGTGTTTCAAGCTATCTAAGAATTCCTACAAGAGGTACAGCTTTGAGGTACCCCCAACGCCATAGCTCTTCCTTTCGCAAATTGGCGAAGTGCCCAATACGCGCCCGTCAGGAGTCACGTGTGCACCAGCGCCACTGCGCATTTGGTCATTGTGGGTAGCCCTAAACCACCCACTCCACGCGTAATTCGTCTATTTTGACTGCTATAATAATAATACATGTGATTTTACTTCCACTAGCCACATTTATGTGAGAGACGTCATAACAGAGGGTTCCGAAAATGTTGACAATATGATGTTTTTTTAACTTGCTCTGGCATCGCACAGTAGACGGAGTTCAATCATTTTGCCACCATGAAATTTGACCGCCATGGCCGGTATCTGACCCCCGATCCTCGGTTCAGCGGCCGAGCATCATGACCACTGCTCACGTCGAAACTAAAAAGACATTAATCTAGGACACCGTGTCTTTCACCTCCACAATGGCAAGTAAATATAGCTGAGGCCATTACGCTAAGGCTCTTACCAACACGAAGCTATTCAAACCTGCTGTTGAATAACAATAAATATTAGGAGTTTTCTACTTCCACGCCATCCTATATATGTCAAGACACCATAGATAGATCCCACTCGTATACTCTGGCGTCGTATGCTCGGTAGTCGTATGCTCTGGCAGTGACAATGAAAACACTGATGAACGGAGGGCCGCAGCTGTGCGCAGCCCCGCATCAGAGGGACAGTTTTGGGCCATCCAAAGGGCCCGCCAAGCAGCCGAAAATCCGTGTCTTTCGATTCCAACGTGGCAGCGGCCAGCTTCGGGCTGAATCACTAGCGTTATCTACTGGACCTGAAAGTTCTTTTATCCTTAGACCATACCATCCATCCAGGCACATAGCCACAGCTTTTTTTTCTTTTTCAAGATGGAGGGAGGGGTTAAGGCTTCATTTTTCGAAAGAAAGTCTTTCCGTGGCAAACGCAGAAAAAAGTTGCCAAGTATTGCCCGTGAATATGGCTGACTAAACGATTTTCGGGGGTGTGAGAAAAGGGCCTAGCCCCCCCCCCCCCCCGCCCCAAATTCATATGAACATTTTGTAGATTTTTTTTTCAGCAAACGATTCGCTAAATCAAGAAGATTAAACTTGTTGCCTCAACCTTATTTTGCTAGATTGAGTTTGAAGTGACGTAAGCTCTGTTGGATAAGGTTGTTGAAAACGTTGAGTTTTTTCGACACTGGATTGTGTAAATTTCCTCGCCATATTGAAGACCTAGTTACAATGGGTTACGTTACATCTAAGCAAACTATCTTTAGAATAAGACATGCACTACACAGAGGATGGTACACCCGAGGAATGTGTGTTGAGAAAGAGTGTTTAACGTTCAAAAGAAATTCGTATTGTACTACGAGAGAACAATGAGCCGTCCAAAATCACGGTTAAAGACCGTGTTTAGAAGAAGAGGTTAACGATTTAGAGTACGAGGTACTCTACTATGGAAGAACATAGAGCCGTTCCTAAACATAATGCCTAAGCATTTTCCTGCTGAATGCTGCCTACGGAGTCAATGCAATATGTTTACACTGCACATATCTTCTACTTCGGAATTAAGAAAACCACAAGGTTTTTCTCAATATATGTTCTTAAAATGATTCCGTAAGTGTAAAACATTGTTTTGGTCAAAAAAAGCGGTCTGACTACGTTTTGCAAGTAGCAGCAATGTTCATGTTAAGCGTTGAAATGCGCTTAAATCAAGACTCACAAAGCCAGTATCGATGACAAGAATCGCCGCAGTGTTAACAAGGCAAGCATCGGACTAGCACCTGTCCTCGTATGTTCCTTCCTGTGTGTAGCCTTTAGTTGTACCCTCACGATGTTTCTACGTCATTGCTGACAGGTTTACAGTTATCAGTGGTACTTACACGCTGCACTGACGTAGCCCTCGCGTGCGGGCCAAGAATTGCTATTCGCAATTTAGCGTAAACACGATTACGGTGATGGTGCCTTCCATGCGACGCCTTCCCACCCTGTGTGCCGGTGTTTCTATAGGTGTTTCTATCTTGCAGCAATGGCTTGGCCGGCTGTACACAAAGTCCACGCATCTCCATGAACTGAATGATGACCCGAGAGCGAAGCTATGTTCTATGGTCCAACATGTCTACGTTGAAGTCGCCGACAAGTATTAGGCTAGTGCTTATAGGTGTTTCATATTGGTTTGTCACGATTGTGATTCGTATTAGTATAATGCTCAAACTTCTTTGTATTTCACATATGCTACCCATGCGCATGCTACCCATATGCTACCCATATGATGTAAACTGAGTGACAAAGTGGCAGAGTTTACGAGAAAGCGCGTCCATAATATCTACATCGCGTGTTGAGCGGTTTAAATACAATAATAGTCTTTCAAGCGATACTTCAACGCAGAAATTTCGCTCCGTGCCTTTCTGTCTTTGTGTATGCCTGTTCTAATATTCAACCACGCGGCCAAAGTTTAAGCACTTCCTGGACGCCCAGCCATCTTCATCTGGTGGCTATGTTCATAGTTGTGGACAGCGTCCTTTGAAGACCAAATGTTACGCATATATTTGGGTGCGCCTTCAATACGTACATTTGTTCCTTTACGAGAAAACACATATATGAATATTTCTAAAGATCTTCTTGTTATTTAGGCTGTGCTAAAAATGCAACGCAATGCGTGAAAAAAAAGACCTCTACCCGCGATTAGCTGCTGCCTACTTCGGCAGGCAACTACTTGGGCGCACCATTAGTACATGCGCACAGTCACTGACCCCTCCACGCAAATCAATACATTCATCAATACATTCAAACAATCATACTATACAGCAGCACACGTGAAGAAAATATTGCTGACATGACGAGCAGGTGCTGCCATAGCATGCCAGCAGTGACAATGCGCTGGCAATCTGTTCAGTGACAATGCGCCGACAGTCTCTTCAAACAAGCCTCCATTGCATTTAGTACGCGAGTACGGCAACTCTACGAGAACAGCATCACGGTGGCCGCGGATGCGACTAGAACTCGCGCAGTGCGGCCAGCAGATGATTATCGTCTTTTGACGGCCTTTGTATTGAAGCCCAGAGATGAACAGCCAATTATTTTTTTTCGTTCCACATCGTGAGCCAGCAGAGGAAATGGCCTGTGTTATATGCGAATGCATTTCTCATTCGGGCTATGTCAGGCATCCGGCGTTGTGCGCGGTATCGGTGCGCCGACAGGTGTTATCTGTCCGCTCTCAGTCTCTCCCACAGCAACAGCTGCGGACGCGCGCGCTTATCCTCGCCCCTAGCATCCGGAGCATGTGTTGCGAGAGAGTGCAGGAGGGGGTAGTGCAGTGTTTCACTGCTCCTCCTCTCATCATTCCTCTCTCTCCTCCCTGTGCCCCACTCTCCCGCCCACTCGTGCCTCTCGATCGTTCGCTGGCTGGGCGCCTTTCAAGAACATCCGGCGATGTGTGCTCGAGACTCCGCTGTGAAACGCCAATGCCGAGCCGAGAATGCTGGCGCCCCACTCTCCCGTCCGCTCGCTCCTCATTCGTGACCATACGCTTGCCAGGCACCTCTCAAGGCGATTACAGAAGTCGGTGAAGGCGAATGTCTGACGGCAACGGCGCCGTTTCTCGGCGCAAGAAATTCATTCGCGTTTCCTCACGATTCCGTTCGGGAAGGTGGGGCTATTTTTTGTTGTGCGCGTCATAAACGCAGTTTTAAAACTGAAAGAAAAATGTAGGAGCCTTGTCTTATAGATAACACACTCTAAATTCAGCGAGACCGGCCTACCAACAGCTGAAAATGGTGTTATATATGTTAATATGCCACTGCAAGCACGGTCTATATTTTTCAGTGGGGCCCAGAGTGTTGCTTATGTATTAAACCGGAAACAACTGAACACGTGTTTATAGCCTGCTGAAGCGGTGTCTTTTTATAGGACATATCACGGAGAACCCTGCAAAAGAAATCTACCATTAAGTCCACACGGAACCCGTTTTTTTTTCTGGTAAAAACGGAGCAAGCGTATTTAATCATTTGATTATGCTGGTTTACGCAGTACATAGCAAACCTGAAATGTCTTGAAAATGAGGTTGTAAAAGTATTATATGCGATTTTGTGAATGAGTGTGCCATTGTTTGTTTTTTTTTTGTTGAAAAGCTGAAGGTTCAGGAAAGTGTACCGAGGTGGATTGCTCGAGTTGAACCATTGTTACGCATTTCAAAGCATTGATCAATAGTTATCTCAGAGCTGACGGCTCTTCATTGCGCTTTGCAGTTGTGCTGCTATTCCCTTGCATTATTTTCCAGTATGTGAACAATCCTGACATAGAAGTCAATGAAGAAAAAAAAAGGTGCGTGACTAAGTGATGTAACGCAGCGCACTGCGCAAAAAGGGGTCGCTGGTTCGAAACGCCACTCAGCTACCATTGATTTTTTTTCTCCCGTTGTATTTTTCTTGCGCCTTTCATATATATATATATATATATATATATATATATATAAGGGATTATAGGAAGTATCACGCAGGCTCTGATGTAGAAAAAGGAGTAATTCACACACAACGAACGTTTCAGCACAGTTTAGTCCGACGTTTCGACCGTGGGACCGGTCTTCGTCTGGGAATACAGGGCATAAAATTCGCGCGCTTATATATGTCTATATTCGAGACCCCCCCAAAAAAACACACATGCTCTTGTGTAACGAACAAGGCTCATCTGTATCAGCACAAAAACGGTTTTCAGTGATCAAAAATATATATCTATACAGCACTGTGTGATGTCACCATTTGTAAGTCATTGGCAGCTGATACGGCTTTGCGGGATACACGTGTGCATCGCGACATTACGGATGTCAAAGCTCTTTTCTTACAATAATGGTTCGCGTGTAAGATATACGCGTTGCCGATGATAAATAATTCTATTATATATATATAAGAATCGCTGTTTCTGTATACATTATCAGCACAGCGCACTCTCTGATAAAGAAGCAGACTAGCGTACACTTGTTATATTGTTGACCAATAAGCTTACGTGGAAGGAAGACACGTCAATGTGCCTGCATCCTCATTGATACCATCTGCTACAGTATTGAACTTGAATATCAGGTATGATTCCCGGAGTTCACGATCATGGTTTGAGCGGAAACCAGATTCAAGAATGGTCGCTTTCATTTGATCGAAAGAGTGGCCCGGCATGCGAACGTGTCGTGATAGCGGTAGATGAGGGAATATATTTACATGGGATTTGTGGTTATTAAAGCGTATTCTGAATGGAGTTTCAGTATGACCAATATATTGTTTCAAACAGGCACTACATTCCAACATGTATACGGCATTATAAGTGTCGCAGTCGAAGCTACCACGAATCTTTAATTTAAAGTCCGAAGACGTGCTCGCGGCGTTTTGCGTGGTTTGCATGTGCGCACACACTTTGCACCGTGGTTTGTTACAAGGTGCACAGCCACTCTCTTTACGGGTACCAATTTTAGATGACGTTAACATGTCGTGAAGGTTTTTTGACCGTCGGTAAACAACACGAGGCGGAACAGAAAAAATTTTTTTGAGATTATCACTTTCGGTTAAGATGTTGTGGTGCCGTTTCAATATAGCAGATACCTTAGGAGCTGATGATGAAAATGTCAGAACAAGGTTAGTTTGAGCAGAGCTATCGTTCCCGTCCTTTCCTTTCAGAATCTCGGTGCGGTTGAGTTGGTCAGCTCGAGTTATGGCATCGTCTATTAGTTTTTCCGGGTATTTTCTTTTTACTAGAGAACTTTTGAGCCTATTACAATTTTCAATGAAATCTGTACGGTCAGAGCACAACCGTTTAAAGCGGTGAGCCTGGCTATAGGGAATTCCTGTTTTGCAATGCCGGGGGTGGCTACTCTGAAAATGCAGGAGTTGATGTCGGTCAGTAGGCTTGCGGAACAGCTTCGTAGCAAGTTGTCCTTCGGAAATGGTGACTGTGACATCGAGAAAATTTACAGAAGTGCGCGAAAATTGGTGCGAGAACTTAATAGACGGATGGAAATTATTAAACTTTTGAATGAAACCAAGCAGACCTGCTTCATCGTGTGTCCAGACAAGAAAAATATCGTCAATGAAGCGCCTATAGTAGAGAGGTTGAAGCATGTTTTTACCTAAAAATTCGCATTCCAGAATGCCCATAAAAATGTTAGCGTAGTTAGGGCCTACTTTCGTACCCATTGAGGTGCCGTTGGCTTGTACATAGTGAATGTTGTTAAACTCAAAATTGTTTAATTCAAGGATAAGTTTCAAAAGAGTACCAAGCGCTTCTTTATCAATAGGTTTATCTAAAGGGGAATTTTCATAGGCCTTTATTACTGCAGAAATACCATCTTTATGCGGTATGTTGGTGTATAGTGATGCTACGTCCAGCGTTACTAACATTGAACCAGATGGAACATGAAGATCTACAATTTCTTGAAGGAAATGGTTGGTGTCTTTGATGAATGACGGAAATGTGGCTGGAATCTTGTTTATGAGGGAGTCAACGTAACGAGATAAATTTTCGGTAACGGTGCCGATTCCGGAAATGATGGGGCGGCCGGGATTATTCTGCTTGTGAATTTTAGGAAGCATATAAAATCTTCCCGCTACGGGACTGAGTGGTACCAAAGAGCGGACTGTCTTTTCATCTAATTTACCATGTTCTAGTAAAGACGTAAGTGCGTCCTTAAGCTTAGATTTAAATTCGCTGGTAGGATCGGAGGGCAAAGCTTTGTAAAAAGTGGCATCTGAAAGTTGCCTCTCGGCCTCGCTTATATAATCAACCGCGTTGAGAATTACAATGGCCCCCCCTTTATCGGCTGGTTTGATGACGATGTCATGGTTTGTCGACAACTGTTCGAGAGCAACCTTCTCTTTTTTGGACAAATTGTGGCGGTAAGGCGCAGTTTTCTTATAGGCAGCGAAAATGTCGCGTTGTACAGCGTTTATGTAAATGTCAAGACATCTGTCGCGATGTGGTGGGGGTGTCCATTGTTTATATGTCGGTAGTGCAGGTCTGGTTTCATTCGGGCTTCGGCGGTCATGATAGTATTCTCTCAGACGCAAATTACGGGAAAAGTTGTGTAGATCCTTCAGAAGTTGAAACTCGTTGAAGCCACCTGAAGCGGGGCAAAAGTTGAGGCCCTTTGACAGAGCACCCATTTGTTCGTTGGAAAGAACTATGTTTGAAAGGTTTACAACGCTGCTATCTATTTGAGAAGACTGGTCTTTCGAATCATTCGAACGTGTTGCGGCGCGTTTGGTCACCTCAAATTTGCGTTCGTGCGTACATAAACCATCACGTAGAAACTTCTTCTGTTTAGTTGTGTTTAACTTGTTCCTCTTACGTTCTTCATAGGCACTTAAACATTCAGACTCATGCACTGCTAGCTTCTTTAACAGGCGAGCTTCTGTATGCTGAAGGTCTTGCGTGCAAGATTTATAATGGTCAATAATTATGGGTATGAGATCTAACTGTGCTGAAACGTTCGTTGTGTGTGAATTACTCCTATATATATATATATATATATATATATATATATATATATATATATATATATACATCCCGGGCAGAAGTGCGACGGTTTCAGTGAACGAAAGGAAATAATGCGCCGACCGACAGTGTCCATACATTTGAACCAGATAAACAAACACGGCAATGAGCAGTCTGTTTATGTGTCGCCTTATTCTGCGTGGTTGCGTTTGTGTATATTCGTGTATGTGCTCGTGTTTCTATGTTATCGGTTCGCGTCTTTAAATGATGACAAAAGATGACATTTGATGGCTCGAGAGTAGCCCTTATTGTTATTTGATGCTTTGAAATAGCCACGATAAGTAAGTTGCGGGGGTAAATACACACTACTGCGTCAGCCCCGGAACATTCACGACTGAGAAGTAGCCCTCGAAAATCCCCATAAAAGCTTTGTTAAGCATTAGTCTAGCTATGCTCGCAGAAAAATTTTGCGGGGTGAATAAATATTACAATTCTATTATTAAGAACTCAGCAGCATAGGAATAAACTATTTGCCTCAATAATTACGTATCGAAAAATATGCCTGATTCATGTGTCTTGAAAATGGTATAAAATAGACATAACAGAAAGTGAAACATATCTTTACAAAGTAAGTCGAGCGCCCTTTATCCAATTGTTTTGTCACAAGGGAAAATACATAGATGCACAGCAACAAATTGTAATGTCACGTGAATGAGCGTAAGCAGTTTAAGACTTGTAGCGTGCACGTCAATCAGAAACCACGCACGAAGAGCTTACAAAGGACGTGCGCAAACCAGCAACTCTCACAGCTCAAGACTTAAAGCGCCGTGCTCGAACACACATAAATCCGTACGAAATGTTCGCGAAATTGTACACAGGACGAGTACGACCAACTGTCACAATTCTTACTTCTTCGTGGGTGAGCAGAGCGCTTCCTTTGTTAACGTGGCTTGGAAGCAAGCAAAGTGACTTTTGCGCTCTATTTGTCTATTGTAACCTCATAGAAATGTTGTGGTAGAAGTACAAGTAGTAGAAAAGCACCCCAATCACGAGATAAGCGCGTTTTCCGGCTGCGGTGGCTGCGTTTCCGATGGAGGCGGAAACGTTGTAGGCCCGTGTGCTCAGATTTGGGTGCACGTTAAAGAACCCCATGTGGTCTAAATTTCCGGAGCCCTCCGCTATGGCGTCTCTCATAATCATATGGTGGTTTTGGGACGTTAAACCCCACATATCATCATCACGAGATAAGCGCGCGCGCATGAGTGACCACGCCCTTTAAAGACGCGTGCGATTACGACCTCATAGCACGCCCATTGTGCGCCCTGGTCGCTATCTTATGGTGACAAGAAAAACGCACTCAAGTTGATTGATTGATATGTGAGGTTTAACGTCCCAAAAGCACCATATGATTATGAGAGACGCTGTAGTGGAGGGTTCCGGAAATTTTGACCACCTGGTGTTCTTTAACGTGTGCCCAAATCTGAGCACATGGGCCTACAACAATTCCGCCTCCATCGAAAATGCAGTCGCCTCAGCCGGGATTCGATTTCGAGACCTGCGGGTCAGCAGCCGAGTACCTTAGCCACTAGACCACCGCAGCAGGGCAAAACGCGCTCAAGTTGCTGAAATAACAGAACTGCCATTGGTAAATGGTGTATACAGTCAGGTCGTCGTTAGGAAGGCGAACAACGTATGATCTGTGGCTGAGTGCAAGCAAGAGAAGAAAAAAAAAACGTTCTGTGAAAGTGATTTCGCACTGCTTGCTGCGGAGCGAGAGGTCATAGGTTTAATGCCCGTCGGCGAAACTTCCCAAATTTTTTCTTCGCAATGTGTTACTTTACATTTTACAACGTTATATCCGAGACGGAAGTACGTCAGTGATGCCGTAGTGGAACCCGGCATAAAACATTTTCGTGTTTTAAAAAACCACAGAAAAATAAATGGGGTAGACGACAAGCCTTTTACTCTATATTCGGGTTATTTTTAATTCGTGTGTACGCGGCCATTTACCATTTCGCCTTTACCGAATCGCGACTGCTGCGGACGGAATCGAACGCGAGACCTTCGTTTCAGCAACCGAGCACCGCACGCTACACTACCTTTGCGGAGAGCATTGTCGAATACTTTGTCTAAACACATAGTACAATATGCATCTATTGGTATATGTTTGCTGGCTTCTTAACTTATTCAATTTGACATCCCTTCGCAACGTATCATCACTCCTAAAAAAAAAGACTCCTTGGTCGACCAATTCCTCTTCCCAGCATAACCAACGGCAGGCTCACCTAGTGCCTCATATCCCGCACTTGCTCTCTTCATCGGAGACAGAGCCCAAATTAGACCGAATGGAGATCTCCCGTTTCCTGTGGAGGCGAGGTAGCTATTAGCACGCCCGAGTATCGAGGCAGGCGCGAAGATGGCCCACACTGCGCAGGGCGCGAAGATGAGCCAGCACCTAAGGGGCTTGCCGGAAATGGTGATTGCGTAGTACACCTTTCACAAACGCTAGCTCGACTCGGTCAACCTCCTTCGTGGAGATCGACTAGCGGTGCTGTCCGCAGAGACGGGGACGCATAAAAGATGCCCCGGCAGAGCAAGATTGCCGATCGAGTCACAATTGGCTCAAGCACCGGTGAAAACCGCTCGGAAGGATTCTCGTTCTTGCGGAGGACGCGAAGCGGTGGGAAGGGCCGGAATAGATTCCAATTGGGAGTGTCACGACACAAGGCAGGAAACGCTGGCTCGGAATTAGCATGCCGGAAGAAGACAGAAGGGCACGTGTGGGTAGCGTGTGGAACAACAGTTGCTCGCGGGAATGGGCAGGCTGGCGTGCGAATTCGGGTAATTAAGTGCACTAAGTGCAATTAGCAGGAACTAAACTTTCGCGAACGCGTGTTCCAATTACCCCCCTTTACAACTTTCGGAACAGGAAACCGTGCGTTTGAACAGAATTTAGTAGATAGAGAGTAACTACAGCCAATTCTCTGTGTGTCGCATTGAACATTTTTTGAAAAGAGGTACGCAGTCGTCGCTGGCAGAAATAAAACGAGCAAATATCGATGGAGGTAGGAATTTTTTGCAAATTCTGCAAATTGATTTCGGCAAACGCGAGACCGAGTTAAGTGCCAAGTAGAGTGAGATAGTGCAAAGAATGCTCGACTCAGCATTGACAGATAGGATGAAAGAGCCAACAAGGGTTGCTGATATCTTTGTCGTCATTACGAGAGGAAACTGCACCTGAATGGTTCATGTAATGCCCGGAGAAGATCCATAGTAGGTGAGAGCGATAAAGATGCCATGATGGGATAGGAATGGCTGTCTAGAGCGGAAGATTTAGGAGGGCTGATGAATATCTTGTGTTCAGGTGACACTGGCATATGCTTCCACGTTCGCTATTATTTGAACTGGTTTCAGCCGGTTTCTAGAGATGTGTAAATCAAAAAAAAAAAACCTCTGGTAGACATAATACTAGTAATCAAAGGAGGCTCTTTCACCTAGTTTGCAAACATCGTTGCAATTTAGGTGCTGGAGTTTTACGCTAGTGTGATGCGTGAGCCCCGAGTTTAATGTATGTGGATGAGTGTGATGTTGGCTTTGGTGTTATTGAGGCAAAAATATGTATAATTCAAACTCACTGCCATTTGTACGAGCTAGTAAACTCTGTTCTTGGCTTTTTTTTTCTGGTGTTTGGGGGACGTGCAAAGGTTACTTTTTGAAGTAGCATTCTGTAAACTGTGGTTGATTATGTGGCTTACAACTCTAGCGCCAGATGATGACAAGGATCGTGGTGCTAAAATCTGAAATGTGAGTAAGCGTTTTCATGCATATTAGTTTGGAATAACCTCCTGATACACATTGTAAGTATTAGGCCCAAATTTAGCTAATATAAAACCAGTAAAAAGAGCACATCTATGCATTTTGCTATTGCATTTGTTTTTCTGGCTACAGGCAATTAACAATGTGTAAAGGGGCATTTAGTTGTGCATTTGTATTTTGTTCCGAAGCTTGTTCTTTTCTTTTTTTGACAGTTTTACCTTGTAGCCAGTCCCATATATATTGCCCTGCTGAGGTGGCCGGAGACGAATATGTCAAAAGTTAGTACTGAGCATAACAAGTTGATGTGATCATAAACATGTTGATGTGACTACGTAAGCATTCTGTCCAGCGATCTCCTATAAACGTCGGACATCCAGCCGAAAAAAGGCCTACCCAATTGCATATTCCTGTAAAATATTTCTCGTATTCGAGGAGGTATCCTAACTGTGCTTTTCTCGTAGAGGTTCTTCTCAATGTCGACGACCATACGCACAGAGGTGTTAATGATTGGTGACGCTGCTTGCCGTCAGCTAACGGACTGCAATATACCATAGCCATTTTGGCGTTGATTATACGTACTCGTTCCAAAGGGGGGAATAGTGTGACAAGTACATCAAAAGCACGTTAATTGAAATTACAAGTAGACTATAAAATCGTTTGCATTAAGCGAAGTCCGAAGAAGCGGGCAGACGCTAGAATAAACTGACATCGCGCCACAATACGCAATGCCACCCATGGACTCCTTATTGCGAATTAGGCGCTACTGGATGTTTGTTGCAAGCAAGTTCATAAATTTATGTTCATGCAGTTCCAACAGTGAAGAGATTCAATTTATAACTCTTTAATGCACCCGAAATAAGCCCCGGCATGCATTGTTTGAGCAGGCAGCCTTAATTTTACGCCCACAAAGGAGTTTATGCGGTATAGTTAACGTGGCCAAAATTAAATGTAATCACTAATTTGCGTTCGCTTGCTTTTCTTCTGTCACTACTCCATGAGCATCGTTTACAGCTAGAACAAGAGCTACAGAGCCCCGTCCAAATTCTAGTCTGCAGCAAAATGCTGCTGTTTCGACGTTTTGCATCTCAAGAAAATTTGGTATGGTTTGACAACACATCATGATCACTCTGGAATGACTTGTATGAGGAGTAACGCAAAAAAAAAAAAACAGGTGCTCCCAGTTTTAATCAGAGTGATCAGAGTGCACCATAGTTCGAATTAACTGTTGCGGTTACCGATATGCTCGAATTATCGAATTTTTCCTTTACAGAAATACACAGGGTTGCAGTGGACTCTGGGCGTGAGTTCAAATAAACTGAAAGTGCGAATAAGCTAAGCTCTAATTAAATATATTTTGCTGTATGACCTTTACAAAGCAGTCCACAATTGCCAGTTCTGTACAACCGGTTACAACCCAAAAAATATTACAAGCTACGCCCTCCAGCTTGTAGTGAACAGGGGGGTCAGAAAATTGCTGAAATGACGTTCGACGTGGAAGCTATGGAGCGCCAAGCAGCAACACGATTCTATTTCTGTATGAAAAAACCAGCTGTTTTGCAATAATCGAGTAGAGCTTGACGTCACATGAATCAGTAAGTGTGATCGGATTTGGAATCTGCGCAACTTATTCCAACGTCGAATAGCGCGGGCTGTGGGCGGATGAGGGTGGAAGGAAAAAACAAGCGGGAGTACAGGGTGGTTAGTCAACTCTTAAACCAGCTGGCTACCCTGCTTGAAAAAGGGAATAATCGGATTAAAAAATGATGAAAACGAAATGCGAAAAGAAGGAGATAAAGGGAAAGGATAACAGGGAAGAGAATGGGACACTGCTTAAACTTTGTAGCTAGGACTAGTCGTGCGCAAGAAATTAATTAACGTGCAAAAACTAATATTATTAACAATAATTTTAGTATTATTACTAATACATTTATTCTTAAAAAATAATATTGAAATAATACTATTTATTTAAAAGTATTATAAAATAACAAAAACTACTATTAAAGCAAGAAAACTAACAATGTAGTGCTGTACCAGTCCATACATACTGCAATGACATGGGCGGAGCTTGCTACTTTTAGGTAGAGATCGACTGATTCATTTGCTTCATTGTTTCAAGTAACGTTGAATGATTTCATGTGTCCACCGCACACGTTAATAATGAATCAGTGCTACTGTACGGCCCTCCTAAACATAAGAAAAGAAGTTGTCTCGTTACAATTAGGCCTTGAAATTGATGATGCCCTACATTTCGCATATTAAGCTGAAAATCGTGGTCCTCCAAGCGAATCCTTCCTTTGATTGAAAGAAGCTTTCTTTGTCACCTTTGCCGAACCTCAACTATTGCGTTTTTTATTATCGATGAACGCCTTTGTTTGTTTTTTTTGCGTTATAGGCGACGAGGTGCACCTGGCAGTCTTGATGAGTAAGGCCTAAAAAATTTGAAGCTCTATATAAAAAAACAAAACAAGCCTGGAGTAATCTAAAGTGAATGGGGTTCTTTCGTGTGTGTAGCTCTCTTTCATTTTTACACATTTGTCCGCCTAGGCGCTGAATATAAATAACCCACTAAACTTTTTTATTTTCCATATTCTCGAAACCCAAATCAGCGGCACGCAATATCCTCCCGTTTGTGTAATGAGGGAATGATCGAAATTTTTCACTTGATTAATTAAGACCGCGCTGCTAAAGATTCGCGCAAATGGCTGATATTCGGCCCTTTCGTGAACCAGTCCCCTCTACACTATGATTAATTTTTCGTAGTATTCCTCATATTTTTTTTTTCAAAGGCTTCGCAGCTGGCATTCATTTCCTCTACACACATGTGTCATTGGAGTGTAAAAAGCGTTAATCATGCATTCATTATAATGAATTTCGCTAATTTTTGCTTTGATGCGCAATAGATTATTACGAAATGCATATGAAACTATGCTGTAAACTGATTAAATTGGAACATGCTTGAGAATATAGCATATGGCCGAGTTCTATACATAAAGAGTCAAGTAGTGATAAGTGAAACAAACCATGCAATCAACTTGTCTTTTAAATGCGAAGCATTTCTTAGCGAACTTCCACGACTTTGGAGGTATCTATCCTACTATCTATCTATCTATCTAATCTAATCTATCTATCTATCTATCTATCTATCTACTATCTACTATCTATCTATTCTATCTATCTATCCTATCTATCTATCTCATCTATCTATCTATCTATCTGTCTGTCTGTCTGTCGGTGTCGTCCTGTCTGTCTGTCTGTCTGTCTAGTCTGTCTGTCTGTCTGTCTGTCTATACTATCCTATCTATCCTATATCTAGCTATCTATTCTTATCTATCTATCTATCTATCTATCTAGCCACCTACGACTTTTAGCTCTCCTGTCCGTTTGGGTAGTGGTATCGATACAAACTGGATTCCCAGAGAAGGCAAGCGGGTTAGGGGGAGACAGAAGGTTAGGTGGGCAGATGAGGTTAAGAAGTTTGTGGGTATAAATTGGCAGCAGCAAGCACAGGACCGGGTTAACTGGCGGAACATGGGAGAGGCCTTTGTCCTGCAGTGGACGTAGTCAGGCTGATGATGATGATGGATACAAAACATGGTATGATGTAACATTACTGTAAGACGAACATAACTGACTAGTGTTCAAATGAAAATCATGATAGGAGGAGGAGGAATGAAAGAGGAAGGACAGGGAGGTTAGCCGTTCTCAGACCGGCTGGCTACCCTGTGCTGGGGAAGGGGGTAAGGGGGATCATGATATATATGTCATAAATGTCAGGATTTGCATGTCATGATCTTGCTGCTCTTGCGGTGGTTTCATTCACATGATATGTTGCAAAACTAATACATTATGACATGACTGCATGGCGAGCATAAGTGACAGACCCTAACATCAAAATTATGACATGCCTGTCACGTAACATAGGTAGGGACTCTATGTCCCCAGTGGAAGTGGCATGCGCATTTGTACAAGCCGTTTTACTATAATTGATCCGTCCATCCGTCCGTCCGTCCGTCCGTCTGCCTGCCTGCCTGCCTGCCTGCCTGCCTGCCTGCCTGTCTGTCTGTCTGTCTGTCTGTCTGTCTGTCTGTCTGTCTGTCTGTCTGTCTGTCTGTCTGTCTGTCTGTCTGTCTGTCTGTCTGTCTAACAATTGGCTGCGTACCTGCGTGCTGCCCTGCAAAAGACGTCTTTCGACATCCTTTGCCATATCTTTATATTGTAATCTGCTGTGTTGTCGAGGCCAACTGACATTTGAGTTTGCCACGCTTCGCTTTTGCCGGGGTATTGACGCATGTTCGTCTTTGTTGCCGGTTGTAGTGTGGTCCTGATCGCGTGGATGTACGTTCTAATCCCGGCATGAAAGAAGGAAAGAAAAAAACTCAAAAGAAGGAAGAAGCAAAGTTGTAGAGAGAGAAAGAGACAAAGGAAAGAAAGAGAGGTTAACCAGCGTAAGACTCTTGTTTGCTACGCTGTACTTTGGAAAGGAAAAAAGTGCAAAATAATAAAAAAATAAGAAATCGTTACAGTTGGAATAAAAATTTAGAAATGCAGTGTGGGGTGCACAATCCGAATGTGTTACGCACGCACCCAAGAAGTTTTTCTTCGCTTCACTTTCTCAATAAAATGAGGGCTCTTGATTTTTTTATCGTTTGTATGTTCTTTCTTCGGCAAGGGTGTGACTCGATCTGTGACTGCGATGTTGAAATTTCGCAGTAGCGGTCACTTCTCAGTGCGCAAGTAACAGTATTTACATTCGTCGACTCTTTTAAATCCCGAAATGGTTGAAAGGTATACAATTGCTGGTTCTCACTTTCGTTAAATGCACTGCACAAAATTTTGAAATGTATCACGTTCGTCCGCCGCGCTGCGTCAGCGGTTATGACGCTCGGCTGCTGGTCGAAAGGTCGTTGGTTCGATTCCGGCTGCAGCGGTCGCATTTCGGTGGAGGCAAAATGGTAGAAGCCCAAGAGCTGCGTGGTATCAGCGATGAAAATGTACGTTGAACAACATCAGATGGTCGAAGTTACCGGAGCCCCCCTCCGCGGCGTTCCTCATCAACATATCTGGTCTTGGGCCCCGCCGCGGTGGCCTATATAGTGGCCAATGTAGTCGGCTGCTGACCCGCAGGTCGCGGGATCGAATCCTGGCTGAGGCGGCTGCATTTCCGATGGAGGCGGAAATGTTGTAGGCCCGTGTGCGCAGATTTGGGTGCACGTTAAAGAACCCCTAGTGGTCTAAATTCCCGGAGCCCTCCACTACAGCGTCTTTCAAAATCACATGGTGGTTTTGGGACGTTAAACCCCACATATCAATCAATCAATATCTCCATGATTTTGGGTCTTAACTATAACCACATATTCATATATGTATTGCGTTGGTTTCGCAGTCGACGTGCAACCATTCCTGATAGGCCGTGATTGAAAACTAACAATGCGAAAGTTATTGCGAGAATTCTTCAGAAAAATGATTCGGCCCGGATTAAAAGCTGCCGGAGACGCAGGACATGATACAAACGTGTAAAAGGCGTTTGTGTTGCAATTTTTGTGTTCCCTGTTCGTCTTCTTGCGTCCACCACGGTACGAGGGCGGTTACGGCGTACAGCTTCTGACCAAAAAAGTGTGACTGCGACCAGCGGCAGGAGGTGCAAAAAATGTCAAAATGCTAGGCCAGAGTGCTCAGATTGGAACGCACGTTGGGGAATCTCAGATGGTGAACTTTTTCCGAGTCCTCCGCTAAGGCGTGTCTCGTACTCATGTCGCAGCTCTAGAACGTAAAAGCAAGTTCCGGGAAGCAAGTTCCCGTCACGCGGACGAAGGGTTAGGCAAGGGGCATTCGCTCACTTGGTAATGCGGTAACGTCCTCTCTTACTGGCCGCGGAGTCGACGGCATATTTCAGAAACATTCTTTTTTTTTTTTGCGATTTGAGTTTAATGTTGTGACTGCTTTCCGCTTATTCTAGTAAATTATGATGTTTTAGACCATGTTAGTTTACTTTAACCAGGTTTTGAGCATTGCTTGCCTCGTTGTAGCATGTATTGATGGCTATACTGCGAGCTGGATCACGCCGCTTGAGATGTATCGATGAACGACAGACCACGCCCTTAAACTGCTCGGATTGAAAACACTGCGTAGGTATAGGCAAAGAATAAGGTGGTCGGCGGCAAAATATTTCTCATAAGAGCTGCCCGTGAGCCTTTACCAGGTCGAGCACCCCACTTGGAACACAACTTCCGGAGATCTGTGTCACTCGGTGCCAAACGCCTGATTCCGCCTGTAGCACTTAAGAAAAGTCTATGAGTACTCTAAGCAAATCCTGTGCAGTTAAGTTCAGTATCGCCACAGACACACCATATAGTTCACTCCAGTGTACCAAGATCCTTAATTCGAGAGTGCTTCAAGCAAGCATTTTGGACCTGTAAGAATTTCACTACAGTCCAGCAAGTGGTGTTCAGTATCCGTATGACTTTTGCGAGCCACACATGGGGACATCAAGGGCAGTTTAATTATTTACTGGAAGAGATATAGCGTGCGTTATATTGACACTTTCATGGGGACAAATGTTCACGACGAAAATGGTGAGCTGTATTCAACTTCCTCAAAAGTAATTCGATAAATTTGAATTTGCACTGTTCGTACTGATGAGTAAGGGCACTAAAAAGAAAAAAAAGAAACCTGTAAACTTATTGTCACCATGGTGGGCTCCACAACGGAACAACGCAAGTTCGTTTATGTCAGTAAATTTGGTTTTCTTGTACATTTACAAAACATAAAAGAGTAGTCCTGCCTATTATTATTAATCAATTTGGTTCATACACTGTCAAACCACTAGTTTCCTTGTGTCCTTTCCGTATTACTCAATAGACGCAATACAGGGTGAAAGCCATCATGTACCTTACATATATGCATGTCGTCCTGTAAAATATATATATATATATATCACCGACGTTTAAAATACTGCCTAATGCGAATTATGAGTAGCGCCTCAAGTTTGGACAAGGCCAACTGTATGAAAACGTCTGACTTTTTACATGTTGTCGACTGCGCTACAAATCGTATTTTTGGTGATGTATATAGAACAGCAGCCGCTGCGCCATTTTACTTCTATATGCAGATAAGTGAGGTACCGCCACACTCATGCCGGGTAATATGCGGACTGTGTTGATGCTGCGCGTGGCTGATGACAATAAAAAATTGTGGCTGTGCACTTTGCCTAGGGTGGGACGCATTAAACCTAACACTTGTTGCGCATTTAGAATTCTGTAATCACTGGTTTTTAATCTTCCGCCACGCTAATAAATAGGCTACGCGATTGCTTGACCAACAGGACACCTGTATAGGGTATTTTTACAAGTATGATTCAAGCACCAATGCGGCTCTGTAATAAAATACTTCTCTGCCGCGCAGAGCGCACGCATTCAAATACCATTCCACTCTAGGTAATTTTTTTCGCATTTTAGTTTCAATGTCTGTCAATTACGCCAATGGTGACGATGACGACACTCAACGCTGACAGCGAACGCAGAGATGTGCCCTCAAAAGATGCCACGTGGTCTTTATATTAAATGCCGCCATTTTTCATTCTGGAATTTCCCGTACTATTTCTTATCCTGAGCTCACTTTGTACTCTTCTAACCAGTCTCTGACTTTGTTAATCCATTCGCAATGCGCAATCTATTGTAATCCACCTCGTATGCAGTTAAGCAACGCTGTTCGATCTCTGCACTTCTATCATAACTGGTGTTATTTATGACGTCAAGTTTAAAACATATTACTTCTCGGAAAATGTAGATTGCCCTACTTTCTGTTCTGTTTATCTCAGTGTCTGAGTGGCGATGGCAATCGTTCATTCAAAATGGGTCTCTGGTTTGAACCATTGGAGGCCGCATTTGAGGAGGAACTTGGACCATACGTGCACCATGTTAGACACCTCTAAATATTAAGGAGTAGCCGGTAACTAATTTGTGCGCCAACATCTCTTTACAACACGACAATGAAAACAAAAACGTAAGAAAGTAACGACCGCGTACACGAATCAGCGATGCGCTGTCAAATTTATAACGCAGCCCGGCGCCGTTCTTCGAAACACCACCTGGTGTTTGCAGAGGTCAAAGCGCACAAATTATGTGAAATTAATGTGTGAGTGATGCCTTTGAGGGTATACGCGTAGTAATAGCAATGTAGGCGAAGTATTACTTGGTGGACGTATCACTCTAGCACTCGAAAAACGAACGCGACAAGAGGACCAGTCAAAAAAGAAAATGTGGGTTCTTACCTAGTCCTCTGGTCAGGTAATCCTCAACGAAGAGAATCGACTCCAGGTGACAGTCGCATTCGTCGAAGCGTGGTTGTTTTCCTCACGTGATATAACTTCCAGTGCTACAGAGAGCGCGCGAAACAGTCGCTGGAACAGAGACTGTCTTTGCCCAAACGCTGTCCGAAAAAAAAAAAAAAAGCCTTACAAGAGAAGCGGAAAACGCGAGGATAGCTTTCACGCAAAATCGGTGGTTGGACAGCTCAAACTAAGAAGAAATTTAAAAGTGAGGTTCCGGTATGCTCATTTCATCAAACCCTTCGTAAGCTTTTCTTTTGGTTGCCACGGGTGGTGTGCTTCAACGGCTTCTAAGTGCCAGATGATAATTCCACAGGCTTTGTCGGTCCTAGTCTACCTCCTTATGGCTGCTAAGACAAAGCCAATGTTTTTTTTGTTTTCTTCCGCGTTTTTCTTAAGGTTTTGTGCAATTATCAGTAAATACCGAAGCACTATTGAAGGTTAAAACTGTTAGTCCTCTTTCTTTCCTTCGAACTAATACTCAAACCAGCAGAGTAGGCATATCTTCTAACACTTCATTTCAACCACTTCTTCAGAACTTCGCCGAGATGAGACAGTGTATGAGCGAATCAAGAACTTTCGTAGCACGCACCTTTGTTACAAGGTTACTACGAATCAATCTTGTTCTCTTTTTCTGGCTCAAGGAGCTTCGAACTTTTCTTTGCTGACTTGCTTCCGGCAGACGTTTATCGCACGCTTCGCCGGGCGCAGAAGACGACCTACTCTACTCGGACCAACAGATGTCGTTGCACTCCGCGGTCGAAGTTCTCTTCGGGAGCACGGATGCGGCGACCGAGCGGAGGACGTCGACGACGGCGTACGGAGTCGATGTAAAGGCACGCGCTCCGAGTCAGAGCTGAGCGAGCGATCGAGGAGCTGGCTCGAGCACTCGGGGAAAAAGCGTGCAGCGACGCCGAGCGGTGGGGACGGAGAGAAGGGAAGTGAAAAAGGGGAAGAGGGACAAAGATTTCGCGTAGAGAATACGAACAGCACAGAGAGAGAGGTGATCTGGGAAAGAACGGGGCGGAGAGCATCCTTGGCTGGTCCCTCCCTCCCAGTTCCTCCCGTTTTCATCCTTACGCTCTCTCCCTACCTATTCTCTTCCCTCGCTCCTCCCTCGACATACCAGCCTCGCCCGGTTTTCTCCTCTCCCCTTTCAACCACGATCGAAGTGAGATCCCCACGGCGCTGTGTTGTCGATGCCTGGCAGGTGTTGTACGTGCCAGTACCGCCCCTTCACAGCCTAGCGGTGCGGATGCCGTGGGAATCCTGATTTCTTTCGAATATTTTTCTTCAGCATTTCTTTTTGTTTCGTATTGTATACCGTAGAGCTCACGTTTTTTCTCACCTCATGAATAATGTTAAGAAAAAAGACGGTGAGCGCCATTGAAAACACGACGTGGAAAAAAAAAAGTGGTACTGCATTCGATTCCCGATTTGGGATATGCATTTCTTTGTCAACCTCAGATCATTTCCTTCCGAAAATTGGTATGCGTTCGCTTTGTGCGCGCGCAATTTCTAGCAGCGCTCTGACTTGTCGATAAGTTCACAATCGCTTGGTGTTCTACAATCCCTCTGGTTTTACCACTTTGCTTTGCTGGGGAACATCTCGGAAAAATTTTTAGAAGTTACTTTTGGTTTTTAGAATAAAATTTATCTTTTCGCCAACCGCAATGATTTCGTAGTCACGAAGCCATACGGCTTTATTTTAACATTCACCTATCAGGAATCTGGTGCCAATTTTGCTTTGAAGTGTGTAAGCTGCAGCACAATTAGGACGGAATCTAGAAGCAACCTAATCGAGATGTTACCGTTGTCACAAACCATTTGGGAGCGTTGCATATTCATAGTATTATAGTATAGTAGCTTCGAATATATTTATACTATAGTAGCTTCGAATTTGCATCTGTTCCTTCCTATTCTGTGCTTACCAGCCCACCCAAGTCGTCAAATTTGTTTACCATTTTATTTCGTGAAGCCCCTCTGTCACTGCCAGGTTGCCTTCGTTAATAACATGTACAGCCTCCGAACTCGCTGCAAAACTCTCTTACGAAAAGTTTAGTGGAAGGGTGCATTTGTGAATATGGATCTTGTGTGCCTTCAGTATAAAGGTGGGCTGTACTTTAGGAAAAAAGGGCAAGAAAAAGACAAGAGCTCTTTAACTACTTTCACTTGCCATATGACTGTATTATATAACTACGTTTGAAGAGACACGTTAACTATGTGTTTGCGAGTGGGTACGTCCGCCAGCCCAAAGACTGTCCCGCTATGTGTGAGTCCTTTTATAAACGTGTCTTTTTATATGGGAGTTATATTTATGGCGAAAATTGGTCTATGAACGATTCCTCTTTAGTGTGGTTGATGCGCAAAGTAAGGGTAACAGCCCCAATTGCTTACATAGAATGACCCACAAAAGACATTAACACGATGTAAACAAAAGATGACGAGATAAGGCTACTTCGTGAAGCTTTCTCCTGTCATGTGTTTCTGTTTTTTGTGTCCATTGTGTTTTGGTTGATTTAACTAACTTTCATTCTTGTGCAGTTGCCCGTGCCATGCCAACATGCTGCAGGTTGGAACGTTAGAACAACATTGGAACAGTGCCAGCCATACACCACAAAAAAAAAAAAACTCGCTATCAATGTCAATGCAGCATTCCTACGAGCTAAACTACCATTTTAAAGCGAAAACCTCAAATGCCTGATCAAAGGCGAAAACTGACCGTTGATACCGGCAACACCGGCTTGAACACGAGTTATGCGAAGAATCCTTATGACGTAATGATGCCAGCACATCATGTCGTCACGACGTCACAGAAGAGCGACGTCATATTACTGATGTCACGACGTCGTACTACTCATATAGCATGACGATGCCATCAGGAGACATCATCGCTTGATCAAAGACGTGCCGATTCCGATGGCCTTGCGAAACCACGTTTGGCGCAGAAAGTTTCCGCAAAGGGTCGCGGTGGGATAAATTAATAGACTATGGGGAAAAAAAGAGAATAAGGCGGCTTTTGCGTCCCAGTCCTCTGTGGTGAATGTGTGTATAGGACCGTGTGCTTTTTATTAATTTTTGCCTCGATTACACGGTGTTACGTGCTCACATCAGCAGCCGATTTAGTTATGTATAGTCCTTGACCACGACTGCTGGTATCCGTGGAAGCTAACACGCATGATGAAAAAGAAAAACAGACTGAGAGAATATAAGAAAGATAGGGATGTTTGCTAGACCAAGTACAGTTTGCTAACCTGCACATGGGGAGCTGGAAAGAGGAGATGGACATTGCACACAACACACATACCTCACACACGATTCAGATACAAGGACAACAGCAAAACAACAGCAGGGCAAATGTGCAGCACAGTTTTGCTATCGCCGTGAGATTCCGCATAAAGTTCAAGTAGATAACATCGCCCCACGCATCGTATGCTCACGCGCGAGTGGAAGCAAGCGAGGGCTGCCGACGATAGTGACTCAAGCCATGATCGTCCGTGTTGGAGCTGTGTCTTCGCTTCTGCAAATGTTGTTGGCTTACACGAGGTCGCGTGCAAAAGGAATGAGCTTATGTCTTCACTTTGTACCACACTCCACTTTGTATCACACTCCACTTTGTTGGCATCGCATTCATTACTTCACGCTTGTGGATCCACTGAGTCTTTCTACAGCGAAATCTGCACATGACTTGGAGAAACGAAAGACCGTCCGGCAGAGGTGTCACGAACGCTCTCCATTGGCTGCAATATCAGTTATGTCGTTCGCAGCGTCATACCAAAACCCGGTGGCGTTTTCAGTGACGACCGTCCATCCTGTCACAGCCGGGACGCTGAGCGCGCACCTCGGTTTCTCTGGAAACCTTCCACATGAGTAAGCTACGGACAACTCTAAAATAGTGCTGACAGTGTACACGTGAGAGAACTCGCATTCGGTGGGCCGATGGTGCAGACCGCGCACAACAGAAGCACGGAAGTCCGTGTGCCCGCAGAAACTGCGTACCGACGATGATCCGGCAGCCTTCCAAGCCTCGCAGAATCGCGAACGGGAATGCGAGCATAAGTGGCGGGTGGATCCTGCAAACCACGCCACGTAGTTCGCTCGCGATGTCAAACCCTTGCAACAACGTGACGTTGCGGCGTCAATATGATGATAGCTGGAGTGCGTTCGCCGAGAGCTCCTCCAGGTGCACATGTCACTTCAGCTGCGACATTTGTGACCGCCTGTGGTTCGAAAACAACCACTGTGATTAATGCACCGCGGAACGCGTTTAGGCACTCATTACACCTCTTCATGAACGTGATCATGTGAGGCACAATGTGCGGCATGTGAAATAAACAGTGTGGCAAACGCAAGCCAAACGTGCGTGTAACCTCGTTAAGAAGCACTGACATGTAACCATTTATAGGGAAACGCTTCAGGGTCACGTCGGCTTGACCCCACTGTCAATCACCGGGGCTGCCTGTTCCGCTTTCGCTGGTTAACCATTTGTACGGAGTGCCGGCTTGGGCGGTGATATTTTGAAAAACATTTAGACCCGCTAAGCCAACACCGTGAAAGAAGTGAACACATCAAGTACTTAAACGCCCCACATCCACATAAAGGCTTCAACGACGTCAACGATGAAGGACAGGCATGTGATTTTGGATATGGTGTAGCAGCGCAAATCCGACGAGATCACAGAGGACAAAAAGAAACGAGACACTCGCCACTGAAGAAGAAGCTCGACACTACCGAGTGTTGTGTTTCTTCTTGTCCTCTGTGTCCGCGCTGAATTTATGCTAGTGTACACCATATGTTAAAATGATGTCTCACCAACTAGCCGAACTCTCAACCCTACTGAGCCAGCATGCATATACGATTACTGAGCTGGATGAGTGCGTGATAAACGGGAATGGAATCGGATAAAAAAACTTCATTCTTGTCTCACAGGTGGCGCTTAGCTCGTACATCTCCCACGTAGAGATCGAGGAGTACTGCTTGCGGCCGCTTCGTGGGCCTGCTGGACGGTCCATTGCATGGCCGGCGAAAGTGAGCGTTTTAGAGACCTCTCCCACTTGTGTGAGGTGTAGATGAGTGTTTCTGCACTCCCATGTGTGCGAGTGTCGCCGTGCGTCCGCACTCGGGGCCCGTATCGCCACCAGGATAGAAAACGTGCAGCTTGGCAAGGTTTGGGTACATATTGTCACGAGGAGTCACAAGTACTGGGGGATTTATTAAACCACTGGGTAGCAATCTCTAGGACGATGCGTCAGTCGTGGCTGGCTCTCGAGCAGAGAAGAAGCACGCGTTCTTCTTTTTCCTCCAGATTGAGAGCCGCGCTTGCTGTCAACCCACTACTTGCTGCTGGCGTTATCCCCCCTTCCGAAAAAAAACAAGTCCCAAAAAGAGGAAAGAAAAGTACATAGCATCACCACGATGCTACTACATAGGCACTTGAAAAAGAAATTGGAAGTTCAGATAAAGTGAAAGTAAAAATTGAAGAGCGTGCCAATATAAAGAACGTCAATAAACGAGAAAGCAAATTCACACAAATGAACAAAAAACACAAAGAATGCTGTACGGTAAAGGAAAAGTTACGAGCAACGCGCAATAAATGGTTTCATGTGCAACACATGAACGACGTCCGGCATCAGTCGTGTCCTGCTCCGTGAATGGGGTGTTGAATCTGGAACCACTTCGTAGTTCACGTCACTGACGTGGCGTAACACTTTATATGGGCCAAAGTACCGGCTCAGTAACTTTTCACTAAGGCCATGGCGGCGGACGGGCGTCCACACCCAAACTTGATCTCCAGGGTTGTAAAACATTTCTCTGTGGCGGGTGTTATAGCGTCGTGCGTCTGCCTGCTGTTGCTAGCCGATGTGCAGTCGCGCGAGTTGCCGGGCTTCCTCAGCACGCTCTGCGAATTTTTCGGCGTCAGTTGCCAACTCGTCTTCGCCTTGACATGGTAGCATAGAGTCTAGCATGGTCTGCACTTCGCGGCCGTAGAGAAGCCGAAATGACGTGAATCGCTTGGTCTCTTGCACGGTGGTATTACACGCGAAGGTCACGTAAGGTAAGATCCGGTCCCATGTTTTGTGCTGTACGTCGATGTACATTGAGATCATGTTTGCGAGGGATAAATTCAGTCGCTCGGTAAGTCCGTCGGTTTGCGGGTGGTACGCAGTTGTCCTTCGGTGTCTGGTTTTGCTCAGTTTGAAAACTTCGTCCGAAAGCTGCGCCGTGAATGCCGTTCCTCTGCCCGTTATAACACTGGAAGGAGCACCGCGTCATAACACGATGTGGCACATGAAAAATTGTGCTACCTCAGAAGCCGTGGCTCCTGGGATCACCTGCGTCTCTGCGTAGCGTGTCAAATACTCGGTCGCGACGATAACCCATTTGTTGCTGTCCGCAGACAGGGGAAATGGCCCGAGAATGTCCATGCCGACGTGGTCGAACGGCGTGCAGGGTGCTTCGATGGGCTGAAGCAAACCGGCTGGTTTAACAGATGGTTGCTTTCGGTACTGACATTCCCGACAGCTCTTGACGTACTTCTTGATGCTTGCTGAAAGTCCTGGCCAATAGTACCTCTCGCTCACTCTGGCAAGTGTCCTTGAGTAGCCCAGGGGACCGGATGTGGGTTCGTCACGGCGAGCGAAGAGGACGTCATCTCGCATGTCTCGAGGAACCACCAGGAGGTAAGCACGGCTTACCTCCTGGTGTTCTTCGTGTACAGCGTTCTTCGTGTACAGCACACCGTCTCGCGGGCAGAACGACGTCAACGAGTGGGATAAATGACGTGGTATGATAGCGCCCTGGCCCTCTAAATGATCAATGATTGTACGAATCTCTGCATCTCGCTGCCGTTTGCTCAAGTCTGATGCGCTGACGGCACCCAGGAAGCCTTCGTCTTCCTCTGCTTTCTGACTGACGACATGAAGGGGTGCGCGTGACAGTGTGTCAGCGTCTTCATTCTTACGGCTGGACTTGTGGACGATGGTGACATCAAATTCCTGCAGCCGCAAGCTCCACCGTGCTAGCCAACGTGAAGGGTCACGCAGGCTTGCCAACCAACAGAGCGCGTGATGGTCCTGCACTATCTTGAAGGGACGACCATAAAGTTACGGGCGAAACTTTGTGATTGCCCACACGACTGCGAGGCACTCTTTCTCCGTAGTGGAATAATCCACCTCGGCAAGGGATAGAGAGCGGCTGGCGTAGGCTATGACTCTTTCGGCGTCCTCTTGGCGCTGAACGAGCACTGCACCAAGCCCAATGTTACTAGCGTCAGTATGGACCTCCGTGTCAGCATCATCATCGAATTGAGCGACAACGGGCGCTGATTGCATGCGCTTTCGCAGCTCATCAAAAGCTGCTTGTTGCTCGTTTCGCCCGCCAAATGGCGTGTCGTCCCTTGAGAGATGAGTCAGAGGTTTTGCTATCTGTGAAAAGCCATGAATGAACCGGCGTTAGTAGGCGCACAAACCAAGGAAGCGCCGGAAGGCTTTCTTATCGACAGGAGCTGGTATTTCGGCAACAGCGGCAAGCTTGTCCGGATCGGGCCGGATTCCCTCGGCACTAACTACATGTCCAAGAAATTTTAGTTCTTTATAGCCGAAGTGGCACTTCTGTGGCTTTATTGTGAGGTCCGCTGATCGGATAGCCTCCAGCACGCTGCGCAGGCGGTGAAGGTGCTGCTCGAACGTGGTAGAGAAGACCACCACATCATCAAGGTAGACAAGACAAGTCTGCCACTTGAGCCCTGTGAGGACAGTGTCCATCATTCGCTGGAAAGTTACCGGCGCTGAACACAAGCCAAAAGGGAGCACACGAAATTGGTATAGGCCGTCTGAAGTCACGCAGGCTGTTTTCTCACGGTCTCGCTGATCTACCTCGATTTGCCAATACCCGCTTTTGAGATCGAGAGAAGTGAAATAATGGGCACGACGAAGTCTATCCAGCGAATCGTCGATACGTGGCAGCGGATACAAATCCTTTTTGGTCACGTTGTTAAGCTTTCGGTAGTCGACGCAGAAGCGTAGCGACCCGTCCTTCTTTTTGACAAGTACGACTGGAGATGACCACGGGCTGTTAGATGGTTCAATAACACCATCGCCAAGCATCTCGCTGACTTGCGTACGTATCGCTTCACGTTCTTTAGCCGACACGCGGTAGGGGTTCTGGTGTATCGGGCGTGCGTCCTCGTACGTGATGATCCTGTGTTAATTGATAGACGTCTGGCGGATCTTTGAGCAACTTGCGAAGCAAGACCTGAACTCGAACAAGAGCGCTCGTAGCGCAGTCTGGTTATCGGTGGACAGATCAGGATTGATGTCAATATTACTCATTGACGTGTCGGTGGTATCCACTAGTTCTGACGTGAGACAGTTGGTGATGTTTGCTACTTTGTGGGCAAACGCTATCGAAGTGCCACGGAACAGATGTCGATGCTCGTTGCTAAAGTTGATTACGAGCAATTCAGATCGGCCACCATGAAGGTGTATTACACTTCTAGCTACACAAATGCCTTGCTGCAGGAGGTGTTCTAAATTTGTCTCAGCCACCACATCACCATCGCCCAAACCACAGCATGTTACGTCGACTAGAACACTTGCTCGTGAAGGAAGCGTCACGCTCTGTTCAGAAATACGGAGTACGTCAACAAGCTTTCCGTCATCCTGCACGTTGATTGCTCGCTGGGCTGAAAACGTGACGCGGCGCTCTTGCAGATCAATGATAGCTCCATTTTCCTATAGAAAGTCAACTCCCAGGATGACGTCACTGGAACATTCGCGTAGAACGAGGCAGCTTGCTACGAATGTATACCCTTGGATGTGTACTCTAGTTGTGCAGGCACCCAGTGGAGTAACGAGGTGGCCACCAGCTGTCCAAATCTGCCAGTTGTGCCACGGCGTGATGACGTTCTTCAGCTGCGTTGTCAGTTTCCCGCTCAGTATGGAATAGTCGGTGCCGGTGTCCACTAACGCATTAACTGCACAACCATCAATTGTCACTGCTATGTCGAGTGAAAGTCGGCCATCTTTTCCAGCAGTATGTGATGTCAGACCGGTTTTTGTACGGTTCTGCGTTATTAGGAGGTCTTCAGCGCTTCGACGTTCAATGATCCCACCCCCAGAGGTCGCTTGGGCTAGTTTTCCCAGCGGGGACTGGGAGATCGTGTGGTAGAATACCACTGGAGCGTTGATGAAAATCGCCTCGGTGATGGCGAGCGTGACTGGCGCCCGGCAGACGGTGGTGCATGCTGCTGGGCGAGGTAGTTTTCGATTTCGCGCGGTCTCTGGCCGTGACGGGGGGCGGTGAGTACGCAGAGAAGCCGCGAAGCCCAAGACGGCGATATGGGCACTGGCGGTACAAGTGATCAGCTTCTCCACAGTGAAAGCACTGAGGCCGGCGATCAGGTGTGCGCCAAACATCAGACTTCCGAGGAGACGTGCGCCGATCGTCGATGTACTGAACTGGTGGCACCGAACGATGGGCGACAGGAGCGCCAGGGACAAAGGGCAAAGGCGGTGGCGTGTACGTGCCTTCGTAGTATGGTATGTGCTGTGCTGACTGGAGTGCAACAGCAGGAACAGGATGGACTAGTAATGGCCGCAATGCAGCAGGGCGTTTCAAGGCTTCCGCGTAGGTTGTCTCACGGCGGTATTCAGCAGGAGCTGGTGCAGCTGTATCAGGAGGCAAGGTGTTCCGGAGGGCCTGGTGCCGCTCATCCTTGATCACAGTTGCAATTGAGCTAACCGTAGAATGGGGTGTTACACCAGCCTTTTGCAACTCTTCACGTACTATATCACGGATGAGTTTGCGTAGACGGTCATTGCTGGTTCTATAGTGGCGGTGAAAATGTCGGCAGTGGACATGCCACTGACTTGCCGGGCGTATTGGTTGGATCGCTGCTGCAGCATTTTTTCCATTGTCACGGCCTCGGACAAGAACTCCGCGACCGTCTTCGAAGGGCTACGCACGAGGCCGGCAAAAAGCTGGTCTTTGACACCACGCATCAAGTGACGCAACTTCTTGTCCTCCGTCATTTTTGTATCGGCCCGTCGGAAGAGGCGCGTCATGTCTTCGACGTACGAGGTCACAGTTTCGTTCGGCAACTGGACGCGGGCCAGAATAGCTCGTTCAGCTCGTTCTTGGCGATCAGCACTGGCATAGGTCTGCAAAAGTCTACGAGAGAATTCGGGCCACATCGTCAGCTGCTCCTCTCGGTTTTAATACCACGTACGTGCCCCGTCTTCGAGATAGAAATAGACACGACCCAGCTTCGCCGCGTCGTCCCACTGATTCAAGGTGGCTACACGCTCGAAGTCCACCAACCAGTCCTCAACATCCTCGTGCTCCGTGCCATGGAACGTCGCCGGTGCCCGTGGGCTTTCCAACGTATAGCAGTTCGACGTCGTGCTTCCCGTGCCTGTGACGAGGTTTGCACCGGAGCGCTGGTCATGTTTGTCGACGTGGTTGGAGCAGTATCGTCGATTTCTGGAGGCAATCCCGTGATTCGGCGGCTGGTCCGATGCACGGGAGTATTGATTTGCACTAGACTCGTATCACGGCTTCCTGTAGGGGGGGGGGGGGGGGGGGTCTGCAGCATCTGTGAGACTACCCAGCACTTCCACCAGTTTGTCACGATGAGTCACAAGTACTGGGGGATTTATTAAACCACCGGGTAGCAATCTCTCGGACGATGCGTCAGTCATGGCTGGCTTGGTTGGTTGGTTGGTTCCTCAACACCTTGGCGCAACCCACCTAGGGGGATAGGTCATGATTGGGACGGTGCCTTGCTTTTCAAATTATTTCACTTCTTGAAAGAGAGGGTTGGATTACTTAGGTAATATAGGTAACAATAAAAAGGTGTTAAATTAAAAAAACCTTGAAAAGAAAACATATAAACATACAAAAAAATTATAAATAAAACAACTGAAGTTACTTACTATTAGCATTCCATTCTTTTAGATTCTCGTAAGAAATTTGTAACAGCGGTGAAAACGCTCCTGTGGCTGAATCCAAATGTGACTGCGCCAAATGAAAGAATCACCGGAAGTGTCAAGTTTAAGCCCAACTTTTGTAGGGGTTCTGCTAGTAGATTTTCTCTTTGCGTTTTGAATTTTCGGCATGACAAAAAGAAGTGCTCCAAAGATTCCCTCTCATTACAATAAAGGCGCAAAGGCGACTGTGCCAGACCCGACCTGTGAAGGTGAAAGTTCAATGAGGGGACTCGACAACGCAGCCTGGTAATCACTATTTCTTCCTTTCTTGATGAACACCACTTGTTCTTCCAAGGGAACTTTAGCTGTGGGAAGTTTGATACAAACAAAGGGATTTTTCAAAGTTATTGGCCGTTGTGCGTTTTTCAAAGCGTGCTGCTGTGAAATATTCCGAAGTAGGCAAAATAGGTAAAACAGGACAATCAAGGAAAGATACAGCTAGTGCATCTGCATGCTCATTCAGAGCTAAACCTCTAAGGCCTGGTACCCAAACTAGTCGGACGAGTCGTACATGTATAGGAATAAGCGAGTAGAAAGTTTCTAAGGTACGCGAAAAATTTGGTGAGCTTAAGGCAGTACAGACCGAGAGACAGTCTGTTAGAACGATAACCACTCATAGATCTTGCGACACTTTGCGCAATGCAAGGACTATTGCCAGTAGTTCACCTTGGTAAATAGGTGTAAAATCGGGTAATTGAATTTAAAAAGCCCAATCTTGAGACAATGATACGATTCCTACGCCAGCCTTCTCTTCATAAACAGAAGCGTCAGTTGCTATTACAATGGTTGTTTCTAGATTGGCCAAATTATCTTCCAAAATGTCATATATATACTGATAAGGTAAATTTTTTGCATTCTTGGGATATATATCGTCCAATTCTGTCCTAATTGCATCTACAGTGTTGAGCACAGGTGTTTCCCAAAGGTTAACTTTTAAGGGCTCCAAAAGCTTCTGAGTAAATATTATCTGAGGACACCTTAGTTTAGGCCATTGGTGGTTGAAGAATGAGGTATGCTGGTTAATGAACACATACTGTGCCCTCCGCTGAGGTGATGCATAGATTTTAAGGAATGTACGTACTGTTAGAATATGAAATCTTTTGATAAGAGAAGGCAGGCGGGATTTTTCGTATAGGATATTGTTGGCAACATATTAGTGTAGCCCTAGGCATAAGCGTAAAGATTCGCGTTCTAGCAGAATCAGTGGTCGAACCCTGCAGGCCGGAGCGCTAGAAAACAAAACGCAGCCGAATTCTAATATTGGTCGAATGTACATGCAATAAATCATAACGAGCACGTCTCTACGCAAACCGGCACGATAGTTACTGAGCCTGCGCAGCATCCCTATGGCACGTGCCCCTTTAGCAGCCATGTTTTTTATGTGGGGACTCCAGTTAAGTGTTTCGGTCTAGGTTACCCCCAAGTACCTAACTGACTCGACCTGAGGTATGGCGTCCTGTCGGTACATTAGTGAAATTCGCACTGGGGCATTTTGTGCGAAAACTATGGTTGTACTTTTGTTTGTATTGAGGCATAGGTTGATATTCTCCAGCCACGTTTCCAGACTATTCATGTATGTCTGCAGAATCAGGTACAGTATGTGAATGTCCGCCGACGCAGCAAAAAATGCAATATCATCGGCATACACATATACCTGTAGATCTTGCTGTATGGGATCGGTACATAATAGTGCATTAAATAATAAAGGAGATAGTACTGACCCTTGCGGTATACCTCGCATTTGCCTGTATATTGAAGAGTTTACACCAGATTGCAAGCAGTAAAATTCTCTATCACCTAAGAAAGCATGGATCCAGGCCACAAAGTATTGAGGCAGTCCTAAATTCTGAAGTGAATCTAGCAGTTTAACATGCTCCACGCTATCATAGGCTTTTGTGATATCTAAGGTTACCAAAGCGGAGTATTGTTTCTGATATCGAGCAAGTTGAATTCTGCTTTCGAGATCCACGTGCACACACCAAATGGAGCAACCATGCCTGAATCCAATCTGACATGGGCTCAGTGTCAGTTTTTCTGACATCCATCGATCTATACGTCTATATGAAATTCTTTCAACAAGTTTTACTAGGTTCGATGTAAGTGAAATGGGCCTGATATTATCTAAGGTAAACCCAGAGCCTTGTTTTTTTAATAATGAAATCACTTTTGTCATTCTCCATACTGGTGGCATCCAAGAGCTTCTAAGTGAGTGATTAATAATTTCGAGTAGGCCAAGTGGGTATATTTTATGTACTGATTTTATTACCGATGTCGTCATGCCATCAGGACCAGTAGCCGAATGGGGTAGTGTTCTGACTACGTTTTCTAATTCTGCAGGCGTAACCTCTTCAAAATCCTCAGCCCTTTGGGAGACTGGGCTTGGTATGAGACAGGTGTCGTAAAGCGACTTTCTAGGCCCTGAGCTATATCTTCTAGAAGGGCCTTCAGTTCAACTGGTGATGATACTACAGATTCTATCTTTTTTGTACCAGAACAACTTTCTTAGTTCTCAGAAAGCGAAAAAGTGCTTTTCTATTGACCGGCTTTGACAGGAACTCACAGCGGTCGTTGTTAAATTTTTTCTTCGCGTTAGCGATGGTTCTTTTAAAAATAGCGGCCACATACTTATAATCACTCCAGTTCCTGGGACACTGGTTGAAGATTAATTTTTTCCATGCAGCCTTTCTTAGTCTATAAGCCCGTGAACAGTCCGCATTCCACCAAGGGTTCGTAGACGGTTTAGAGCTTTCAGTGGTGAATTTTGATTCATTTAACGACTCTTTTAAAATGTCGCTAATTCTGATGGCGTCTAGTTCTGCATCATTCGTTTGGTTAGATAAAGCGCCTCGTAAGTATTTCTCGAAAGTATTGAAGTTTACATGTGTTACGGAAGATCTCTTCTTGGAGGTTGTTGGACATACCACCTCGAACCAATATTGGCATATGGTCACTACTTGTTCCCGAGTTAATTGCAGACCATGATAAGATGGAGAGGTTAGCGTTAGAAAAAGTTATATTGAGTACCGAGGACTGATTATACATAAAAGTAGAAGTTTTTGTGTTTATGCATATAAAGTTATTATTGTTCACCCAATCCCATAAACGTTTGCCATTCAGATCAGCTTTAAAACCCCAAGAAATATGATGAGAATTGAAGTCACCTACTAATACAATATCTTTTTGGCAATAGTGAACTGCAGTATCTAGGACGGAAGAATTTAGAACACCCGCAGGAAAATAAGCATTAATAAATGAGAATAGGAGGGACCTCGGAATAGTAATGCTTATTGCTAAAATATCGCTTTCTGAAGCCAATGACTGATGAATAATTTTTGCTTTATGGGCGATTTTAGATGAGATAATTATTGCCAAACCTCCACCCTGAGTTGGGCGGTCTAGACGGAATATGCGGTAATTCTTAATCCTAAAATACTTATTTTCTGCAAGCCAAGTTTCTTGTAAAGCAACAATATCAGGGGAATAGTTATCGCAAAGTTGAAGTAAGTTTGTAGCTGCTGAAAAAATGGAGCAGCAATTCCACTGTAGTACTTTTAAATTCCCTATTTTGAAGAGATACCAGCAGCACTCACTGCTTTCTCTAAGATGCTATCCTTTAAAAAGTCCTTTTTTGATGGGTTTTCCTTCTGATATCTCTTATTTCTTGATTTAGGACTAACTGAGGACCGTTGTGTCTGAGGAGAAGCACGTCGTTTCATATTTCTCTAGTCAGAATCCATTTGGTCTGGTTGTGAGACATGAGAACCGGAGTCCGAGCTCCAATCTAGGTCCTGTACAAGAGGCATAATTATTCTATGGCCAGTGTTTGGCGTGTATGGCTTTGACTTCGAAGGGCCTGGTTCCGATGGAATATCAGTAACCTTAACTGGTGAAGGTAGAGAATGGGGCACGGTAGGTTGGTTACCTCCCTGCAATATTTGATTCAACTGAGTGCTCACTATTTGTGCCAATGACTCCGTTAGGCTCACGAATAGAGATTCCATAAGTTTCATCATGGCCTTTTCCACCGTTGATGTTATTAAGTCAGGCAACGACGACTCAAGCATCTGGTTTGCCCGGTTGGCAATGGAGGCATAGCCACGTGAGCGCTTAGAAAGAATAGATCGGGCCTCACGCCGGGAGCATCGTTGTTGTTCGATGATTTCTAGAAGTTGCAAATCACATGTCCTCATGGGGCAACTTTCATCGTCAGCCGCGTGATTTCCTCTGCATAGACAGCATCTCACCTCTTGGGTTGAACAATTGTCGGTTTTATGTTGGTCAGTACATGTGCGACATCTCACATCCGATCTACATCCCTTGATGGTATGCCCATACCTCCAGCATTTTTCGCACTGCAATGGACGAGGGGATAGTGCATCTACACGATAAATTAGTGGCCATGCCTTAATTTCTGTCGGTCGAGACGTGCCGGCAAAAGTCACAATCACTGATTCTGTGGCGTCCTTTTTGTTCTCAACGTTTCGCGAGCATCGAAATACAGAGACTGCTCCTCCGGCCGCAAACATTTCAAGTATTTCGGGTGGTGTAAGGCTCAAGTCCACTCCTCGAACCAGTCCCTTCACACAGGCCAAATGGACAGGTACGAAACAGCTCACCGGATTTGAGGCAAACGTTGTGCATTTTAGAAGACCTGTGATGCAGGCCTGGTCTGACGAGCAGCACAGGATGCCTCCACGCCCAAATTGACGCACCTCAGTAATCATTTGGTAATAATCGGGAATCTACCGGAGTTCTTCCTGAATTACTTTCGGGTTTTTCATGCGAATAGACTCGCCGTTGGTTGGAACCAGGGCCACAGGAACGCTCTTCAGACCAATGCGCAAAAATAGATCAATTGGCAAATCACTGTTAGGAAGGAAAGCCGACCAGGCAGAATCTGCCTGGCCGGGAGAGGAAAGACACATCAGGTTAATAGGCTTAACAGCACCGCCCGATCCGGCCGCTCCCCCACAGGAGGAAGCACGAAGGTGCCCTTGAAGTAGCAGTGGGGGTAGATCCCAAAATGAAACCGGACGCTCATGCCTCAGGAAGCACCAGAGGAAGCACCACGCTGGGGCGTCGTGACATACAGAACGAAAGAGCGATGCAGAGAACACGGGCTCGCTTGAACTCTCGAGCAGAGAAGAAGCACGCGATCTTCTTTTTCCTTCAGATTGAGAGCCGCTCTTGCTGTCGACCCACTACGTGCTGGTGGAAATATGAGTTTGTAATAAGCATAGAGCCACAGCCTGCGGTCTGTTAAGTTCAGGATGCGGGGGCGGATAAATGCTGCGTACAAGGTAAAAGTGTTTTGCGATGTTGTGAGAATGGGTGCATCCCGATTGGTCTCTAGCTCAACGATTTGGACGGCGCAGCCGGTCCCTGGCAACGGGAAGCGAGGTGCCTTTAAGGGGGTGGTGAACGTGGAAATACCGGAACACTTGCATAGAAACAAAAGTGCGCACAATGAACTTCCAAAGCCTATAGGATGTTGTCCTGCAGTTAAAAGTTTCTCATCAACGACGCACACGTCGGCTGTTTCTGAGTTCTGGGTACACAAGTGTACAGAACCCCGGAACATGACACAGCGTTTTCTTCAACGTTTGCGCAGAACAGGCACCGGCATAGGCGCGGTGAGTCGGAATAGCGAAGCCTGGGCGCCAGCCTTTATAATAACCATACACAACTATATCGTGCCTACGTTGATCAGCTTCGAAGCGGGAAGTTTTTCGGGACAGGCTTTGCTGCCGTATAACAAAGCGTGGTGGTGGTGCGTAACCCGTAGGAATAATGACGCTGAGCCGAGAACTGCATCGCCTCGCTAATCTTTAGGGGATTACTTGGGGGGGGGGGGGGGAGCGTTTCGATATCGCTGACGTGTGTGCGCGTGCGTGCGCTCATGCTGTTTTCCTGTAGTATTTTTCGTGTACGCTGTGAAACTAAAGGGGCCACATACAATGAGACATTTACATTACGTATACTTTTGTTTGTAATACATATTTTTCAAATGTTTATATATATATATTATAAATATATGAATATATATATATATATATATATATATATATATATATATATATATATATATATATACATATATATATATACATATATATATATATATATATAAAGAGAAAGAGAGAGAGAGGGTGACTTTAGACATAGGTGGCATGGTTCTACCTTGAAACGTCACGACACAGACTTCATTCTGCCTTCTTACGTCACCTGATTCCCGTCCCCCCGAAAGGATGCGTCAGTCACCAACAACAAAACATGAAAAAAACAAAAAGAGCTCATAGGAGAGAAATGCCAGAACACGCAATTCAATGTCACCAGGCGGTTTCGTAAACGCGCGCACGAAACATCGCAGCACAGAATTGCCGTCCGGTAGTACCTATGGGAGAGCCCTTGTGGGTGAGGCTGGCTGTTGCTTTTAGAGAACATACGCCTTTGTTGCGCGGGAACACGTCTGGTGGATTGATTCATATGTAGAGCTTAACGTCCCTAAACCACTATGTGTATATGATAGAAGCGGTAGTGGAGGGATCAGGAAATTTCGACCACCTGCGGTTCCTTACCGTGGACACAAATCTGAGCGCACGGGCCTATAGCATTTTCGCCTCTATCGAAAATGAGACCGCCACAGCCGGGATACGATCCCGCGACTTGCGGGTAAGCAGCCGAGTAACTGCGCCGCTAGACCACCACGGCGAAGTCATGAACGCTTCTGGCGACAAAGTAGGCGCAAATATCTTAGATGAATAAAACGTAAGCGTACTGTGCCATTGGAAGCTCATGTGCCACCGACGTCGCATTGCTTTAACAACCATCACGCTTACGCTTTCTATATTCGTTGGACGAAGCTGATGGGGCAATTTCTGTGCGCTTACGGAATACGAGGACGCTTTCATGTACATATCTTCGTTTTCAGAGGTGCTTCACTTGTCTTCATCGAAGGCGCACTGTGATGTTGAACGATGAAAGGGTGGCGTTCTTTTTTGACAGCGTTGCTTTCTGCAAACATGCGTTGAATTCGAAGTATTGCTTTTCTTGAGCTACACGTCTTGACTCTGCCTTCACTTCAGCTGGCCCGCTTTAAAACTTCTTTCCTTGAGCCACGATTGTGCTAGCTATCTCTGTGGTTGGGTTTGTAACAGACTTTGCTGTTGTAACTTAATATGGTCGATTTGCTTGTTCTGGTCTTACCGATGTTGGTGCTCAGCATTCTAAAGGGCGTATCTTCTGAACAAGACGCTGCTTTTTCTCAGCAGCCAGACGAGGTGCTCCGATGGTAGCTTGGGCGCTGTGAGCTGTTATGATCGATGGGCTGTGAAGATGGGCGCCAGAGTTGATGGACAGCTGTTCAGGGGCTTTTGAGACGCCACTTATTATGGATGCGTCTGCGCACCCGGCAATGCGTCAGATCTTATGCATCGTGCCTTCTTAGTTTTGTGGACCCCCGGGCGGGGTAATATAGATGCAAATATGGCTTGACTAAGTTTTATTGCGATTGTTCGCAGCATTGTGTAACTGTTCGATTAAGCCCTTGTGACGAAAAAAATGAAACACTATGGGATGGTTTTGTAATTATTGGGCATTTTTCCGAAGCATCAATTTATATTTTTGTGACCTTGCGACCTTTGAAGCCATTTAGTAGGCCTTATAAGGAGCAGACAAGCCAATTGAGTTAAAGGCACGTGACGGAACTCGTCTGCGGAAAGACGAATCGACTGCATCGTGTCGTTCGATAACACACCTCTTGACAAAAACAACAGCAAAAAGGATGAAACGTCCACTTTTGTACAGAAAGCAAGACTAACGAAAATCCGGGTTTATTGGGAAGTAGGCCTGAATAATGATGGTTGAGATGAGATTGCTACACGTGGTATGCTATAAACCAGCACTCATCATGATCCTTAAACCAGATGATCATTTATTCGTCTATTTCCCAAAGCTTCCCTGTTTCGGAAGATGTGCATCAGAATTATGTTGCCTCACTGGTGACGTACTCGCTCAACTTGGCGACAATATTCCTCTCCAACCATGATGCGGCAGAAGTGCGTAGTTCGAAAATGTCGAAGGGCTCAACGAGTCCGCCAACCACTGGTCCAGCGTATTCGTATACTGGGTACTGGGGGATGTTGTGGTGTGCCGATAAGGCTAACATCCCCATCCAGGTATATATATATATATATATATATATATATATATATATATATATATATATATATATATATATATATATATATATATATATATATATATATATATATTTCTTGAAAGTCTTCCTGGATTCCGGTCGAGTTATAAATCACCAGAAGAAGCAAACGAGCAAACGAAAAACGATGCTTTATTGCCAACGTTACGGCCGGGGACCGGCCTTCGTCAGGGCATATATATATATATATATATATATATCCGTGTGCTCAGATTTGGGTGCACGTACAGAACCCCAGATGGTCAAAATTTTCGGAGCCCTGCACTACGCGGCGTGTCTCATAATCGTATGGCGGTTGCGGGACGTTAGACCCCGCATATAAATCATTAAAGCAATAATTTTATCGCGCATATATACCATTTTAACGGGGTGGGAGTAAACTCAGTGTACACGTGACAAAAAACATATTGCAGTATGAGCAATGCGCTACCATATACGCACATGCGCACACAAAGGAAAAATTGGCCCTACGCTAAACGTAATTAAGTAGAAGCTGATAAAAAGGAATGTGTAACCCACAATAACCTCCGCTACGAAGTTTTAACTGATTAATTGGCTACTATCAACATCATCACCGTTGGGGCAAGGCACGGGTTAATCCCATCCTTCCCTCCGCTTCACCCCTTGAAAAACTAGTGAATGCGTTTCAAATAAATTTATTCATTTATTCAATTCATTCATTCTTTCTGTCATTCATTCATTTTTCATCTTCTCCTGTCTTTTTTGCTATTCACGAGCGTTGCTCGCTGTACGTGCAGTAAAAGAAATTTTCAAGTCGATAACATAGAAGTCAATGTCGATGGGGTGAATCTTCTGAAGTCTTCTGCGCAAGGCACTGAGTCAAAAGTGTTTTGTCGTACTGATAGAATCTTATGTGTGAGACAAAGGCTATCCGTGAACTCTTTGCACACAAATAAGCATCTAAAGCCGTATTCCTTCGCAAATTTTGTTGTTTCTTTCGGTGCCTTCGGCGTTGCATAAATGTATATATTCAATTAGTTCACGTCATTTTTAATCGACGTGTTCATGTCTTCTTCATGCTTTGTCATAAAATGTTTTGTGCCAACTAAAAATGGCTGAAATTTCAAACTTTTTGTCTTCTATCCTATCAGGAAGTGTCTTTAAATAGCATGGGAGAGCTTGCGCGCTGTGCTCAGTTTTGTTATAGCATTTTTGCGTTTTATTTTGTATGTTTTATTTTTAAGCCACAGCTTTTTATGCAAGCCTATTAGGCTTGTATCGTGACCCCCGGTAGCACTACAGATAGAATAAAGCCAATTTAGTTATCATACTTGTTCGATTCTAACGCGCAGATATGAACCTAGAATGTAGAGTGTACGAAAAAATATTACAAGCACTTTCTTTGCTGTGTGGTGTTTTTTCGGTACCATCAGCATTTTCAAACTTTGCACTAAAATGAAAAAAATTGTGGAACCGCAACGCCGATATGGGGAGGGAATACTAACCACTTTGTATTCCTGCTACTGCAGTAACACTTCCATGCTTCCTTCTTCGATGCATGTTACTGTAAGCTGTAAACGTTCCTCATCGGATCCTTGATCGCTTCACGTATTAGTTCTGCTTTCGCTTCTGTAGCACCAATGGTGCTGTCGATACTTATTAACAAAAATAAAAAAATTGTGGCGGATTTCACTGTTTAACACAGGAAACAAAGGTTCACAATATTTAGAAACATGGTTAGCGCCGTAGGTGTACGCGCGGGGAGGGAGCAGGAGGAGGAGGGGGGGGGGGTATTCACATAAAAGCGGGGCACAAGACCACTTCCATACATTAAAATAGTAGCAAAAGGGGCGTTGCGACAAACCTTCGCCACCCTCTCCCCACCCCTGATTATCAAGGGAAACTCTCCGCACACTGAAGACTGACCATGCAACTAAATTACAAATGTCCCATTTTCATAAATTTAGCGTATGCTCCTTCGAAGTTCTTACTTAAAATACTGTAGCTCTATGCATTTGACAAGGACAAGACAGAAAAGTACATGACAGGATGGGCGCCGACTCAAATTATTTTTATTTAAATCACACGCGCAGCATTTTAGAGCGAAAGCAGGCCACGAGCACATCGTTGACTCTATATAGAATTGAATTATATGAAACCACAGGAACCAAGGTATAATTTTTGTGCTGTTGTTAGTTCGTTTGTGCCTTTCGTTATAATGCATTTTGTTGCGTCCGATAAGATATTGTCGAACGGTGGTTTGCGTGCGCTCACGTGTTTATGGCGCATTTATACGCGTGAGTTTTTTTAAAATAAATGCTCAATATGAAGCCAGCGCTTGTTTTTGTTCTTGAACAGTCTGGACAATCTGATGTTCTTTGACGTGCACCGACATCTTACAGTACATGGTCCTCTACCATTTCGCGTTTAACTAAATGCCACCGCCATGACTGGGATCAGATTCGCGGACATCGCGTCTGCTACCACAAATCCACCACGACGAACGTACGATGTTTTCATTATTGAACTTCATGCAACACTTCACGCCCATAGCCACAAGAAAATGCTCCTTGAGAGAATACGTAACTCTCTTCCGCCATAAAAGAGCAAGATAGCTTTCAATAATTACCCTGAAAGCAAATTTGGAGAGCTTCTGCCTGCTGAAAAAAAAAATCTTCTCTTTTATCAGAATATGATATTACCTCTGCTTACGAAAACTTGTAACTCATGGAGACCTTGAAACACAGTTCCAGCATGGTGAGAAAACGCTGCCGATCTGTGGTCGAGGCCCCTGAGAACAAACGTTAGAGCGCGAAACATGGCTTGGAATTCGCAGTTAATTCTCAGAGTGAGCTACGCTGAATAACTCCCTCCAATCTGCGCAGAGGTGCTTTAAGCTTAAATAACGGTACTATAAACTCAATTCTAATGTTCATTGGTTGGTTTTATCATCATGACACGTATATACGTTGTTACCGCGGCCATAACCTTCGCTGGCGCGCGTTGACGAACGGACTTCCTGCCCTCTTGTCAACCTCTTTTTGCGCAGCATTCAATGCGAAAAAAAATAATAAAACATAGAAAAAACGGCTAAATTTGTGCAGTAAATTTCTGTACCACTATACTAGTACTTGGCAGACCACAAATTTTTATGGCAATAGCCTTCTGGTTCAATGAACAGCTTGATTATGGCATTCGATGGATACTTGAGAAAGATTGCATGGCACATCATTCTTTTTTCTTGTTCGCAGGCCTTATCCTGATATACGTACCGGCTGGCAACCCCTATACTGTGACAACTGTGGAAGCGAGGAGATACTACAGCACATCTTCTGCGACTGTCCTCGCTACAATGCGCAGAGAAAACCACTTGCAACTGCGCTAGCTCGCATAGATCGTAGACCGACGACGGCTGAAACCATGCTGGAATGTCGTCCTGAGAGATCATCACGCGTGAAGGTGCCGTGCTCAACTTTTTGAAGGCAACAGACTTGGACAGGCTGTTATAGACTAAGTTTAGTGACTGTGAAGTGTGAGTTCGAGTGCACGCGTCGTCCTCTCCCTCTCTCTATCAAACTCTCTCCTCTGTGTCCCCAGTGTAGGCTAGCATACCGGTGGTTCTATAGACTGGTTGACATCCCTGCCCATCATTTCCCTATACTGTTCCTTCCTTCCTTCGTTCCGTTTATTTTGTTTTTATTTACAATGTTTAGCCGCGGAGAAAATGGCTGCGTGCAGCGATTGCGGGTGTTCTACATTCGAGTAAATACGGGGTTCAGAGCGTAGCTACGCAGTTTCTGTTATACCGGTAATGAAATATGACGCCGAAGTTCTCGTCACTATAGTATCTGTTCAGCGCAACGTTTTACAACCAGGTTCTAGTAACGTTGGCTCAACTGGGGTATTGAGATGTTGTATACAGCAACGCATAAAATACTGACGCGGCGAGATTGATGCTGCAATCTGTTTTAAGTACAGCCTGCTTCGCCTTATTCCAATTTACAATATAAAGATTTTTCGCACGAAAAAAAAATAACGAGAAAAAATAGCGTGAGATTGCCGGAAGCACGCGGGCATTTCCTCTTCTCTGCTGTCCAAGGGAATGTATAAATACATCGCGTGAATAATTTGTGTTTGTTTTTGTTTTGATTTTTGGATTTCACAGAAGAAGCCGTCGTGCATATGTAACGTTGCTAAATTGATATGCAAAATAGCTCGTCTAATCGCACGGGGAAACGCGGCGCTAATGCAAAGCGTGCTGTCATGTAGATATTTGCGAAATAACGAAGGGAAGTTTTGGCGCGTGCTTGCTCAATAGCACCTAGAAGAATATTTTCTGGCCTGCTTGCTGCTGCCGTGTCGTTACTCGTTTTGGCTGAGCGAGCGCGCGCGCGCTGTGAATCCATTGCCACCATCGTCTACCGTTAAGCGATAAAGCATGCGCGGCGACTTTTACATGCTCAACTGCGTCATTCTGCCTTTTGCGTTAAAAAAAAGGCGTTGGTTTAGGTAGTGCATTATGCTTGAAAGCGTTTGGGGATTTACCTGCGAGCCATTCCTTCCACGAAAAAAGTCAAATACTGTGCGTTATCGAACGTGTGGTCGATCTATATGAACAAAGTTTGATGGACCAACAAAGTGACGAAATAAAGAGGGTAATTTTGTGCATTATTTATTTTTTTACACACGCGCACTCAATATCTAAAGAACTTGTTGTTGGGCTAATTGGCACAATATTTCTAAAAGTTAATTTGAAAGCGAACACACGACACGAACACACACACACACACACACACACACACACACACACAGCTTGTGTGTTTGATGTCTGGGTGTGTGCGTGTGTGAGTGATCGTGCCGTGTGTTCGTGCTCGATTGAACTTTTAGAAACTCAATATCTAGAACATGCCGAGAAACTGCTCCCACTCATTAGCAAAGTTTCTGCAATTTTGTTTGTACTCTTTCGAACAGCTGCCCTCATACGCACGAAGTTATGGAGGAGAATGTGAGGAGAATGCCACAAGTATGTTATTCAGCACATTATCAGGGTGATGACCATTGCAAAAGAAGAAAAAAAATTATGTTTCACAGAAACCTCTTGTGAACGTCACAAGATGCGACGTTTCCTCGTTTGCTCTGGCCCCTCTCGCAGTGGTGCATAGTCACTTGTGTAACTTATATGGCCTGGGAAAAATGTTAGTACTGGTCCTAGAAAAAGCCCCCGCAGGCGCTTCTACTGCACTGCCGGTTCTTGGATTGGTATACATAGTAGTGGTTCCTAAATATTCTAGCTTGAACTAGAGCTCACACACTTGAAAACAATTGAGGAAAGTGCTTTACCGCTAGTTTCTACACGCATATTAACTTCAAGAAAACATATCATACTAAAGTGCTGATGAGGCTGGCGCAAAATTATAATACCGCGATAATGTAGTAGCAACACCAGCAAGAAAATATTGTGCACAAAACCAATTCACTAAGCAATGCAACAGCATTCCTTTCATTTTTCTGAACCAAGTAAACAGTGGTAATAAAAGAGGTCCACTGCGCTAATCGCCATAAACAAAGTGTTTACCGTCCCTGAAGGAAAAACGCCTGTTCTGAAAACTTACTGCCACGCTCGTTTATTAGTTTACTGTCAGGGCCTACGCCAACAAGCCAGAAGTGCACATTACACCTTTATTTTAGAGCAAAAACGGAACATGGTGGGATGGTGCCATTGTAATGGCTTAGAAATAGGTAGTACGGACACACGTATGTACCTTCGACTCACGAAGAAAACGAATGTCGACGTCAGCTTGACAAACGACGCTCTCCCATATCGTTATTCGGTGGTCCTTAGAAAACGAGAACACTCGCAACTTCGGTCCCTTTGTCACGACAATTCGCCACGCAGCATTGTCCAACCATTAAGATTTGCAGCCTTACAGACCGCGAATATTCAGTGAACAAACGACATCACATATCCACGCTGCAGTTCACGAACACACACACTCATACAAAAAACAAGGTCTTCGCGAGTCGCCGACAAGCACACCAGCACACCACGATAACGTTCTTCAGCTTGGCAATCCATGTCTGTCGAGCGACGAGATGAAGCCCGTATGTGCAGCGAAACACACCTGTCTTAACGAAGTGACGTCAGAGCATGCGTGGCAGAAACAGCGAGCAGGCAAGCATTCCTGAAATTTTCTAGGTGCCCTCTGCCTGTTTCATGTGTAGAGAGTAGCTGTGTGTTCGAAAACTGTAGGGTCCGTACGGATGACTTGCACTGACGTCACTGTAGAAGCCTCATTGTAGCACTAACATGTTGGGACGTGAACTATAGGATGTAACCTACGCTTTATCAGCGCAGCGCATGCTGATTTCTTCATTACTTATGCACAGAAACACTATACCGTTCCGGTGACGTCATTGTCGCACTGAAGCTTGTTAGTCCACTGCCGCCCACTCCACTGCCGCCCAACAAGAGCATTACTTCAATATTTCTTATACCGATAGAGCACTGAACATTGTGGGCTCCAAGTCTAACAACAATAGGGAACTAGAAATTGCTCCACGCAAATATCGGAAAGAAACCTCAAAGGCTATGATTGTGTGGGGCATGAGCTGATTGATTGATTTGTGGTGTTTAACGTCCCAAAACCACCATATGATTATGAGAGACGCCGTAGTGAAGGGCTCCGGAAATTTAGACCACCTGAGATTCTTTAACGTGCACCCAAATCTGAGTACATGGGCCTACAGCATTTCCGCCTCCATCGGAAATGCAGTGATGCATGAGCGAAAATCGAATACAGCAGGTGAAGGCGCACTGGTCATGATAGGAGAATTTAACTATTTTTGAAATTCCCTACAATATCACGAAGATTCGTTTTTTCTCTTGTGGCTCAAAACGACAAATGAAAATTTCCCAAAACAAGAAAAAATTCAATCCATGGAACATCTGATTAGTCGCCGCATGATTATACTGCCTCAACGTCATCTAAGTCACCTCATTAGAGCGATATTTATCTTTATTTTTTTATTTATCATATACTGCGAACCATTTAAGGTCCAAGCAGGAAAGGTACAGCAAGTTCAAAGGTAAAATAAAAGTACAACAAAGTTACAACAAAATTGATACTGGTATACACGAAATGTAAGAAAAACATAGCAATCACCATCAAATTATACTCGTTTCCAGAGGGCTGAGTACACCCACTGCAACACAATCCATAAGCAAAGCACCACACTCGTGCCTCTATGACACCACGTGTGAGCCATGAATTCATAAAGGTTAATAATAATATCTGGGAATAAACGTCCCAAAATCACCGTATGATTATGAGAGACTGTACGGGAGGGCTCCGGAAATTTCGACCAACTGGGGTTTTTTAACGTGCACCCAGTCGGAGCCCATGGGCGACAGCTATTTCACCTCCATCAAAAATACAGCCGCTGCAGCCAGGACTCAATCTCGCGACCGCGGGCCAGCTGCCGAGTACCTTAGCCACTACACTATCACGGCATGGCGTGTTTTGTCCTTGCGATTCGCGCTTTTGTCCGGAGTTAATCGCAACTTATCTCACATAGAGAGAATCCAATTGTTCACCCCGTAACTTCCTTCCTGCCTTTGACCGGCAGTCTCCTCTTATAGCTGAGCCCGGGCACGTGAAGATTGCGGGACAAAAGTGGCGCGGTTATTGATCCCCTTTATTACATATCGACCCGATTGTACGCCTTCACACGCGCGCACACCTACCTTCACCATGCGGTCCCGTTGAGAGCCCACTCGGAACAAAGCCGGCCGGACCCTCTCTGGCCGCTCTCCATTCCTCTAACACTTATAGCTCAGAGCTTTCAGCTCGGAGCTTCCCCCCCTCAAACTATCTCCAACTCCTTTCCCACCTGCCTCCACTATCTCAGCGTCGCTGTCTTGGCGCTGCCTTTAAGCTGCGGGGTTAAAATGCGTTCGCCGAGGCCGCGGGCAGTAAGGTGCACCGCCCGCCAGCCACACCGGAGTCGTAGGGAATGCGCATCCCCTTTTTCAAGAATCTCCACATCATCGCCGGTCTTCCCATCGTACTTTAAAGCATATGAAAAATGATGATTGAATGCACAATAAGTGGATACAGAGAGACAGAAGCACGTAGATAGATAGATAGATAGATAGATAGATAGATAGATAGATAGATAGATAGATAGATAGATAGATAGATAGATAGATAGATAGATATAGATAGCGTGTTTGTGTTTACCAAGTTCACCATGTAGCAAGTTCCTCATTTTATTCTGGCAAACCACATCATGTTTATATACAGGATGTGGTTTACCAGAATAAAGTGAGGAACATGCTACATAGTAAACCTGGTATACACAAACAAAAACAGAAAGTCCAGACAAGTCCTCTGATCACGCCGTAATAAAAAGTAAAGGTATAATAAATCCGTAATAAAAATTGCACGGTATCTTTGTGTCCGAAGACAGTTTGTGTATAGAACTGCCTTCCAGGCGGTATTGAGGTATATGCAACTGCCGATGCATCTGTCTGACCTACTCAGTAGTAATCACTCTAGTAATCTATGGCACTTGTTACAGTGGTTCAAGGATTATGCATGGTCCTCACACCTATTTAATTAACTATTTATTTATTTGTTCAGTACCTGCATCGCCTTTGCAGGTATCATAGCAAGAGGGGGGGGGGGGAGTATATACATCACTAGATCGAATTGTCATTCATTTCTACATACAAAGCGTCGTAAAAATCACCGTTACAGTGACTTTCTGCAGTATTTGAAGAAAGAGCATTCCACTCGCTCGCAGTCCTGTCAAAAAAATTGATTAACGTAAGTTGTCCCCTTTAAAAGGAAATTCAAGAACTTTCAAAACATGGTCTCTTCTACGAGAAATCTATGATGATAATGCGATATATTTGTTTTTGTGAATGCAAGTTTTTGAATAAAATATGCTGTAAAAAATTTAATCTCAGTGCTTTCTGCCTGTCCTTTAAGTCCTGCCAATGATGTGCACGCTTACTTGCAAAAACACTGAGGTAATTTCGTGATTTCCCGAAACAAATCGAAGAGCCATATTCTGAATATACTGAACTGTTGAGTTGGTCAATTTACTAGTACGCATGTGTTGAGACACATGCGTACTCAAGTATTGAACGTACGTGAGTGAAAGACAGCCGTTCTTTCAAATTACTAGGTAATTGTCCGAAATTCCGACGGAGGAAGCCCAATTTGCGTGCTGCCTTTCTTCTTATTTCCTGTACTCGCCTATTACACATTAAATCCGTGGTAAAAATAATCCTTAAGTATTTATATTCCGTGGCCCTGCGTAACGTAACGTTATTTAAGTTGTATTCATATGCCTTGTGTGAGCATTTCCTTGTGAACGTGATGATTGAACATTTTAAAACATTTAAAGACATGTCCCAGTTCGTACACCACTATAAAACTTTATATAAATCACTCCGAAGGTTATAGAGATCAGAATCACAATCACTAACTCGATACACCACACAGTCATTTGCAAACATCCTGAAAGATTACGTGATTCCACTAGTGGTGCCATTTATGTACAACAAAATTAATAAAGGCCCCAAGACGGAACCTTGGTGCACTCCAGAGGCGACCGTGGCGATTTCAGAGGAAAACACTCTAAAGTCGTGTTTGGATTTCTTTTATAGTTAAAAATAGGTCAGATGTTTCTTTCTTTCTTTGCAAGTATTTGGTGTACTAGAGCTTGAAGCATTGCGCGTATGCATTGTGGTCCGTACTTCCGAAGTGTGGTTGTTTTTTTAAGTGACAGCTTTTCTTTTCTATTTTTTGCTTTCATGGGTGCTTTATTTCGAGCTTTGTACTAGCCAATCCCGCTTACAGTCTCAGTTTGAGGCTAGCAGCACTGTGAAAATAAGGAAATATTACGAAGCTATAGTAGGGAGACAGAGCAGCGAAAAGGGGCATAAGCAGTAAGTGGCCAGAAAAAAGCGCAAGAAGTTGATATTTGTCGATACCTGTGTTTTGTGATGAGCCCTAATTCACTTATACTGACAAACCAGTTCACGCGTGCAACTATCGTTGTTTCTTTTTGCTCTATTTTCATTGCGATAGAATTTATATGAACAATGGTAGCACCTCATTGCCATGGCCGTTGGCGTCGCCGTAATGCTTCATCACTATGTCAGAATCATTAACTGTGTCCTGAATGTAGCATGCTCTATATGCGCGAGCGCTGCATTGGTTCAAGGCATGACTAAAAGAATTTTCCGCTTTGTTGATGATTTTTTGATTATATATAATGAGACTGACTTTGACCAAATGCTGCGAATGTACAGAAAGTCTCTCGTGAATGTGGAATAGGACTCAAGTTTACTCATGAGATACTCATTAGATAACAAAAGAGAACCAGCTTCAGTTTTTAGACCTATCGATAAGAATTTTCCCGAACCTACATGTTCTGAAATGTACCGCCCTAGATCGAAAAAAAATCCTGCTTCGGTACAGGACAGGTCATTAAAAAGTTTGGAAATTGAATATCACTGTCTTGTCTTCGAAGAGCTAAAGTAATGTCTTGCAATCACGCAATGAAAGAAAGCGTTTCAAAACAATTAGCACACTTATCCTTAGTAGGTTTCCCGGAACAGGCTATCACCAGAACTGTTGACAAAGTTATATGGATAGTAAAATACATGCAGGCTTCACCTTCGTTCTTTTCTGCGCCCCTGTTAAGGTGCACCTGCTGTGTCAGGCCGTTGGTAAATAGTCAAAAACGGTGGAAAGAGAAATAGTGGTTGGATAGAAGAAAATTCGAAGTTCATAAAATGCCGAGAAAGAATGGTATATCTGAAATCACCAACCTGTGTAAATGTGTACATAGGACATACTGGCCGCTGCTTCAACACACGACCAAAAAAGCATGCTAACTCGCTAGCAAAAAAAAAAAAAACTTTTTCACACTTATCAGGTTATAGTAAATCATGCCATTTTGATCCCGTGTTTCACGATACAGACATTTTGTTCTCACGTAGAGATAAACTAGCGCATTACTTATGGATACCATTAATATCAATAGGTATACAAACAAATGTATTAGTCAACCTTTGGTGCCTCTAACAGATAGGGAGTTCAGTTTTTTTTTTAATTCTGTTAAGCCTTTATGTTTTTCTGTCACATGACTTGCACATGCACTATTCTGGTTCTCAGGTATTCATATGTTTCGTTCCTTTCAAAAATAAATTAGTTGAGAGTTAGCGTTCATCATTCTCTTTCTCGTTCCGTTTTTTTTTGTGCGTGCCAAAATAATTTACAAGTAGACGTAGATGTTGGTTTGTCCAGGATGGTGGTGGGAACGGGGAGAAGCTGCTGGCATGAACCTTATTATGGTTGTTGGGCAAATAGCTAGAGAAGACAAGCCGGACCAACTTTGCATTAAGCGCCACAAATTCATCGTCGAATAAATATGATTAAAGAAAACTTGAAAGCGCGTGTGTTTGTTTAAGTCTTATGCATCATGTTAAGAATGAAATGCAGACGAGCCTCCTGGCTGCTCAGGGGTGAAGGTGAAAAAGAGAGATGTCTTACCGTAACTAACACAAGTGGGCTCTGGCATAAGTACATGTGTGAACCCTGAACGGGCTGAACAGGCACCGGAATCGACAAATATAAGAAAAAAAAAACGAGCTAGATGTGACGCATTGTAATGGCCAACCTCCTGGTGTTTTCCTGTTCGTTAGTTATATCGCAGAAAAAGATTACTTGATAAAGGGTAAGGATTTTCCACACGGCACCAAATCAGTCGTGTCCGCTAAAGGCACTCCTATCACGAACCAATCACCAAGCTGCAGCCGTGCCGAAGCAGCCAATGAAGGGACCGCTCCACAACCTTGGCACACACGTGCGGAGCGTACTGCTTTCCTGATTAGCCGGAGGCACTCCCGCAGCTGCCGGCAATGCTGCACAGTTTTTCGCTGAGGCGCATTAAAGAAGAACCGAGCCCTTCTCAGGAGCTCGATGTGGAATGTCAGCCGCACGAAATTAATATCTGTCAGCCTCTTTTTGGTGCAGAGGAACAGAAAGGGAAAGTCCTTGTTCACCTTCATCTTTTTTTTTTCTTTTTTTTTGGCTCATACGTGCAAGCTTATTCGAAGCCAAGCCAAGCGTTGTCATAGCCAAGGCCGAACCATTTTGAACGAAGCTATAGTAGGCGCCTGTTGGGCGTGGTTGTTCATTTCGAAACGACTTCGGACGCGTTTGAAGATTTAAGAAAGAAAATAGTGATAAAAGAGATTGTACTGGGATCCGCAGTAATTGATTTTCAGGGAGTGTTGAGAAAGAAGTCTGTAAAATAAGATAAGTGTGTGGGGAAGCTGAGCAGTTTTTTTTTGTAGATAGATACGCTACCCTCAGGCAATCTCAGAGGAACGCCAGGGTGGACTTGATTCTTATAACAGCTTAGAGAGAGTGTAGTAAAGATTACTAGTTTCAAGACAAGCTATCTGCAGGCTTACTCAAAGATAGTTGTTGGAACACTGAAATGGGAAATAACTACGAAGATTACGTCTTTAGTGCAGCACGTGTGTTTTCTTCCATTTGTTTTTGCAAAGCCGCCGCAAGAAAATGGCCTCAGAGAAGCCATAATATACTACCTTCGGCAAAAAAGGAGTAATCATAAACGCGATAATGAATATATATATATATATATATATATGGTAACGATGATGCTGCCTCAGGGTTGCCGAAGAAGCCGAATGTGTTCACATCAATTCTGACTACTTACTTGTGTTTTTTTGCACTCAATCGCACGCTAGAAAGGTCACGTTTAGAATGCAATAAGTCATGATAAACTATTACTAAGCCACTATAGCCTCAATATTTTAAAGATACACTGAAATTAGTGACGCTGCACATACGTCAAAACGCAGCACTTCCGGCTCAAAATTAACCAAAAACATTGAACTTTTCCTAATATGATTTTCGGCATAGTACCCGTGAAGTACAGAAGCTCAGTTTCAAAACATAGTTTTACCAGTGTGAATTACTTCACGATGTCTCTAAACATCCTTTCATGTGCGTTCAGAAAAAGAAAGGGTCCTGGTTCAAAGCAGAAGGGAAAACGAGGTTCCATTCCAAGAAAGCCAACTTTTCTTTTTCTTTTCGCTCTGCACACTTGGAAACACGACATGAGGCGAAAGATCTCATTGAATCAATCCACATGAAAGAAAGAAAAAAAGAAGTTTGTTCAGAGGTGGTCCAGGTCGCCCGTTCGGAAAGCTCTGTGCGATGGAGTTGGCGTGTGCTTTGAGGCGGAAGAAGAGAAATTGAACGCTTTATAGTGTAGGATTTAAAGTCGGGTGGTACAAAGATAAGTCTCATTCGGTACGGTTTTCTTTTCTCTGGCCGTCCGAGTTCTGGAAACGGTTTACATCGGGCAGTACTTACGCCGAAAGTATTTCTTTTTCAGAAGACACTTGCGCCAACAGATAGACAAACGGTCTTTTGGAGTCGAAAGCACCCGTTGAATCAATGGCACGCATTCACCGCGCTGAATAAACAAACAAACAAACAAACAAACAAACAAACGAACAAACAAACAAACGAAATAAAGAGAGAAACAAACTGCGTGATAAGTTGAGCACATTACCGCCCATTGCACGCAGGCCGAAAAAACGACATTCGAGTTTCATCCCCAGTTATTTCTCAAAAAAGGTAAACAAAGCATGACTAGAATAAAGCTGGAAACAACTTGTTTCTTTTTTCCCCACATCCCTGTAGCCCATATCCCGCGAGACTGTTTCTCGAAAATTTCGGTCTTGCAACCGCCGACAACACTCGTCTCCAAACAGTTCGGCATCAGAAAAGCTGAATTGCTTAGGTGGTTTTGCCTGATACTTTCTGTTTTACCTTCTTCCGAACATCTTATACACGTCCCTTTGGTTACTTGCGGGGCATATTCGGCGATTGAAAGGCGCTCAAACTCTGCACACACTTAAGAGCCCGCCCGACGTCTTCGAGAGTGTACAAGCCACAGATGGCTGCATAAGATATCTCTTGAGAGTGTATTCATTATTCGTACTTGTTTGCGTGACGCTGCAGGCAGCTGCTCCTTCATTATGAAAGCCACAGGTGCTGATGGGTCAGTGGAGGCAAGAGAACTGGGAGCGTGTTTTTTGCCGTTTGATTTAAAGTAATGTTTTATTCCTTTAATAAAAGGCGGAGAAAAAAATCTCTAGCTGTTGAAGTTTTCTTCATAACAATTTATTTCCTCTGTGGACGGGTGTTCTCATTCTAATCAATAGAAGAACTATCACTACTTGAACTTCAATTCCTGATATCGGTGCTAGAAAAGGGGGAATATAATGGATAATTTGTCTTTTTTTTTGGACGCAAAATTATTTAGAACGGGCAATAAAGCCAAGGAAAGCGTGACGGGTGCTATCTGCGGTAGTTAGGAAGCGAGCGTCCATAAACTAAAGTTCGCGTTGTTATGTTCTATTACAATCATAGGAATTGCGCCAATCTTTATTGTAATTGTACGCGAATGAAATAATAAATAAATAAATAAATTAAAACTCCTAAATAAATAAAAAAATAACCCCTTCAGTCACGAATTGTTACCCGTTGTCAGAAACGCACCCAATTTGTGTGGCGTAATTCAAAGGCACCCAGTATTACATTTCAAGTAAGAAAATGATGAAAAAACGTTGTTTTGTGTGAGTTATAGTAATGGACGTTAGTTAGTGTGTAAGTAACTATATAATTATTCTGCCACCAGTCAACTTCAGTACCAGCATAAAAAGTACCACCCATTACGCCCGAAATGCATGCACAATTTGTTTGTGGTTGTATTTGTTTGAAAGAAAAAGAAAAAAACTTTTTATGTTGGTCCTTCGAACGCGTCACGTTGAACAATCGTCAAACATGGTAGTGTATACAGCTAAGTAATTCTCTGCAGCATTACGCAGCATAAGGATGTTAAATTTTCACCAGTTGTTCTTTCAGGAGGCCTGCGCTAATGCGCACACTAATTTTCAAGCCATTTGATGAAACACGCGGTGCGTGACATGCCATTGAAGTCAGCATATAAACAAACAGGAGGAAGACAAATTTAGTGCGTCCATCCTCCTATAAATGAGTTGGATTTGAAGCAGATCTTATAGACATAAATTCTCACTGCCAAATTAAAACGCAGCGTATCGCAAGCGATTACCTGAGGAGCTCATGGCATAAAAAAAATGTCATTGTGTGTAGCGTGAAGACTGCGCACTAATGTGTTATAATGCGGCCTTTGTGAATCGAAAGCAGGCGCAAAAGCACATGCTTCAAAGTTCCATCTTTAGCAAGTCTGGTTCACTTATGACTGTCATTGACTATGAGCGGAAATGCTGGAAGCTGTAGTTCGACGTTTTCATAATATAACCTTGCGCCTGTTTCGTGGTTATGCGCTTTTTTTACTGGGTAGGGCTAGTAGTGCGTAAGCAAGATAACCGCATGCCCTTTAGACTACCTCACTGGATTACAACAGAAGGCAAAGGCGTGAGGGAAACGGAGACAGCTATGTGGGCACATTAGATTAGAAAGTTTGTGGCAACAGCCCACACAGGACCCCGTTGATTGGCGGAACGCGGGAGAGGTCTTCGCTATGTAGTGGGTGCAGTCGGGCTCATGGTGATGATGATGATGATGTTTTTACTACACTGTAAGCAAAAACTATCCGAGTTTGGGGTTTTTGCGGCTAATAACCTCTGAAAACTCTCTCGCGTTTAAAATTACTACCTCGTGTAGGAGCAAAAGATGGTACATGACATAGTTTTACCACCACTTCTCAGGCAAGTAGTAAAAGGATGTCAAAATCCAGTTTTAGCACGTAGGGAGTTTTCTATCACGTGATTTTTAACCTGCGTTTCATAGTTTATTACCACGTGACTGCAAGGTGCAGCTGTTTTGGCGGCTTTTGCCCCGTGCCCCCATTGTGACGCTCTCAGTGAATCATGAAGGTACGCGATGACCACAGATATTTTTATTTTTTTGGTATCGCCATGCCTCAGGACTGACCTCGAGTCAACGCACTTTCACTTGAACTGGGGGCAGCATAAGCACAACAAGCGACAACAGCATTCTGTGAACGAAAAAGAAAAAAAAGACGGGGGGGGGGGGAATCTGAAAAGAAAAAAAAAAGAAAGAAAACCTGCTGTGGAAAGTTGTCTTGCATATTTTCGCAAATTGTTGGCTTTTGCTCGGCGGTGGCCTTGGAGACAGACGGTGCAAAAAGCTCGGTATCTGTGTGTCTAGTTGGGCTGATGGATCTCACGTGTTTCCTACATCATCGAGCGATTGTGCGCTTCCGAGCGCCTCCGAACCTGCACGTCGCGAATATCTCGCTTCCGAGCCGAATCACGGACATCTGCCAGTGGTAACAAAATCAATCTGGTGTCAACGTCCGTGCTTGCCTACTGGAGAAGCAATAAGCAAAATGCTGCACTCTGTCGTCGGCACCGAGCCGTGGCCGCCAGTGACCAGTGGGAGTGTGTCGCCGGGACAGGTGAAAGAAGCATCGCGTATATTTTGTTCAACAGTAGGCGATGTCTGCATGAGTAAAGTGCTGCCCGAATCGCCCACCTCATGCACCAACTGTTCTCAAACAAGTAGCGCGAAGCCGATACGAGGCAGACGGAACCAACAAGCGGCTGCCGGTGAGCACGAAGAAAACCCGGACAATGGTCTTTCGTTGGAAGTATGCATACACCACCCCGTCCCCATAAGATAGCGGTCACGTGTTCATTTGTGTCTGAAATGACGACAAAATTCGCACAGGATATGTGTTCTGTGATCGCCAGCTGTGTTTCATCGGATAGCCATGCTCCTCGAAAAGGCTTAGTACGCCGTCGGTAAGAAGCTTGTGTGCAGGCGTGCACCGCTCTTCTACGCCCGTTGTGATGAATACGTGCTGCTACTGTGTTTGTGCACTGTCGCTCAATGAAAATCATTGAGCTACCATGGTTTGTGCGCAATTAGGTATATTTTATGGACTTGTGCATCAGCAGTGCTAACACGCGTGGGGCCTTGAGCCCGGTGTGCCAAGTAATTATTGGATACTCAAAAAGATGAGATCGGGTAGATTTATAATAAAAGGTCGGTGTGACACTTAGTGCCCTGCAGCCCACCTTAAGCTTACGCTTGCACCTTCAACCGTTGTTGTTAATCAATGCAAAAAAGAGCTCTCCTACCAGTACTTCAGGGCCGGTTGAAAAGTCGTGCCTATATATACCGGATTGTCAAAGTGTAGTAGAGCAACGCGTGCAGTCTGTTCGATTGGTGTATTATTCTGCAGTTGTTGTGTGTGCGTGTTTGTCAGTATGTGAATCTATGTGTCACCAATTCTGCCGTTCAATAAATTCAATCAATTCTGCTATTTAATAAATTCGTCGACTCTGGGCGAATGCACTCGTCAATTTTTATTTTTTTACCACCAGAAATAACTCTCAGAAGTCGCCTCAAAAACCTTGTGAAGGCAGTAAAAATTTACTCTCTCTATACCCGTTATAAAACCTCAAGGGGGTAAATAATTACTACTGTCCCTATGTTCAAAAACTCAGCACGAGAGTAAATTTTTACCTCGATAGTAGGTGGTAAAAAAAAAACAGGAAAGGTAGTGCGTGAGAGGACAAATGGTTTACCCAGTTTTTGAGGTTATTTCAGGTCATTTTCGTTTAGTGTGTAGAGCGCACATCCCTCATTCGAGGCTTTCATGACGTGTATTAGTTGACACGCTGTAAGCTAACAACAACTTCATAGCACGAAAGTGTTCTACGAATACACAGGCCATAGACGCCTTAGATGCTAAGTAGGTTGGGGTATTGTACTGCTAAGCTTGTCGTCACTAACTCGATCCCCGCCACCGCAGCTACATTTCGATGGGAGGGAGGGGGCAGAGTGCAATACCAAGCGTGTATTGTATCGTGTGAGTGCACTTTAGAAAGTACCTGATCGTCTAAATATCCGGAACCCTTTACTAAAACGAACCTCGTAATCATATCGTAGCTCGGGCGCATAGCACTAATAATATTTTCGCTAATAATAGTTATAATAGTATTACTAGTAGCACTAGTGTAGTATTAGTAGTAGCTGTAGTACTAGTTGTAGTAGTATTAATTGTAGTAGTAGCAGTATTTACTGTTTACATTTTCAATAGCCTAAGACTGATACAAATCGGTATTCTTATCTGCTATAAGTCACGTGACAACGAGGTAGCGACAGCGTCAGTAAAACACGCCTTAAATTTATCTAATAATAATAATAATAATAATATTAATAATGTAGACATTAACATCTCTTAACCACGATATTACTATGAGAGACGCCATAGTGGAGGGTAACAGAAATTTCGACCACCTGGGGTTCTTTAACAACACCTAAATCTATAGAAACATTAGCCTCAACCATTTCCGGCTCCATCGAAAATGCGGCCGCCGCGGCCGGAATTCGATTCAGCAAGCAGCAGGTCAGCATCCGAGTGCCTTAGCCACTACACCACCGTGGCAGGTCCCTACACTTATCTGTCATCTATGAATCATTGGGTTCCATGAGTGAATACGTGCTTTTGTATGCACGTACGTGCATACAAAAGCACGTATTCACTTATGGCAGGCCGTTCCGGGCCTCCAGAGCTTTACTTAAGTACACGAAATAAATCAATGTAGAACAGAAGGTGACCGACGTTTCCAATAAGACGGGATCTGACGACGCAGTCGAGTTATGCCCGTGAGACAGTGGTAACTCGCAGTGACACGTGACGCCTGATAATTAGTGGGATCACTGCTATTGATGATACTGAAGTGCGCCTTGTTTTACCCAAGAGGTTGGGAATCTTGGTCATCGCCGTCCTCGTATAGTCGGTGCTTATTAACGTGCATCATATGCACACCATTATCGACGACCTCAGACAGTAAGTGCTTGATAAACAAGCTAACCGGCAGAGGTGTGATAAAGGTTACCTTGTGGAAGTGCTCGCGGGAGAGACGATATCATTATTAATGCCTCAATTGTCCTTTCTTTTTGGCTTTTTTTGCCTCCCTTTCACGTGAATGCCTTATAAGTGTCACACGTTCATTCAGGTTCGCCTCAAGATCGAAACAATGAATACGACAATATGTTGTAATTGCTGTTCGAGGGGAGATTAGCAGCGAACACCAATGGCATAACACCTTACCTGATCCAACAATGGAACGACGCCGTCACAAGAGAGCACTGCCGCTGGTGCCAGTGCAAACAACACGCGTGCTGTCTATGGTTTCAACGTGATTGAGCAGCGAGAACATGACACGTAGAAATGCATTAGTCACCTGCTGACCCCTCTCAAGATACGGGCCAGGCGACCAAGCCCAGCCATCGAAGTGCGCAGTTCCTACCGGAGCCACACAGCCTCCCTTCGGCATTCTTCAATGCGTCTTCGCGCAACGGAGATGGCAGGTTCGTTTGACCTCCGCTTCAGCGGCAATCGTCGCATGCCCCCACTCGCGTTCAGCTCTAGTTAACTAATGACCTGTGGTTTTTAACATTGAATCACTTACCTCTTAACTTGTTTCATCATGTTCAAGGCAATATGTCAAATAGAAGATGAAAACCACATTATCATAGAAACGTTTTGTTCGTTACGTAGTAAATATTTATCCTCAAATAATTTTTATGTACGTGCTTATGTGCATCCTTTGTACTGTATACAGCTGATGTAGTGATTACATCTTTTTTTTCTCTAGGCATAATTCTGTAATTATTGCACTTTTTTATTTTTTCCTCTTTTACCTTTTCCTCCTGCTTGTCATTCGAGGAGGAATGGGGCAAGGAAAGTAAGGAACAAAATAAAGACAGGCCAAATAAACGCGCGTCCACTCGGCTACCCTACATCGGAGAGAAGGGACAAAGGAATATAGCAAATAAGGAAAACAGAGGAAAAGAAATCTTGTCAGGGTACAAGTGCGCCTGTATATTGTACGCCTATAATCGCTTATTTATTTCGATTGATTAAAAAGAAACACAAAAATGCTCATGTCGCATGGCTAGCCTGCAACGCCTAATGGCACGGTCCGAGAATCGTGGCTCTACGTGCTTACTCACAACGCGATCACAGGAACACAATAGACGTATTGCTTCGTGGATGTCGTAAGAGGCACATCTAGAAGGCTCTGCCATTCCTATACGATTGGAGTACGCCTTCGTGAACGACGCTGGCAATCAAAGGCGGCACCGTAAAGTTGCGACGCGACGGGAGAAATGCGATGGAATGCGAAGATCTGCCGGTGGGTTCAATTCATGTATAGGCAGTCGTTCCCTGCAATGGGGTCGCTCAACTAAGTTTGTGACATTGCGTCGGCGATCGAGCGAATGCTAATTGCAGCGTCTGTTCTCGACAAGGGTATTCGCGCTGCCTGGCCGTTCTCGCGGGCGGACCGGGCAATGTCGTCAGCGAGGTTGTTGCCGACAATGCCACAAAACCACTGCAACCAATGAAAGAGAACGTCATGTTCCTTCGATAAAACGTGGCGAAGGACTTATCTCATTTCATCAACTAGCTGTACACGTGTACTCTTTGTTTTAAAAACGGTTGCAAGGGGCGGGTTAGAGGTGGTTGGTACTCCATGATCAACTACATCTAGCGCATTTTTTTTTTAAATAACGAACGAAACAGACATGGACACGAAACAGACCCATCGGTGTCTCTTTCATCCAGTCTGAAAAATTTGCGCGAGAAGTACGTGATTGCAAAGTCGCACAGTACGTCTTATAGTCGCAGAACAGCTCACTTATAAGGCTGCGCTTTCACAATATACGGGATAGTAGCGAGTAAGGGGACATGTACCGCTGCTGCTTATGTCGTCTTGTGGGGACACTTTGAACTTGACAGTCACTTGGCACGCTGGAATAGCAGCAGCACCTGTGGAGCTGTCGGTTGAGACCGATCTATCGATGTGAATGGGGGTCCTTCGACCATACTTCTCGTTAGGTAGTGACAACGTCGCCCCTGCCACAGGACAAGTGTTTAAGGAAGGCTCTGCTTCGTAATTTTCGGAGCTGTGAGGCGTACCTGTGGTTGTCATAGCCACCATGGTGGCGAGTGACACTAATCACGCTGCTGCAGAATAGCCCCATGAAAGGCATTTTTTAGAGTAGAAATAGTCTTGGACAACACGGTTTGTGGTTTCTAAAACATCAATTCAGCCAAATGATAACTGATAACTCGGCAGAGGTGTCTAATGTGGGCTCTTAAACAGTCAGTGGTTACCTATGTTCGAACGAAAGGCTGTGCTGTGAGTACTTATGTTTTATGTACCCCACTAATGATAAGGGGTCCCCTATTAGTTTCTCACTTCGGGACTTGCGGTAAATGTATTATGCAGTCCCGCCTTTAATAGAATTCTTTATTTTTTATGTTTTCATTTCGCTTTTGTGATTGTGTTTCAAGAAATTGCGACATACAGCATCAAGAAAGTGGAAACGATTTATTTGGCAAATAGGCGTCTGAGTCCTAAAAAACAAGAAAAGTTCTTCATCCTCTTATTTGTGAGAATCGTAGACTTTAGTATACAACATACTTTTTCAAAAAATACATCCTCGTAAATCAGATAATCAAACAAAAACAAAAAATAAGTTGCCGCAAGTACACTAAGATATGTTCGGAATAAATATAACACGCATGAATACCACTCAGGAGTGCGTAAAATAAAAAAAAAGCCTAGAGATCAAAACTATAACACTTGCAACGTTCCTGCAGCTATATTTAGTGAATATAGCACATGCACCATGAAGCCTACACTTGGGAACACGCTGTTTATTTCAAAACATAGCGATAACTTCATTACGCGGACATATATGCTTAATCGCAATATGTTCATGACCAGTGTTACATATGCGAACAGGTCAAGAGGTTACTTGCATTGTGCAACACCTTTATTATTAATAGGTCACTCTGCAATATTTGTGTGACAAAAAAGTAGGCGTTGATAATCATAAATAATTCTCTTTAAATAAACGCTAAACGAAGGACCCTTGAAAAAATAACATCGCTGGAGCCGTGATCAGTACCAATGGCAGTGTACTCTTCAATGCATGAACAAAGGCTGCAGTTAACGTTTCGAAAAAGTCTTTGATTTTCAAGGCACCCTTCTTAACGAAGACAGAACTATATACGTGTCGAAACATTGGCTCATGCTAGGCTTCCTTTTGGGAAATATTTCTTCTCTTGAAGCTTCCATCTTTTGATAAACTTCAGCAGCGTAGGAACTCCCACTCTTTAGGAACGTGTGTTCACGTACTTTGGATAGGAAGCCAAGTGTTTCAAGCATATCAGTGTTTTTTAACGACGTCTCAAATAGTGTATGGGTCATTTCACAGCAAACGTCTAAGTTATCTTGGCCGCCATGTCACATGTTCTCGAAAAACATTTCACCGAAAACAGTGATTGAGTAGATTTTTCAGAGAAAAAAAAAAGGTCACGTGGAGGCTATCCGAATTTCGCGAAATGTCGTCCGGCTGTAGTTTGTCAGAAATCATTCGGATAGTATTGCTGCTTTCTTGAATACAAAATTAAGTATAGATGCTAGGCGAACTCATTTTTGCGGGGTGTTTGAGCTCAATAACGTTACTGCAGCCTCCTTGAAATATAGGCCTGAAGAAAATTTGTCAAATTAGTGTATGTTTGCATGTTTTCTATTGTAATAATATCGCTTTATGTATGAACGTTTGAGTAATGAATAATTACACCAAAGATAGCACATATTGCATAAAAATATTTCAGACCAATCACGTTGGTAAATAGAGCGTTAAAAATGACAATTTCGAGAATAAAATTAATTTGTCACCGAGTATGATGCAATAGACACTGCGTGGTGGTCCAATTAAAAATCAGCTTTGTAGCTCAATCCAAGGCAAACAAATAGGTATTCTTAGGTGGTACATCTTATCATTAAATTCTTTATTTAGGTAACAAAGTGATTCTGCGTTCTCTTCTGACAGCTATGATGAACTTCAACAAGGAAAGTACCGCGAATAGGGGACTTAGAAAACTATTTTGTTTCTTCCATTGTATCTCTAGCATACAAAGCTATCTGCGCTATATAGCCTTGGTAGATTTCCACCAAACATGGTGCCACTATAAGCCTAAAATAAGCCTGCTTCAGTAAATAAAAAAATGCTAGTCATTATAAAATCAACGTTTCGCACCCATCACGACCACTTTGGAAAGCTTAAGCGGGGGGTGCCCAAATAAGCTACTTAAATATGAAAACGGGAATAGATAACGCTAACATACTCTTAGCTCAACGAATGAAGTCTCACAGTAGCACGCGTTGAGGGAAAAAATGTATAGATGAAAGTCCTTCGACATTCATGTTTGGTTCTCTCATTTATTTAATCAGTGAGAGGTAAAATTTTGAGCACCTTTGCGTAACACGTTTAAACTCAGAAGTCGCCTTTACTTGCACCTGAACTGACTTCGCATATGTTAAGCTAGGGGAGGAGGGGCTGCTGCGGGGGTTTAATCTCCTCCGCGCAACTTCCGATTATTGCGTGTTTGATGTGCAGGCACAGATGCCCAAGCAAGCAGGAAGATACATAAAAACTGGCTGAACACTACCGTAAAAAAATTTTGGAAACGGCTCTGTGACTTTGGTTTTAACAACAAAGTGCAGCTTTTAAAACTTAACTATAGGAAATTAAACTCTTACTTTGATATAACTCATTACGGGCTTAAAAGCGGTGGTCACTAACAAGAGCACTTGCGTCAAGCAGCGTTCATTATCCTGATGGATGACCACTCAACACGTGCTCGGAATCCACATTGCGGTATCGAGTCGACAAACAACGCTTTGTATTCCATGGATTAGGCTTTTGGTGTGTGACACACACAAGAAAAGAAAGTGAGCAAAGCGAACGGGTTACAAAAGCTTTGTTGCTTCGTGGGTTAGTGAAACGAATGGTGGGCTGCGAAAAACGTGCTTACGACGTACCGGCATGAGACCGGGATTTCGAAACTACTCCTGTCAAAGCTAACGCAGAGGCCTTTTTTTCTATTGTCTTCGAGTTGTTTTCGAGAGATATGTTGAACATTAAGGGACATCGCCCTCGGCGGTCCATTTACAGAGCTTGCGGACGCGTAGCGAACGCATACAGCGTAAATCAGAGCGAGGTATGTATGGCGGTTCCAGTTTACCCGGCTTGCTCAGCGTGGGGACATTTGAGGTCGCCACGGCTGTCTGCCATCATTTCAAGCGTGGTCATCTGAGCCGGCAGTTAGTGAGATTGCGTGGCTAATATTGAATAGGTTGATTTTGTATAAGCATGCAAACAGGCATGTCAAAGTCTTGGAGGTTATGTGTGCTGCTGATAATGGTCATGATTCTTACGAAATATTTATGGCAGCGTATATAACCCATATAGATACTTGTGAAGAATCGACTGTTAATCAGGTGGAGAGGTAGACCACCTTTAGAAATGTGCGTAGTGGGACATAGGTGAAATCAATTAGATTTATTTATTATTTTTTCATTTAGAATCGACTGTTAATCAGGTGGAAAGGTAGATCACCTTTAGAAATGTACGTAGTGGGACATAGGTGAAATCAATTAGATTTATTTATTATTTTTTCATTTATTTATTTATTTAAAATGTTTTGCACCCCTATAGGACAGCATTCAGTAGGGGGCATCAGTAATCATGACAAAATGAGGCAAAAAAGAGAAAAAAAGAGAAAAAAAAGAAAAAACAAAGATGGCAAACAGCAAGGTTCAGCAGTTTTAAACTGCGCTAGAATGCAACGGAATCAGTTTATTATAGTAAGTTTCAAGAATAGACGCAGATTCATTATGATCTGGCAGACCTTTTCAATGTACAATAACTCTAGGTAGTGGTGATGAGTTCAGTGCCTGCGTGTGACCGTGAATGCGCATAAAACTACGTGAGCTGTGAATTCCTCGAGAGGTGCGGAAAGCAGTGACATTCACTACTATTTTCGATAACTCACAGTGCAAAGAAGTAACGAGGACACATGCAGACGAAGTATAAGACGACACGAGCGCTGCGTCCTTGTTCCTTCTTGCACTGTGAGTTATCGAAAATGAACTATTACCAACTAGCCCAGATTTACCTTCTTGTTTACTACTATATTTGTAACTGGGAAACAAACATATAAAAGCAATCACGTGGCCTTTTTCCAGTGACTGAAATGCAGCGTCTTGTTTCATGCATTAGGGTAATGCTGAATGATAGTCGTAGTTGTCAGAGATGCATCTCGCTGCCCCACTTAGAAGGACTTCAGCAAACGGAATCGATAACCTTCATAAGAGGACCACGTGGATGACGAATATTATAGTTGTAGGTTAAACGAAGTACTATATATACGCTAATTCGTATTCATTAGAACGAGCGTTTCGCAAGTTTCTGTGGTGATAGCCGTGAGATTGATGTTCAATTTCAATGGCGGAGTCGGAGGAAGTTTTCTGCTTCTTGTTGAGCTAGTGTGTTCTATTGACTGAGTGAGGGCGGGAGCCAAAAGTGCCGATGAATCGTCGTGTATTCAGAGCAGGAGTTGCTCCGTGGAGCAGTAAAAGTTGCTCCGCCGAAACCGGCAAAGTGGACCGGAACAGGTTTTTCAACGAGTGGCCGTGGCATGACGTACTTTCTGTAACACGTTTGCATGCTTGCAGACACTGATGGTAATCCCTTGTTCCTGCGGTAATGCCGAGCGACATGGACAAGTCTGTAATTTGTGTGACATTGTTTCCCTTTCTTTATAGCAACTGCTCCGAGTCAAAAAAATGTGCCTGTTAGAGGGATTTACCAGATAGTGACCGCGACGCTGAAACTTCCATGCACAAGCGGGGATTCGACAGCATTAAGCACTGCTGTGCTCTGGGTGTATAACGCTGTCGTGGCCCATATTATATTCTGATCACGGAAATGGAGGCTTGGTCCATGCCATAGCAGAGTGAGCGAGCACTCTACTGTTACGGTCCCTTTGAAGTTACATCAGCGTTCTTCTTCATATTGCTCAAGATGAGATATAACTAATTAGCGCAAGACAGACCAATGACAGGGTGAAAAAAAACAGACAAGACGCAGCGCTAATTAGCTTCGTCTCAAATCAATTTGACCCATTAGCCTTACTTTCTGCTCCAACACAGCTCAAGGTGGCCAATACCGTTTTCTAGATAGTATAGGGAAGTAAAAATAGGTCCAAGTGTAATGTGCGAGGCATCACATCAGAGACATTCTTAGGCTGTTCAGGATCAAGCACTCTTCAGATCGATGTCTGGCTGTCGGCGCAGTGTGAGCTTATAGGCAGCCGATATGATGAAGGGACAGCTGGTCAGAAAGCCGTGGCAAGAGAGTACTGTAGGCAAGAAGACTCGCGATAAGGGCGGGTCGAGTGTTATTGCTGTTCTGTTTTGGCTGTATTCAGTGGCACCTGGCTAAACATAGCGGCACGGCGGCTCATTGTAAGCGCTCCAAATTCTAGCCTCTCATTCCACACATTTCTTTATTTGAAGATCGTGCAGTCTACTCCATGGTGGTACTAGGGCTGATGAGGATTATGACTTGTGTGATGATGTTCATGATCGTCTTATAGGCGTTGTGTTCTGAGGCAGGGATCAACAAACCCTGGTCTGATTATTTTTTTTCCACTCCACTATTCTTTCATTTATTGCAGTCCACGTTATAATTCACATCTTTGTGATGCTTTCTACCTTCATTTAAAAAAGAATTGCGATTTGGGCTAGTTGGTTTGAATTCATGATATTAAGGGCTGCAGCGCGAGCACGCAGGTGCTAGAAGAAACAGACGAAAGCCGAGGCACGGAAGGCAAAGAGGACAACACGAGCACTGTGTTGTCTTCTTTGTCCTCAACACATCAGCGCTCGTGTTGTCCTCTTTGCCTTCCGTGCCTCGCCTTTCGTCTGTTTCTTCTAGCACCTTCGTGCTCGCGCTGCAGCCCTTATTACCATGACTTCATTTAAAAGCCTCGTTTTCGTGTATCGTTCTTCTGCTTACACTTGTAGCTAATAAAATAGCCTGTGTTTCTTGCTGTATTTCTCCTGTTCTTAAAATCGCCTGATCACTTCGACTGATGGCCATTCAACAATTCCATAATCTCTGAATAATGACGCCTCTTAAATAGCCATCAGACTTGGTATGAATACCTTCACTTGCATACTGTATACAACAAAGCTTCGGGAAGGTGGCCATTTGCCTCTTTCTTCGGTACAGTTGCGCAAAAATGCGCTCATTCAAGCTCGCGTGAACACGGCTCAACTCTGTTTCGCGCACTGCAGCACAGCACCACCCGACGCGGCAGCGTGAATACGACTTAAGGTTTATGGCACCCTCCCTCCTATTAAGGCGGAAGGCAACACCACCAGTGTACTTGGATTTAGGCACGGATTCGGAAAAATCCCAGCTCAAAATTAAGCAGCAGTCAACCGCCACTACAGTGCGCCTAAAATATTGTTTATGTTTTGGGCACGAAATAGGTTTCATTTAGGCTTATCTTTTACCTTGAAAGCCATGACCTCGATGGTCTGAACTTTTCAACACTTGTGGAGCGTGTAAACTTTCCGTAGCCTTTTTGTGAAAAAACGGCGATGTCATGAACTTTTTCCTGGTCTAAAGGGGAGTATTGAGTGCAAGAACATTCTATAAGAGAAATGTTAATGAAAGAAAGAAAGAAAGAGAGAAATAAAAAAAAGAAAGAAAGAAAGAAAGAAAGAAAGAAAGAAAGAAAGAAAGAAAGAAGTGGGATGAATGCACAGTGCTCGAGGCGTCACAACTCATCAAGCGCCAGCAGACAAACGCAGCGGCTGCAGCTCACGCGTTACTCAATGCATCAGCATTCTGTGATCGTGGTTCGGCAGCTCGTTAATCACGTTATGATCCGCTCGGGTTATGAAAGCGACGAGAGCGGGTTGATTAGATTATCTTTTCGTTTTATCTTTATTCGCGGTGTTATGGACTCCTGAGCTGAAAGTACGCAGGCGAAACCGCACCTGAACTAATCCGGAAAGTGGACGATGCAGGCAAGCACCAAGCGCACTATTCTTTGGTTAAAGCTGAATAACTTATGTCCTTTCCTGTCTACTCTTCAAAAAAAAAAAAAGAACTCCGCCAGAGAGCACGTCGAAAATTCTTCATTACCTCCCCCTTTCCCCTTAGTAACACCATGGTGAAACTTCGTTAGCGTATTTTGACGAAAACGGAAGTTTTGTTTACGTAAACGGGGGGAAGACAAGCGTGAACAGAATAAGCGAAAACTAGCGACACCTGGCAGATTCTTTACTTAAAACTTAGTTTCGAATAACCTGGTCTGGTTTACGGCAGCAGCAGTGCCCTCAAGCTGTACTCACATAACGTGGTCTGAACAATAAGTCCCGAATAAGAAATTTTCTTGAGTGTTTCATATCGTCTGCTTGATATTTTGTACATAATTTTTGTTACCTCGGTATTATTACACCCGCAGGTCGCGGGATTAGATCCCGGCTGCGAAGGCTGCAATTTCGATGGATGAGGTAATGCTGCAGGCCCGCGGGCTGAGATTTGTGTGCACGTTAACGAACCCCAGGTGGTCTAAACTTCTGCAGTCGTCCACTACGGCGTCTCTAATAATCTAATGGTGGTTTCGGGACGTTAAACCTCACACATAAGCCATCATTGGTATTAGTACAAGCAGTAGTTCTTTTTTAAATTGTGAGAAAACGCTTAGGAACAATGGCAGGAGTGAAAATAAAAAATTTTTTCCGCATCGCAGGATTTTTTTATCTTATCAATTGCACAGGAACAATGTGTGCACCAACGTTTGGCCTCTGAATTTCAAATGAAGGAAAAAAACAGACGACAGAACGAAACATAATTGTTGGAGCTTGATGGCCTGAAAGCTAAGACATGGTATGATTATGAGAGACGATGTGGTGGCGGGCTCCGGAAATTTCGACCACCTACAGCAGCTGCGTAGGCTCGCGTATTGCCATACGTACGTGTGGTGGCACCTTCGTAATAGAGGTATGATGCAGTGGTCACTTCCTTATACCGAACTTGCAGTAGGAGTTCTGTGGTAGTATCTAATGACCAATGTTGAGCGCACAGACGCTCGTTTCTATGCGGCATCGTTAAGCCATGCACCAAAGACCCACGCCTGGCTAGCAGATGAGAAAGTGATGCAAGCGGTATCTCACGACGCTTTCGTATTCTACTCCTGAAGGCAAACCTCAAGCGTCCTCTAAGTGCCATATGTTTCCTTTTTTGTTGTCCTTTTTTATACAAATCTTCAGCCTCACTGAGTAACAGAGTTGTCATTGGGTACTTCCGGAATTGAACGAATGAACAGCGTCAAAGTAGGCTCAGTGTAATTCGACTTGAATGTGTACATGTAGATTTTTCTACTAGCAGGATCATACTTTACGCACTTTTACACAAGCTTCCTATTCTTATAAAACCAGTGAACGAGTGACCAATTTTTGCCAGGCCCGAGTGGTTCTTAGAGTGCTACAGTATCCAGACGCCAAGGTCGGCTTTCTTCGTCTTCGTAGCTTCATTGAGGACGTCATTGACCTGGTGACCTACGTACAACGCCAGGAAATGAGCCGAAAGCTATCTGTAGCATTGTTTTTGAATGTCAAAGGAGCATACGACAATTTCTCTCACGAAGCCATACGGGACGCCCTCGAGTCAGTTGTCTTGGGTGGGCGATTGTATTGCTGGATCTGCTGCTACCTTCATACGAGATCATTGTTTATGGAAACTGATGATGGGCCGACATCTGAGCATTACATACACCGTGGTGTTCCCCAAGGTTGTGTATTGAGCCCCACACTATTCAGTCTTATTATGATCGGCCTCGTAGAAACTGTACCAGTTTAGTTTGTGCAGATATCTATCTATGCAGACAATATTGGTGATTAGGCATCTGGTGTAACACTTACACAGATACGTGCGAAACTTCAGAAAGCAGTAAGCTCTATTTCGGCGTACTTTAGAGAACAGAGCCTCGAGATTTCTCCAGACAAATTGGCGCTGGTTGTGTTCACTCGGAAGACCCGCCACGGTGGTCTAGTGACTAAGGTACTAATCTGCTGACGCGCAGGTCACGGGTTCGTATCCCGGCTGTGGTGGCTGCATTTACAATGGAGGCGGAAATGTTGTAGGCCCGTGTGCTTAGATTAGGGTGCACGTTAAAGAACCCCAGGCGGTTGAAATTTCCGGAGCCCTCTACTACGGCGTATCTCATAATAATATGGTGGTTTTGGGACGTTAAACCCCACACATCAATCAATGTTCACTCGCAAGACAAGGACCTCATATTCAACCACTTTCAATGGACAACCTGTCTGCTACACCTGCACACACTGGTTCTTGGGAGTCACCATTGATCGAAATCTCTGCTGGAGTCCCCATGTGGCCACTCTAAAAAAGCGCCTAACAGCGATCGCCCAACTTTTCAACTTTCGCGGAAGAAAAATGTGGGGCATGTCAGGGCACACAATGTTTCGGCTATGCAGGACGTTGTTCCTGGGGTACCTGCGGTACAGCTTGCCTGTTTTTGATGAACACCTGCAAAAGTAGCATACGTACAATCGAAAACGCCCAGGGTCAGTCACTTAAAGCTTGTCTTGAGTTGTCTTGGACGCTGCACATCCACAGTGAAGACCATCGCAATCACCAAAGATCATCCGGCCTCAGTGCACTTTACTCAAGAGGTGCTTCGAGCGCTTAGGCACCTTGCTCATGCCCCTGCCCACCACCTCGCTTCGCTTCCAGAAAACCGACCGAGTTCCTCCTTCTGTAAGAGAGTATTGAGTTATCGTGAGAGCCTTCCAGCAAGACACGCACCTCCGGAACGTATTCTGACACCCCCTTGGTGTTTAGACCGTCGAAACCTACGCTTGAAATTGCCAGGAGTTCGCGAAATCGCGGATATCTCAACACCAGTTTTGAAGCAGCTGACTTTACTTATGCTGCACGAAAAATACAAACATCACATTAAGCTTTATACGGACAGCTCGACAAATGCATGGAGATCTGCAGAAGCTGTGATCTTCCCAGCAAAAGCAGAAACCGTCCACTTTCTAACGTCTCACAAAAAAACATCAACAGCCGCAGAGCTGCTGCACTCCGCTATGCACTCCGCAGGTTTGGTCAAGAAGCACCCCTAGAATGGTGCATTTTCACCGAATCAAAACCAGCTCTGTGTTGTATTCGAACTGTGCTACGTCGTGACCTTGTGACCAATTGGGGCTGCGAACAAGACAGTTGTATCAACAAGTACTACAGAAAGGACATTATGAATCTTTTCAATGGTTATCAGACCACTGCGGAATCATCGATAACGAGCATGCCAACCATGCAACAGAGAACGCTCACGAAAATGACATGATAGATACCATTCCACAGTCAAGAAGCGACGCAGAGCAAGGATTGATACGCTTGTGCACGATGTCACCAGGTCTCTGTGGAACACGCCCGGATTTCAACACACCCGTGTTCACCGTCTGGATCCATGCCTATGACTTTCCATTCCATCTGGGTTATCCAGATCTGAGACAACCATGCTCTGCCGCATGTGGCTTGGGATGTCTTACACGAACGACTGTGCTGCCCACATCATATGGGCAGACAGTGCTGCGTCTGACCATTGTGGTGCTGACAAATCCATCGAACATATTTTGCGTCAGTAAACTCAGTGCAACTGTCAGAGACAGTTCATGTCTGCAGTGTTTGCACGCCTTTGACGACCAGCCGCTTTCCGAAAAAATTAATTTTGGAATGCTGTAAAGATCGGGGTTCGCGTCGAAAAGCCACGAAGGCCCTACTGAAGTCTCTGTGATTGACCCACCTCGTAGAACGGTTTTGATGCTAATAACGAAACATTGATTGATTGATTGATTGATTGATTGACTTGCAAGTGTGTGTGTTTCCCTTTTTCTCCCGCTCTTTTTCTCTGTCTCATCCCGTTGTCATTAATTTTCTGTCTCCTATTCCCTTTTTCCTAGGGCAGGGTAGCAAAACAGATACTTGCTTTCTCGTTAACCTTCCTGCCTTTCTTAATACCGTTATAACACACACACACACACACACACACACACACACACACACTTATATATATATATATATATATATTAAAATAGAGGTGTTGTACGTCGAGAAGGGTTCAGACGTAGCTTGGCAGAATGTCCTTTATCAGGCAGGTCTGGCTAATGGCGAGCGGCGTGCGCGAGCTACTCCTGCAGCCACCGATCATCATCGTCTTCTTCGTTGCCAGCAGAGCGTCCGTTACTCAGATTCATTAATTCATTACAATTACTCCCCGCGAAATAAGGAGCCATTCTGGCGACCTATGGACAAGTAAACACGGGAGGGTCGTAGCAGGGCTTAAGTCTCGAGACGTGGACAATTTCCTTGCCACGACGACGTTGGTCAGAAGATGGTTCCAGTGGCTCGATGAGGTAATTCACCGGTGACGTTTTTTGTAGCACACGATATGGGCCGTGATACTTGGGGACCAACTTGGTAGAAAGGCCAGGTGTAGCAGAAGGAACATGCAGCCAGACGAGTGAACCTGGATCGTAGGAAGTAGTGTTATTTGATGCGTCATGGTGGTGCTTTTGGCGTCCTTGGTCTTGGGTTGTGAATGATCTTGCCAGTTGGCGGCATTCCTCAGCGTATGTAGCGGCTTGAGACAAAGTCGTGGACTCTGAGGAGTCAGGTTTGTACGAAAGAATGGTGTCCATAGTGCAAGAAGGTTCGCGTCCGTAAAGGAGGAAAAAAGGAGAGAACCCAGTAGTGCTTTGAATGGCGGTATTATAAGCGAACGTGATAAACGGGAGCACTCGGTCCCAATTGGAGTGGTCTGACGAGATATACATAGACAGCATGTCGCCAAGGGTGCGGTTGAAGCGCTCTGTCATTCCATTGGTCTGGGGATGATAGGCGCTTGTAGTGCGGTGAACGACGTGGCACTCACGCAGCAATGCTGTGATGACGTCTGACAAGAATACGCGACCACGATCGCTCAGTAACTCCCGAGGTGCTCCATGACGTAACACGATGTTGTGAAGAACGAAAGTCGCAACGTGTTTTGCTGTAGACGAGGGAAGGGATGAAGTTTCGGCATACCGCGTGAGATGGTCGACGGCAACTATGATCCAGCGGTTACCGTCAGCAGTGTTGGGAAGGGGACCATAGATATCGATGCCGACGCGGTCGAATGGTCGGGATGGGCATGGTAAGGGTAGCAAGGTACCGCTGGCGTGACAAGGGGGAGTTTTTCGTCTCTGGCACGTCGAGCAGGCCCGAACGTATTGTCGTATAAAACGGTACATGCCACGCCAGTAATATCGGAGACGTATGCGAGAATAAGTCTTCAGGAAACCTGCGTGGCCACATTGGGGGTCGTCATGAAACGTGGAACAAATTTCGGATCGCAGATGACGTGGAATCACGAGTAGCCACTGACGTCCACCGGGTGCGTAGTTGCGTCGGTACAGCACGTCGTCGCGAGTGGCGAAGTGCTCCACTTGCCGACGCAACGTGCGAGAAGGGGGGGAAGCCGTCCGCCCAGCCAGGATGTCTAGAATCGAAGCAACCCAAGGGTCCTTGCGTTGCTCAGATGGCATGTCGGCGATGGTGACGGCAGTGGCATCACAGGTTAGACTTTCGCAGCAGTCCGGGTCAGGGGGTAGAGGCGAACGGGATAGGGCGTCTGCGTCCGAATGTTTCCGGCCGGAGCGATAGACCACGCGAATATTATATTCTTGGAGGCGTAATGCCCATCGGGCGAGGCGACCGCTCGGATCCTTCAATGACGACAACCAGCAGAGGGCGTGGTGGTCAGTCACGACGTCAAAAGGGCGCCCGTACACGTAAGGTCGAAATTTTTCTATCGCCCAATAATGGCAAGGCATTCCTTTTCAGTGACAGAATAGTTGCTTTCGGCCTTGCTAAGAGTTCGGCTTGCGTAGGCAACCACGTACTCTTGGAAGCCGTCTTTCTTTTGTGCAAGAATAGCGCCTAGCCCGACACCACTAGCGTCGGTGTGGATCTCTGTGGGTGCCGATGGGTCGTAGTGTCGCAGAATAGGCGGCGACGTGAGGAGGCGGCGCAGTTCATTGAAAGAGTCGTCACAGGTGGCAGACCAGGCTGAAAGGTCTCTGGAGCCGGCGAGGAGCTTGGTCAAAGGAGCGATGATCGTCGCGAAATTGCGGACGAAGCGCCGGAAGTAAGAGCAAAGGCCTATGAAGCTTCAGAGCTCTTTCATGGTGGTTGGTTTGGGAAACGCTGAAACTGCTGTAAGTTTGGCAGGGTCAGGAAGAATGCCGTCTTTTGAAACCACGTGGCCAAGGATCGTAAGCTTTCGAGCGGCGAAATTGCACTTCTTCAGATTCAGTTGCAGCCCCGCGGCAGAAATACACGCGAGGACTTTCTCGAGGCGGGTTAAATGGGTTGCAAAATCAGCTGAAAATACGACAATATCATCTAAATAACAAAGGCAAACGTTCCATTTGAGGCCTCGAAGGATAGAGTCCATCATCCGCTCGAAAGTAGCTGGCGCGTTGCAGAGGCCGAAGGGCATGACTGTGAATTCGTAAAGCCCGTCGGGCGTGATGAAAGCAGTTTTTTCGCGATCGGCCTCTGCCATGGGTACCTGCCAGTATCCAGAGCGGAGATCTAAAGAAGAGAAAAATTCGGCTCCCTGTAGGCAGTCCAAGGCATCGTCAATGCGTGGCAGCGGATAAACATCCTTGCGCGTGATTCGGTTGAGACGCCGGTAGTCCACGCAAAACCTGATGGATCCGTCCTTTTTCTTCACCAACACAACTGGAGAGGCCCAGGGACTGCTTGACGGTTCTATTATGCCACGTGTCAGCATGTCGTCAACCTGTTCATTGATGGCACGGCGTTCAGTAGTTGACACACGATATGGACGCTGCCGTAATGGCGTCTCTTGACCGGTATCTATACGGTGAACAACAGATGACGCTCGACCTAAGGAAGGCTGATTGTGGTCAAACGAGGCTCGAAAACGCTGTAGGAGCTTGATCAGCTGTTTCTGCTGCCCAGGCGTGAGGTTACAATCGATGGACTTGCAAAATACATCCATAGGTTCATTAGCGTCAGTTGCGGGTGTAATGGCACAAGTCGGTAGAAATGGCTTGTCTGGATAGATCGGGTCTTCGAAAATACAATTTAAGGTCTCGAGGCTTCCCAGACACTCACCGCGTAGCAGGATGTACGGGCAAGCAGAAACGTTGCACGCATAAAGTACCACCGAACCATTGGAAAAGTTGATGACGGCAAACGGGAGGACGATGGTTCGGTGTTGCACCCTAGCTATAGTTGGTTGGAACAGGAGCGTCGAGTTAGTGGCAGCAGGGGAAAACACAGGCACTAGGACGGCGGACAACGGCGCGATGCGGACGTCAGCTGCGGCAAACACTTTCGAGGGACTGTGGTGGTCGATATCAAGGCACGGATTCGTCAACGTGAGTTCAGCACGAGCGCAGTCGACGAGGGCCTGATGGGTAGAAAGGAAATCCCATCCTAGTATGACGTCGTAAGATGAACGTGGGAGAACAACAAAGTTGACGGCGTACCAAACATCTTGAATAAGAACGCGTGCTGTGCACTGAGCTGTCGGCGCGATGAAATGGGAGGTGGCTGTACGCAGAGCAAGATTCGTAAGCGGCGTTGTAACTTTTCTCAAATCGCGACACAGTTTTTCACTAATTACAGAAACGACGGCGCCTGTGTCGACAAGTGCACGTACAGCAACACCTTCTACTAGCACATCAATTTCGTTGGTCGGACAAAGAGGAGGCCTTAGAAAGTTCGACGACGACGCAGTTCTTGCCTCCGGAACTGCGGCTGTCAGTTTCCTCTCGAGCGGGGCTGGTGCGCCGAAGCATCGGGGAGACAGATCGGCGACGGGGTGGTAATGACCGGCGAGAATCGACGGGGCGTCGTGGGGACAATGAGTCGGTGATAGAAGAAGATGGTCGCTGGGGATTCTGGGCAGCCTGGTAATTTGCAGAATTCCCATGGTCTGGAGGCTGGAAGTTGCGACGGCGACAGTAGCGTGCTATATGTCCCACGAAACCGCATGCGAAACAGATGGGTCGATTATCCGAGGTGCGCCATGGGTTAACGACAGAAGGTGCAGGGGGCGAAACGGGATGGGGTGCCGTGTATGTAGGCAGCGTCGTAGGGTAGGAGGACCCGGTGCCCCGGTATGCGCCAGAGACAGGTGGGGCTGGGGGTCTAGCAACGACGGCAGCGTAGGTCAGCGGCGTATGGACAGGTGGCGATGGAGGCAGTGCTTGCGTGACCTGTGTCTCAATGACCTGGCGTAGACGTGGGTCTAACGAGGTCACTGGCGCGGATGCTTCGGCCACAAGAGAAAGCTGACGCGCAACTTCCTCACGAATGAATTGTTTGATTTGGGGCAGTAAGAAGGTGTGATCAGCAGCGACGTCGTGTACGAGGGCGGAAACTTCAGCCGTATCTTCTGCGGCCCTGCGCGTCGAGACACGCTGCTTACGCAACTCGTCGTACTCCTGACAGAGCTGGACAACATCGGTGACGGTCTGTGGATTCCTGGCGACGAGCATCTGGAAGGTGTCGTCGTCAACTCCTTTGATGATGTGCTTGATTTTGTCGCGTTCGGTTAGAGATTCATCGACGCGCTTGCAAAGGGACAAGACATCTTCAATGTAACTCGTAAAGGTCTCGTCCCTGCGCTGGACTCGACTACGGAGACGCTGTTCCGCGCGAAGCCGGCGCACGGCGGGACGGCCAAAGACCGCGGAGATGGTGGTCTTGAAGGCGGACCAGTTGGTAATTTCGCCTTCGTGGTTCTTGAACCAGAGGCTGGCCACATCATCGAGGTAAAAGCGCACGTTTGTGAGCTGGTCGCAGGCGTTCCACTTGTTGGAAGCGCTTACGATTTCGTACTCGACGAGCCAGTCCTCGACGTCTTGTTCATCGTTGCCGCGAAAATTGGTGGGTCGCGTTGCCGAGGCGCGCCAGTACAGTAGACTGTCGTTGGTAAGGCAGCTTGAGAAGGGCCAGGAGCAGTCATGGTGAACGGTGAGGGTAGCGTCCGATTGCGAAGTTCCAGGTTGATGGGAACCCCGGCTCCTCCACCACTTAAAATAGAGGTGTTGTACGTCGAGAAGGGTTCAGACGTAGCTTGGCAAAATGTCCTTTATCAGGCAGGTCTGGCTAATGGCGAGCGGCGTGCGCGAGCTACTCCTGCAGCCACCGATCATCATCGTCTTCTTCGTTGCCAGCAGAGCGTCCGTTACTCAGATTCATTAATTCATTACAATATATATATATATATATGTATACGCAATCATTGATTGATATATTGATATGTGAGGTGTAACGTCCTAAAACCACCATATGATTATGAGAGACGCCGTAGTGGAGGGCTCCGGAAATTTCAACTACCTGGGGTCCTTTAACCTGCACCCAAATGTGAGCACACAGGCGTACAACATTTGCACCTTCATCGAAAATGCAGCCACCGCAACTGGGATTCAATCCCGTGACCTGCGGGTCAGCAGCCGAGTACCTTAGCCACTAGACCACCGTCGCGGGGTCTCTTTACACAAGCAATGAATCAATAAATTAATTCAATCAATTATTCTATCGGAGAAGGCAAAGAGTAAGATAAATCAATCAACGTAGATATTGCCATTGTAATACGACACGATAAAAATCTCAGAGCAGTCCACCTACCTTTAATCAGCCCGATACAGTAACTAATTGACTATAGTATTGAATGAATAAGTCCATTAGTAGTAGATCACATGAATGAATAACGGGTCAAGCAATGAATGACTAAGTAAGCGTGCTGAATAGGGGACCGCATGCCTGCATTCTACCATTAGCGAGCGTGGACCGTAACGAATTGGAATTCTTGTTTGTCTGGTGGGTCCGGCGTCGTTACTGAGCACCGCGCGCTATGCGAAAATGCCCGATTGCACACTGAATGAAGAAGCCCGACGAGGTGGGCGAACTGTGATTAGCGGTACTTTCCAGAGTTGCCTAATGGTCGTCTTCGGGCCAGGAATGTCAAAGAGCCAGCGACGCACTTGGAAAGGTAGCCAGCGCACAGGTGGCTCCGGAATGCTCGAAATGAGAGGGCACTTTGTCTATGAGCGCGCCGTGTGCCGCAGTGCTGCAGAGACAGCTGTGAGATTGCCGGCATAACTCAGGCTTACCGTTTGTACAGCAGCTCGAGGTATGCACTCGTAAAGTTCTCGCTTAGATAACAACTTTCGATATGTGTTTGCTTTATCAGTTCGCCATACCAGACAATCCCACATAATGGGTTCATAAAGTGTGAAAGGAACTACAATGTCAAATATATATACATACATATATATAAGAAAAGTAAAGGGGAAGTTATTAAGCCAGTCGTAATGTAAATGTGAAGAACGAAAAGTGGGTGAAAAGATAACTTGCCGTGGGCAGGAGCCAAACCTGCGACCTTCGAATAACGCATTCGAAGCTCTACCACTGAGCTACCACGGCAACTATCCCACTAGTAACACTTTATTATATATATATATATATATATATATATATATATATTGTTAAGGCGTTTAATAGCCGGTCCACAGCGAGCAAGCACAATGGCGACAGTAACGGCCAAGCACGGGCTCTCAGTGCGAGCGGCGTCCTTGTTGGGTAGCCCCACTAGAAGGTACTCAAGAGTTCGACCCATTTCATAGTTCAGAGGCTTCGCTACAGTTACCCCGGGGTCGAAGAGGGAGCCGCCTGGCGACCTAACAGCTTGTTATTATGAGCGGGTCATAATAAGCCTTCAGGCGCTCCACGTTGACGATGTCTCGCCCATGGCGGCGCATGTCCGAAGATTGTTCAACGGGTTCGATCAGATAGTTGACGGGTGAGGTGCGCTCGATGACACGGTAGGGGCCTTCGTATTTGGGACGTAGTTTAGAAGAGAGGCCAGCGGCAGAGGTCGGAATCGAGAGCCATACAAGCGCACCAGGAAGGAACGTGGGCTCAGAAGTGGGGCTGGCATCACGGATACTCTTCTGCCGCTCTTGCTCTTGCGTCGTAAAAGTCTTGGCAAGCTCGCGACACTCTTCAGCAAGCCTGGCTGTCTCGGAAATAGGTGTACACTCAGATGGATCCGGCGTGTACGGGAGTATCGTGTCCATGGTGTGCGACGGGTGCCTTCCGTACAGCAAGTAGAAAGGTGAAAAACCAGTCGTGCTCTGAGGGGCGGTGTTGTAGGCGTAGGTGACGAAGGGCAGTATATTATCCCAATTAGTGTGGTTGGCAGCGACGTACATAGAAAGCATGTCGCCGAGGGTGCGGTTAAAGCGTTCGGTGAGGCCATTCGTCTGTGGGTGGTAAGCAGTAGTTTTGCGGTGGACAGAATGGCACTCCGTCAGAATGGCTTCGACGACTTCCGACAAGAAGACACGGCCTCGATCGCTGAGAAGCTCTTGGGGTGGTCCGTGGCGCAGTATAAATCGATGCAGCAGGAAGGACGCAACATCGCGCGCAGCAGCCGCAGGGAGAGCGGCGGTTTCGGCGTATCGCGTTAAATGGTCAACGGCAACGATGGCCCAGCGGTTACCAGCCGACGTCAGAGGAAGTGGTCCATACAAATCGATACCTACGCGCCCAAAGGGACGGTCAGGGCAAGGTAACGGTTGTAGGCTGGCGTGCGACATGTGAGCTGACGGTTTACGGCGTTGGCAAGTGAGGCAAGAGCGAACGAACTGCTGCACATAGCGGTACATCCCGCGCCAGAAGTAGCGTTGTCGAATGCGATGGTAGGTTTTGAATACCCCAGAGTGCGCGCATTGCGGATCAGAATGGAAGGATTCACATATCTCTGACCGCAGACTGCGGAGTATCACGAGTAACCACTGCCGGCCGTCGGCGTCGTAATTGCGTCGGTGTAGAAGGCCGTCACGAATGGCGAAATGGCGAGCTTGACGACGCAATGCACGTGTGGATGGCGTTGCGGATGGATCAGAGAGCAAGTCGATCAGCGGGCCGATCCAATTATCCTTTCGCTGTTCGGTAGCGATTATGTCAACGTCAATGGCAGAAACAGCAGCCGAGGATACTGAGCAGAGCACATCACCTTCAGGCAGAGGGGAGCGCGAGAGGGCGTCGGCATCTGCATGCTGGCGTCCATTGCGGTACAGCACGCGGATGTCGTAGTCTTGTAAACGAAGAGCCCAACGGGCGAGACGGCCTGAGGGATCCTTCAATGATGAAAGCCAGCATAGTGCATGATGGTCGGTGACGACATCGAATGGGCGACCATACAAATACGGTCGAAACTTTGTAAGAGCCCAGACGATCGCCAGGCACTCTTTCTCCGTGACGGTGTAGTTTGTCTCAGCTCTCGTGAGCGTACGGCTTGCATATGCTACGACATATTCAGGGAATCCGGGTTTGCGCTGCGCCAGGACAGCGCCGAGGCCTACACCGCTGGCGTCTGTGTGCACCTCAGTCGGGGCCGTAGGGTCGTAGTGGCGTGGAATGGGAGGAGATGTCAACACATGGCGGAGCTTCGCGAACGCGTCGTCGCACTCAGACGACCACGAATTGAGGGACCCGTTACTTCCAAGGAGCTTCGTCAGCGGTGATATGATCGTGGCAAAGTTTCGTATGAAGCGTCGGAAGTACGAGCACAGGCCCACGAAACTACGCAGTTCTTTGACGGACGCAGGTTTGGGGAATTCGGCCACGGCCCGAAGCTTGGCTGGGTCAGGAAGAATGCCATCCTTGGACACGACGTACCCAAGGATGGTGAGTTGCCGTGCTGCAAAGCGGCACTTCTTCAGATTTAGTTGCAAGCCGGCATTGCTGACACGTGCAAAAACTTCTTTCAGACGTTGGAGGTGCGTAGAGAAATCTGGAGTGAACACCACAACGTCATCGAGGTAACACAAGCACGTGTGCCATTTCAAGTTGCGCAGAACGGTGTCCATCATGCGCTCAAAGGTCGCAGGTGCATTACATAGACCAAACGGCATGACGTTGAATTCGTACAAGCCGACGGGTGTGATGAACGCAGTCTTCGGTCGAGCGTCATCAGCCATGGGTACTTGCCAGTAAGTACCCCGAGCGCAGATCGAGAGAAGAAAAAAATTCGGCTCCGTGAAGGCTGTCAATTGCGTCATCGATGCGCGGCAGTGGGTAAACATCCTTGCGAGTGATTTTGTTGAGCCGTCTGTAGTCTACACAGAACCGCGCAGAACCATCTTTCTTCGCAACAAGAACAACTGGAGACGCCCATGGACTGTCCGAGGGCCGAATAACGTCGCGTCTGAGCATATCATCAACCTGCTCGTTAATTTCCCGACGTTCAGCAGGCGACACGCGGTAGGGACGTTGCCGTAATGGTGGATGGGCACCAGTGCCGATACGATGCGTAACAGCGGACGCACGATCGAGAGAGCTTCGCCCGACATCGAAAAAAGAACGATATTCTCGCAACAGGTTCAGAAGCTGGGACCGCTGTACCGACGTGAGGTTGTCATCAATGCAAGGGCCAAATACATCAGGAGATGACGAATCAGAAGTGGAAACAGCACTGATGGTACGCAAATTGGGACAACGCGAGTCATCAGGTACGTCCAGGACTTGTGCGTTATCCACTGGTTCCACTCTGCCGAGACATTCCCCTCGAACCAAGGTAACAGTGTACGGGGATGGGTTGGTCACGAAAATAGAGGCGTTGCCCTGGGTGATTTGCACGGTCGCGAATGGTACTAGCAACCCTTTCCTTCGGCAAGCACGGTCGGATGGCGAAACGAGTGCAATTGTGTCGGAGAGTCCAGCGCAGTAGACAGATACACCCATCGTGGAGCTTGGAGGCACTATGGTATCGTCTTTCACGAGAATCTTGCTCACTTTCGAAGAACTGTCTTCCGGCGTCAAATGCGAGAAGAGGGAGAGTTCAATTTCGGCGGCGGCACAATGGATAACGGCGTCGTTGCGGGAGAGAAAATCCCACCCCAGGATGAGGTCATGAGAGCATGCGGGAATGATGATGAATTGGGCGACATACAGAACGTCCTGAACGACAACGCGAGCTGTGCACCCTGCTGTAGGATGGATACGATGCAAACCGGCGGTACGAAGGGACAATCCAGAAATTGGCGTCGTCACTTTACGAAGCAAGCGGCAAAATTTTTCGTCCATAACGGATACTGCAGCTCCTGTGTCAATAAGAGCAGATACGTGAACACCGTCCACAAGCACGTCAATGACATTAGATGGGCGGCTCTGAGGGCTTTCACAATGCGATAGCATCGCAGTCCTTGCCTCGGTGACTGCGACGACTAGTTTTCCCGCTCGTGAGCAGCTGAACTTGGCCGTATGGGGGACGGGGAACGACGTCGTGGAGACGGTGACCTACGAGAAGATGAAGCTAGGTGAGTTGGCGGTGGCATAAACGGCGTTTCCTCGTGATAGGTACGCCTAATCTGGCCAGCAACAGGCGACGAGATATGGGGCGTCTGTACGCGAGTGCAATAACGTGCTACGTGGCCGGCGTAACCGCAGGCAAAGCAAATGGGCCGGTTGTCGGATGTGCGCCATCGGTTCGCCGGGGTAGGTCTTGTCCATGACGCAAGAGCCGATGGACGGAACGGTGGCTGGAAAGGCTGCAGGGGCTGCTGGAGCTGAGTCTGAGAGGTCACGTCAACATACGTAGCCGGCATACCCGCTGCAAAGGATGGAGGTCGTGCGGCAGCTTCGGCGTAAGTCAGTGGGGCGGGCGCTTGAACGACTGGAGGCGGCCTGGCGACCACTTGGGCGTAACTTGGGGGTACAGGAGCCGGAAGCTGTTGTGGGTGGTACGCAGGCATAACCTCCGCTATTTCCTGCTCAATCGCTCGGCGGATGGGGGGGAAAATGGTAGTGGCCGATTGTTGAGCAGCCGGTGGGTGGGCGAAGGGCAGGAGAGTAAACTGCCGTGCGATTTCCTCACGTATGAAGGACTTGAGGTCTGCCAGCAGTGCCACCTGGTCACAGCTCGCCTCCAAGCCTGCAAGCCCTGCATCTCGTGGTGTGGAGCGACGGGTCATCGAACGCTGCCGGCGGAGCTCCTCGTAGCTCTGGCACAGCGTGATGACCTCAGCTACTGTGCCTGGGTTTTTGTCCAGCAGCATCGTGAAGGCATCATCGGCAATGCCCTTCATGACGTTCCGGATCTTGTCTGATTCGGACATGCTGTTGTTGCATTTCTTGCATAGGTCCAATACGTCTTCATTGTAGCTGGTGAATGATTCACCGGCCTGCTGAGCGCGTTCGCGTAAGCGCTGCTCGGTTTGCAGCTTACGAACGGCAGGGCGGCCAAAAACGTTGGTGATAGCGGTCTTAAAATCGGGCCAGGTTGCAAAATCAGACGCATGGTTGTTATACCACATGCCGGCCACACCCGCGAGGTAGAAAACCAGGTTGCCGAGTTTACCTGCCTCGTCCCAATGATTGGGGACGCTGACGCGTTCGTACATGACGAGCCAGTCCTCGACGTCGGTGCCATCCGCGCCGGTGAAGACAGGTGGGTCGCGGATGCGGGGGACACCGGAACATGGCGTCGGCGCAGGAGGAAGCGTTTGCTGGGCGGCGTCTTGTTGCATGGTTGAAGGCACGGTACGGGATCTAAGCTCCAAGGGCATCGAATGTGAACCGAAGATGTTTGAAGGGCGCAGCACTCTCCACCAAAATGTTAAGGCGTTTAATAGCCGGTCCACAGCGAGCAAGCGCAATGGCGACAGTAACGGCCAAGCACGGGCTCTCAGTGCGAGCGGCGTCCTTGTTGGGTAGCCCCACTAGAAGGTACTCAAGAGTTCGACCCATTTCATAGTTCAGAGGCTTCGCTACAATATATATATATTGTGGGCATTTGTTACTTGCATTGTCCTCATCCCTGCATGATCGCAATCACCATCATCCGCTTGTCTCTTTGTCCTTTGTCCTCATTGCCACTCTGGTTCATCATCATCGTCATCGTGTACTGGCTCTGCCCGTTCGTTTTGCGAGGTATTTCCTCAATTAAACGCTGTCGCAACCCAGACTACCAAGACTTCATACGTGGTGGAGGTGGATTTTTGGTCCTCTTACCTCCCGCAGCCCGCTCTACCCGCTGGAGCTTCGTTCAGGCCGCCGATTGCGCCCACTGTCAGGCAGCATGTCCCAGACCGAGCCTACCGGCGCTCATGTCATCAACCATGCATCGACGCAAGCTGCTTCTCCTATTTACATACACGGACATCAGCGGGAACCCCCGCTCTTCGCTGGTCGTCGTGGAGAAGACGTAGAAGACTGGCTCGACGACTACGACCGCGTAAGTGTCGCTAATCGGTGGGACGAGGCCGCCAAACTGCGTTACGTCCCATTTTATCTGACCGGAGTCGCAAAGACATGGTATTTTAACCACGTCAATGACTTACCCGACTGGGCTACCTTCCAGCAGCAGCTGCGACACGTTTTTGGCACCCCGGACATTCGATCCGCCGTCGCGAAGAGGACACTTGATACTCGCCGACAACATCCCGGTGAATCGTACACATCATACATCGAGGATGTCCTCGCACTGTGCCGGCGTGTCAATCAATCCATGCCGGAATCGGACAAAGTGCGCCACGTATTGAAAGGCATTGGGCCTGTTGCCTTTAATGCACTCGCTGTGCAAAACCCAGCTACCATCGCTGATGTCGTGACGACATGCCAGCGCCTTGATGCGCTGGACTCCGTTCGCCTCCAACCAGACATTGGCGACCACCACTCCACGTCAGATGGCCACCTGCGCGACCTCATCCGGGACATTATACGCGAAGAATTGCGGTCCATGGGCTTCACACCTCCTACACCACGACCTACACAGCCTTCGGGAATGCCCTTACGTGACATCATCAGGGAGGAACTTACATCCCTGACTGGCTCTGCGCCCGTACAGCCACATGCTTTACGCCCCATACCCACGTACCCTGAAGTTGCTGCCGTGCCTCCCAGCGACGCCCACGCGACATTGCCGCGTCCATCCTACGCGTCAGTTGCTGCCGCTCCCCCGGTCAACTACCATTCCGTACCCCCTGACCCTCCGGCCCACCTGACCGCGCTATCTACAGGTGCCCCGAATGTCTTCTATTCCCCACCGTGGCGCTCGTCTCGCCCTGTTTGCTACTACTGTGGCTATCGCGGCCACATATCTCGTTTCTGCCGAAAGCGCCAGCAAGATGAGCGTCGGAACGACGTGCGTGAACGGGATTTGTACGCCGGGGCGTCTTATCAAGGTCGGCGTTATTCGTCTCCCCCGCACCGTTCTCCATCTCCTCCTGCATCGACTGCACCACGAAACAGCCGAAACACGAGACGCTGCTCGCCTTCGCCCTTCCGCCGTTCCACTTCTCCGCTTCGGCCCGCCTCATTCACCTCTGAAATTCATTCGAAAAACTAAGTGATGCAGTTTGTGGAGGAAAAACTGAATTCGGAATCAGAACTGAAATTCCTCCATCGGGCCCGTGTAACATGGTTTCTGTGGAAGGGGAAGGAGTGCGAGTCGATGCTTTGGTGGACACAGGTGCGACATTGTCTGTGATACGTGCTGATTTGTGTGAACATTTAAGGAAAGTAATGACGCCTTACGATGGCCCCACATTAGTTGCTGCCCAGGGGAACGTCATTCGCCCTTCCGCGTTTTCTACTGTGCGTGTTTTCATCGACGGCATCCGCCATCATGTCCAGTTTGCTGTCCTGTCCCACTGCTCCCACCAACTAATTTTAGGGTGGGATTTTCTATCATCTGCTTCCGCGGCGATTTGTTGTGGACAACGCGTCGTTCACCTCGCTGACACCGACTACATGCTTGACGACGATAATCAGAAGCCACTTCGTCTGGTCGCTGCGAAAGACATCGAACTGCCGCCACTACAAGAGCAAATTGTCAGCATTACGTCCAACGACATCTATCACGGGGATGTATTGGTCTCACCGTCACCACTTTGCGTTCGCAAAGGTATAGTTCTTCCGTCCGGTGTCGTTCGTTTTTGCAATGGCTCGGCACTTGTCACCGCTGTCAACTCTACACCGGAGAAGATCTTACTGCCACAGGGCACTACTGTGGCCCATGTTGCTGACTTCGAGCCTGTATTTGTCACGCCACTTCAGGCCATCGCCTCCAAAGAGCCTTGCCTCGGTGAGCATGTTTCTTCCTCCGCCTTTACCACCACTATCAGCAGCGAATTGACATATTCACAGAGGCAGCAGCTGCTCGCATTGTTACAGAAACATGCAAATTCTTTCGACATTTGCTCGTCTAAGCTGGGCCGCACTAATACTACAGCACATCGAATTCAAACTGTTGGGACATCTATCGTACACCGCCGACCCTACCGCGTGTCTCTGACTGAAAGAAAAATTATAGAAGAAAACGTTGCGGACATGCTTACACGGGAAGTCATCCGTCCTTCATCTAGCCCTTGGTCGTCTCCCATTGTTTTGGTCCGCAAAAAGGATGGCTCTGTGCGTTTTTGCGTGGACTACCGGGCGCTCAATAAGATCACACGCAAGGACGTGTACCCTATGCCACGCATTGACGACGCCCTTGATTCCCTACAAGGCGCGGAATTCTTTTCAAGCATCGACTTGCGTTCTGGGTACTGGCAGATTGCCATGCATGAAGACGATAAGCATAAAACGGCGTTTGCAACCCCCGACGGGCTATATGAATTCAACGTGATGCCTTTCGGGCTCTGCAACGCACCCGCGACTTTTGAGCGCATGATAGATACCGTGCTGCGCGGTCTGAAATGGAAAAGTTGCCTGTGCTACCTGGACGACATTATTATCTTTTCGTCAACGTTTCCTGAGCACCTAGAACGACTGGATCAAGTTCTGACGTGCCTTGCCGGCGCCGGGCTTGAAATAAACACTAAGAAATGCTCTTTCGCTAGCAAATCTATCAAGGTCTTAGGACATGTCGTTAACAAAGATGGCATCCGGCCCGACCCTGACAAGATTTCTGCAGTCCTTCACTTTCCGCGTCCCGAAAAACCAAAGGAGCTTCGCAGTTTCCTTGGCCTCGCCTCCTATTTTCGCCGGTTTATACAGAACTTCGCTTCTATTGCTGCTCCATTACACCAACTACTCGTTTCGAACGTCCCCTTTCTGTGGTCTCAAGAATGTGAAACGGCATTCGAGCTGTTGAAGCGGTCACTCACGTCTGAACCTCTGCTCTGCCACTTTGACGAAGCCGCACCGACTATCCTTCATACCGACGCTATCGGCCTTGGTATAGGAGCCGTTCTTCTACAACGTGACAAGTCTTCCCTAGAGAAAGTTGTTGCATATGCCAGTCGCGTACTCACCCCTGCTGAAAAGAACTACACTATAACTGAGCAAGAGTGTCTGGCTGTGGTTTGGTCGGTCCAGAAGTTCCGTCCCTATCTCCACGGCCGTCACTTCACAATCGTTACGGACCATCATGCCTTATGCTGGCTTTCTACACTGAAAAACTTGTCCGGACGCTTGGGTCGGTGGATACTACGCTTGCAGGAGTACGACTTTGACATAACTTACAAGTCAGGCAGAAAACATCGAGACGCCGATGTTTATCTCGTTGCCCGCTTCCAACTACCCATATCAGCGTTGGTGAGAACTCAAACGCCACATCTACCAAAGTTCATACGCTCGTATCAATAACGCAACCCTTTTCGGACGACCAGGCAACATTTATCTCCCACCAGCGGTCCGATTCATACTGCAGACGCATGATGGACCACCTTTCGGGAGTTTCTCATCCACCAAACGCGCGACTCCGTCGTCAACTCCTGCACTTTAAGCTGGACAATGGGGTTCTCTACCGCCACGTCTACCACCCTGACGGTCAGCGCTGGGTTCCTGTACTGGCACGGTCTCTTCGACTTCAGGTGCTCGAAGCCTTCCACGACGACTTGACTGCTGGTCATCTTGGTTTTAAAAAAACTCTTGACCGCATTCGATGTCGTTATTACTGGCCTGGCCTTTCTTCTAGAGTAGCGCGGTACGTCGGTTCCTGCTACCCATGCCAGCGTCGTAAACTCCCCACGTCTGCACCTGCTGGACCTCTACAGCCACTTCCGTGCCCGTCAATGCCTTTCGAGGTTGTAGGTGTTGACCTTTACGAGCCTCTCCCCGTCACATCTGCTGGCAAACGATGGATAGTGTCCGCCGTGGTCACTATATATATATATATATATATATATATATATTTATATAAAAGACAAAACTTAGAGGTTGTCTTAGTTTTATTTCCAGCGGTTTCGACTGGTACAGCGGTCTTCGTAAGGGTTAGTTTGTGAATTCACAAACCCTGAAGAAGACCGGTCCACCAGTCGAAACTTTTGGAAATAACACTAAGACAACCGCTAAGTTGTGTCTCTTCTCTTCCGAAATACGTTTGGCCCATTGGGAGAAAAACTAAAAACTTCTTCAGTATGTATATATATATATATATATATATATATATATATATATATATATATATATATATATATATATATATATATATACACGCTTGGGCATGTGGCATGTGTATAAAGTCGTAGTGCGTTCGTTCGAGAGTTTTTGGCAGGTGGGCAAATCCACTACCCATTTCATCCATATTATATTTTAAGGCAATGCTGCTGGTATATATTATCGCTCATGCAGAAGAAAAGCAAACGTAGCTGAGCGGTTGTAACAGTATATTTGTATACTATTCATAGTAATTGTCATTCGAAACGTGTATTCCTTTAAGCAAAGCAGCGATGACTAACATTTCTTAGGACTGTGCACTTGGTTTGTGCGTGTCCTGATATCATCATTATCATGATCAGTCTTACTATACCCATTGCAGGACGATGGCGTCTCCCATTTTCCGTAAGTCAACTCGGTCCTGTGCTTGCTACTGCCACTTTATACACGCAAGTACCATAATCTGATCTGCCCGCCTAACTTTCCGTCTCTCCTTCATCCGCTTGACTTCATTATATTACTTGCGAAATAAATATTTTATAATAAATATGTGACGACAGCTGAAACTTATGACGAGTGCTATACAGATACATTTTCCCCCTCTTTCACGATACCAACGGCTATGCTCTAGTCTGGATTCCTTATTATCTACGTTAAAAGTGCGGTTACCACTAATCGCATGTGAAGTGTTAGCCAGCATAGATCATGTGACGGCAGTCAGCATATCTTTCTCTCTTCCAACCGGAAACCCCAAAGTCTTTTCTTTGTACAAATGCAATTTCCTCCATGTAACGGGACACATAAAAAAGGTTAAGAACCTATTCTCAATATAAGGAAACGCATGGAGGGATTCCGTTGGTTTCCGAAATACGAGTAAACCCCATTACAGGAATCAGTGGGCGAAAGAGTGTGTCCTATGTCAATGACAGGAAGCATCCATTGATCAAAGGCAGCGTTGGCCAGGAGCAATCGTTCACCCTAACGATGGCCTGTCCGTTACCACAGGCGGGTCGAAAGCGCCCCGAAGGAAATGACGTGCGGTCTTTTGCAACTGGCCCTGCAGTCGCGCACCTCAGAACAAGCGTGCATTTGCAGCCTTGCATTCGTGATTGTCTGCATTCCGCAACACCCCCCTCCTCCCCTTTTGGGCGTATTGACTGTCTGTATCGTTTCTTTGCACTCCTGCCTTTCCACTTTATCGTTTTCCTTCCTTCTTTCTCCACACTCCAAATGTCTTGGCTAACGAACTTTGCAAGGAACATGCCACACTCTACACGGACATGGGGACGGAAACGTAAAGGCTACTCGGGAATCAATAGGTCCTTCAGACACTACGACTGTTTGTTTCTTAGGTTCGTGTTACTGTGAAAACTTGCTTCTAGTATCTAATGATTGATTGATTGATTGATTGATATGTGGTGTTTAACGTCCCAAAACCACTATATGATTATGCGAGATGCCGTAGTGGAGGGCTCCGGAAATTTAGACCACCTGGGCTTCTTTAACGAGCACCCAAATCTGAGCACACGGGCCTTCAACATTTCGCCTCCATCGGAAATGCTGCCGCCGCCGCCGGGATTTCAACCCACGCCCTGCGGGTCAGCAGCCGAGTATCTTAGCCCCTAGACCACCGCGGCGGGGCCTAGTATCTAATGATACGATTTGATGAAGAGTCGTACATGGTCTTTCAATAGACGAAAAGTCCTTGAGCATGGGATGCTGCTGGATCCAACGTTTGGACGAGCCTTCTTTCATTGTTTAAAGCAGCAACAGTTGTGGCTTTATTTGGGCTTTGTTTTAACCGTTTTTCTTAACTATGAACTATAGAGAATGTTCTGGCCATTTAATTCACAATATTTATTTAACGAGCTTTAGTGAGGACTAATAAATATAATGACAAGGATAGTGTAGGGAATTTTATTAGCCGTAAATATAATGTATATTGTAGGAACGAAAAATAGACGAAAAGACAGCTCACTATTGGCGGGGACAAAAATTGGCCCCATATCTGCATATTACACTGCAAATGTCGTCGAAAGATGATAGTACTCTTTCTGGAGAGAGGCAACAAAACGTTTATTTGATGTTTTGTGCAAGAAAATCGGTGAATGGCATTCTGAATACGCCGGGTAAAAGTGCCTTGAGCGTGCAGTGGAGGTGAACGAGCGCATCAAGTCACATCACACGTGAGACATGAGTGCTATCTGGTAGTTATCTTGGAAAACGAAGCGGGCAGCGTGCGTGCTGGTCTCGGAGGCGATAAGGTATAGAACGCAAGGTGATGGGTAGGTGCCACCACCCTGTCGTCTTAGCAAAGCGTTGGAAACACTTGCCTATTCGTGCAAGCGTTGCATCGTAAGCGCTTCGGTTCTTAGAATTGCTTATATATGCCTTTTTCTAGTAAAAAGACACGTACAGAATATTGACGTGTTGTTATGGTGCCTCAGATATGCGCAATGATTGCTTTTCAATTGGCAATCGCACAAGTATGAATGCTAAAGCTTGAGCAACATTGATGGGTGCTGCGGATGGGGTTCGGCCGTTTCAAATGACTGGTTCTGCTAAGAGTGGACAAACAGACAAATGTACAGGCAGGCAGACAGACAGACAGACAGACAGACAGACAGACAGACAGACAGACCAAAATGTTCCCGTTGAAGGTCCCAAAGAAAGACTGATTGATTGATACGTGGTGTTTAGCATCCCAAAACCACCATATGATTATGAAAGACGCCGTAGTGGAGGGCTCCAGAAATTTCGACCACCTGGAGTTCGCCCAGATCGGGGCACACGGGTCATCAGAACTTCCGCCTCCATCGGCAATGCACCTGCCGCAGCCGGGATTCGATCCCGCGACCTGCGGGTCAGCAGCCGAGTACCTTAGTCACTAGACCACCGTGGTGGGGCTCCCAAAAAAGACTATCGTCTTTAAAACTTGCGAACTTCGAATAAGGCGTCCAATGCTCAACCAACTGAGCTACCACGTCGGTCATTCAAGTAGACGGAGGATAACTGAATACAGCATCAGGCTCATTTTAATAACCATAAGCCACACATGCCACAAGCCTGCCTAACCTACCTCTGTCCAGGCACGTAAATATTACTCACCGATCTTCTGATAAACTAACATCTACCATACTGAAGTCAGGTTTCCGTTGGCAGCATCATAGAGAAATTTGCGAGTCAACCATCATACACAATTGCAACGCTCTGGCATCTGGCATCAAAGAAGATTGAGACAAGCTGAAGTTTATTTCAGCGAAGAATTGTGTTTTACCGTCAGAGCAGTCAAGTCATAGTCAATGTACACACAGATTTTCGCTGCATGTTTTTCTTGGATCGTTTTTATTTGCGTTGCTTTACCAATATTCGTACCCTTTGAAATGTATAGTAAGGCATCTGGTCTCATACAAATGTTTTTTGCTTTATTTTTGCTTTGCTATATGCGTTTGCTATTGTTATTTCTCTGTGTCGATCTTGACTCAATTCTATAACTGTTTTTCCCATGGTCTGCTTTATGAAGTGATGTATTTTAGTATGACTTTGCAGTGGCATGTTCTTGGCAGCGTGCATTACTCGTCATACTACAGTGAATAGTGTGTAAAAGTTACATTTCATGTGTTAGGGGCCCCCTTATTGTGTGTCTACTTAATAACAGCGTATTTGTGTATCGTTTTTTTTTCAGCTGAAGGCCGGTTCTTGGCTGAACGGCTGCGAAATTCATATGTTTTATTTCACACGCCCAATATACAGTGCTTTTACTGAATTCAACAGCCCGATATATATATATATATATATATATATATATATATATATATATATATATATATATAGCGGACCTACTTAGGAAAACCACATTTTTGTATCGTGTTTTTTCTGATGAAAGCTGGTCCTCGGCTGAAACGTAGGAAAAATAAAACGTTTTCGTTTTGTCCGTCCTCTACTTCATGGTATTTTTCCACTGGATCCAAGGACACCTTTTTTCACACACACACACACACACACACACACACACACACACACACACACACACACACACACACACACACACACACACACACACACACACACACACACACACACACACACACACACACACACACACACACACACACACACACACACACATATATATATATATATATATATATATATATATATGTATATCTGAGATCTAACAGACAATAATGCCAAGAAATGTATAGGGCAAGTTATTACAACCAATTTAATCTAAATAAGAAGAAAGAAAAGTGGGTGAAAAAAATTACTTGCCGTGAGCAGGAATCAAACCTACAACCTTCGAATAACGCGTTCGATGATCTAGCCACTGAGCTATCACGGCTCAGCGGCTCAGTGGTCTTGAGCATTGAACGCGTTATTCGAAGATCGTAGGTTTGATTCCTGCTCACAGCAAGTTACTTTTTCACCCACTTTTCTTTCTAATAAATAACAATCATTTGCGAACAGCCCCACGTTTTATGTTAGCGCCTCTGACAAGTCATTAATACAGACCAAAAAGAGTAAATGACCCAATACCGAACCCTGTGGCACCCCGGAAGTTACGCTGATGTATGAAGAAGACGAATCATTTACTCTGGCGGCCTGTTTTCTAGAAGTAAATATTCCATCAACCTACGAAGAATAGATGCAGGCAGACCTAAAAAAAGATAATATATGTAATGAAAGAGCATGTGGAACGGTGTCAAACGATTTCTGAAAGTCTAGAAATACTGAATCGACTTGATAAACCTTGTCATATCAAGTTAAAATATCATGAGAAAATTCGCACAGTTGTGTAACACATGACAGACCAGACCTAAAACCATGCTGAAATGTACAGAACGAAGTATTTCTTTCCAAGTGCTTTATATTACCACTATATATAACTTGTTTAAGAGTTTTACAACATACACTGATAAAAAAAATTGGCAGCCCCGCCGCGGTGGTTTAGTAGCTAAGGTACTCGGCTGCTGACCCGCAGGTCGCGGGTTCAAATCCCGGCTGCGGCGGCTGCATTTTCGGTGGAGGCGGAAATGTCGAGGCCCGTGTGCTCAGATTTGGGTGCACGTTAAAGAACCCCAGGTGGTCAAAATTTCCGGAGCCCTCCACTACGGCATCTCTCATAATCATATGGTGGTTTTGGGACGTTAAACCCCACAAATCAATCATACAAAATATGGCAGTAGTTGACAACTATATTTTTGTTTCCAGGCTTTGACATTGGCACAACATTTCGTAGCTTCCGTTGAGATTATCGAGGTGACGTGTCATTTCACGTCGTGACAGTTAATTGTTTCCGTGCTATGAGCACATGACCGTCATTCTTTCATGTAGCGAATGAAGGGTTGCGTTGCAGGACGTTGATGAGGGCCCAATTACCACAATGAAAAAAGAAAGTTATGTGCAAACAGAAAGAAAGAAAAAAAGAAGGAAAGAAAGAATGAATGAAAGAAAGAAAGAAAGAAAGGAAAAAAGTGATACGTCACGAACGCACACACCAGGCCAAGGTGGCTAGCATTGTTCAGACGAAGGCAATGACTCTTCATTTTTTTTAGCATCAGCCATTAAAAAAACATTACGTAAGTAAATGCAACAAAACACCGGCGCGGTATCTGTCGTACACCTACCCACAATGTAGCGTGCCTGCGATGCGAGCCCCGATTCCTGCACAAAGATTCTAATGGAAGTCGGACAACGTGACGAAAATGACCAACCTTTACATGTGATGGGATGCAATCACCTTTGAAGGTCACCTTGATGCAACGGGATTTGCCAAGCCGGCATACTTGCAATATGTCCGTTGCCCCAGTAGCTGGCTTTATCAGAACAGGAAGGTCTGCGTTCGGTATGGAAACATCAACGTCATAAATGACGCCTGTCGTCGTGTCACTATCCTGCGGAATGTAAGTTCTGAGATAGATGCCTCCAAGCTCAGTGACAGTTCGCAGAGTATGTAGCGCAGCCGGGTGCTCAACGTCTATGGCCAGGATATTCTTCCGTGGGTTCAGTCTAATATCCTTTATCTCATTAGGCACGATAGCTTCGAGACGCGCTGATATCACTTGCCTGTTCATGTTCTTCAGATTGATCGAAGAGTCGACAGGAACAAAAAGTATGGTATGGCGTTCAGAACTGCACGCCGCCTTCACGGTAGAGACGCTAGCTGGCGAAGACGCGCCGACCATTCTTCTTTTAGCTTTACGCTTCACTGCAGGGATGAAATCTTCGTCGCTGTCTTCACTACTCGCCGTGTACAGTTCAGTGCTGTCACTGGTGCTGTCGTCCTCCCGGCTGTTACGCTTCCTTACCATACATCCCAAGACCACTACAGTGCCACAACTGTCTAAAACTGGGTCATGTTAGTGCTGTGTGCAACAACAAGCAAGCATGCCCACGTTGTGCCGGACCCCACAAAGCAGAGGCTTGCCAAGCAACTCTGCTAAAATGCAGCAACTGCAACGGCAACCATGAGACCTCGTCCAAAGACTGCCCAGTACTGAAGAAAGAGAGGAGCATTCTGAGACAAATGGTTAAAGACGGATCCTCACGAAAGGAAGCGGTAACGGTTGTTCAACGACGGCGTTCCCGTCGACGGCGGTGCTCGAAGAAAAGAAAAAGCAGTCCTGTGCCGAAGGCGCCTTCACTAACGCCGCCACCGCCACCACCACCGCCGCCACGACCACAGAGACCTCCACCGCCCCCGCCACCAGGTGGGGTACGTCCAGAGGTACCGGAAGACACTGTGGCGCTACAGAGAACATCCGGCTCTGACTGGCCCACTTTACCGCGGTTACACGTGTCTACGGAACCGCAATATCGACAGTCAACAACGAATATGCCCCCAGCAGGCAGTCTGTCCGCCCAAGAGGTACAAGTCTTTTCTGTACTGAAGTCGTTCATGAGTGTTATTCGCACTCTATTGGATAGTCTACAGATCCCTGCCGCTAAATGCGCGCTGCAAATCTTGGACACACTAGAACCAGTTCTTGCCGGACTTCAGTAACAAGATGGCGCACCATAAACCGCATCAGCCTTTCCGAGAAAAAGTCAAGCGTGCTTCCATAATTCAGTGGAACGCAAGAGGTCTACAGTCAAGAATGCCTGAGTTCCGACAATTCATTTTCGAAAATAAGTTTCCCATCATCATCATTTGTGAACCGCATTTTTCAAAACTACCTCGTCTGTCGGGCTATGAATCGTTCATTTCTTCAACGTGCATTGAGCGAAGTCAGGTTGCTGTGTACATCCGTAAAGAACTCACTTATGTTCTCCAAAGAGTAGATTCTCACAATGGAAATCACTACGTGTGTCTATATGTTAAAAAGAAGAAGTTGTCGTTTACACTGATAGGCGCATATATAGCGCCGTCAGGTCGACTAGATCAACAAATCTTGAATGGTATATTTGCAACGACTCCAGCGCCTTGGATATTGATGGGTGACTTCAACGCCCATCATCCATTGTGGGGAAGCATAAGGACAAATCGAAAAGGCACGGACGTAGTTGATCTCGCATCAGAGCACGGGCTTCAGGTGCTGAACGACGGGAGCCCTACTTATCTCCGAGGAGTAACTTACAGCAGTTGCCTGGACTTGACATTAGTGTCGCATAGCATTGTCACGAAAGTCCAATGGTTCACAGATATTGAAACACGTGGCAGCGACCATATCCCCACGTACGTGACAGTCAGAGGTTTGGACGATTCTCCTTCCCCTGGACACTCAAGACTTATTGACTGGGAAGAGTTTCAGATATCAGTGGAGAGCAAGTGCATGTACGGACCACCGGAATCCATTGAAGAAGTGATTAGTTGTGCAATCGAGACTTCCACGAAGATATGTTCGAAAGAATCGAGACGCACGGCACTCGACCAAGAGTTGGAACAACTTCGAGCGGTCCGCCGACGTGCCGAAAGACGATACAGACGCACGAAATCTATCTCTGACCTCAGAGAATCCAGACGCATTCAGAAAAAAATCCAGCGTCGAATGCACAAACTTCATGAACAACGGTGGAAGAATTTTTGTGACTCGCTAGACCCTCGAAAGCCCTTGTCTCCCGTATGGAGGACTCTTCGAGGTATTCACTCGCATCCGCAACAGCGTCACCCCTTCGCCGCTCTGGCGCTACATCAACGTCGCTCACAGCTTGATGTTTCTGGTGAATTTTGTGCAAAGATCGCCGGCGACATCTCTATACCGATCGATCTAATGCCACAGGATGTTCCAGTCGCACGAGATCAGCAAATGGAGGTTGCGTTCACCATGGAAGAACTTCATGCGGCATTGAACACATGCAGACGCTCATCGTCCCCAGGTCCGGATGGAGTGACCTATACTGCCCTACGTCACCTAGGCCCGAAGGCACAGCGCTGTCTCCTGGACATTTTCAATAAGTCTTGGCATGATGGAATGGTGCCTGATGAGTGGAAGTGTAGTCGCCTGGTGCCTTTGCTGAAGCCCGGAAAGTCTCCATTCGATTTGGCATCATACCGGCCTATAGCACTAGCAAGCTGCGTTGGCAAGGTCATGGAGAGGATGCTGCTTACACGCATGGAATGGTACCTGGAACATTATAACATCTATCCTGATGCTATGGCTGGTTTTCGACGAGGTCGGTCCTCAGTTGATAGCGTTATTGACTTAGTGACCTCTGTTCAGCATCAGAAAGCTCAGAAGCGGCTGACGGTAGCTCTGTTCATAGACGTGAAGGGTGCCTATGACAACGTGACCCACGAGGCTGTTCTCAATGATCTTGAAGCAGCTGAACTTGGAGGTCGTGTCTTTAGATGGGTAAGAAGCTACCTCACAAAGAGATCTATGTTCGTTTTGACTGAAGATGGGTCTACGAATAAGTATTTCACAAGTCGTGGGGTGCCACAAGGCGGTGTTTTGAGTCCTACACTTTTCAACCTGGTTCTCGTGGGGCTCACTGAAATGCTGCCACAGACGGCTTATGTATCTCTCTACGCTGACGATATCTGCATTTGGGCGTCCGGCGTGACACGACCTCAAGTGCGCGCGAGAATACAGAAAGCGGCAACAATGACATCGACATACCTTCGCCAGCAAGGTTTGACTATCGCCACAGAAAAATGCGCAGCGGTGGCGTTTACACGCAAACCGATGTCTTTCTACTCATTGTGCATCGATGGCAGATCAATCCCATATAAGAGCACTCATAGATTCTTAGGCGTCATCGTAGATCGTGACCTAACCTGGAGCCCGCATGTCACATACCTGAAGAAAAAGCTCATTGGCATTGAGAATGTATTCAAGTTCGTCGCCGGGAAATCATGGGGCCCATCCGTGCACTCCATGTGGCAGCTTTATACAGCCCTCTTTCTCGGAACTCTCCGGTACAGCCTTCTGGTCCTGTCCAACACGTGCAAGACTAACATCCGTGCACTGCAAAGCGTACAAGCCCAAGCACTTCGGACATGCCTTGGTCTTCCAAGATGCTCATCGACAGTGTCAACTATTGCTATTGCACAAGAACAACCGGTCACAACGCACATCATTGTCGAGACGCTGAGAGCGCACATTCAGCATTTATCACTGCAACCGTCACATCATTTAGCGTGTTTGACAGCTCGGAGGCCCCATTCTTCGTACTGCGGTATCGTGACAAAACATCAGGACATACTACCGCCTGGCTTCAAACTTGCCATGCATCCAGCAACTGCGCCATGGAGTCTTCGTCAACCTGACGTGCGCTTATCAGTTCCTGGTATCTTTAAGAAGGCACGCATGTCAACGCTAGCCCTGAAGCAACTGACTTTGCATCTGTTGGACGAAAGGTACTTCGACCGCATACATGTTTACACCGATGGCTCCACTAATTCCAACAGCTCCACAGGAGCAGTGGTTGTTCCATCTGAAAATGTGTTGCTTCAGTACAAGTTTTCTCACACCACGACGTCGACAGCAGCAGAGGTCGCAGCACTTCAAGGTGCAGTAAAGTACATTCTTCACCAGGAACCTAACCAATGGGCCATCTTTTGCGACTCCAGGTCAGCCTTACAGTCACTACGCTTTGTTCTGCAGCACGGGCTACATGAACAATCAGTATATCAGATAAGGCACGACTACCACGAAGCGCTCGCGGAAGGTCACGATATTGTATTTCAGTGGTTGCCGAGTCATTGCGGAATCGTTGGCAATGACCGCGCAGATGAAGCAGCTCGATCGGCTCATGACCAAGACCAGCGCACGCCCATACCACTCTTGAGAACGGACGCTGCAAGGCTACTACAATCACTTGCTCGCCGTATAGCTCTTCTACAATGGAATACGCAGGGTTTCTCCAACACGCACCTGTATTCGATCGACCCAAACTTGCAACTTCGTTTGCCATCCGGGTTCCCACGATGCGCTGAAACTTTACTGTGTCGTATGAGGTTGGGCGTGGCATTTACGAATTCGTACTCTCGTCTCCTTGGAATGGCGAGCACTTCGGCATGCAACATCTGCGCCTGCGAGGAAACGCTTGAGCACATTCTATGTCATTGCCCGGCATACCAGACCGAACGACGTATTATGGAAGCCAAGCTCTGTCAGCTGGATTCACGGCCGCTTACAGAAGAGAAGATCCTGGCACCTTGGCCAACAGCTTCCCATACGCGCAAAGCCACGAAAGCCCTCTTGTACTTTTTAAGGAACACCAAACTTCACGACCGCTTGTGAAAGAACTGTGCGAGGCCGTGCTGTGTAGTTTCGAGCTGACTATTTATGCTTCTCTTTCTTACTCCTCTTCTTTTCTGTCTCTTTTCGTTCTATTATTCCCCTTTTCCCCCACCCCAAGTGTAGGGTAGCCAACCGAGCCAAGCTTGGTTAACCTCCCTGCCTTTCCTCTCTATTTATCTCTCTCTCTCTCTCTCTCTCTCTCTAATGGAAGTCGGTGGCGTGGTCTAATCGATAAGGCGCGCCAAGAACGCCGTGGCCCATCAGAGTTAGTCTTTCTTTTTCACCCGAAAAGACACTCACGGTAAATCAATACAGAGAAAAAACATACAAACACGTCCTTACGCTGCGCTTGCAAGCATGCGTGAGAATATCGTGAATGCCAGCAATGTGAGCGGCGTTTTCCCAAGCCGAGCCTGAAATCGCGCCGTAACGATTATACATGGAGAAATACGACAGCGCCGATGGCGGTCTTCTGCACAGACACGGAAACGTTCTGTAGGAATATGACGATACTGAAACGCCCTCAGCGTCAAACGAAACGTATTGGTGCTGTGCTTTTAGGGGCGAAGCTTCTGAAACGGCACCCGTTTGTCCCTAGTAGTCGTTGTCGTAGTGTGTAACAAGTGTTACATTTTGACCTGCAAGGTGGTGCCGGTGGGAGATTTCTCCTGTGGTTTGTTGAACAATAAAAAGTTCGCAGCGTGCGCGTTAACTAGAAGCTGAATGCTCCTGTATCTCATTCCCTATTAGCAGCCATTGGATTGTACATTGAGCACTATCTGACAAGAAAGGGTTGCTACGTTATACTAGCTGGGTGTAACCTCCTTAGTTTTAGAAACGTTTAGCGAGCGTTGAGCCGTAGTGCCATGAATACAATGAACTAGTTTATAACATGAACTCGAGGTGGTTAAGGCTGGGAAGTAGATACAAAGCGCAAGCCCTAAGAAAGTAAAACGCGAATTCTCCTGTCTCTCATTTCCCATTAGCAGCCATTGGCATGTACAATAAGCACCATCTGACTGAAAAAGTTTGCTACGTCATACTCGCTGGGCGTAACCTCCTTGGTTTTCGAAAGGTTTAGCGAGCGTTCGGCCACAGTGCCATGAATACAGTGAACTAGTATATACCATGAACTCGAAGTGGTTAAAGGTGGGAAGTAGACACGAAGCGCAAGCCGTAAGAAAGTGTGCGTGTGCCACCTCTTGTTTAGTCCATGGAATGTCCGCTGGATGGCGGTGCTTCTATATTGGGAATATATGATGAAAAAATGCGAGATGGTGGTACTTGGACTGTTGAATAGATGGACGAACGAACACACAGACAGATGCATGGACGAACGCAGGGACGGACCACGAACAGACGCACGCACGGACGGTCGGATGGACGGTCCCACAGACGGACGCATGGATGGACGGAAGCAAGAACGAATGGATAGACGAATGCTTCGCCCCACTCTCTGTCATTCCCTCCGTGGATATGCTGCCAATTTTTTTAATGTCAACGTTTTTGCGTTTGTATGACCAGATGCTAATCATGGTGATTTTATTGATTGATCGATTTATTGATTGATTGATTGATATGTGGGGTTTAACGTCCCAAAACCAACATGTGGTTATGAGAGACGCCGTAGTGGATGGCTCCGGAAATTTCGACCGCCTGGGGTTTTTTAACGTGCACCCAAATCTGAGCACACGGGCCTGACATTTCGGCCTACAAGGGAAATGCAGCCACCACAGCCGGGATTCAATCCCGCGACCTGCGGGTCAGCAGCCGAGTACCTTAGCCACTAGACCACCGCGGCGGTGCAACAAGATGCTAATCAGGTTCCCGAAGTTAGTAAATAATGCATCATGAATTACTGTACGCTGGAAGATCGGATGTGTTTTCGCAAAGCTTTCAGCTCATGTGTTCTCTTTCGCATCCCTTGACAAGTTTTCAAAATGTAATGTCCAAACTCATGGGAATGAAACTCTGGGTTTACCTTGTTGGGGTATAACTTCGCACTGAGGAACAGTAATAAACAGGATAAAATGAAAAGACACCGATGATCATCAGTCTAGAGGGACCGGTATGCTGCCACACAGAAGAAATGAGTCGAGCCCTGGCACCTACTAACAACTCATTTATTCTTCTTGTGACAACAAAGAAACGCCAGAACCACATAACCAGGCATGCTCACGCATACTGCATACGTCACTTCGGCATACTGCATACGTCACATACGAGATTACTAATGAACATGCACGCTTATACTACTTTGTGCCCGAGCTATAGCATGAATGCATGCATGTGCGTCTTTTCTTAACTGTGACGTCACGCGTTTCAATAGCGTTCTTACCGCGCCTGTGCATGCCTCCCTTCGAATTCGTGGTCAGTTTTGCAGATGTTCTATAGAAGGCGAGATACTAGGCCCATCTCTAATGGTAAACTGCTCCCACCGGTAGCAACGGATAATGTCGCGGTAAGTATGAAACGATGCTGCGGATGCGCTAAAAGAACAGGCTTGGAAGGAAGACGAAAAGAAGGACGAGGAAGTTAAGCAGTCCTCGGATCGGTTGTTTATCCTGCGCTAGAGAGAGAAACTGGGAGCGTGAAAGATTTTAGAAAAATGAGAAGGACAGGAGAACAGTACGATAGGTGAAACAATTTACACTCTACCTATGACTCCCGGCAGCACCGGACATATACATAAGGTGGTGGCTCTCGTCGATATTATACAAAAACAGCTGCAGTAATTTAAAACCTCATTAGGTGCGAAGCACCGGTGTTTCAAATAGGTACACGTCGACCACAATGGGAAGACAATTTTCTTTCATTTCTACAGACAGCATCAAGCGCCCATTGCAGACAGCATTCGTCGCAGAAACAGAGCTTATACTGGGGCCAACCCACCATCTTATTTGCCACTCGGAGAAGCTCGGGTGACGTCTCTCATGGGTGAGCGTACGTTTTTTCAAGCCTTTTCTGGGCGAACGTGCCGCCTTATTGGGCACTTGAATTACCGTGACGGGAAACGACAGCAGACACCGTGACGGGCATGACAACAGAAATGCCGACAGCCTGATCCCAAACGCGCTTCACATCTCACAGTTTCAAGTTTCAACTCTTCTTGCCACATATACATATCTATGCCAATACAATACAAAACGTAAAATGCTTGAGAAACAAAGCCCTTACTGCTTAGCAGAAAAAAAATGCTTCTACTATTACGTAAGGCGTGCTGGAGCACTGTACTTATTTTGTAGACTTTTCAAGTAGAAACATCCATTTAGTACTTGAAAGTAAACATCGAAAATCTGCAAAGTGTGACGTTATTGCTCTCTTAAGCTGATCTGTCTAACCTGACGTCCACTGCAGATAGAAATATGAAGACCCAACTTTCAGTCCTTGTTCAATTAAGATTTCGAAAGACTTGCCGGCTCATGACAACTTCGTTACACGTTCACGAAGCGAAACGAGTTTACTGTTTTTTGTTCTTCAAAACTGAACCTGTATAACAACGGGCTCTTCTGAAGAACTACAGCGTTGCGAGCCATATACACAACACCATGTTGTTGTCGCAAGCGGAAAATGATTGAGGGCTTCGCACGTCTCAAGAAAACGAAAAAGAAAGATGCCTGCAAAAACGAACACATCACCACACGGTGTTGTAGTGTGGCCGTGACAGGCAACGTCATACGGCTGGAGGCGATGGCCCCGAGAAATTGCGTTCTCGTCTTCAGAAAGATTCAGCTGGCGGGTTGTTCAGGACATGCTTCGACTAGGCGAGAAGGCCACGACTGAGATGTGCTAAAACGGCGGCAAGACCTGTATAGGGTGCACAAAATTAATCTCCCGAGTTTTTTCTCCTAATTCCGAAATTTCAATTTATTCTAAGTGTTTTTTTTTAATGATGATCATTGATGGGACGAGAATGAAGCCATGACTGTTGGCCCAAAGAAGTACTCAAGGCGGACACTCTGTAGTTACACGGCGAGCTGTATAAAAAGCAAATTCCATAAATACGCTGCAAGGAAGGTGTTTTTTTTTTTTTGCTTTTGAAAGACTTCGAGTAATAACAGATAGCTGAGCGATCGACCACATACTGCGTAACCATATATTTGTAGACTGAGCGCTGTTTTTTTTTTTACAAAACTTGGTCTCGTGTTTTATTTTTTCCCCGACCTGTAAGCAAGCATGGCTTATGCTAGCGTGATGCAAAGCTCCAGTTTTGTTTTGTTACTTCACTTTCGTCTCACGAGCACTGTGTGTGGCAGTTCAATCCGTCAAAGTCAAACTTAGTTTGACAAACTTGGCCCGCCAAAGCTCTGTCAAATGTGGTTGCGAAACTTAGGCATGTAGTGGAGTGCTTCAGCTGAGAAGAAAGCTAGACTAAGTGGTTCTGAAGCTTAGCGTGCTCAATTCTCGAAGGGGCAATACTCCAGTGATCAACTGTACCTATGCTGCACTGCGAGTTTGTATCGCCAAGTGAGGTCACTGGTGCTTTGTGTCTTTTTTATTAGGCGAAGCTTCTTTTGTTTAAAAAAGCGTATTCCCACGAACAGCGAACATAAATAACATTTGAATAGTGCCATTTCAACAGAATAATGCACAGACACACAAAAGTTTGTTGAAAAAATTTGTATACATATGTACATTATATGTATTTAGAAAATTTATTATAAAAAGTGGACATCGAATAAAATTACAACAGAACATCTTCACGCACACAGAACATACACACGCCCACAAAAACTATGTTTAAAAGGTAAATGTACATGACATGGTAAATCAAAACAAATAAAAACGTAAGTATCGCGCATTTACATGGTATTTCTGCTGGTACTGAAGAAACATCAGCCTACCGAATCCGATGAAGGTCGAAATACAAGCTTAACGCTGTCTCTCACGAATCGAACACAAAAATAGCAGGACGAGTGCCGAAGCAATTCCTTCTCACCAAGAAAGAAGATCTCTTCCTACAGAACACATAGCAGCTCCGTGTACAGTCACTCTAAGCTCGGGAAGAGAGCGCGACAGGCGACGACCTGTTTCAACCGCCTCACAGTGGTTGCGCCAAGGACAGTAACTATCAGCAACGATGAGAAGGGCAGTGAAGCAGCCTCGAGAACAACATCCAGAATCTGACACGCACGGTCTTCCTGAAAACACAAGGAATGACGCAATGCCTTAAAAAATGCTCATTTGTTTTCCGCGGGGAGCAGTTTGGGCATGCTGCTCATTTGACTATTATCTGCCTTTCGAAATGGTAAAGGGTAGAAAGAACAGCCTACTCAAGTCGCCACATGAAGTCCCGGAGGTGGCCAGGCAAGAAAGATGCCGTCAGCGCGCTCCAAGACACATGACTAGAGCGATTGCGGCGGGCTGGAGGAACTAACGGGAGCAATAAAGCGGCTGTTGTGTCAACGATAGGGTTGTTGAACACATCAACTCCAGGGCAGGTTGGCTCGACATGGCGAAAAATTGTGACAGCTGTTGCATAAAATAAATGAAATGTTACTGATGGTAGGCTTCTGTTAAGATATACAAGAGACATTAAATACCGTAGGCGAGTGCCTAGAAAATATTATACGAGAGTTCGCACGGGGAATTCCTCTATTCGGACGAGGCGCAACAGGAAGCGCAGCAGGACCAGAAGCCGGCAGCTTATGGACACCAAAGGGAAAGCAATGCCTTCCTGGGAACACTGCTGACCTAACTCCACATGGAAGACGAACTTATGGCACTGCCTCAAAAGAAGGAACATTAAAGCAGACTGATGTCACGATACGTAAAGTGGTTGCTCCACGAGAAAAAGGTACCAAATGCGAACGCAGTATACACTCGGTGCAAGGTACCTCCGTTCAAGAAGCTGGAAGTTGAAATCCTATTCATCCTGAATAGAGTGAATGCCCAAACGGAGCTACAAATGCTATAGTGGAGACTAAGATGGCATTGTACGTGACACACACACACACACACACACACACACACACACACACCACACACACACACACACACACACACACACACCACACACACACACACACACACACACACCACACCCACACACACACCACACACCACACACACACACACGCGCACACACGCGCACACACACACACACACACACACACACACACACACACACACACACACACACACACACACACACACACACACACACACACAGAGAATTGTACACATAAGGGACTGTTTTTTTCTGTGTTTTACTCAATAATAATGAGGTCTAACAGACATTGATGCCAAGGAAATAAGTATAGGTGAAATTATTAGACCGAATTGTAATTTAAACGTGCCAAAAATTTACATTACAATTCGGTCTAATAACTTGCCCTACATTTTACTTTGCATAATTGTCTGTTAAACCTTGATATATATATATATATATATATATATATATATATATATATATATATATATATATATATATATATATATATATGTATATATATATTCTCAGAATTCATTGGACGGCATCCTCATCTGTCAATAACCATCATCAGTCTTCGCCCGTTCCTCTTCGTCATCGGCGCCATTTTCGCTGTTGCTTGAATAAAACGTCAGCTGAACCCGTCGTATTTCAAGTGGTGGAAGGTGCTTCCCGATCTCTTTGACCTCTCTCCATCCAAAGCCACCTCCTGGAGCTTTGTTCGGGACGTCGCTTACGCCAGCAGAGCACCATGGCGCAAGAGCAAGCCCAACCGAACCACCCGCCGGCTCAGCCACCCACCGCCAATCCTAGCCCGGTCAACAACCCCCCTCGGGAGCCTCCAATCTTCTCCGGTCTGCCTGGCGAAGATGTCGAAGACTGGCTCGACAACTATGACTGCGTAGGTGTCTACAACAACTGGAACGAGGCATCGAAATTAGCACGCGTCCAGTTTTACGTCTCTCATGTTGCCAAGACGTGGTTCCTGAATCATGAGAGTCCCCGCCGCGGTGGTCTAGTGGCTAAGGTACTCGGCTGCTGACCCGCAGGGCGCGGGTTCGCATCCCGGCTGCGGCGGCTGCATTTCCGATGGAGGCGGAAATGTTGTAGGCCCGTGTGCTCAGATTTGGGTGCACGTTAAAGAACCCCAGGTGGTCTAAATTTCCGGAGCCCTCCACTACGGCGTCTCTCATAATCATATAGTGGTTTTGGGACGTTAAACCCCACATATCAGATCATCATCATCTGAATCATGAGAGCGACTTCCGCGATTGGTCTTTCTTCAAAGACCAGCTCCGACGCATTTTCGGCACACCGACCGTCCGTTCAGAAGTTGCTCGGAAGAAATTGGCAGAACGTGTTCAACATTGCGGTGAGTCCTACACTTCCTATATTGAGGATGTGCTTGCACTTTGCCGCCGTGTCGACGGCACCATGCCAGAAGGTGATCGTGTCTGGCACCTTTTGAAGGGTATCGAACCTACCGCTTTCAACGCCCTCGTCGCGCACAACCCTTCGACGGTTTCCGACGTCGTCTCTGTATGCCAGTGGCTTGATACCTTGCAGTCAATCCGCCTGCGACCCAACTTCTCTGAGAACCCCCTGGCAAACAGTATGGAGCTTCGATCCATCATTCGAACCATAATTCGTGAGGAACTGCAAGCCTGAAGTTTACCTCCTTCTCACAACGTTCCCGCTCAACCCGCTTCTAGCGATCTGCGTGGCATTATTAGGGAAGAAATGTCAGCGTTTCAAAGCACCCACCGTGCTCCACCATGCACCCAACCCGCTTCGTATGCACAGATCGCTTCAATGCAACCCTCACTGTCTCAAGTACCACCACCTGTGCCTGATCACGAACATCTCGCACCTCTAGTCGCCCGTCCACCGAAACCTAGCTACCATTCTTTCTGGCGGGCCCCACGGCCTATTTGCTACTACTGCGGAATTCGAGGACACATTTCCCGGGTCTGTCGACGTCAGCAGCAAGATAAACGTCGTGGTTATGCCGCTTTCGAACGAGACGACACATGTGCACGAGGTTACTACCGTTATGGCGACAGTCCTGCCAACCACCAACCCCCGTCTCCTATGCGCATTTCCAACACGACCAACAATACACGTGCAGCGATCGGAAAACTAAACAGTGCAGTTTTTGGAGGAAAAACTGCATCGCGGCGAAATGTCACAAGTCCTCCTGAACGACCATCAAACCTGTTATTGGTAACTGTGCAAGGTGTACGGCTGTTGGCTTTGGTGGACACGGGAGCAACTATTTCAGTTATGCGTGCCGACTTGTGTTCTCGATTGCGGAAAGTGAAGACACCCTACCTGGATCATCTTTGATTGGGGCAATGGAGCAATAATTAGACCATCGGCCCAATGTACAGCGCGTGTCTTCATTGATGGCATTCGTCACCACATCACCTTCGCTGTCTTATTTCATGTGCTCATGAACTAATTTTAGGTTGGGACTTTCTCTCATCAGCATCTGCATTAATTTCTTGCTGTCAACGTGTAGTCGAGATGACCGAGACTGATCACTGCAGCGAACGTGTCGACGAGAAACCATTGCATTTTTTCGCAGCTTCCGATACCATACTGTTCCCGGGTCAGGAGCAACTCATCGCCATCACTTCTCCGAATATTGCCAATGGTGACGACCTTCCAGCCACTGTCTAGCTCAACCCTGGTGCGGTTCAAAGACAGTGCTGCAATAATCCTTGGACTGAACCCTACCCCGGAGCTTGTCCTCCTACCTCAAGGTTCTGCATTGTTGTGTTATGTGAATACCAAACCAGTATCTTTGGTCTCTGTTACATTGCAGGGGGTGTTATAGCAACGTGCAGGTTCTTAGTTAATGGGTGTCCGAGCCGTCGCCCCAGACTCCCACGAAAAGACGAGGCCGTTTGTACGCCACACTTTATACACACGAAAAACGAACACACCTAACATGGACAGGCTATTTAAAGAATCCTTCACTGTCTCTGTGAACTATCAAAGTCCTAAACTAACCGTCCCTCCTTTTTAGCATGGACACAAGACATGAGGTCGGTCTCACCGAGGTTCGTTGCTACGTCTTGAGCTGGCTTGCGTTGTCCGCACGGTCAACCAGGCGACTAGTTGATGGGTAGGCTCCGCCCCCGCAGCCACGTCGCGGCTGGACACATCTGCTGGAGCTCGTGCCCGTAGCCCTACAGCTCCGCGTTGCTCGCACGGTAGACCAGGTGGACCAGTTGGCGCGGTAGACCAGGCACTACCACCGGCCGCGTCCCGGCCGGACACCTCTGCTGGAACTCGTGCCCGTAGCCCGACAGCTCCGCGTGTCCTCAAGCACAGGATGCCTTGAAGCCGCAGCACGTCAGCGACGCACGGCCGTGGCAGGTAGAACGTGGCAGGTAGGCCGGGCTCGACTGTTACTAGGCTCGGGTCCGGAACCCAACGGCCGAGTCGAGAGCCCCGTCTTCCTCGTTCCTTCTCGTACCTTCGCCGCCACGCTACTCAGCGCTCGTGCTACCTTCGTCGTTGTCTGCTTCAAGCGCGCACTTTGTATGGCGCGCACTTTGAATGGCGCGCACTTTGAAGCTTCGCGCACGACACATATCACAAAAGCCCCCCCTTAAATGAGTTTTTTCTTTCTTTTTTAAAAAAAAAAAAAAAAACTGCTGACACGTGCGCGGTCTGTAAACCCCTTCACTGTATATGTCCTCTGTATAGTTCACATGTCGAGGTCCAATATTTACTAAATACACAAGAACACCGTTAAATACACTGACATACTTTGAGTGTCCAACACCCAATATCACAGTGCATGAAGTCCGAACTCTTGGCTCACAATCTACTCATGAAGTCCGCACCGGTATTCTCCGACCCTTTTATATGCTGAATGCTAAATGAGTATTCTTGCAATGCCAGGCTCCACCTCAGGACCCTACTGTTCAAGTGTTTGGCTCGGGCTAAGTACTGTAGAGGTTGGTGATCTGTTTGTACAACAAACTGGTTCCCATACAAAAAAATGTGAAACCTCTGTACCGCCCATACCAATGCCAAACACTCCCTCTCTATGGTAGAGTAATTCTTTTCCCGGGGCAGCAACTGGCGGCTTGCATAAGATACAGGGTGTAACAATCCGTCATGTTCCTGCATTAATATCGCTCCGATGCAGGTGTCAGATGCGTCCGACCGAAGTACAAACCTTCGCTCCGGATCAGGAGCCTTTACAATTGGTCCAGAAGCAAGGGCTTGCTTAAGTGTTTCGAATGCCGCCTCTCTTTCAGGATTCCAACAAATCTTATTTCTCTCCTTTTTCCTAGTTAGTTCGGTGAGAGGCTGAGCTTTCTCCGCATAATGGGGAATCATATCGCGGTAATATCCCGCCAATCCAAGAAACGATCGAAGCTGCTTCTTTGTTTGAGGTTTTTGTGCATTGGCAATCTTCTCGACAGTACTATCCACTGCTCGGATGGTCCCTCCTCCTAAACGATGGCCTAAAAATACGACGGAAGTCATAGCGATTTCGCATTTCTGGGGTTTGATAGTCAATCCTGCTTCTCTCACTCTGTGCAGGAATTGCTGCAATGTGTCTAAATGCTCTTTCCATGTCATAGTAGCGATGAGAACATCGTCTATATAATGCGCTACGTTCGGGAGGCCTTGGAGAAGTGTTCTCATCAAACGCGTGAACACTGCAGACGCAGTTTTGATTCCAAATGGCATGTAGATAAAGTGGTAATGTCCGGTCTGAGTTGAAAATGCGGTTACCGATCTCGACTCCAGTTCCAGTGGAACTTGCCAGTATCCTTTGGTAAGATCGAATTTCGAGAAAAACCTCTTGGTCCCAACCTCTGCGAACATCATATCCGTCCGTGGTATGGGTTCCGCATCTGATATCAACACCTCGTTGATGCGACGAAAGTCTATGCATGTCCGATAAGTTTGATCTGGCTTCTTAATTAGCACCAAGGGGGAATTGTATGGCGAATTGGATCGCTCAATCACCCCGAGCTTGAGCATATCTCGAACTTCCTTTTCAACCACTTCTTTCATCGCCAGTGGTAGTGGGTACTGCGGAGTGCAAATCGGATCCGGTGTTGTCAGTCGAAGCGGGCATTCCAGCAAATTGGTCTTTCCTGGCATTTCGGAAAACACATCTTGGTATTTGGTCAGAATCCGCTGGAGCTCAGCAGCTTCCTCTTCAGCCAGCCCTTCACCTATATTAATTGTCTCCACCCCAGTCCCTTGGTCAATAGTGTAAACTGGTATAGGTGAATCTGCCTCCTCTTCTTCCATCACTACGAATGACGCTGTTTGTGTAAACCTCTCCGGTTCGCGATCCTCGTAACGCTTTAACATGTTGATGTGGAACAACTTGGTGTCACGTCCCAAGTCCAACCAGTAGTCATGACTGCCCTTTTTCCCTGTGACCTTAAAAGGTCCTTTCCATTGCATGAGTAATTTATTTTCCGTAGTAGGGAGTAGAATAAGGGCCCGGTCGCCTACTTCAAGCTGACGTTTCGTGCTTCGCTGATCATAGTATTGCTTCTGTGATTTTCTTGCTCGTGTCAAGTTCTCATGAGCCAACTGCAGTGTTTTTTCAAGACGATCTCGCAGATCCAATACATATCCGTAAGTTGTCTTCGCCTCGTCGCCGATGTGTTCTCCAATCCATAATTCTTTTAACAAACTAAGTGGTCCTCTGACGTCACGCCCGTAAATAAGTTCGAAGGGAGAAAATCCCGTGCTGGTCTGAGGCACTTCACGATAGGCAAAAAGGAGTGGGGCAAGCAACCGATCCCAGGATCTTGGTTCCTCCTGGCAGAGCTTCCGCAACATCTGTTTTAACGTACCGTTAAATCGTTCCACCAACCCGTTACACATAGGATGGTAAGGTGTAGAACTGAGGTGCTTAATGGCCAGTAACTCGTTGACTTCCTTCATCAGTTCGGAAGTAAAACAAGATGCTTGATCACATAGAATTTCACGCGGGAATCCTACGCGTGAGAACATCTCCACCAGGCCCTCTGTTACTGTCGCCGAATCGATTGCTGGCAGGGCCACCGCGTCCGGGTAGCGCGTGGCGAAGTCCACCATGGTCAATATGTAGCGGTTTCCGTTTCTCGACACAGGTTTTAAAGGACCGATAATATCGATTGCCACTCGCTCGAAAGGGGTGTCGATCAACGGCATTACGCCCAGAGGCGCCTTGCCCACTTTACCTTTTGGATATGCTCTTTGGCAAATGTCACAGGATCGCACGTATCTCTTTACTTCTTCCTGAACTCCTGGCCAATAGAATGATCCTAGTACTCGGTCAATTGTCCTCTTGATGCCTTGATGGCCCGCCATCAGACTTTCATGAGCTAGCTGCAGTACTTGGCTCCGCAGTTTGCGAGGAACAACTACCTGCTGTACTATCTTGCCGGAGGATAACCGATAATGGCGATATAAAACTCCCTTTTGCATAACAAACGAATATTCTGTCGATCCTCTCCCAAAAAACACCTGCCCAACTTTGTTCCTACAGAGATCTAGGCTCTTGTCCTCCGCCTGCTCAATCTTGAAGATTCGTTGGTTGATATTCAAAGCGGTTGCTTTCACCGAATCCAACGAAGTACTTGATTTCTTGACTACGCTGATCATTGGTCTCTCGTAGCGATCTGCTTTCATCACCCCTAATCTCTCCTTGACGCTTTTAGACTTCGTCTTCCTTTCCGACAGTCCCTCGCTCCACCTGCTATCCGGATCATTGGGATCACGGGATCCTGGCACGTTTCCCACGATGACGTCATACAATGGGGAAGTCATGCATTTAACGATCACCGTGCCAGAAAAATAGGGCGAAAATATCTCCACTTTTGCTTCGGGAACTTTTATTCTGCTCCCATCGGCTAAAAATACTGTCGTCATAGCTCCTGTCAGCACTTCGTCGGGCACGAGGGAACGTCGCACAACCGTCGTGTTACTTCCTGTATCCCGAAGAACAGAGACAGGCTTATCAAATAGGAGACCCTGGAGAACTGGCATCTGATATTTCGTTGCCATTTGTTGCGTGTTTACTGCCCCCGACACATTATTCTCGGACCCGCCGCCGGATGCGTTATCATTGTCTTTAGAGTTCTCTTCGGACAATATACATGAAGCCTTTTTATACGTGGCGGGTTTCTTGGTGCAAACTTGGGTATCGTGTCCTGCCCTACGACAATGCCCACAGTAAGGTTGCTTCGTCCGAGCGCGACAATCTGAGGCTTTATGGCCGATTTTGTTGCAAACAAAACATTGCACTGAAGTTTTTGAGGTCGTGCTCCCACTTTTCACAGCCATGCCGTTTTCAGCCTTTTCTCGGAAAACAAGCAGGTTAGACTGTCGCTGTGCCTCTAAAAACTGATCTGCCGCTTCAGCCATTTCTTCAAGTTTACGGCAATTCTTTTCACGCAAAAAGAGCGCCACTCGATCATGACACTTACTGATGAACTGTTCAGCTACAATCAGGTCACGAACTGACGCGTATTCTTTGTCTACTTTCGACATTTCCACCCATCGGTCGAAAAAACTCATTAATCGTGCAGCGTACTGCCGGCCGGTTTCTCCCTCTTGAGGCTTACTGTGCCGGAACTTCTCACGGTACCCTTCCGCCGTGAAGCGAAATCGCTGAAATAGAGCCAGTTTCACTTTCTCGTAATCAAGTGCATCTTCAGGGGATAGGCGACCAAACACTTTTAGCGCTTCTCCGCTTAGGCACAAACTCAGAGCCGTGGCCCACTTGTCTCTAGGCCACTCTTGCCCTGTCGCCACATTCTCGAACCTTTTTAAGTACGCATCTAGGTCATCCCGGTTTTCATCAAATCCTGGTATAAAATTATGAGGATTGACGTTGGAAGACACCCTTGATGATCGACCTATGTCTGCCCCGACAGGCTCTCGGGCGGTTTCAGTCTGAGTCAGTTGAAGGCGCAATTGGATCGTCCTTTGGGCCTGCTCCTCGACTTGTAATTGCAACTGCATTTGTTCCTTCTTCGCCTCTCTTTCTGCCGCCCTTTCCTCACGAGCTCGAGCTTCTCGCTCATCAATCCAAGTTTTCAATTCCGCACCTTCCAAACCCATGCGCATGGCTAACGCCATTAAATCTGTCGAGCTCATCTTTTCCTCACTAATCGTCAGCCTGACTCAAGCGATACAAATGGCCTCATCCTGTCGCGGACGCCAGTGTTACATTGCAGGGGGTGTTATAGCAACGTGCAGGTTCTTAGTTAATGGGTGTCCGAGCCGTCGCCCCAGACTCCCACGAAAAGACGAGGCCGTTTGTACGCCACACTTTATACACACGAAAAACGAACACACATAACATGGACAGGCTATTTAAAGAATCCTTCACTGTCTCTGTGAACTATCAAAGTCCTAAACTAACCGTCCCTCCTTTTTAGCATGGACACAAGACATGAGGTCGGTCTCACCGAGGTTCGTTGCTACGTCTTGAGCTGGCTTGCGTTGTCCGCACGGTCAACCAGGCGACTAGTTGATGGGTAGGCTCCGCCCCCGCAGCCACGTCGCGGCTGGACACATCTGCTGGAGCTCGTGCCCGTAGCCCTACAGCTCCGCGTTGCTCGCACGGTAGACCAGGTGGACCAGTTGGCGCGGTAGACCAGGCACTACCACCGGCCGCGTCCCGGCCGGACACCTCTGCTGGAACTCGTGCCCGTAGCCCGACAGCTCCGCGTGTCCTCAAGCACAGGATGCCTTGAAGCCGCAGCACGTCAGCGACGCACGGCCGTGGCAGGTAGAACGTGGCAGGTAGGCCGGGCTCGACTGTTACTAGGCTCGGGTCCGGAACCCAACGGCCGAGTCGAGAGCCCCGTCTTCCTCGTTCCTTCTCGTACCTTCGCCGCCACGCTACTCAGCGCTCGTGCTACCTTCGTCGTTGTCTGCTTCAAGCGCGCACTTTGTATGGCGCGCACTTTGAATGGCGCGCACTTTGAAGCTTCGCGCACGACACATATCACAGTCTCTCTTGACGCCTTGTCAGCTCAGCCACAACAGGCCCGGTCTGTTACTTCCTCCTCCTTTGCTCCCGGTATAAATCCTGACCTTTCGGCTTCTCAACGTGAGGCGTTGCTAAATTTGCTAACAAAACACCAGGCCTCCTTTGACGCCAAGGCTTCGGCACTAGGACAGACCACAGTTGCGCATCATCGCATCGACACTGGATGTCAGACTGTTGTACGCCGTCGTCCCTACCGAGTCTCCTTGGCCGAGCGCAAAATCATCGACGAGAACGTGACCGATATGCTAAAAAGAAACATCATATGACCCTCTACCAGTTCTTGGTCATCAACCATTGTCTTGGTACAAAAGAAGGATGGATCGGTACGTTTTTGTGTTGATTACCGCGCGCTCAACAAGATTACCCGAAAGGATGTATATCTGATGCCCCGTATAGATGATGCACTTGACTCATTGCAAGGCGCCCAATACTTCTCCACTCTTGACCTTCGGTCCGGGTATTGGCAAATACCAATGAACGAAGCAGACAAAGAAAAGACCGCCTTTTCTACGCCGGACGGTCTTTACGAGTTTAACGTAATGTCATTCGGCCAATGTAATGCTCCCGCCACATTTGAAAGGATAATCGACACTGTTCTTCGTGGCCTCAAGTGGAAAACTTGTCTATGTGACCTCGATGATATTGTCGTGTTTTCTTCCACTTTTGCTGATCATCTGCAACGCCTAGATGAAGTGCTCACATGTCTGTCCAATGCTGGGCTTCAAATAAACACAAAGAAGTGCCATTTCGGCAACACAGCTATAAGAGTTCTGGGACATCTCGTTAGTAAAGATGGCATCCAGCCCGATCCAGACCAACTTTCCGCAGTCCTCAACCTTCCGCGACCCTTTCGTTCCAAAGAACTACGCAGTTTCCTTGGACTCGCATCGTACTTTCGCCGCTTCATTCGCAACTTTGCCACTATTGCCGCGCCTCTCCACAAGCTCCTTGCTAGTACCGGTTCCTTCGATTGGAATGATCAATGCGAAGCCTCGTTTCAAGAGCTCAAGCAGGCACTCACATCCCCACCGGTTCTTTGTTATTTCGATGACAAGGCACCTACCATATTACACACTGACGCTAGTGGACAAGGAATGGGTGCCGTACTCCTCCAGCGCGACCATGCCTTTCGCGAGAAAGTTGTCGCGTATGCAACCGCACTCTGACCTCTGCAGAGAAAAGGTACTCGATAACCGAACAAGAGTGCTTGGCTGTTGTCTGGTCCATCCAAAAATTTCGTCCGTATCTACATGGTCGACATTTTACTGTTGTGACAGATCACCATGCTTTTTGCTGGTTGTCCACAATCAAAAACTTGTCGGGACGACTTGGCCGCTGGATTCTCCGGTTACAATCGTATGACTTCGACGTCATCTACAAGACTGGAAGACAACACCAAGATGCCGACGCTTTGTCACGATGCCCTTTGCCGCAGTCATCGGCGCACGTCACATCCCCTTGTCAAATCGGCTATACGGAGGACGCCTCGCCAATATCATCGATTTCTTCTCTACCTTCATCCACCCGTCCGTCAGTACTTACCACTCACCAGCGAGCCGATTCTTATTGCACTGACATCATCGGTCGGCTTACTGGCGCTTCATCTTCCCCAAATGCCAGACTCCGGAAACAACTTCGACTATTCAAGTTCGAGGACGATGTGCTACATCGATACATTTTCCACCCGGAAGGCCACCGATGGGTTCCCGTCGTACCACGCGCACTACGCACTGAAGTTCTGCGCGCTTTCCACGACGACCCAACGTCAGGACACTTGGGTTACTACAAAACATACGAGCGCATCCGCAGTCGATTCTTCTGGGCAGGTCTTTCCACGACGGTAGCTAAATATATCGCCTCGTGCGCACTTTGCCAACACCGCAAGCGGCCCACTACTGCTCCAGTCGGGACCCTACAACCACTTCCTTGTCCATCAGAGCCGTTCTCTGTTGTTGGAATTGACCTCTTCGAGCCCCTCCCAACTACATCAGACGGCAAGAGATGGATCGTCACCGCGGTCGATCACTTGACCCGGTACGCTGAGACGGCCTCTATCACTTCAGGAACTGCTTCGGAAGTAGCAACTTTCTTCTTGCATTCTATTTACCTACGCCATGGAGCCCCTCGTGTTCTTTTGTGCGACAGGGGCAAGGCATTTCTTTCGAGCACGCTCAGTGAACTTCTTCAAGCATTAAAGACAGTTCATAAAACAACATCTAGCTATCACCCGCAAACCAATGGCTTAACGGAAAGATTTCATCACACGCTGTGTGACATGCTGTCTATGTATATCCGACCGGACCATCGCAATTGGGACGCCATACTTCCCTTTGTCACGTATGCGTATAATACGTCAGTTCAACGAACCACAGGCCATTCTCTATTTTTACTAGTATACGGACGCCAACCGACATCACCACTCGACGTTTCATTCTTTTCAGGCCCCGTCAACTCTTCACCATTCGTTTGCGACCAGTTTCTGTCCCACGTTGCTCGATGCCGTCGTCTTGCCCGTGTAAACACCGAAGCTAGCCAAGAAGATCGCAAACATCGTTACGATGCCACTCACCGTGTCGTTCTCTACCGCCCTGGCGACGATGTGCTTCTGTGGACTTCTGCGCGAACGCCTGGATTATGCGAAAAGCTTGAGTTACGCTATCTTGGCCCCTACAAAGTTATCGAACAGACCTCACCGGTGAACTACCTTGTAACACCTGTTCATGTCCCCACTGACCAACGCTGCCGCGGGACAGAGATTGTTCACGTTTCGCGTCTCAAGCCCTATCGTATGCGTTCCCAAGCGTAATTCGCGGCCAGGCTGGCCGCTTCCGTCGACGGGGGAAATTAGTGTAAGAATTCATTGGACGTCATCCTCATCTGTCAATAACCATCATCAGTCTTCGCCCGTTCCTCTTCGTCATCGGCGCCATTTTCACTGTTGCTTGAATAAAGCGTCAGCTGAACCCGTGGTATTTCAATATATATGTATATATATATATATATATATATATATATATATATATATATATATATATATATATAAATTGTTAAGGCGTTTATTAGCCGGCAACGAGCGAGAATATGCAATGGCGACAGTCACAGCAAAGCACGGGCACTCAGCGCGAGCGGCGTCCTTGTTGGGTAGCCCCACTAGAAGGTACTCAAGAGTTCGACCCATTTAATAGTTCGGAGGCTTCGCTACAATTACTCCGGGGTCGAAGAGGGAGCCGCCTGGCGACCTAACAGCTTGTTATTATTAGCGGGTCATAATAAGCCTTCAGGCGCTCCACGTTGACGATGTCTCGCCCACGGCGGCGCATGTCCGAAGATTGTTCAACGGGTTCGATCAGATAGTTGACGGGTGAGGTGCGCTCGATGACACGGTAGGGGCCTTCGTATTTGGGACGTAGTTTGGAAGAGAGGCCAGCGGCAGAGGTCGGGATCGAGAGCCATACAAGCGCACCAGGAAGGAACATGGGCTCAGAAGTGGTGGAGCCATCACGGATACTCTTCTGCCGCTCTTGATCTTGCGTCGTAAAAGTCTTGGCAAGCTCGCGACACTCTTCAGCAAGCCTGGCTGTCTCGGAAATAGGTGTACACTCAGATGGATCCGGCGTGTACGGGAGTATCGTGTCCATGGTGTGCGACGGGTGCCTTCCGTACAGCAAGTAGAAAGGTGAAAAACCAGTCGTGCTCTGAGGGGCGGTGTTGTAGGCGTAGGTGCACGAAGGGCAGTATATTATCCCAATTAGTGTGGTTGGCAGCGACGTACATAGAAAGCATGTCGCCGAGGGTGCGGTTAAAGCGTTCGGTGAGGCCATTCGTCTGTGGGTGGTAAGCAGTAGTTTTGTGGTGGACAGAATGGCACTCCGTCAGAATGGCTTCGACGACTTCCGACAAGAAGACACGGCCTCGATCGCTGAGAAGCTCTTGGGGTGGTCCGTGGCGCAGTATAAATCGATGCAGCAGGAAGGACGCAACATCGCGCGCAGCAGCCGCAGGGAGAGCGGCGGTTTCGGCGTATCGCGTTAAATGGTCAACGGCAACGATGGCCCAGCGGTTACCAGCCGACGTCAGAGGAAGTGGTCCATACAAATCGATACCTACGCGCCCAAAGGGACGGTCAGGGCAAGGTAACGGTTGTAGACTGGCGTGCGACATGTGGGCTGATGGTTTACGGCATTGGCAAGTGAGGCAAGAGCGAACGAACTGCTGCACATAGCGGTACATCCCGCGCCAGAAGTAGCGTTGTCGAATGCGATGGTAGGTTTTGAATACCCCAGAGTGCGCGCATTGCGGATCAGAATGGAATGATTCACATATCTCTGACCGCAGACTGCGGGGTATCACGAGTAACCACTGGCGGCCGTCGGCGTCGTAATTGCGTCGGTGTAGGAGGCCGTCACGAATGGCGAAATGGCGAGCTTGACGACGCAATGCACGCGTGGATGGCGTTGCGGATGGATCAGAGAGCATGTCGATGAGCGGGCCGATCCAATTATCCTTTCGCTGTTCGGTAGCGATGATGTCAACATCAATGGCAGAAACAGCAGCCGAGGATACTGAGGAGAGCACATCACCTTCAGGCAGAGGGGAGCGCGAGAGGGCGTCGGCGTCAGCATGCTGGCGTCCGTTGCGGTACAGCACGCGGATATCGTACTCTTGTAAGCGAAGAGCCCAACGGGCGAGACGGCCTGAGGGATCCTTCAATGATGAAAGCCAGCATAGTGCATGATGGTCGGTGACGACATCGAATGGGCGACCATACAAATAAGGTCGAAACTTTGTAAGAGCCCAGACGATCGCCAGGCACTCTTTCTCCGTGACGGTGTAGTTTTTCTCGGCTCTCGTGAGCGTACGGCTTGCATATGCTACGACATATTCAGGGAATCCGGGTTTTCGCTGCGCCAGGACAGCGCCGAGGCCTACTCCGCTGGCGTCCGTGTGCACCTCCGTTGGGGCTGTAGGGTCGTAGTGGCGTAGAATGGGAGGCGACGTCAACAAATGGCGGAGCTTCGCGAACGCGTCGTCGCACTCGGATGACCACGAATTGAAGGGCCCGTTGCTTCCAAGGAGCTTCGTCAGCGGTGATATGATCGTGGCGAAATTTCGTATGAAGCGTCGGAAGTATGAGCACAGGCCCACGAAACTACGCAGTTCTTTGATAGATGCAGGTTTGGGGAATTCGGCCACGGCCTGAAGCTTGGCAGGATCAGGAAGAATGCCGTCTTTGGACACGACGTACCCCAGTATGGTGAGTTGCCGTGCTGCAAAGCGGCACTTTTTCAGATTTAGTTGTAAGCCGGCATTGCTCACACGTGCGAAAACTTCTTTCAGACGTTGGAGATGCGTGGAGAAATCCGGAGCAAAGACAATGACATCGTCGAGGTAACACAAGCACGTGTACCATTTCAAGTTGCGCAGAACGGTGTCCATCATGCGCTCAAAGGTCGCAGGTGCATTACATAGACCAAACGGCATGACGTTAAACTCGTACAAGCCGTCTGGCGTGACGAAAGGCGGTCTTTGGTCGAGCGTCGTCAGCCATGGGTACTTGCCAGTACCCCGAGCGCAGATCGAGAGAAGAAAAAAAATCGGCTCCATGAAGGCTGTCAATCGCGTCATCGATGCGTGGCAGTGGATAAACATCCTTGCGAGTGATCTTATTGAGCCGTCTGTAGTCCACACAGAACCGCACAGAACCGTCTTTCTTCGCAACAAGAACAACAGGAGACGCCCATGGACTGTCGGAGGGCCGAATAACGTCGCGTCGGAGGATATCGTCAACCTGATCATTAATTACTCGACGTTCAGCAGGCGACACGCGATATGGACGTTGCCGTAAAGGTGGATGGGCACCAGTGTCGATGCGATGCGTAACAACGGACGTGCGACCGAGAGAACTTCGCCCGACATCGAAAGAAGAACGATATTCTTGTAACAGGTCCAGAAGTTGGGAACGCTGTACGGCCGTAAGGTTGTCAGCGATGGAGGGGCCAAATACATCAGCAGACGACGAATCAGAAGTGGAAACAGCATTGATGGTACACGACCTGGGAGCGCGCGTGTCATCGGGTACGTCCAGGACTTGTGCGTCGTCGACTGGTTCCACTCTGCCGAGACATTCCCCTCGAAGCAAGGTAACAGCGTACGAGAACGGGTTGGTTACAAAAATAGCAGTGTTGCCCTGGTTGACCTGCACGGTCGCGAAAGGTACTAGCAACCCTTTCCTGCTGCAAGCGCGGTCAGATGGCGAAACAAGTCCAATGGTGTCGGAGAGACCAGCGCAGTAGACAGACACAGCCGTCGTCGAGTTTGGAGGCACTGTTGTATCGTCTCTCGTTAGAATCTTGCTCAGTGTCGGGGGACTGTCTTCTGGCGTCAAATGCGAGAAGGGTGAGAGCTCAATTTCGGCGGCGGCACAATGGATGACGGCGTCATGGCGGGAGAGAAAATCCCATCCCAGGATGACGTCATGAGAGCATGCCTGAATGACGATGAACTGGGCGACATACAGAACGTCCTGGATGACAACGCGAGCTGTGCACCCTGCTGTAGGATGAATCCGGTGCAAACTCGCAGTACGGAGGGATAACCCAGAAAGTGGCGTCGTCACTTTACGAAGTAAGCGGCAGAGTTTTTCGTCCATAACTGATACGGCAGCTCCAGTGTCAATAAGAGCCGATGCACAAACACCGTCCACAAGCACGTCAATGACATTCGAGGGGCTGCTCTGAGGGCTTTCACATTGCGATAGCGTCGCACTCCTTGCCTCAGGGACTGCGACGACTAGTTTTCCCGCTCATGAGCTGCCGCACTTGGCCGCATGGGAGACAGGGAACGGCGTCGTGGAGACGGTGATCTTCGAGATGGACCTGGGCGAGATCGAGGTGGCATAGACGGCGGTTCTTCGCGATAAGGACGGCTGAGTTGGCCAGCAACAGGTGAAGAAATTGGAGCCGGCTGTACGCGATGGCAATAACGGGCCACGTGACCGGCGTAACCGCAGGCAAAGCAGATGGGCCGGTTGTCGGGTGTGCGCCATCTGTTCACCGGGGTAGGTCTCACCCACGTCGCAAGGGCTGATGGACGGAACGGTGGCTGCATGGTGGACTGAAGCTGAGGCTGAGGAGTTACGTCAACATACGTAGCGGGCATACCCGCTGCAACGGACGGAGGTCGTGCAGCAGCTTCAGCGTAGGTCAGAGGGGCGGGTGCTTGAACGACTTGGGGTGGCCTGGCGACCACTTGCGCGTAACTCAGGGACGCAGGAGCCGGAGGCTGTTGGGGGTGGTAAGCAGGCATTACCTCCGCTATTTCCTGTTCAATCGCTCGGCGGATGGGAGGAAGAAGGGTAGTAGCCGATTGTTGAACAGCAGGTTGGTGGGAAAAGGGCAGGAGGGAGAACTGACACGCGATTTCCTCACGGATAAAAGACTTCAGTTCTGCCATCAACGCCACTTGGTCACAACTGGCCTCCAAGCCAGCAAGCGTTGCAGCTCGTGGTGGGGAGCGTCGGGTCATCGAACGCTGCCGGCGGAGCTCCTCAGTAGCTCTGGCACAGTGTGATGACCTCAGCCACCGTGCCGGGGTTTTTGGCGAGCAGCATCGTGAAGGCATCATCGTCGATGCCTTTCATGATGTTTCGGATCTTGTCAGACTCGGACATGGTGTGATTGGATTTGTTACATAGGTCCAGGACATCTTCAATATAGCTGGTGAATGACTCACCAGCCTCCTGAGCACGTTCACGCAAGCGCTGCTCGACTTGCAGCTTGCGAACAGCAGGGCGGCCGAAGACGTTGACGATTGCGGTATTGAAATCGGACCAGGTGGCAAAATCGGACGCGTGGTTGTTGTACCACAAACTGGCGACACCGGCAAGGTAAAACACCAAGTTTGTCAGCTTGCCGTCCTCGTCCCATTTGTTGGGGACGCTCACGCGGTCGTAAATGGCGAGCCAGTCCTCCACGTCAGTGCCATCAGCGCCAGTGAAGATGGGTGGATCGCGGATTCTGGGGACACCGGGACAAGGGGGTGGCATCGGAGGAGGCGTTTGCTGAGAAGCGTCTTGGTACATAGTAGATGGCAGGGTACGTGATCGTAGCTCCAAAGGCATAGACAGGGATCGCAGCACTCTCCACCAAATTGTTAAGGCGTTTATTAGCCGGCAACGAGCGAGAATATGCAATGGCGACAGTCACAGCAAAGCACGGGCTCTCAGCGCGAGCGGCGTCCTTGTTGGGTAGCCCCACTAGAAGGTACTCAAGAGTTCGACCCATTTCATAGTTCGGAGGCTTCGCTACAATATATATATATATATATATATATATATATATATATATATATATATATATATATATATATATATATATATATATATATATATATATATATGCAAGCAAACTTGCTATTTCACGCTGCCCCATTTCCTTCTTACATAAATATGAGCGCATGACCGTCTTCTTCACCGGTAGAAAGTGAAGTTCTACGTTGTTTGGCACGCTGATGAAGGGCCAAGTTCTTGGTATGCTATGCCATGATGGCTGACAGGCAATGTGCGTTCTGAAACGCACTTGTTCTTCATCGTCATTAGCATCACATCATCGTGAGCGGATGCTACGGCGCACAGCGCCATAGCTAACGGACAAGGCTCGACCATAAAGAGTTTCGCCCCTAAAAATGAAGCACGCAATAAATAAATAAATAAATAAATGAACGAATAAATAAATATATAAATAACAACAGCGAGTAATAAGTAAGCAAGTCGTGGACCTATCTTAGCATGCCCCCATCATCCCAAAATGAAGGGCTCCTGAAACCCAACCCGCTTTCCAGGCTGACCTCTCCCCCTTGTTATTAAACATCTTCTTCTTCCTAAAACCCTTCAACACCCTACCCTTATGAAATATTGATATAACCGGCCTGCCTAACCAGTATTCACTCTCTCTGATTAGTTTAGGGGTGAAGTACTTACGGATTTCCGCTTGCCTGTGCGTCATGTGATTGTCACAGTCCGTCAGAAACAGATGTGTGCCACAATAATTGTGGTAAATGCCACTACTCGCCACCAGTCTACTAAAAATTCAAAGCGCTACAGTTAGCTCAACAAATAGTTGGCTACGTATCAGCACTTAATTCTATTGTTTACATGAATTTGTTGGGTTGCTTCTCAAAATTATTTTCAAATGTCAGGTTTTCTTCTGTAAAGCGTACTTTGTGTCGTGCAGTCGTGCGTAAGAAGAAGGCAACCTACAGCAAAGTTGCTGGTAGTGGGCAATAAAAGAAAATTAAAGGGGTCGTAAAACGTCCTCAAAAATTTTTCAACTACGTGTGTATTCAGAATCCTAGCCGTTCATTTAATACTAAACCTCGACTCGTTTGATGTCTGGGTTCGCTGATTTACTAAAAAAGCGCAACTTGGGTTTCGCTGCTCACGTTCCTGTCAACTGCGCAGTTGACGTCATTTTAAGACAGCCAATGAAAAGTCTCTGTCGGCGACAAAACATGGCGACGCAGCGATGTTTTTGAGTTTGAGTTGACCATGGTTTGTAGCATCACACTGTCTAGATTGTGGTGCCGGCAACACCATAACGTCATGGACACTCAGTGTGCGATGGCTGACCTCCCTGAACTACAGCGTCATCTGCTCGAGAGGAGTCGGCTCTTGCGCTTTGAGCCGTACGCCGACACACCCATGCGGGTGCGAAACCGGCCATCGTCAGCGCAAGACAGCGGCAGTGGCGACGATAGTGAAGGCACCCGTATCGAGACCACGTGGAAAAACCTCCGCTAGCAGAAGCCCCGACCACGACCCTCCTGAACCCGATCGGCTCGGAAATACGCGCTGGTACGTTCAACTCTTGAAATCTATGTTGAGCAGCAGGCCAGTGTGTGCAATGGCTAATCTAACTACTCTAATAGGTGTACCTGCGCACAGTGCGTGCCGATGCCCACCACTCTTGAGAGCATCTGCTGCCGCGAAATCCAGGCAGCGATTCGAAAGCAGCCGTCTGGGTGCATTACAGAGCACCCGCATTTTCACACGTTGTGCCTTGACGAGGTAGTTCTCGGTGTAGTGCTTCAAATGTTTCAAGACCATGGGCTGCTAGTCGAGGAAACAGGGTAAGCAGCTTGCACAAAGGCAGCACAGCACGAAGAAATGACCGCCTGATATCACTTTTTTTCAAATGATGCTGTGCGAGAGTGTGTTCGTGAAAGTTTTAACTTCTTTGTGATCGCACACATCATGGCTTAGGGAAATAGGTCGATGAGTTAGCGTCATGCCTTACGAAGTGCCGACTGCGAAACATGTCAGTGCAAGCAAGATAATAGGTCTCGATCGTTAGGCCTCCCACCCCCCTCCACACACACACTTTATTTATTTTTATGGCATAAGACGTGGCTGAGCATTTTCGTTGTCGTAAGACGCGGCCGAGCATCTTGGAGTAAGCTGCATTCCGACGCAGCTTTACGACGATGCGAGTGGAGGGTGAAGCAGCATTCCTCACGTTTCTGGCTTCGCACTACTTGTCTCTCATCAAAGAAATCTTTCTCACAACAGTGAGGCGAGTTCCGGTCAGGCCCTTCCCCACTGTCTCATTGCGCTTAGGTGGTGGCTTTGCTGTGGAAAATATCGGCGCTCATTACATGATTCGTCTCATCACAGGTTTTGCGTTAATTGACATGAAACACCTTTGCTTACGTACTCCGCCTCTTTATTTTTCTAGGAGGGGGGGGGGGGGTGCTTGTAGCACCGAATCACTAGTGGCCATTCGGCCAGGGAAAAATACGTTAGGCATACATAAGCGACCTCGTTGTTTGTAGTTAAAGCCCTGGTGGGTATCAAACCCAGCTTCACAGGCTGGCCAAATTTGAAGAGAAGCAAGTACGACTGCCACTTCATTACAAATCCACCATATCCCCGAAGTGAACAATGATGGAGAAGCTTTATCGGAACTGATCGGGAGAACCCGTGAATCCCCCGTACAAGTCATCGACCATCATAAAAAGACCTGACACGTTGTTATAGAAGTGATTACCTATACACCCACATATACACAAGACGTAAACATTCACATGTCGATGCAAATATATACTCGGATTACATTACTGATTACAAAACTGTGGGGCGCATTTCCCTTCAAAATATTAAAGTTTTCTGGTCAGTTAAGCATGTGGCAAGGGGATCTTGAGTTAGATATTGCAGTTGAAAGTTGGAAAAAGTAATGTAAATACAGGCTCCGAGTCGAGGTTTCCTTGCCACCGCTTGCGTCCCGCCTCCGCTTCGCGGGCTCTCACTTCGGCGTCCGCCTGTCGACGAGCTTTCTTCGCAGCAAACGTGCACGTAATTTACTTTACGAGGCATGACCCCATCGACGAAAAAGAAGCGTACTCGCAGCGCGAGACGCTGACAGCCTGTGGGTGCTGCTTGTAAACACTGTAAAAATACTCGCTTCTGTAAAATGACGAATAGCAAAGTGCCATGGTGGTTGCTTCCCAACTCCATGAAATTTACGGTGGGCGTGTAGTGGCACACTCCAAGGAACCAGTCCCGAGCATAAGAAGCTTGGCGAGCTTGCTCGTATGAAATAGCTCTCCGTGGCTTACTGTGTTGCGAACTAAAAAGAGCGCTTTGGCTTTTGTAGGCTTACAGGCAGCGTGCAGTGGAGGTTTCCCGGTATTAGTGCAGCGCCAGAACATGCAGCTAAGGGGCTAAAAAATCAGTCTTGAGACAGGCCCGGATAAAATGAATAGCGACAGCCATATTCCTCATACTTAGAGAGGTGTGTGCGACACACCTGTGAGACGTTATGGGTGCTTGATATTGTGCCTGATGGTGACGAACAGTTATATATGAGCTGTTTGGGTGGGATGGGAAACATTCAGTGATTTACTTGTTACGCCATTCGCATTCCGTGACGCTTGCTTGTTATGTTACTCTTCCACCACGCCATATTACGTATGTTAACTTTGCTTCAGCCAGACAAAAAGCGTGTATAGGGTCTTTTTTGGAAGGAGTTTCAAGTAAAGGCATCACTCTGCCGTGGACTACTGGGCTGGCCGAGAGAGGGCACAGGTTGGAACACCATTTTATCCTGGGTGCTTTCTAATTATAGTGTTGTTTTTTTCACATGATAGCGTTTGTATTGACACCGAAGGCAGTGGCTGCTGCAAACAACGACGTGCTAAGGACGGTCGTTTTTGTGATCTCATATCAGCTGGCGCTCTAAATACAAAAAACTCGCATGAAAACTCGGTTGCAGTTATGTGGCGATGGTTCAGTAGAAGAGTTGTAGCGTCGTACGCGAGACAGAAAGAGAGAGAACTCTTTATTGAAATGCAGAAAATTCAGCCGGAATATAAAATTCGCTGACTTGCTACTCTGCGCGGGAACGGGATTGAGGATTGAAAGAACGAATAGGACAACAGAGAGAGATCGAAAAAGACAAAATGTATATATAGATAATAGAGTAAAAATATAGTAAAAAACCACCTCTTCGAAGATTGAATGAAGACGCATGTTAATAGTTTTTTCGTGGTGTCAAGCTACAGCTACACCCTAGCTGACCGATGCTGTCCAAGTATGCAAACAAAAGTTCATAGAACGCCTCTCTAAAGTGGGGCAGTCTAAGAATCCCAATACACAGTCAAGGGAGAAAGTTCTCTCGGTTATGAAATGTATGCAATTTTCGTAAAGCGCACGCTGATCAGCGTACGCTCTACACTCAAACAATATATGTTCCACAGTTTCGATGGAGCCACAGTAGTTGCAATACGGACTACCTGACTGACCGAAGCGGTACCATAGGCTGTTAACCTAGGCACTGTTTGGACTTAAACGATGATATAGCGTTCTCAGATGGCGAGGCATTTCGAATGAGTGTCTTGTTCTCAAAAGGGGGTGGATTGAGTGAATGAAGGTATAGTGATGGGTCGGAAGGTTCCAGCGTCGCTTCTTCAATCGGACGTCTTTTGGCCATCTGAGCTGCACCTAAATTAGTGAAATAAGTTAGTCTGTAATTGGGGTGTCGAAGACCTTTGCGTGCTGCTTCGTCTGATTTTTTGTTGGCCACAATGCCACAATGAGCTAGTATCCACTGAAATGTGATGGAGTTCCTTGCTGTGACAGCCAGGTGATGTAGGTGTGCTATGTCGAATGAAACGGGGTGCGAATTCGTTTTCTTTAGGAGGTTGAACAATATCTCTAGTGCTCCCTTGGAGTCGGTGAAAATTAACCATAGGTCCGCCATTTGGCGTAAGATGTAAAGGAGAGCTTCTTTGATGCCATGAAGTTCTGCTGCTGTCGAGGATGTCTTCCGTTGTAGTCGACAGGATAGCATTTGTCTTGTAGAAGGGACGTAAAGTCCATAAGCAAAAGTCACCTGAATGGTTAAGGCGTCGGTGTAAATATGCGAGTGCTCAGTATAGTTCTCCGCTAAGAAGAGGACAGTAGTCTGCATGAGCGCAGCCAGTGACATTCGTCTTTTTGCCCCATCGATGTAAGGTACAACTTTCTTTATAGTTAGAGGCGAAAGTGTCTAGGGAGGAAATGTTGCAGGCAATATTTTTGTGGCTGATTAACAGGGGAGAGTTGAAGCATTCGCAGAGCTTGGCCGAACGAAGAATGCTGTGCGTTAGGTGAACTCGGTACAGGAAATGTTTTTTACCTTGTATTACATGTCGAAGATGAGTACGCATGGTTTCTTGGACAGAGATAACATCCAGTGGGAGTCATTCTGCTTCCGCTACACTTCCCAATGCTGATGAGGTCTTCGGGAGCCCTAAACATATTCGTAGGCAGTTGTTGCGTGCGGCTTCCAAAACTCTGTTGTTTACTCGGGATAATAGGTGAAGCGCCAGTAGACAATAGCGCAATGTGTCTTCAATGTATGCTTTCTGAAACAGTTCCATTGAGTGGCATCTACATCCCCATCATGTTCTAGCCATGAATTTGAAGAGTTGAGTTGCTGCTACTATTCTAGTTTGAAGTTTCTTCACCTGAAGAGACCAGAAAAGATTTCTGTCGATGATGAATCCTAGAAATCTTTTGAGACCATACATAGGTCAGTGGCCGTCCACCAAGGAGTAGAGCATACTTGCTCATTTTTCTTTCTCGTGAAAGCAATGGCTGTGCTCTTTTCTGGTAAAAGGTACATGCTTCGGGGCGCTAGATATGTGGAGATGTTCCGCAAAGCTTTTTGAATTCGCTGTTTGGCGATGTAACGTGACCTTGAAGCGCTCCAGATACAGATGTCATCGGCCTAAATCGTGATGTGTACTCCTCGAGGAAGTGACTTCGTTATGTGAATCAGGGTAACGTTGAAAGGAGGGGGCTGAGAACGGCACCCTAGGGTACACCTTTCTCTATTGTATAGAAATATGTGGGACAATTTGGGGTGCTAATATATATTTTCTGCCCTTTTAGATAGTTCTCAATCCTTTTGTATAAGTTCCCTCCTAGGCCAAGATCTTCAATTGTTGCGACAATGGCATGGTGAAAGACTGAGTCGAAAGCTGCCTTGATGTAAAGAATACGGCTGTCGGGATTCGACCTGCGGAGAGGTCTATTTCAAGGGAAGAGAAAAGTGCGATGACATTGTCGATAGGCGACGTGACAGGTGGGACCAAAGAAGGTAGCACAACACGTGCAATAATTCTCGACTGGGGAGGTATTTATAATAACACATTGTTTAAACACAACATATATATTAGCTGACGGAGACACCACAATGCAAACAGAGAAATTGACCCTGCGGAAACTTTGAGATGAAAAAAGTGAAGCAATTATACTGCACTACGAGAGAAAGTTGGGCTAGTGCGAAGTTCATGCTTGGGATGTAAAAACAGCGCAAAAGTAGAGGCAAGGACTGAAAAAGAAACAATTATAGTACTACTGGTTCGGTTAATTTTTTTCCGGACAAAAATACATAGTTTCGGCTGACACATGGCTCTCCTCCGTTGTTTAAATGTAGAATGCTTGTTTCCAAATATTCTTTTTTTTCCTTTTTTGTCAATGCCTGTTTACTTTGCTGAGGGCAAAGTTTACTGTTTGCATTGCTGCGTTTACGCGCCAGCTGGTCTGCGTATGCTCATTATATGCATTGTGTATGTTTAATAACTTGCATACCTAAATAAGTCGCTTCTTGAGACTGAGCGTTTCAATTATGTTGCCTTTCATCGTACCGCACGTTTGTATGCTGTTTTTCTTACAGCTAAGGGAGATTATTAGAATCGGTTGATTGCAAAAGAAGTCTGTTTCGATTTAAAAAGTCGAGATAACGGCGCCACCTAGAGCAAATCTCTACTGAAACGGAATGTGATCTCTAGCGCTAGTGCCGGCGTAACGTCACTGTGCCTGAGCCCCAATTTAGGCTACTCAGTGTAGTCGAAGTGTTTCGTGAGTCCAAAGTATGCTTGCTATTCAATGGACCTTTGTCAGGACAGGTACAGCACCCATAACCGCGAGAGCCAAAAGCAAATTTGGTTTCTTTCCGGCCAAAGCGACAGCGCGTAAGCTTGTGCATTTCTTCGCAGTCATGACCTCCTTGATGACACGCCAGCAGGTTTCATTTGTTTGAACAGACCTTTAGTCTGTTTGTGTGGTCGAATTGCCTACTTGAACAGCGCAAACGCTTGTTTGAACATAACTACTAACTACCAGCTACCGGAGAATTATCTGGAAGATATGTGCACCACATGCGGGCTAAAGTACACATTAGCCTGCTCGGGGGGTGTTTTCAACAAATACTTGATTCCAGATTTCCGCAGCCCGCTCTGGCCGACCAGCTTTGGGCTGTCCAGCAAGCCCGCGAAGCGGCCGTTAAGCTAAGCCTGGCGGTCCCGTAGAGGGAGTCGCCCGCTGCGCGCTACTGTGCGTCCCGCAGGACATGAATAGGTGGCGCTGTTGAGGTGGCGCTGCCGTAGTCTTTCCGGAGTGCATGCGCAGAAGGTGCTCATAAAAAACTTCCAATCAAGCGCAGACTACCACATACCTCGCAATGTACGGCTCTAATTCAAATAATGCTACATAGGCTTCTACTCACAGACTGCTTCACACGACATCGACGGCCACAATACGTGGGATGTGTCGTATAACATTTCCGTGCAATTTGATGTCCACTGTTTTCTTTTTTTTATGCAGGCAAAGAAGTGAGTGCGTGACCTGCGCTTTTTGATGGTTGCCTGTAGTGCCATCTATCAACTTCTAGATAAATTTCGTCCATTATTAACGTCATGTGTCAGAAAACAAGATAACGAGTTATGGCCGTTAGACAAGCGATGCTAGATTACGCTCGAACTCCGGTCTTAAAACGGATGATGCTTCCCTCTGAAAGGACTAGTCGGTCGCTGTTAATGCGAACACCAGAGCACGCGGTGGTTGCTTGGAGCCACAGCCGGCTGGCGGGGACAGGGTGTTTTGCACACACGTGGTGCACGTTCTGAGCGGTGCTCTGCTATGAACTGTCGAGCCTTCGCGAAGTGAATCATTCATAATACGAACAAGCACCGCACACGATGCTGGCTGCACCGGCGCGGCACTAGTCGGAGCCGCTGGCCAGCTGTGACCCTGGAGCGGACGCCAATGTTTCTCATGAAGGGTCACTAAAAGAGAATTATTTTTGCCTATTACTAAATGAACACTAAAGATGAATGGTGACTTCGTTTATATTGATACAATGCCCCCTGAAAACTCTAATGACATATGTTTCATAATTCTCAAGGTCTGGAGAACGGAGAAAGTTCAGGTTGAAGTTTCTTCATTACATTTAGCGCCAAAAATTTCTGTACGTGAAGCGAGAAATTTCAAAAATGAATGTCCGGTCTTTTCGCGGCATTCGCTAAATGAAATTTTGTGAAACTTCATACGCTATGTAAATAGGACCCACAGACTACATTGTACTCCATGCTAACACGAAATTGTTTTATGCTTGTGTCCACCACGGCTCTGCTTACGTATTCTCGTGACGGATATGACGTTGTAAAGTATTTACTAACACATACATCAATGAAAAAAAACGGAAAGGCTACAATCTGTGAAGTGGAGTCGGACCAATGACTCCACGATTCGCAGCGCGGCGCTAACCACTACGCCACAAAACGTGCATTGTCAGGAATGCTAACGGCAGGCCATTTATGTACACCATACACCACTTGGTGGCCTTCAGAGCTCTGAAACATTAGCGCATTTTGGATATGAGTAACGATATGGCGTGACGGTCTCGCGTTTGTAAGGGGGCTTTAGCGTTGGGCACGCTCTAAAGGTCGTCGCCTCCATGGAGCGTGTTCTCTCCTGCGCACGCTCCTATCATACTCGTATTCGGGAAATGACGAGGGTCATTTCGCTCGCTGCCATGGCCGCGTTTAGAAAAGGAGTGTGCTGCTGATACACGAAGAAGAAAGAATCGTGACAGTTGTTCGCGCTTTTTCTGTGTGTTCTTTTGCACTCGTTTCGTGCGTTTTTCTGTTTGAGCAGCGCACTTTAGATGTCGAGCTGCGAGAGTTGTTAGTCTGCACTCGTTCTGTGTATGTTAATTTTGTGTGTGCTTTCTGTTTTGGTGTGTGCTGCAAGTTTCGAGCTGCCTGCTGTTCTTAACGCGACTTTGCGATTTGTTACAATTGCTGAAACACTGCACAATAACACGGAACTTCCTCTGTGAGGAAGTTTCGTGTTCCTCTGTGAGGAAGTTTCGGGAATCGGTATTACACTTTCGTGTAATACCAATTCTTATATAGGGGAATCAACCACGTTTCTTTATTCGTCGAAAGCTACGCAGGACCCAGAGGACACCTTCAAACTTTTTTTATGTCATGGCGTTTGGTGCGGGAATTTCAAGGACAAGTCAATATCCACATATTCTTTTAGCTCGTTTTCTCGTTTGATAAGTGTTTGTCGTGGTAAGAATAGTGTTTTTCGGATTGTAAAAGGATATTTCACTAATACACAAAAAATCATAGTGCTTTTTAGCGTCCCTTTAAAGTGAAATTTCACTATTCCGAAAACGCAAGTCTCACCATGAATGAGACAACGCTTGGCAAGCAAGCGAGCGCTCGAAATTGAAATGTGGGTGGAGACGCCGCATTGAAATTCTCGTACCAAACACCGTAACGTCAATCATACATTTTGGAGGCGTCTACTTGGTCGTATGTAGCTTCTCATCAATAAATAACAAATGAGTTATCTGCAGGAGCCACAGAACTAGGATACGAAGTTTCAGTCAAAGTAATTGAGCCAACGTCGCAAACATAAGCAGAATAAATTTTGAAATTCTTGGCCTCATGTGCGACGATTTTGGCGCGATGTTTAAAGACGGAACTTCGCCCTCAATTTTCTCCGCCATGAATGACCCTGTGGCAGTGAAACTTACGGCATTAGAGCTCTCAGAGTGCAGTTTGTTATTCTAAACCAAGTCATTGTTTCTTTTTAGTGTATCTTTATTGTTGTTCCATCGATTCACTTTAGGCTTAATTTGGCTTCACATTGAATTTGTTTTGATTTGCACTCCTACTCATTTAGTGTCATTAGGTGTCTGTTGACGTTGCGAGAATATCACAAGCCCGCCATGGTGGTCTAGTGGCAAAGACACTCGGTTGCCGACCCGCAGGTCACGTGATCGAATACCGGCCTTTGCGGCCGCTTCTTTGATGGAGGTGACAATGCTAGAGAATCGTGCGCATAGATTCACGAGCACACTAAGGAACCTCTAGGCAGTCGAATTTTACGAAGCCCTCCCCTACGGCACCCCTCTATCGTATGGTGCTGTTGGGACGTCAAACCCCAACAACTATAATTCGAATATCGGTAACGGTCGTGTGTACAGTTCGCGAGGCTTACGAGGGCTGCGTTACGCCTCAGGCTGGTTAGCAATCATAGTGAAATGTTGCCCCCTCGAAAGAGGAGGATGGGTATCAACGATAATCTATAAAAGCTCGTTTGTTCGTCTGAATGTGCACACAACGTGCAACTGAAAAACTTTTGAAGGAGAGGTAGCTCCCTTCGCCTCATCCTGGGCTACTACTGGGATATAATGCTTTCCCCTGAATATTTGAAACCGTCTGCCGCATGCGTTAACCAGTGATGTGTTTGCCCTACGCGCATTGTACCGACTTTTTAGTTCCTAACTTGGGTTTGTGGAAAACTCTGGGGCTTACGCATGGTGAACGTAAGCTAAGATCTTGCCGGCTAACTACGCTACTTCTGGCGCTATTTTCTGAGCAGTGCAGGCCGCGTCACAAATACGTGTGAAACTCAAAGGCGAGCGATGCGCCACGTGCCATTATATGAAAAAGTGGGCGGCAGCAACTCTTTTGATAACTTTTGAAAACGACTCGTGATATGCCCACTCTTGGCTTGGTAACACGAACGATTGGAAATGTTCTTGCAGTCGAGCTTCTTAGCCTACACATACCCTGGAGGGGTGTTCGTTATCTGTGCTCTGTGGCACTGAGAGAGTCATGAATAATTCACCAGGTCGTCTTCAAAATAGACTAGACCTTCTCTTGCTGTGAGCGTGTCTCGATTGGAGAAACACTTTTTTCGGACTGTATTGGGCGTTGCTCGCTTTCCTATTTGCGCGTTCCTAATGTAGATCAGGCAAGTGGTTTGGGCCAGCCCGTCACACAGGGTGCAACTACGTTTCCTCAGTTACAGTGGTTGTGGCGAAAGGCGAGCAAACAAAAAGTTTTCCTGCCAACTGTTTATATAAGCGTGGAGATCATACCTTCCATCTTAGGCCTGTAAAAATACGACTTGAATTTTTCATTTATTATGTGGGTTGTAGACACTTGATAGCAGCCAAGCAACATAAAGTAGTATTTTGTTTCGGGGTTACCATTATAGGACTCGCACCGAAAAGCCTTGCTGCATCTTTTGCACTGCGTTTTTCGAGTTTACCTTCAACTGCCGGTGGAATTGAATAAAAGATTTATTTTTTTCGAAGTTCCATCCATCCATCCATCCATCTATCTATCTATCTATTATCTATCTATCTATTCATCTATCTATCCATCTATCTATTATCTATCTATTATCTATCTATCTATCCATCTATCTATCTATCTATCTATCCTTTCGTACATCTGTCTGTCGCCGCCAAGACCTGAATGCTCTCATAATCATCTACTTGGGGTAAACCGAAATCGATGTAAATCGAAAGAAAATTTGACTGATATGACGGTCTCGTCATGACATGACTAACGCAAAAATTGTGCTCCGTACGTCGTCAAACCATTTCCTCAAGACTCGTGTATCACACACCTGTAATACCATGGGCCGTGGTATTCATTTCCGCCGCAGGCCAATGAGAGTTTAGGTCTACCCGGGAGTGGCAAAACAGACACTGGTAATTTAAATGTGACGGCGTTAAAAAAAACTGGCAGAAGCAGTGTTGACTAGACGAATACAAAGTATAAAAATGAGGATGTCAGCGGGAATGGAGCTCAATACCTATGTGGCAGTCAGGTCAGCGGCCATGGTTGGGTAATCTGCGAGGTGGGCCGGCCATGTCTTGAAATGGTGCTTTAGGAAAAGACCCCACGCCGACGAAACGTCCGTGCAACTTCAAATATATTTGCAGGGGTTGCTGTAAGCAAACAGTGTGTGACACCCTCTTGATGGCAGTTCCGGTGGTATATACGCAATGGAGCTGTAATGAATGATTGTCTACGAAGGGTAAGCCTGCTTGAAAAGATCCATTCTAGAAACAAAAAAATGATGCGCTGACGTATGCAGAGCGAGTATTAAAATAATCAATGCAGTAATGTTAGGGATAAAGTGGCGTGCATGGAGAGACCAGGCAGCTGTACTTTAAACTTTTTTAGCTGTAATTCCTTGCTATATTTCCTTAAGAACACGTTTATACAACTGACAGAGGAATAACAGTCAATGTCCAGGTGTAACTAACACAATAATTTGGAAGAAAAAATGAATGATGGAAATTTTCAAGAGCTTATTTATTGACACTTCCTTAATAAAACTAGTGAGTAAAGAAGGCAAAAAAGGTACAAGGCACATTAGTTGTACTGATTCAAACGTACTGCAATAACTGTGATATAGACGTGAAAAAGGCAGCGTACACGACAAGAGAACTTGTCGCCGCCACGGATGGAACCCTTGATCTTCGAAAGCATGAAATAAAAGGTAAATAAAGCAATATACCATAAATACAAAACGCATTATTGGGCGATAAACTTCCTATTTTCACTGCAACAATGTAGTCTATAGTGCTTTTATGAACAGAAATAAGGACCTTCAACAGATGGGCTGTCCAACACTTCCATAGATGGACCTATTCATGTGAAGTGCACCTTCAGATCCAATTAAGACTAAGGCAATTACACGGGCGATTTCATGCCACAGTTTGCGGCATTACTGTCAGTATGGCACACGCGGGGTCATTCATCGGTAAATAAACGTTTCTATTCTTACGCAATAAGGAATGCTTTTTATTGCGATCTATTGAACGTTTCACTTGCCTCACACCGTTTGTACGGTCTTTCTATGGGCTCATATAACACGCAATTGTCAACTCATGCTGCCTTCCATTCAAGGCAATGGGTGCCTTGAACCTGCAGCAATTCAAGGCACGTTGGCTGGGTACTCACTTCTGCTCGGCTAAATTGCACTACATTGCTGACAGATGTCATAACTCTTCCGATCGAAGACGTCTTGGTAAAATCAGGATGCTCGAATGCATTGAATTATACTTATATTCTTCGAGTTCGCGATACTGCGTAGTAACGGGTTCCTTAAGCCTACCTATTTGAGACGCCCACTCAATATTCTCAATTGTATTCGGGCACATGACGCTACAATACTGCTGCCGATTTCATCGTACGGATAAGTGAGCTGGGGCTAGCATCACGAACTCGTGACGCGTATAAGGCATCCCGCGTAAGCTTGCGCTTTTCTTTAGTCGATAATTTGTCGACGCCAGAAGGCGCTTTCCTGAAGGTTCGCGCATCACTTGCAGCTGAGTGGTTCTTCTATCGCCCGCAGTTGCATGCCAGCTAGCTGAATAGTTAGGTCCTTTCTCGACAGCTATACCCACCAGGAGCGTCTCAACCACCCGAGTCACAGTGCCAGAAGCATGGCGAATTATCTTCCCCACAGTCCTCTGCCTGCCATGGTTCGCCTGCATCAGAAATTCGCAATGGCTAACAATGGCGTGCATGTTGTATTTCCGGTAAGAACTGTCTATTTACGTTTCAAGAAAATGTACTCTATGGGTTATCTAATTGACAGCAAGGACATGAAAGGAAAAGGCAAAGAGATGGCAAAGCCAGCATGCATGATTAGATTGAAGCCAAGAAAAATAAACAAGCAAAAATTGTTTTTGTACGTGAAGACCAAGTCCAAATATTTATTTGCGTATTCTGTTATATGATTTTGTACAAGATGTCGCTGAGTTCCTCTCTGGTTCCCTTGGGGGTGGTTGGCTATGGTGGGGGTGCTCTCTAATTTTCCACGTGACGATCTCTCTCGTCTTAAATAGTATCATTTAAATAATGTCTCATTCATTTTATTTATTTTTAGTTTGGTTATCCTGGCCCTACTTCGGTGAAGCAGGCAGGGCATTGTTTCCCGTTTTTTTGTTTTGATTGTTTTGTTATAAATTTGGCTGACAAAAAACTGACATTCAGTATCCTACTGCTTCTCTTAGTGCCCCGTGTATGTCGCGCTTATTGCATTTCAAATGCAGATAATTTTAGAAGGCCTGGGCTGTCGTACGCTCTCGCATTTCTCTGGTCGCTTGGTGTAACACAGGCAACACCGCATATAACCCTGGCAAGAACAGAAAAGAAACGAGAAATGAAAAAAGTATTTCCTCTGTGTGTTCGTGTTTTGCAGCAGAGCTGGTAGGATCAAACGTCTGCTGTGTGTGGTTATAAAAAAATGACCATCATCCTGAACAGGCGCTCACCCAATCACCGCCCAAGCATCAATACGAACGGCTAACAAGAGACGCTGCAATGTGCCGCTCGTAATCGGTGTTAGCCTATGGCGTGTTCCCTTTCTAACAGTTAGTTGAGAGGTGTGGTGAGTAGTAATGTTGGCCCGATATATGTGGCAAACCAACCATTTGTGGTATGCCAGTCTGATCTTCTAACGAGGTTACATGTCGTTTCACTCGGCCTAATATCATGGTTGCTTTTCATTGTTGCACTGTATCGTTTCCCACACGACGGCTGTTGCCTGAAGAAACAGATGAGCTGCGGTGATGATAATGTACGTGGCACAAAGTCCAGTTCCCGGATAGTAAGAAGGCAAACGTAAGAAGCAAGGTTGTGCAATGAGGAAGAAAGAAAGAAGAAAGAAAGGAAGAACGAAAGAAAGAGAGGAAAGAACGAAAGAAGAGAGAAAGAAAGAAAGAAAGAGAGAAAGAAAGGAAGAAATAGAGAAGGAAGAAAGGAAGGAAGGAAGAAAGGAAGAAAGAAAGAAAGAAAGAAAGAAGAGAGAAAAGATAAAGAAAGAAAGAAAGAAAGGAAGAAGGGTAGTGTGTCAGCTACGAACGCTAAGCATCACGTATCACATTTTCACGCTCGGGCAACGACTCTTCAATGTTTAGGCATCTATTACATATTTTTTAATTGCTCTAAAATAAGTCAAGAACATAGCACATTTTAATTTCCACTCAACTTTCCTTATTCGAGAGGAACCGTTGAGAGACCTTGTCTCACTTGCGAGGAAGGTGAGCACCAAGAGGCGCACGTCGACCATGCAAAGTGGCCTGCTGTGACAAGTGCTGTTCCAGACTACGGGCCACACCCAACCTGCTTCTCGAGCCTGCTCAAAGTGAAAGTACTGAATGCCTCACCAAAGGGCAGATTTTGCCGTCATCATTATCAGCGTCCCACGGCATCGACTTCAGTCTGAGTCATACAAAAGTCATCACTTATGACCAGTAAAACAGAAAGTTGGGCAAATGTACGTGTGACGGTTAATTTTTACTATTGAAGCAGAACGCATGATATGTGGGGTTTAACGTCCCAAAACTGCCATATCATTATGAGAGACGCTGTAGTGGAGGGCTCCGGAAATTTCGACCACTTGGGGTACATTTAGCGTGCACCCAAATATGAGCACATGGGCATACAACATTTCCGCATCCATCGGAAATGCAGCAGCCGCAGCCGGGATTTGATCCCGCAACCTGCGGGTAAGCAGCCGAGTATCTTAGCCACTTACCACCACGGCGGGGCTGAAGCAGAGCACAAAAACCAAGCACAAAAGGAAAGGAAAAAACACTAGATTGCCGAAATGCAATGATTGTCTAGTTGTCGCCTGTATTTCATTTGTGCCTTCGGTCTATGTGCTGTTTCACACGTTAAAAGAATGTTATGACGCGAAATATTGCCAAATTTTTATCATAGCGTCAGCACGTGAAATTATCTCTTGGTCGTACGTGGGTCGATCTGAGAAGCAATGCAAAGAAATCTTCCCATCCATCCAGGGTGCCTCTGAACAGACGGCCAAGCTTGGCTTGGCTGTCCCCATGTGCGACAAGCCGGGTGACGCTGGGTCTTGCCTGTGACATCTATGGACCTAAATGAAGTTTTCATCATCATCATGCATACGATTGTAGAGGCAGCATAAAACTACTTAGATGCAGAAATATTTCGAGTGGGGCTTGCTAGAACCAATAAAACAAGCAAAAGGCGCTGTTGCGAATACGCCCAGCACATTTTGAGTGAATTCTTCCAATAAAACTTGTTTTATTGCATTTATTTTGTGTACTCTTGCATGTTAGATCCCATGTGTGCTCTAGTATCTGAAAGTTAAGTTAAAAGACGTGACCGACTTATCGATGGGCTCATTCAGAAACCTCTCTGCTCTTTGAACTATGAATTAACTCTTAGAAGGCATTTTGTTTCTTTCAGATGGGATATGCAAAACCGATGGGTAAAACTGAGGTGAAAGGATTTGTTAACTTGGCGGCGTACATCTTTGTATATTGTTCTTCTGCTGAAAAAAAGTAAGGCGTCAATTTTATTGTGTTCCTTTCTATCATATTACCACGCTGTATTGTAACAGCGCAGCAACGTGTATCTTTAGCAGTACACCAGGACAGGCTGATCCGATCACTGGCATTATGATATCGTCGTCTTTTTCTCGTGCTTGCGCACACATTTTTTCTCCCCAGCGGCACATACAAGCCTGCAGGCAACGATACAGACATGATGGAAGCCGATCATATGCTCGGGCATTATAGAACACCTCAACATACTTACGAAAAAAAAAGTACAGCTGCGCACTGATTTTGCGAAGACTGCACACAACTAAGCTTGTGACCCTGTTTTTTCTTCTCTGGTTTTTACCGTCACACTCCTTTCCCACCCACTTGATGTGTTGTAGTGCACTTTGTAGAGTGGACCAGTGAAGAAACGGGTTTTAAGGACATTGAAGTCAAAATCAAGAAGAAATGGTCGCTTGTGGGGCATGTAGCCCTATGGCAAGGAAACCTCTGGTCTTTATAGATCGCAGACTGGATTTCCAGAGAAGGCAAGAGGGTGAAGGGGAGACAGAAAGTTTTGTGGGCAGATGAGATTATATAGGAATTTCGCGGGTGCTATGTGGCTGCATCAAGCACAGCAGCGAGTCGACTGCGGAACATGGGAGACTTTTGTCCTGCAGTGGACGTAGTAAGGTTAATCATGATGATGCTGATGTTGATGTTGAATTTACAGCGCTATGCTTTCATCCATACCTCCTTTTTTCCCCTCCTCCTCCTGTTAACTATTTCCCAACACCTTGCTCTGCAAGACATCCTATCATTTGATATCGGCCTCTTTCTCTCTTTCTATTCTAGGTTTATAATAAATGTGTATGTGACTATACTGTTGGAGATCCATGACAATTATATGTAACGTTTACTTTTTGCATGTACGTCCATTTTCCAGAGCTGGAATAGGAGCTTCGGGGCCACGAAACGCAGTCGCCAGTACTGAAATGAGTAACGCTACAGGGCACTACTACAACAGGGCAACAGATGGAAGCGACTACACTTTCGGAAGTGGTGGTGGCACAATAAACGCGGGAGACTACGTCGCCATGGGAGTGTTTTTTTCCAACCGATCGGAGCAGTTGGCAGAGGCAAGCTTTATTTTCTCAAGGCGAAAGCCCTAGAGATGCCACGTGAAGCACGAAATTTTGTTAGCGTGCTAAGTGGAGCCGTCTCGTGGCGTCAGGGTTGAATGACGAGTGATGCAAGACATCATCGCGAGGTGACGTCACCCTATGATTTCGGAATTGCGTCGCAGATCGCTTAAGTTTGTCACGTCGACAAGACGTGATGGTGACGAAAAGTGTCGTCACGTTAACGTGGTGACGTCCTAAACGTGATGACGTCCTCACATCGCATCGCAGCTTGCTTAAAGCATACAGTTTCTTATAAATACATTGGAAGGAACTCTAGCGCTAGTGTCATTGAGAGCTGCCCACGCAAGGCACTTCAGCAAGCATCGGAATCATGGGCGGCAAATGGTTTTGCCTAAAGCAGGCCTGCGTATTTCACGTTCCTTCTGGCTTCGTATGGCTTGAAGCTCCTTTGTCACGAAAGAACAATCGGCAACAGTTTATCAGCTACGCATCACCACCTCGATTTTTCATGCTCACGAGCTGAAATCCAGTCACGAAGTTCAGAGCAACTTGTTCCTTTTCCCGAAATAAAACCGAAACACAGAAATAGGCAAAGCCTCAAGTGCGATTCGAGACCCAAAAGTATGGCGATTCCATGTACTACCCAGCATTCTTATGGTCGCTGAATGGTCGCGAATGGGTTGTCTTAGGTGAATGAATAAGCGAACATGCGAGATTGTTCCTTATAGCGGGCTTTGTTTATATATGTGATAATAACCATAAGCTTATTTGATGCAAACGGCACCGCGGATTCATGTCGGGAATTACTCTAACTATTTCGTATGTTGCTTCATCCATATGTTAGTACTTTAGCCATTCCAAAAAATATTGATAAGATGGGCGAGTTTGTATTGATCTATAGTGCAACTGCGCAAAAAAGAGACGGGAACGCAAAGAAGAGGTCATACAAACTCACATTTTTCAGTCGTGTGTCCTTTTCTCTTCTTTCGTGTTTTCGGCTGTTTTTTTTTTTTTTTGCGCAGTTACGTGATGCACCTTTCCAAAATCTTGCACAAATTATGGATAATTTACATTGACACATACCGCATCACATCTTTGGAACAAAGTATACCCCAGACTTAAGTACAACGCCAATCGTTTACCAGTTACAAAGCTAACTCACATTGTTTCATGCTCTCTTGACTAGTGTGAATGGAGTGACGCATTCTACCGCCGTTAGGCTAATTTCTCGCGCTCTGTACTGTTTGCATACCTGAACGTGACATAAGGGCCCCCTTACAACTGCTTCGGGTTATGCGTTTCTCCCTTTATATCAGGACTGATGCATACTTCTTGTGAAGAATAACGAATGAATTGAATGGGATTGAGTGTTCGCTAGTGGCAGCCATCTGCAAAATAACGAAACCTGGCAGCTATTAACAGCTTCTAACGTAGTGGAGAACAGCTTGCGTTTTATGAGAGGCTGCTTGCGAATGGGGTAACTTTTTGCTTGACTGCTGATTTTTCTATGCTGTGCCCTACAAAAGAATTTTTATCCGAATGCTTATTATCAGGCTTTGCTCTCAGTAGGCGGCGCTATTTTCCAAGTACGAGAGATAGTTGAAGACTCCTTGGTTTTGCGAAGTGTGCATACTTTTTTTCTGTTTTGTTTTCAGAACTACTTCAACTTCGAACAACTAGCGCAAGTTGATTTCACATTCATCAGTGAGTCAGCACCTTTTGTTAATAATTATAATGCAAAGATTGTGAGTATATTTATCGCGAAATACTATCAAACATTCAGTCTGCGATTACTAACGCTCGAGATATTTCTGGACTTCTTACGCTAGCAGAATAAGTGAAAAAGGTGTGTTTCAAAATATTTATGAGCTCCTTCATATTGATTTTAAAATTGAAGTTCGAAATATTTTTTAATCACAAACACGAGATACTTGGCACAAACATGCAAGCTTATTTACACAGTACAAAAATAACAGTGAAGAGCTGAAATATTCCTGTTTTTCGGTTGTCATCCATGAACTGGATATGTTAGCACATTACATCAGTAACACTTAGTCATTTTTTCTATTTGAGTGAAAAATTGAAAATCTCACAGAGTGTTCCGATTCCCAGGGACTTCATTGAAGAAACAAGCATATACTTCTAGCTTGTGGGTGTAGTCGTGTACACAGCTTATGGATGCTCAATTTTCATTTTATATGCACTTTGTTTACGTATATTGTAGTCTATGTGTGAAGTGCAAGTAAGACGTTACTTTCTTTCTGTATTGCTGTAGACAGAAGACGCAGAGAAAAATAGACTGGGGGAAAACGAGGCAGGAATAAACAGACAAAAACAGAAGAAAGCAATAATTTGCAGAGAATAAGTATAGGTAGAGAGAGAAATAAGTAAGAAGACAACCAGCGAGTTCCAGTGAGTTTTGTCGCTTTCACTTCCTTCGAAGCCAAGTGCGAACGTACCCTAGGAAACAGACACAGAAAGATATATATATATGAAAAAAAGATACAAGTATAGCCACAAATAATAGAGTACAGAAAGGGTTTGGGGTGGGGGACACTTGACAAGGTACAAAAAAGCCAAGCCAAGCCAGGCTGCCAGGCGCTTACCAGCTCTATACCGTGACCATTAGCGTGCGGAGGGATTCCCTCCAGGGGTGGGGGCCGGCGAAGGTAGCACCCCCCCCCCTTCATTTTATGTTATTGTATGGGGCTGCCTTTGCGCCCCTATTCATTGACTGGGGCGAGGGGGGTTGACGCTACTCTATTGCTCCCCCCTCCATGCGCTCGCCCTATGACTGTAAGTAGCTTCGCACGACTTAGTGGAAGCAGCAGCGTTAATTTTTGTCGGAAAGCACGTTCGTCCTAGGCATGAGCATTTCCAACGTGGCGTTTACCTTATATTCCTTGTTTTTTTTTTTTCAGACAAGAAATTAGTGTGTGGCAGTATTTCAACGAGGACGCTTTCGCTTTAGTATCGGCCCACATTTTTGAAGAGTTCGGCGGCCAATACCTTTCAAACAGCAACGTAAGTGAAAACAGTATAGGCTATATTCATTAGTGGGAGGAAATATTCGGTAATAAGTCATTAGCAGTCCGCCGCGTTTTGAAGCATTTTCGGGGCTAGGCTTCTAACACTCAGGTCATGGGTTTGATTCTTTCTGCGGCAGTCTCATTTTCGGTGGATGTTATAATATTACATAAGGTGTTTTATATCTAAACCTCGATATGATTATGCGAGATGCCGTAGTGGATGGCTCGGCAAATTTAGTCCATCTGGTGTTCTTTGACGTGCCCTCGCATCGCACAGTACAAGGCCTCTACCATTTCACCTTCATTGAAATGCGATCGCCACGGCCGTGGTTGAACCCATGGCCTGTGAGTCAGCATCCGAGCCACGTAGCAAGTGTTCCACCGAGCCGGCCTCATTTCGGCCGAGGGGAAATGTCAGGGGCCCATGTACTGTGCACTGCCAGGGCACGCAGATGGTCCGAATTGCCAGGACCCTACACTATACGGCGTTTCTTCTATTTATAACGTGGTTTCGGATTGTGACGTCCCAGATATTGTTAAGTAATTTCGCTAGGTATAAGCGATAAATGGCCGTCCACCAGGGGAAAGTTTTCGCGTTTGTGGGTGAACACGAATCCATTTGCGTAATGCTCAATGAGTGACTCTCCTCAACGAAAACACCACCAAAACAAATCAAAAGCATGTTATCGCTTGAATTTTGCATAAAGAGATGGAGTGCACTACAGAACAGCAAGTTGTGCAGCGGCTCGTGCATAAGTACCTCCCAATCAAAAGAGGTTAGGCACCACCAAGTAGACAGTACCAGGGCAGGCCCAATCCAGGTCTTGAGGGCGGCTTTAACATCGGGAAGATCAGAAGAGCCTTGCATGATCTCAACGGCAGGTCGGCCCCTGGCCCGGATGGTATATCAAACAAGGCCCTTCGTAACCTTGATAATGATTCAATTGAAATGCTGAAGGGTATGATCAATGCAGCATGGAAAGAAGGCAGGGTGCCAGAGCAGTGGAAGCTGACCAGGAGAATCCTTATTCCTAAGCCAGGAAAGCCCCCTAACTTGGACAACATGAGGCGAATATCCTTGACATGTATCGGCAAGGTTGCAGAACATGCCATACTGCACATGTTAAACAAGTACTTGGAAGATAACGACATATATACTTACAATGTGGTTGGATTCAGGGCAGGGCTATCCCCACAAGATGCATTGAAGCTTATCAAACACCGGGTCATCGGCAACAAAACGAGAGACGTGAGAGCCATTCTGTGCCTAGATCTAGAAAAAGCGTTTGACAACATCCACCACTCATTCATACTCGAAGCAATTTTCAAGCTTGGTATGGGGAAAGCTTTCTATGACTACGTATGGTCCTTTCCTAAAGATGGGAAAGCCGTGATGAAGATTGCAGATATCGAGACCTCAGCATTTGAACTAGAAGCAAGGGCACGCCGAGGGGGGTAGTGATTTCACCAATGCTGTTCAAAATTGCCATGATTGGACTGTCAAAGAAATTCTCGAGAATAGAAGGGTTGAAGCACAGCATATACGCAGATGACATTACCATCTGGTGCACAGGTGGAAGCGAGGGGCAGATTGAGAGCGCCCCGCAAGAGGCGATTGACACCGTAGAAGAGTACCTTCGTCATTCTGGGCTCAAGTGCTCCTCTGGTAATTCAGAATATTTACTGTATCGGACTGCACGCCGGGGACCGAAGCTCACGGGATGGAAGCCGTTAAACCAGATGGACATCCACTTCTGTACAAATCAAGAGGATTCCATCCAGAAGGTCGACTCCATCAGAGTCCTGAGCATGCTGATAGAGTCTACCGGCGCCAACAGCAAATCTATAGCCAAGTTAACTTGGAAAACAGACAGTGCGGTGCACCTCATACGCAGAGTGGCCAACGAAAGAAATGGGATCAAGGAAGACAACCTCATCAGGTTGATGCATGCGTTTGTTTTAAGCCACTTCACGTACGAGGTAGCAATGCACAACTGGTCAAGAGCAGAGTCCGAGACACTGAATGTGCTCCTCAGGAAAGTTATCAAGAAAGTCCCGGGCCTACCCATACATACCAGCACCGAGCGTCTGCTTGAGCTTGGCATTCACAACACGCTCGCAGAAAGAGCAGAAGCCCAAGAGAGAGCACAGTTTGCAAGGCTATCTACAAGAAGGTCGGGGAGAATGATCCTTCAATAGCTGGGCCAACACCCAATGGCAATCAGGCACAATTACAATGATATCCCCGACAACATCAGGGATAATATCACGGTGTCTCCTATGCCAAGAAACATGCATCCAGAACACAACGTCGGAAGAAGAGTAGCGAGGGCCAGGACTATACTTCGTCAAGTCTCACAAGAGAAACGAGGGGTCATATTTGTTGACGCGGCTTCCTAGCGCCAATGAGAAAGCATTTGTGGCAGTGGTGGTCGATAGGGCTGGCCATGTCGTCAACTCAGCGACGGTCAGGACGAAAGACCCAATCATTGCGGAACAGGTGGCTATCGCCTTAGCACTCAAGATGGATAACATTGAAGTCGTCTACAGTAATTCCATGGCAGAACTACGGACGTTCGCCAAGGGGACGGTCTCTGAAATAACGCTGAAAATACTGCAAGGCAAGAACATAACGCATCATCTGAGTTGGTTCCCAGCTCACCTTGGGCAAACCAACGATTCCCCTCCCAATTTCAAAGAAGCAGCACACGAGGCGGCGCGAGAACTCTCCAACCGCGCCTCCCCGGGGATGCGTTCTACCGGTGAAAGGGATAACCGGGAAATTCTTACAACATATAACGAGCTCACTGAACATTTCGTCCTGTCTAGAAGGATTTTCCCTCCACCTCACAAAAATCTAACCCGGCCGGCCCCAAGCACTTACAATAAGGCTTTGGCAAACGCGGATGTACCCTACTTTGAAAATGTTACACATCATGTACCCTGACCTATACCCAAGTAATCTTTGTTTACATTGTGGGGAAATGGCTTCATTAGAACACATGCTCTGGCAGTGCATGAAATTCGCTCAAATATCGAACATCACCTCTGCCAGATGGGAGGCGGCAATCCGCCGCTCATCCTTGGCAGATCAGCTCTTGGCTGCCCACCAAGCCCGCGAGGCGGCTGAGGAGCTTGGTATCTCAGTCCCTACGTGGGAGCTGCCCGCAACACAGTGATCTGTGTTTTGGAGGACCAAATAAAAGTTTATCCAATCCAATGAGTGACTGGTATAGACGCAGAAAACTGAGCACGTCACCGAGGAGACAACGGCTAGTAGAGGTGCTAATGATTGCACAGTGTCAATGCCATGATGTTATTGAAAAGGCACTGGAACACTTTAGAAGGCTATGGTAGGAAACGGCTGCCAATGAGCAGTCGAAGATCACGCCTTACATTATCGTGCTGCACGCGGTCCTGAAATTTTACTAGTGATTTGTTGAAATCAGCGAGAAAATAGCTCATTCTTTTCTCTATCGAATGACGTCATGTAGCGAAG